>CAWUFW010008724.1:73239-673239 GCA_963921515.1 Calotriton arnoldi | reverse complement strand
TCTTAAGTCATACCATTACTTGTAAGCTGTACCCAGTACTTTTTGTTTGATTTTTTTGAAGTATTTTGGGTGCCCGAATTTATATAGACAGTGATCTTCGTCTGTAACAGCCTTCCAGTAGGTTAGAGTAAAAAGCGTGTGGTCTAAAAAGGATTCTTATGTTCTTAAATTGAAAAGCTCTGTAATAGGAGAGAAAATCTGGGCTTGCTATGCCACCTCGGTTCTTCCTTTTGCATAGTTTTTTCCACACTATTCTCACGCCTTTCGAGGCCCATATAAACCCGTTAATTTCACCTTGGATTTTTTTGATCCATTGAGTCTTAAATTCTAGTGGTATGGCATTGAATAAGAACGTAAACTTTGGCAAGATAGACATTTTTATAACGTTGGATCGCCCCAGGAAAGAAAGAGATAAGCAACTCCATGATCTTAATAACTTCCTCATCTCCTTTGCTTTTAAATCCAAGTTTACTCGAGCAATTTCATCAATGTTATTTAAAACCTCTATCCCCAAGTATTTGATTCTGTTTTTTGTTCCAGCTGGTAATGGCTCTAAATTCCATTGCATTATTTCCGTTTTCTGGTGATTGATTTGATAACCGGAAATATTTCCAAAATCTGTTAGCAGCTTTGTAATGATGGGATGGGACTTATTTAGATCATTTGTATATACCATTAGGTCGTCAGCATATAAAGCTACTTTCTTAACCCATCCTTTAAATTTGAAAGGACTAACTTCATGAGATCTCCTTATCATGTTAGCTAAAGGTTCTATATATAAGTTGAATAGATGAGGAGAGAGAGGACAACCCTGTCTCGTCCCCCTTTTAATCTGAATTTCTTTCGATAGGCTGCCATTTATAAGTATTTTTGCAATAGGAGCTGCATATATATTCATTATTGCTCTTGAAATTTTTTCTCCTAAGCCATAATAAGATATTACTTTCTGCAAAAACAACCAGTTCACTCGATCAAAAGCTTTTGCAGCATCGAATGTAAGGACTGCGAGTGGGATTTTTTCTTGAGTAGCAATGTCAATAGCTCCGATAAGCTGGTGAGTAAGGTCGTGTAGTTGTCTCCCCTTAGTGAAACCTTTTTGATCAATATGTATGAGTTTGTCTGTTATGTTCCCTAATCTTGTGGCCAATATCTGCGTGTAAATCTTGTAGTCGTTGTTTAGGAGGGATATGGGTCTATACGACTCGCATTTTTGGGGATCCTTTCCTGGTTTCAAAATTAGACTGATGGTGGCTTCATTCCAGGATTTTGGGAGTGCTAAACATTCCAAGTAAATGGCATTAAAAAGGTCTACTAATTTTGGAGCCAATGTTTCTTTTAAAATTACGTATACCTCATTTGGGATAGAGTCTGGGCCTGCTGCTTTCCCTTTTTTAAATCTTTTTAACGTGCTCAATACTTTTTCGATGGTAATTCTTGTATTTAGTGTTTCACATGAGTCAACCTTCAACTTTGAAATCGCTGATTCCCTAAGATAGGAATCCACTATATAGCCTGGGGGTATTAAATCTTCGTCGTATAGGAATTGGAAAAAGTCCACAAAAGCTTTCTCTATTCCTATCCTATCCTCTACCTTTCCACCCACAGAGCCACTTTGTATTGCCATTATCTTGTTCCTGTTAGAGTCTGTCTTAATTTTCCATGCAATGAGTTTCCCACTGTTTTCCCCATATTCATAATGTGACAGGCTGCTGGCTTCCCATCTTTTCCTTACTCTTTCTTCCAGTTAATTTGACAAGTCCCTCTATCTTGTTCTGCTTTAATGGTTGCTACTTCATAAATCTTATATTGATCCGATATATCTAACTCTAGTTGTCTTATTGTGTGTCTAATTTCCTTATTTCTTTTAGCTGCTAAGCCAATCAGTGTGCCTCTGACAACTGCTTTGTAAGCGTCCCATACTACTTGAATAGATACTTCTCCGTTGGAATTAATTTGCAAGTAATCCTCTGTTGTAACCTTCAGATTCTCAATAATTTGTTCATGCAAAAGAAGTGTACGGTCTAACGTCCATCTTACCTCGCTCTGGAAGTGGCCCTGACTTATTTCTATATAGACTAGAGAGTGATCGGATAGATGTGCGGGTACATGTTCTACTTTTATTACATTGTTGCTTAACAATTTATCTATCAAGAAAAAGTTGATTCTTGATGCATGACCATATTTTTGATTCTTGTAAGTGAATCTATTGTTTTGATCACCTTTACTCTTCCAGATATCGACTAGACCCAGATCTTCTTTAAATCTATTCATCCATTCCCTCATTTTAGGGAGATTTAAAGCTCTCCCTGGCGGGTGTCTATCATTTTTGGGATCTAATAATAAGTTAAAATCACCTCCCAAAATAATTGGAATGGATATGTTGATTAATTGAGCATATAAAGATTGAAGCGGAGCTGGGTCGTCTGTATTTGGGCCGTAATTCCCGACAATAAAGTAAAACTTATCCTCTAGTTTAATCTTGGCAGCAGCCCATCTACCCTTCGAGTCTACACACTCCTCTACAATAGTTATTTTTGATGGTTTTTTAACGATTATTGCCACTCCCTTAATACAACAAGTTTGGTTTGTGCAAACGTATCCTTCCACCCATTTTTGGTGTTTTATGATTTTGGACCACTTGGATTTTAAGAGATGAGTTTCTTGTAAAATTATAACATCACTTTTTATTAATTTTAGATATTCAAAGATTTTTTGACGTCTTCTCTTTACTCTAAGCCCATTTACATTCCAAGTTATAATCTTTATTTTGTTTTTCCTCTTAGGATCAGTCATCTTTGCTCACTTCTCTCTTCCTCGCCCTCCTTAATGAAATTAGCACTATTATACATTTTACCGGGATCTTGGCTACCTTACATCCTACATATCGGACAATTATTATTTTTATTTTTTCCCCAATGCTCCCCACCCAAGAAACCAAAAAAACTGTGCTCGAGAAAAATAAACTTACACCCCTCACCCTCCCCTGGAGAACCCTCCCTGCTGTCATTGGACAATACTAATTGTCCTATTTGAGCTCCGATGTCGTGAGGCCTTGTGTTATATCGTGTATGGCCCTTATTTTTTTGCTTTAATTTGTTTTAGTAATTTATCTACTTCTTTTGGCTCCCTGATGTTATATGTCTGGTTATTCCACATAATCTTTAATAGAGCTGGGAACTTCATTTGGACTGTTGCTCCTAATGACCTCAGTTCTTGCATATAGTTCCCCAGCGCCCACTGTCTGTCTTGTGTAGATCTAGATATGTCAGATCGAATTTTAAAGTTATAATCGCCTTTGGAGAACGTGCCTACTCTTAAAGCATTGCTCAGAATTTTTTATTACAGAGTATAGGTTTTAAAATTCACAAGTTTTTTCCGGGCGTTTTTCCTCAGTTTGTTCAGTGTGAAGGGGTCTCTATGTACTCTTTGAATGTCCTCCTCAAGTGTTTTTTCCTCTATTTCCGGAGAGAGAATTCCTTTAACAAGTTTACTACAAAATTCTTTATGTTCTGCCCTTCTAGACCTTCCGGATTATTTAATATTTGTATGTTGTTCCTGAGTTATTCTCCAAAGACTCAATCTTATCTCTGAGCTCTTTTTCGCTTGTTCTTAGCTTGTCGATGTTATCCTGACAAATTTTTACCTCTTCCCTGGTTTGTTCCATCGTGTTTTCCATGGCTGATACACGATCCATTAAGGCGATGACCTTAGACTCCAGTGCCTCACAAGTTGCTTGTATTTTTTCCTGATTTTGTTCTGATTTGGCAAAACTCAGTTTCATTTCTTTCATTAGTGACCCCATCAAGTCACCCATCTGGTCACTAGAAGGCATATTTTGGTGTAAATTATCTTCTGTCTCCAAGCCTTCCTCAGCATCTAATCTGTTTTCCTCTACACAGTCTCTCGACATAAGGACTTGAAAGCGATTTGGGGACTCCACGTTTTTATCGCTAGAAGAAAAAATTACCTTTTGCATTTTTTGAGCTCCTCTGTTAACGTTTCCTTCCTTTTGTGTTGTGTTTTTAATTACCAACTTTTCTTGCACTTTAAAGAAAGAGCGGAGGGAGGGCGTTACTTTTAGGTTGGCTCCCTTCCTAGAAAGTTCAATTTTTGCAGCCTTGGCAGCTCTAGTTGATACTACAGCTGCAGTTCCGCCTTTTGTTTTCTGACCCCTTTGCTTCTTATTGGTATATTTTATTATGTCTCCACTTGGGATAATTACTTGTTCTTTCCCTGTTGGAGTTTGACCTGATTTTTCTGCATGATCCAGTACAAAGCGTCTATTCCTCAGGGTTTAACTTATGCCTTGAAAGCGACTTTTAGTGGATTCTTCACTAGCACTATATCTTAAGTCTGTTACACCCTCTTTTGTGGAGTCTAAGGTTTGGACTGCTGCTTGTGTCAGTTGTGTCGAATCCTCCTGCGATAACGTGGTTACAAAGTTTAAGGCAGCCAATTCCCCTCTCTTGCCCCTTCCCCGCCTCCTTACCGGATTCATGCACACTGAATTTCTCAGCTCTTCTTTTTCATTTTCTTCCGCTTTACACTGTCTTCCTGAATCTACCTTCCGTGTGAAACAGCCGCTGGGTGGACCCCTGAAAATCACTCTCGCCGACACCTTCCGACACGTTTGCAATCCGGCTGCTGCTTTCGACCAAACGCCTCCCTTACTCACACACGCCTTCGGCAGGCAAGGACGTGGCTTCCCCCAGGATCCCGCCTCTGCCTCCGCTCCGACGCTGTATTGACGCGGAAGCCGTTTCTGACACTCCGGCGCCTTTCTCATGAGGGTCCTTTAGGAGATTTTACACAGGTACAAAATGCACACGATACCTTAAAAAGTATCCGTCCTTATTCGGGCGAAGGTTTTAACATTCGTGGGCCATTTACGCTCGTATTTACGCACCTCACTACACGGAGCTCCCGTCCGGACTTCCTAGCCGGCCGCCATGTTCTCCCCCACTCCATAGAGTTTTATTAATGTACGACAAACTTGGGATATTTAAAAGCTTAGAAATAATAGTAGAAGTAGGGTTTTTAGAGAGGAAGCTTGGCGCTCAAGCTGATATGCGATGTGTATGTCGTACTGCAAGTGAGGACGGTGCCACCTGGTCGGAGGAGATACCCTGTAACCCCCGTAATTGTGTAAGTCGTGAAACTCACACCAGCAATGTGAACAAAAATCCTGGGCACACGTTATGAGGATAACTTATTAATAGAAATGTCTCGTATAATCTCTGATTCTTAATGGTCAACACCAGAGTGATTTTATAGAAGTATTTATTTGAGCAACCACTTCAAGAAAAACAACCAGCCGACACGTGTTTCCGGAAAGCCAACGAAACCAGATTTTGACATCCGTTCTTGCCTGATACAGAGTCGGACGGCCCACCCGCCTCCCGCACACCCTGGAACAGCTTTTTACATCCCATTTCTCCCATACGCTTGACATCACCCTGTCGAATTCTTTATCCAGCAGTGTTTTTCAGTTCCCAGGGTGCCAATTTCGGATTCCCCATCAAGGCATTACCCGCTTGAATAGTCTAAATAAGAGGCACCAGCACTCTGCGATTCTCCACCGTGGCAGGTGTCTCATTTTCATCACGTCATCTCCACCGTTGTGTTTTTGATTACAGAAAATTTATTTTTTCAGCCCTGAAGAGTCACGGGATAACTCCCTCGTGTGACAAAACACGTGTCGGCTGGTTGTTTTTCTTGAAGTGGTTGCTCAAATAAATACTTCTATAAAATCACTCTGGTGTTGAGCATTAAGAATCAGAGATTATACGAGACATTTCTATTAATAAGTTATCCTCATAACGTGTGCCCAGGATTTTTGTTCACATATTTAAAAGCTTGTCCAGTTTAAGACAATCAGCTAACACCAATGAATTAGAAAAGGTCTCCCTTTTACACCATATTTAAGCCACAATAGCGAGCAACGGCTATAACTTAATCAAATCATAAATATAGTCTATCCCTACTTCAGCATGATAAATATGGATAGCAGTAGTTGTCGGAACAGCCAGCAGTCTTCTCATAAGCCATTCTTGACTCTCTGCATAAGTGGATAATCCCTGATGCTCCGTTAGCTGACCCCATAAGTAGCAGTTCAACAGCATTTGCATTATATACCATCAGAAGATCTCTAGCTGGGTTGCTGCCAAGTCTGGAGGCAAATCTAAAATCAACTTCTGGCTAAAGATGCTGCTTTAGCCATACACAGTGGGCCCCAAATAAGTTTATCATCAAAATAAACTCCAAGATAAGGAAACGAAGGGACCACACTAATTGTCTTGTTGTTAACAGTGAAGGAAGAAACTTTCTGGTTTTTGAGAGCCATAGATCATAATATGTGTCTTGCCCTGGTTAATCATCAGGTCTAAGATGGCCATAAATACACAAAACTGGTCTAACAAATGCTTGAGGCCAATTGCTGTTCTGGTGAAAAGGACTGTGTCATCAGCGTATATCAACGCTGGGACAGGACGGTCTTCCACCCGTGGGAAATCAATAAGGTAACTAAGCAAATATTTATTCAAGCCGTTGATGTATAGAGTAAAAAGAAAAGATGCCAATACACAGCCCTGGTGCACATCTCTTACTAATTTAAATGCTTGTTTGTTCTCCCCACTTGGCTCATACCTAACACTGGCATTTACCTCAGAATGAAGTTCTCACAAAAACCTGACAATGTTTGGCTTCACCCCAAGCTCAATCATGATGATCCTTAGTTTAGCTCAATTTATGGAATCAAACGCTGAACTGAGTACTGTAAAGGGTAAGTATAACCTCCCTTCTTTAGCCAATGTATATTTATTTATCAAGAGATAGAGATTGAGGCACTGCTCAAGTGTCCCAAGGCTAGCATGGAAACCAAATTGCAGATCAGAGAGAATGTTGGTTCACTGACACAACATCGATGTAATAAATATCGATGTTAAAAATATTGAGTAAAAAATATAGACAACAAAAATATCGCCTCCTATACTTAAACAGGTAAATACAAAAATATCGACTAAAAAATATTGATGTAAAAAATATAGATGTATAAAATATCAACTTTTATATAAACATAAAATAAAATAATATATATTAAATATAATTTTAACAAAATTAAATAAATGTAATATACATTTTAATAAAATATAACAAATAAACTTAATAAAAAAAGATAAACACACAAACAATAATTTATAGATATATATTTACTTTTAAACATTTAATAAACTATTATTTTTAATTTATATCAAAAGTTTAAAATAATATAAAAATTAAAATATATATTAATGATTTAAAATATAAAAAAACAAAAATCTATAAGAAATTAAAACATAAAACTATTAAAAAATATTTAAACTTAAATTTCAAAATACAATCAATGCAACAGTAGGGAAAATGTTGGATAGCAAAGGGGTAAAAATAACTATTCCCACTCCAGTGAGTGCAACAGTAGGGTAAGTGTTGGATAGCGGATGGGGTAAACATTACTATTCCCACTCCAAAGAGTGCAACAGTAGAGAAAGTGTTGGATAGCGGAGGTATAAAAATGACTATTCCCACTCCAAAGAGTGCAACAGTAGAGAAAGTGTTGGATAGTGGAGGGGTAAAAATGACAATTCCCACTCCACTGAATGCAACAGTAGGATAAGTGCTGGATAGCGGAGGGGTAAAACATGTTATTCCCACTCCGGTGAGTGCAACAGTAGGGAAAGTGTTGGATAGCGGAGGGGTAAAAATTGCTATTCCCACTCCACTGAGTGAAGCAGACCATCTCCAAATGACTCCTGCTCTTCATCATAATCTTTTACGCATTGGCCAAAAAGGCAACCCCTGAGGGTTTATGTGCTTATTCCACCAGAGCTAGGGCAGTGACCAATGCATTAGCACGTGGAGTTCTGGTCCTGGATATCTGTCAGGCAGCAACGTGAGACTCATTGCACATGTTTATGAAACATTACTTTCTGGACAGTTAGGTTTGTAGAGATGGGCGTTTCGCCCATTTGGTCCTGCAGGACTTCCTCATTTGAAATTGGTCCACAGACCAACCTCCGGGGAGTTATTACTCAGGTATCTATTCTTAGTTAAGGAATTTGCATCTAGAAGTCTCCATCAGATGAAGAAGTTACTTACCTTTGGTAACGCCTTATCTGTTAGAGATTCTATCTAGCCGCAGATTCCTTACCTCCCCACCCATTCTCCCCACTGTTTGAACAAATTCCTAGGGACAGGGTTTTTCCCCTTTCAGGGCCCTAGTTTTCCACACCCGTGGTCAGTATACTTCGTGACTCCATGCTTCTGGCGTGGAAAGTTGCAAAAAGCAAGCAACGTCAGCGTGCCTGGGTGGCACCTACATAGGCACCGCAAACGTAACTTCTGGCACGGACGATGCCTACGACGCCATGTGGAGCAAAACAACGCCACTTACGAGCGCGCAGGGGTACTGCTCACGAAAACATTTCCGGATCAAGTCTGCCACCTGGGGATAACTCTAAGTTAAGGAATCTGTGGCTAGATACAGTCTCTACCAGATACGACAGTACCCAAGCTAACTAACTTGCTAATTACTGGGTTTCACCCGTCATTATTTTTGTATTTTTGTTTTATTGGAAAAGAATATAACCAAATTAACACAACAATTAACATGTTACCGATATGTGCTCAACTATGTTAATTTCTGCAATTTCATTCATATGCGTCCCTAGAACAGATTTCATCAAACAATTTAAAAAAGTAGTAGACAATAATATTTCTGAACTGTTAATAAAATTCCATTGGGATAGCATCCTGTCAAGCTGCTCTGCCTGTTGCTATTTGGGAAATAGCTGTTACAATCTCTTCACTAGTTATTGGAATGTTCAAGTTAGCCCCCTCACATTTGTAAGCTGGTTGAGCCCAGTGGCCTGGAAGTAGTGATCTATCAAGCCCAGAGTTGCCTTGCAATCGTCCTCATACAGAGAGGGATAAAATTGATGGAAAACTGTAAGAACTGGTAAACAACCAGTAATTATATTACCACTCTCACCTCTTATGCTTGTTACTAGATTTTTATTATTCTTGTCCTTTAACTGAAATGCCAAAAGTTTACCCATCTCCTCATTATTCTCGAAGCACGACAGACATTTCGCCCTATACTTTGAGCAGGCCCTGTCCCAGATCTTTTTCTTCAATTGCATCCCTAACATAGGGGGTCATTACGTTGGCGGAAGGACCGCCAGCTGTGCGGTGGTGGGCTTTCCACCATCGGACCGCGATTTTCCCCCGCCACATTACGATGGCGGGGGGATCCAGACTGCGACCGTGGCGGACGCAAAGACCGTCCGCCACAGAACCGCCACAGGCAATCATTGCGATTGCCTGGCGGAGCGGTCTGCATCCACAAAATGGTGGCGGTGCCTAGCAGGCACCGTCCGCCAAATTAGGATGCTGTCTTCAGCCAGCCTTTCCATGGCGGCAAAACCGCCATGGAAAGGCTGGTGGGGATTGGTTTTGGGGGCCCGTTGCGGGACCCCCTTGTGTTGGGGGAGGTGTGGGTGCACTGGGGGGGTACCCATGGTCCCCCCTACATTTCACTGCACCAAGTGGCAGGCACCGTGTGGTGCCTGCCACATAGTGCAGTGACATGCACAACAAGCATTTTGGACATCGCGGCAGGTGCTGCAGTCAGCAGCACCCGCTGCAATGTTAAAGTGCAAAATGCGACCGCCATGGTGGCGGTCGCATCCTAATTGGGTGTGCGGGACCGCCGCATGTATTGCGGACGGTCCCGGTCACCACCATGATGGCGGATGGACTCCAGTCCGCTGCCATCGTAATCGGCCCCCTAGTTAGCTGCCTAAATGTACCCAGTGCACTGTAGAAGTAGAAGCGAATGCTCTAATTCTAGTTGGAGGAACTTCTCCCGCATCTTGGTCTCAGCACCCATTCAGTCCTGCTCTTATGGATAATAAAGCTTGCAGTCTGACCTCTAGCAAAGGCATTTACTGAATCCCAGTCTATGATAGGCTTAGCAGACACTTAATTAGCACAAATGAAGTCTCTCAGACCAGAGCTCATATAACTAATATACTCTGCATCTAATAATAATTTGCGATCAAAGATCCACTGATGCAATGTTTTGGTATTATCCACTTCACTTGATTTAAAGAGTAGTGAAAGTGAGTTATGATCCGAAACAATCCTGGGGTTGAGTTTAATTCCTAATGATGATAAGATTCTATAACTTGCAAAAAACATATCTATACAAGAAAATCAGTAATGAGGTATAGAATTAAATGTAAAGCCAGACTCACTCTTCTGGTGGGCATGCCATACATCGGTGAGAGCTTGTAGCAAGGATCTGCTTTAGGCCGCCTTGCACTTTCTCATACGCTACTGACTCGGCTTGCACATAGTAGTTGAGTCTACCCTCAGGTGAAGAGTCAGATTAAAATCCACACACATAACTACGGGCACCTGCCACGTGCTAAGCTCTCCCAAGAGGAGATTGTACATGGCTGGGTCATCCATATTGGGGGCATAGACAACACAAACTTTCACCTGAATCCTTCTAGTCCCTACATGAGCAATCAGCCATCTCCCTGACCTATCCACTTTAACCCAGTAAGTAGCCCAATCATTCCCCTTAGATAATAGTGCCACCCCCTTTGAAGAGCATCTATCCCAGTTGCTGCAAGAGTGTAATAGCCTAAACAATTCAATGTATGTATCTCCCAAATTGTATGGTGAGTCTCCTGAATGCATAAAAGCTGGGGCTTCAATATACCTAACTCCTCCCTGACATATCTTATTTTAGCAGCAGAACGCAAACCGTTGACATTCTAACAGAGAATGTGGACATCCTGGTTACGATTATTAAGCATATTATCCATTGACGAAAGAATACTTTTTCCCTACGCACAACATACTGGTTAATTCATACAATCCAATAAGTGGTATATCTTTACCTTTTCTTTCATCTTTCTCCCTCCCCCTGACCACTGTACACCCTTCCCATAAACTTCCACAGCCACACCCACTTTCTTTCCCCTCCATTCCCTCCCTGAAAGCACCCAATCCCATCCCTGTCCCACTTTTCTAAGCAGGACCTTTGACCCAGTGGTGTGGGCGCACACCGAGAAACCTCACTGGATGTATGGTTGGTGGCACAACTGACGGCAAGCGCCCACCACCCCAACTGAAAGCTAGAATGCAAGCTGTAAATCCATTCTCGCCTAAAGCCCAAAGAAGGGAGAAAAAAAAAGCAGAGAGAAGAAAGTTCAGGACCCAATGCGAAAACTTAGCTATAAAACTTATCTTTCCCCAAACAAGTGGCAAGTTAATTAGCCCTAAACTCAGAGCAGTGAGATTCTGAAGGAAAGAGTCCATATCAGGAAGGACAGTATTCTGCCATTCCATTCTAATTTCAAAAAGAGAGAGCTAAGAAAAGATCACTCATTCAGGATTTGCCTTGCCCCATTGTTTTAACAAGTCATGCACCTTCCCCCGGTCCTGGCAATATATTGTCTGGCCTTTCCAACAGATCTTTACATTCTCCAGTTCCAGTAAGGAAACTGTGGCTCCCAATGTCTGAAAGGAATGAATCATTTTCCGTAGGCACCATCTGCATTCAACAGTCAACCGACAGAAGTCAGACCTAACAAAGAGTTTCTCCCCCAAGCCTTGACTGGTTTACTAGGGCAGGCCAGCTGGAATATTTGCTGTTTGAACACGAAACTCCATATGAGACTCAAGATGGCATGGGGGTACTGCGCAATGCAGCTTTTGTTAGGTTTACGAAAGGGAAATCTGTGCACCCTTTGTATCTGACAGTCAATGTCCCAGTCACTAAGGGCCCGATTCACAAAAGTAATCTGAGACAAAATCCTAACTTTACGACTTTCGGTATTCACAAAGGGCATTTAGGAGTAGTAAAATTAGGATTTTGTCTCAACGTAAGACCAAAACTTTGTCTCAGTTAAACTTAAGTTTTGGTCTTAAGTTAAACTTAAGACCAAAACTTAAGACCAAAACTTTGTCTCAGTTAAACCTAAGTTTTGGTCTTAATTTAAACTTCAGACCAAAACTTAAGTTTAACTGAGACAAAATCCTAACTTTACTACTCCTAAATGCGCTTTGTGAATACCGAAAGTCGTAAAGTTAGGATTTTGTCTCAGATTACTATCGTGAATCGGGCCCTAAGTTGAGGGAATGACTGCTGAAATAAATGCACAATGTATCTTCTGGGGTCATCTCCCTCGTTCCCTTCTGGGATCTCCAGTACACATAAATTGTTCCTTTACATCCGATTCTCGACATCTTAGAGTTTCTGAGACATGGCCTGCAGTCTGGACTCGTGCTGACTCCCATTTTTCTTAATGACTGTTATTGATTCTATCAGCCCGACTTCTTGAGATTCAATGCTGTTCAATCGGCCATGCAATAGATGCGTATTTTCTTATGTTTTGCGCAGTACCATTTGTGTTTTTAAAGAAGTCTTTAAAGACATTGAGTTTTTCATATACTTCTCCTTATGTAGTTGCAACAGATTGTAAACTGAGGCTATGGAGGGATCTCTGGCCACCCCTCTGTCTGTCATTGATTGCAATTGCACCTGTGCCAGCGACATACCATGTTGCCCAGGACTAGCAGTCGAGTGAGAAACCTCCCTTGTTTCCCTAGGCTCCACTTGATCTGCCTGATCCTTTGGGACAATTGCAGATGATATGTCCCGAATGGTCTCATTAGTTGGTGTAAGTTCAACAGGTTCAGGGTCCTGTTGCAAGTCATCATCGCTAAAATCAGCCAGAATGACCTAATTACCGTACCTTTTGGAACCTTCTATAGCAGTCTTTTTAGTACACGCTGTCTTGGACCTTGGTGCCTCTCCCCCATTAGATGCCTCGCAGTCAGGCTCAGAGTCCAAGTCTGAAGTGGCCAAACTACCTGTCTCCGAGAGGTCAGACAGGGAAAAGAAAGCTTCCAGTGCATCCTGATTTTCATGTAAAATATTTTCATGATTGACCAGGAGTCCAAGGCATGGACCACTGTCTATTCCATCCCCCCTCTGTGGTAGCCACGTGAAGTACATTACCACTAGAGGATCTCCTCAGATTGAGTGGCCAGCTGTGGACATCTTCAGCTGTAAGTCATTATGATCTGCAATATCAGCAACATCCAATGTTCCAGAGGAGCCAGAATTACCAGAGCTACAACCAGCTCCAGGACTTTTAATAGAGAGATGAATACTCAGCCTGAGCTCTTGGGACCGAAGAAATACATCATAGTTTTTTTTTAATCGGATTTGGCAAACTTGATGAGGGAGTGTTAAGCAAAGTGTCACGAAAGGGGCCAGATAGGGTGCCTATCTGATTTGCCTGTGCTGATAGTGTACTTAATCCAGCATAAATACCACTACCTCAGTCACCTCAGTCACTACATCGGAGGCAGCATCTGTCACTTCTTCGACATTATTCAGGTTCACTGGATTCTTGGAGCCCACCCTAAGATCGACCATATTTGGTGAATCAGTCTTTCCAAAATGCTTGACAGCTATATCAAGTGTCCTGGGCTCCTTGGGCTCTTTGAACTTCCTATTAAGCATTTTTGGGCACCCTTGCAGTGGTTACCTTGTTCACCCTCCGCTCAGCCAAATCCATTCTTAGCTTCTGTGTATGCCGCAGACAGGTTCCTCTGCAATATCCCCCTCAGGGGACAGGTGCCTCCACAATATCCCCCTTGGGAGGCCGGCATACCATTTGTGCACCTAAGCTAGCGTTCTCCCTTTCACTGCTGCTACAAACAGCTCCAGTGCACTTGGTACCATGTGTGGGATGCCCCTGCGGGAACGCCACAACTGTCTCCTCTCTCTCTTCCGACAACAACCGGCTGCCAGGTAATCTGGCCATACAAGCCTTGTGAAATGTGCAAGTCCGTAGGGAAGAGCAGGCAATATTGCCGCTGCTGACACTGCCACTTTCTGACCCCTGTGCATGGTAGCAATAACATGGACACCATCGGAGTGAGACTTGCAGCGGCAGGGATGGCGTCAGAAGCAATGGTAGTGGTAGCGACCTGTGAGTTGGTGAGACCGAATATCAAGTTAAAAATTTCGACTGACCATAATATTGAGTGAAAAATATCGTGGAATGGAAATATCGAGTGCAAGAATATCGTTGTCAAGAATATCATTTTTAAGGTAAGTAATATCGATTTTTAAAATATAGAAGTCATTAATATTGTTTGTAAAAATATAGGGGCCTATTAGCATGGCGGGCGGATCGCCACCGCCCGACCGGCGGTGGTGATCCGCCCGCCAAAACACCCCGCCGGACGGCCTTTTACCCCCGCCACATTAGCATGGCGGGGGGTACCGCGCCGGACGGAAAGACCGTCCGCCGCTTTTTCGCCGGTAGGCAATCATCACAATTGCCTACCGGGGGGAAAAGGCCTATAATATGGTGGCGGTGCCTTGCAGGCACCGCCATCCATATTATGATGTGGGCGGTGTTATGCCTTTCCATGGCAGAGACTCCGCCATAGAAAGGCATGCAGTTTTCGCATCGGGGGCCTGTTGCGGGCCCCCAGGGGGGTGGGGGGGTGGGGGCTGCACTCGGGGGTACCTATGGTACCCCCCAACATTCGCATGGACAAGGTGGCAGGCACCGCGCGGTGCCTGTCACGTTGTGCATGCCAATGCACAACATGCATATTTTGCATTGTGGCGGGTGCTGCTTACAGCACTGCCCGCCGCAATTCAATATATGCAGGATGCCACCACCACCGTGGCGGTGGCATCCTAATTGCCAGTGCAGGACCGCCGCACCTCTTGCGGGCGGTCCCGTTTGCCGTTGCAGTGGCAAGCGGACAGTCCGCCCGCCATCGTAAAAGACCCCATAGTTGTTTAAAATATCACTTTTAATTATTATGTTTTTTAGTATATATGGTAAATGTATATGACAATTTTTTTGTTTAATTATTGTTTATGTTTCTTACTATATTAGTTACATTATTAGTAGTTATGAAATTTAATTTAATAAAATGTTGTGTTTTTTAGTTCTGTAGCTGGATTTTATGTTTTTTAGTTCTGTAGCGGGTTGTGGGTTTATAGGGGTATAGGGTGGGAAGTAATTTAATCATAATAAATTATTGTTGATTTTTAAATTAACAATTTTTATTTGATATTTAATTTTAATTGTGTTATTAATTTTTTTATGTAAATGTTTTTTGTGGGTTCTGGTGTTTACAGGGGTAATGGATGGAAAGTAATTTATTCTTAATTAATTAATAATTAGTTGTAAATTAATATTAATTAATTGATAAATAATTATGTCAATTGTGTAATTTTTTTATTTTTTAGGTCCAGGTTGTGGGGCTATAGGGGTATAGGGTGGGAAGTCATTTATTTTTATTTTATTAATAATTAGTTGTTAATTAATATTAATCAATTAATTGATAATTATGTTAATTGTATAATTAATTTTTTTTATGTGTGGGTTGTGGGGTTTATAGGGGAAATGGGTGGGAAGTAATTGAATTTTGTAATAATTACTAATTAATTGTTAATTAATATTAATTAAGTAATTGATAATTAATTATGTTAATTGTTTAATTACATTTTTTTAGGTTTGGGTTTTGGGTTTTATAGGGGTAAAGGGTGGGGAGTAGATTATTTTATTTTATTTGTTAATTACTTGTTAAATACTAATAATTATTTAATTGTAAATTGTTTTTTTAGTTTAATTTTAGTTGGGGTTGTGGGTTTTATAGGGGTAAAGGGTGGAAAGTTAATTAATTTTAATGAATTTATATTTCGTTTTTCATAAATAATATTTGTTTAATTGATAAATAATTATGTTAATTGTGCAAGTAAATTTGTTTTGAATTTAGATGTGGGTTGTGGGTTTTGAAAGGGATATAAGGGGGGAAGTAAATTGATTTTACATTTTTAGTATTAAATATATTTGCACTGACTGGAGTGGGAATAGTAAATTGTGCTCCTCCACAATCCAACACTTACCCTACTGTTGCATTGACTGGAGTGAGAATAGATACATTTTGCCCCTCCGCAATCCAACACATCCCCTACTGTTGCACTGCCTGGAGTTGGAATATTACATTTCCCCCTCTGCAATCCAACTCTTTCTCTACTGTTGCACTAACTGGAATGGGAATAGTACATTTTACCCTGCCACAATCCTACACTTCCCCTACTGTTGCACTGACTGGAGTGGGAATATATTTTTTTTTTGTAAGTTATAATATTTATTGTTGTGTTAATTGTACTGGGAATAGTAAATTGTAGTACTTTCCAATGTTATATTTTAATTAATTTTATATTTATTGTAGTCAGAGTAGTAAATCTTATTTTTGTGTGATGTAAACATTTTTGTTACTGTTGTGTTGTGTTAGGTGGGAGTACTTAGGGGCTAATTATGATGGCGGTGAGACCGCCACCAACAGTCCGGCATATTACAATGGCGGGGGTGTGATGGCGGTTGCAAACACCGACCGCCACACATCCGATGGTCTCCTTGAGCCCACCGGTGCGGCGGAGGGCCTCGTATTCCCTACAATGGTGGCAGTGCCTACCAGGCACCGCTGTAGGAATTACAATGTCCCTTTCCGCCCGCCTGCTAATGGCGGTTAACCTGCCATGAACAGGCAGGCGGACAGAGACATTAGGGATGCATAGCAGGCCCCCCCTTCCTTCCTGGCCCTAACCTGTGGGCACTGGGGGCACCCATGGTGCCCCCCCCACATATCCCTGCACCATGTAGCAGGCACTGCATGGTGCCTGCCATGTAGTGCAGGGATATGTAAAGTGTCCCTATTTTGCATTGCAGCAGATGCTGCAGCCAGCACCACCCATCACAATGCAAAACATAGGCATTGCGACCGCCGTGGTGGCGGTCGCATTATAATGCCTACTGCGGGACCGTCAACAGCCTGTTGGGCGGTCCCGTCTGCGATAGGGTGGCGGGCGGATGTAAGTCCGCCTACCATCATAATCAGCCCCTTTGTTTTATATTTATTTAGTATAAAAAAAAAAATTTATGTAGTGGGAAATTTATATGTATTTATTTAAATTTTTAATAATGTATTTTAAGTTGTAGTTTATATAATTATGTGTTTGATGTATTATAATAATATTTAAAAATCAATATTTTTTGTTTGTAAATTATTTGTAATTCAATTTGTAAAAATGATGTGTTGTTTACTTTTTATTTTAAATTAAATTGGTTTCCTTTTTTAATATTTTATTTTTTGGGTATATTTAAATATGTATACATATATTTTTGATAATATATTATTTAGGATTTTTTAAATCATATTATTTAAAATATTAGTTTATTTTTTATATATATGTATGTTCATATATATATATATATGCGTTTACATTTTTGAAAGTAATGTTATTTGTTATATTTGTTAAATATACAATCAAATATATTTTATTTTTATAAATAAATGTTAGTATTTAATGTATGTTTATTTTAATATATTAAATTGCATATATTTGAAAATCAATATTGACTACAACTATGGGGCCGATTACGATGTTGTTTGGAAACTGTTCCGAACAAATCGGTCTCGGAATCGTTTCTGAATGATTCGGGTCCTGCGAGTCCGAGCGACCGATTATGATGCTTCCCAACATCGTTTGGTCAGACTCACATTGACTTCAATGGGAGCTTGTATTTCAAACAAGAACATAGGCTCCTATGGGAAAATGGGGTGGTTGGGGAAAACCTTGCACCCTGTGGCGGGCACCCCATGGTGCCTGCTACATTGTGAATGATTGGGAAGAGGGTCTCTTGGGTATCCCCACGGGCCACAATCTGACGCCTGCAGGTGAAGGGGGGCCCGCAACGGGCCCTCAAAGACAGATTCCTACAGCCGTTTCGTGTCAGGCAGACCGAATCGGAATGGCTGTCCGAATCGGTCATTGCACTCGCTCATTCAGAAAACGTGTCAATAGAGCTGTACGATTCGGCTCCGAAAGGCTCGAGCTGTCTGAATGCCTTTCGGAACCAATTCGGACTGCCCAGATGGTTTCCGGGCATTGTAATCGGTCGTTGGGAAATGTGTATGATTCATTCGGAAACAAGAGTTCCGAATCCCATACGGAGCGTTTCCGAATGACATTGTAGTCGGCCCCTATATTTTGTAAACAATAAAAAAAAATCAATATTTTTGTACTTACCTTTTTGAGTATAGGCAGTTGATATTTTTGTATTCTATATTTTTCCATCAATATTTTTGAGGTCGATATTCTGTCAGCTAACTGGCCTGTGAGTATCTCCAAATAAGCTTACTTTCTAGCATTGGGGGGTGCAAGCGAGATCAGCCATATCAGCCACATCCCGCCATCCTGAACCACCTGAAATCCCCCTTCATTATTTTCAATTTTGCATGTTTTAGTTTAGATTTGCTTTCCAGTACACTTGCCTCACAGGGAAGCCTGTAAGCTACATTAGGAGTCGCTGGACTTCAGTTGGTTATTTATTTTATGCTCCCTGTTTCTATTGACCGAAACCCCATGCCACGCCATGTAACGTCTTAGCCATGCTTCCTTCTATGGCGAGCTTCTTAAACCAGACTACTGTGCACCCTCTCAGTCACAAGTGGTTCTAAGGAATTTCCATCCTATCCACTTATCTCTGTAAGAGTCGGACCCTGCAGAGCTGAGCACACTCTTTTATTTCCTTGTAGGCACCTCAGTGCCATTTTTAGGAGATGTCTCTCTGCTGACGAAGTATGGGCACCGATTTGGAGGGTTTCACCCTTCATTATTTTTAATTTATGGCTTCTCCTTTTGAATGTTAATTTTAGTGTGTATTTTGTTTCAAGTACACTTACCTCACAGGGGATCCTGTGAGCTAAAGTAGGAGTCTCTGGACTCCAGTGTGTTATTTATTTTGCCACCCTGTTTCTATCGGACAACGAGCCACACCTTGTCATGGTCTTAGCCACGTCCCCTTGTATGACGGGCTTCTTAAACTGGACTACAGCGCATTCTCGATCACACTGAGAAAAAGCCTTACTTCAAGGTGCATTAATTAAAAAAGACTCATACAAAACATGTCACACCATCTCACCAATTTAGCTGAAATTAAATAAGACCATCATTAATTATTTCTCCTTTCCCAACCAATTTTATAACAAAAGACAGAACAGAAGCTATACTATGCTGTTTTTATCTAGTTTATACAGAAGTACAGATGAAGGTCTATCCACATATCTGAATGCCTTGCGTTTTCACCTTTACTGGGAGATGGTCCCCCCAGCTAAGGGGCCGATTACGATGTCTTTAGGAAAGGCTACGAACGGGATTCGGAATCTAAGAATCCGATTTGGAACCCATGTTTCCAACCAAATCAGATAGATTTCCAAACGACCGATTACGATGCAAAGAAACCGTTCGGGCTATCCGATTTGGTTCCGAACGGGATTCGGACACCCCGAGTCGTTGGAGCCGAATCGTACAGTTCTATGGACATGGTTTCGGACCAAGCGATTACGATGACCGATTCTGACAGCCATTCCGAATCGGTCTGCCCGACACAAAATGGCTGTCGGCATCTGACTTTGGGGGTCCGTAGCAGGCCCCCCATCACCCAGAAGCCTCCGGTTGGGGCCCGTAGGGGTTCCCATGGGACCCCTCTTTACCACCATGAACAGTGTGGCAGGCCCCATAGGGTGCCTGTCACAGGGTGCATGGTTTTACCCAACCACCCCGTTTTGCAATGGGAGCCTAAGTTCTTGTTCGGGACACAGGCTCCCATTGAAGTCAATGCTATTCCGACCGAACGATGTACAGAAGCATTGTAATTGGTCGGTCGGACTCGCAGAACCCGATTCGGTCGGAGACAATTCGGAAACCGATTCAGTCGGAAGAGTTTCCAAACAACATCGTAATCGGCCCCTAAGTGTCTGCCTCTCGTCTTACTATGCCTATCTCCTGATTCATCTTTCCACTTACAATAATATAACCACAGAATCCTTCTATGCACCACCCATACTTCCAGAAGTAGATTGGCATATCTATCCAGAGACAAACCATTACTACAATTATTGTGGTCATCAGCTGACTATCCTGTATATTGATTTGTTGAATTCCTGCTTCACTATAGCATTATTGACTTCCTTCATTCCTCTTTACTGACAAGCCCGGTAAGGCTCCTAGCAAATATAAACCTTACAAAACCAAATTGGCAACTGGTGAATATTGTAAATACCATACTCCTTCCTCTTTCAATTTCCACTCCTACTTGTGACCATCATTTGAGTTCATATTCGTCACTTACTCCCATATCGGAGGGCCAGGGGGTAAAGGGGCCCCCTATGGGCCCTCAAGTCTCTTTTCACCTGCCATTTCATGGCAGGTACCCGCCATGAAACGACCTGTGGAAAGGGACATTGTAATCCCTACGGCGGTGCCTAAGCAGGCACCGCCACTGTTGTAGGGATTGCAGTCCCTCCGATGGTCCAATGGGCTCAAGAAGCCTGTCAGATCCGTGGCAGTCAGTCTCTCCGCCCGCCTTCAATTTTCCCGCCATCATAATGCGGCAGGCGGTTAAGCAGGGTCCGATGGCGGTGGGACTGCCACCGACGGCCTGACGGTTGTGGTCCCACCGCCATCATAATCAGGCCCATAGTCTTAACTCAAACAAAATAACTTTGTTCCACAATTTCTCTGAAAGTACCACAAGGAATTTCAAACACAAACTCTTGACAGAATGCCCAAAAATGCTTATATCCTACTAATTCCACTATGAATGAAAGTTTTGCCTGAAAACAGACCTGCTCTTCTCCCAACACCTCTCCTTTTGGGAGGAAACCTTGACGAAATCTCAGAAAGTGGCAAAGACTACTTATATATCTTATGGTAAGAAAATTGTACTAGCCCGTTCGCCATTCTTCATTGGCGGCAACAGGAGATGAGAGGAAAGGTTTGCAAGAAATGAGGCTGATTTCAAGGGCAGAAACATTTTGTTAGGAGGAGAGATATTTTATGTCCACGAGAAAAATGTTTTTCAGGCAGGGAGCATGAGAAACAAATGGAGTGAGTGAGTTTTGAAATATTGGAGGGATCGGGATAGTGGCCTGAAACCTTTTCCTGTTTCAGGGAGCAAAATGGAGGGAAGAGTTGGTGGGTAAGGGAGATTTAGCTTCTGTCAGAAGAGGGTCATTGAGAAAGATGACTATAGGTTGTGTTTGACTTGTGTGGATTGTAGGAGTGGTATATCCGTGTATGGAATGCATTCCAGAAGAGGTAATGGGGGTTGGTCAAGTGAGAGACCACTTCGTGGAGAGGTTCGAGAGTGGTATCAGCCAACTTGCTGTTCCCATTCTGTGATTGGGGAGAAAGGTGGAAAGTGTTACTCCCACTCTTATTCTGACTTGGTGGAACAAAGGTGAAGTGCGGAAATTGTATTGGGTCAGATGAGGATGGAGGCAGTGGAGAGATGATGAGGTTGTTGAGAAATGGAGAATGAGGAGGGAAGGGCTCAAGACAGGTAGAATGGCAAAGCAGTGAGTCAGTCGATGGACGATGACAAGCCCCATTTGGCCACCATTTGAAAACCTTCCATCTGATAGAGACATCTAGCCACAGATTCTTTATCTTAGATCTCTCCCCAGGTGCCAAACTGGATCTGAAGACTGGATCCACACAGTTTTTACAGCAGTACCTCTGCAAGCCGGTAGAGGGTGTCGAGCGACTCCATAGCGATGTCGTCCTTCAAATATGACGTTGAAGGAGTCCATATAAGCTCTCCCGACACGCTGATGCCAGTTTCTTCTTTTCTACTCTTACAACGCAGATCCGATAAGTGGTTCCTCAGACCATTTTTAGACCTACCTCGATGGTTTCGTCGAATGGAACAGTGTGCTTTTAAACAAACTTCTCATGTTCTCGGGATTCAAGCCTTGTGGGTCCTGTGGATGAGAAAAATGTCTGCCACGGACCCTCACTCTGTATGTGGTGCCTGGGGGAGCACCATGACTCTGAGGAGTGTGTCTCCAGTCACCAGCGCCGCCTGAAGGCAGTGAGGGAATGTCGAATGAAGCTCCTAGCGAGGCTGATGTCACCGACTTCCAAGGCTTCCGGTCGACCTCGGTCCCCTTCGTGCTCCACGGACTGTCTGCGGGCCTGATCCGGGATCCGTTCCCGTTGACGTCACTCTCCATTGACATCCCAAGGTAAGTCACGATGCAGGCGGTCAAAGTAACGTAAAGGCTGTTCCCTATCTTTGGGTGAAGAGTCAGTGCACGAGTCTACCCTGCACCTCTCAACCTACCCTGGAGCCAGGGCGACTCTTACCCAGATGAGAGAATATTAAAATTCTCTTCATAGTATATTTGGGTCTTCACCTTCCCCTGGAGCACCCTCCGCAAGGAGGTGTATGATGCCGTGACTGTGTCCACGCTGGCTGGTTCACCCTTGGCTTCAGTTCGGCCTTCGGATTCCAAATTCATTTTTATGAAGGTGCACAGCTCTTCGGGGTTACTAACTTCGGCGCCTGGGTCTGGTCAACTGACAACGGTGTCTGGGTCTGGTCAGCCAACTCCAATGACTGCGCCGTCGGTGCCTCTCGACGCCCCACCACTTTCCCTCTCCAATGCCGAGACGTCGCCTCTTCAGCACCAGACAGTGTCGGATGAGGTGCCGGTGGAGCTGCCCGTCTTAGGCACCTTTGCTCAGCTCTCTATAGCCTCTCTCCTGTTTTTCCATCAGAGGAACACACTTATGGAGGTGATGGAGTGGATTTGGAGTTTCACCACCCCATCTCTTACATGGCCCAACCTCCTATGGAGGCTAGCTAGTTGACTGATTGGGTGAAGCTAGTGGCTTGGAGTCTCCCCCAGCCTCGGGTCTCCTGTCCCCTCCTGGTTTGGCTATAGAGGCAAGCTCCTCTCTGGCAGATATGCTCAGACGAGTTTCCGTCATTTTGGATATGACACTTCCTTCTGTGGAAATGATGACAGATGCCTTACTTGGCATCCTTCATCAAGGCCAATCAGAGGTAGAGCTGGTGCTTCCTTATAGTGAGGCTCGATTTGACATATTGTTGGGGACTTGGGCTAAACCCGATACAGGGACCCCTGTGGATCGCTCTATTTCTCACAGACACTGTCTGACCGCTGGAGATCCAGCATATCTCATATGACATCTCACTCATCATAGTTTTGTGGTACAGGCTGCTTTGGCTGCCCAAAATGTCGACTCTTTTCCAACTGTCCCTCCTGACAGAGAGACCAGAAGACTAGACACTTGTGACAGACATACTTTCTCCTATCAACTACAACATTTGTGTTATTTCACTCCACTTTAAGATGGTTGCCACAGAAATTCTAGAACTGAGATTACTTAGTATTTATAGTGTAGCAGTTTAGACAGTAGTTTCCATGGGTTATAACTGTGGTTCCCTATCGATCTGTCTGCCATAGGCGGTTTTGAACGTATTCACTCTCATGTTTATTATCGCCCGAACAGGGAACGAAAACAACATTAACATGGCCGCCGCAGTGTGTCATATCTTACACTAGTTTCTGAAAAGCAGGGGGCGGAGTTGGCGTCCGTCATAAGAGCGTCCCACGTGTGGATGCTAACTCATAACTTACTCTGCGGGAAATCTTTGAAGGAAGAAGGGTCGACCCACGGGTGTTGGATGTTCTTCGATTGAACTCAGTAAGCTGCTTTAGCGGTGTTTATAAGCGGAGTATGGACTTATTGCACAGAGGACGAGTTGTTTCCGTTATGCGCAATTTTGAATGCTGCTCGGTTCGTTTTGATTGCAGGCGCTGCACATTGATATAGTCGCCGGTTACCGAACAAGAAACACAAGGTACAACGTAGCACTATGTATTTGGTGAGGTGTGTGGGCTTAGGAAGAGTGAGTGCGTACTGATAAAGTTCACATATGTTACAGATTTTTATGCATGAGGCTGCTGTCCAGATGATAGCAACCATTAGACTCTGTCTATAAAGTGAGTAACTCCATATCACAATACACAGTATCACTTAAGCATGCTTTAACCACTGGTGGGTTATAAGGAAAGAGTCCTAATAGGTTTGTGGTTTTTAAGAGGCACGGACGTTTAGGTTTTTGGAGTTTTTTAAGGACTGCTTGCACATCAGCTCCGGTGATTGGTGACATGTAATGCACGCTTATCACCTTTTGTGTATCATTTATTTGATTCAGACTGGAATGAGGAGATTTTGTTGACCTACGGTGATGTAGGAAGATATTGGTAGCGATAGGAGTTATAGGTAGCGTTTCTGAATAATGATGGCCTGGTTTTATATATTTTATTTAGAGGCCCCTGAGGAAGGGACCCCTGTGTCCCGAAATGCATAGGGTAACATACGGACAAAGAAGGAGTCACGCCAAAGCAACATTGATTTATTTATTTTATTTATTTATTTAGAGAGTTTTATATAGCGCTGACAAGACCCGAGGGTATCAGAGCACTTTACAACATGTACGCATGTAAACAAGAGCGAGCAGAGAGATAAAAAAGGAGAGTCTTCGGGAAGGTACTACGGTGTATTGGTCCCAAGGTTAGAGGTGTCGGGCGAGGAGGAGATCCTTACGTTTTTTTTTTAAGGTCACGAAGGAGGGGTTGGTTCTGAGATCTGCTGGTAGGGAGTTCCAGATCTTGGGGGCATTTCCCGAAAAGGAGCACGCCAGGGCTTTTTGTTTGTGTCTCTTTGGGGGAATGAGAAGTAGGTTGTTGGTGCTCCTCAGGTTTCTTGCCTGGCCTGCCTTGGTGAGCTTGGTTGCAAGGTAGACTGGTTTGCAAGTGTGAAGGACTTAGTGGGTGAGACAGGCAGTTTTGAACTGGCAGCAAGCTTCAATGGGGAGCCATTTGAGGTTTTTCAGGGAGGGTGAGATATGATCGTGTCTTTTTGCTCCAGTGACCATCCTTGCTGCTGTGTTTAGAGTTGTTCTCATGGGGGCTAGGTGGGATTTTGCTGTGCCTGTGAGGGTAGCGTTTCCGTAGTCTAGTCTGGATAGAACCAGGGCTTGCGTTGCTGTCTTGAGATCATTAGGCCGGAGGAAGGGCTTGATTTTGTTGAGTAGTTTTAGTTTGTAGTGAGCGCTTCTAGCGGTAGCCTTTATGTGCGCGCTCATGTTTAGGTTTGGGTCCAGTGAGATGCCCAGCGACTTGGCGGGGCCGGTCAGGGTACGGTCGAAGTTTAGGGAGTCCATAAGCTTAATCCATTCTTGGACCTGGTGGGTTTGACCGTCGTTAGAGAGGAGAAGGATTTCTGTCTTATCTTGATTAAGTTTTAGGTGATTGTGTGATAGCCAGTTTTGAATTTTTTTTAGGGTATCGTTGAGACGGCGACTGTCTTCTGGGGAGGAGATTTCCAGGTAGAGCTGGATGTCATCTGCGTATAGGTGGTAGGTGATGTTGGCTTGATTGATTATGGTAGTGAGGGGTTCCATGTAGATATTGAAGAGAGTGGGTGAGAGGACTGAGCCCTGAGGGACACCTCTGGTTATAGTGGAGGTGTCGGAGATTGCGTTATTTATTTTGATTTGTTGCGAGCGGTTTTGGAAGAAAGAGGTGAACCATTTCAGCACCATGCCGTCTGCTCCGATCCGTTGCTTTAGTGTGTTGAGAAGAAGTTTATGGTCCACCGTGTCGAAGGCCGCAGATAGGTCTAGGAGGATGAGCAGGCAGCAGCAACTGGCATCCATACATTTGTGGATGTCGTCTGCTATAGTTAGTAGGGCTGTCTCTGTGCTGCAGCCCTTTCTAAAGCCTGATTGGTGAGAGTCCAAGAGATTGTTTGTGTTGATGTGCTGGTTGAGTTGGAGTAGGACACATTTCTCGAGGATTTTGGCCAGGAAGCGCAGGTTTGATATTGGCCTGAAGTTGTTAAGGTCCTCGGGGTCTAAGCCTGTTTTTTTTAGTAGTGGAGAGACTTGGCCAAGTTTTAGGCAGTCTGGCATGACCCCCGTGTTTAGCGAGCTGTTTATTATCATCGTCCAGAGGGGTGAAATGATGTGACTGAGGTTTATTGCCATGGAGGACGGGAGGGGGTCTGCGAAGTGGGAGGAGGGTTTCGAGTTCGCAATTAATTTGGAGATGTCCATTACTGAGAGTGGCTTGAATGATTTCCAGCAATTATGGGTAGATGGTGATCCTGAGGTTTGGATGCCCTCAATTGCCTCAGGGAGGGGGATTCCTGCTTCGGAGTCAGGCGTTTGTATGTGGCTATCAAGGAAGGACTGGATCAACGTGATTTTTTCATAAAAGAATTTGGCGAATTTATTGCATCGTTCTTTGGAGCCCTGAGGGGCTTTAGCGGGAGGTTTCGAAGTCTGGTTTTTTATGATGTTGAAAAGGATTTTTGGACGATTTATCGCATTGTCAAGGGCGCTGCGGAAAAAGGCTGCTTTTTCTTTGGTGATGTGGCTTTTGTATGTTCTGCGTTCTGCTCTGAGTCGGTGGAGGTGAGTTGCGGAAGGGTTGAGTCGCCAGAGTCTTTCTGCGGCTCTGAGTTGACGTCTTTCTGAGTTGAGATCCTTGGTGAACCAGGATCTCGAAGGGGTGTCTCTAATCTTTTTTAGTTTCAGAGGTGCTACTTGGCCTAGGACGGCTGTCATCGTGGAGTTAAAGTGGGTTGTGAGTTCGATCGTTGAGAGGTCGCCTGATTTAGGTGGAAGGCTAGAGATCATTATTTTTTCCAGCTCAGCTAGGGGAGCTTGGCTTAGGTTTCTGGACCATTGAATGGTTTTCTTAGTATGGATGGGGTATGATTCTTCAAGGTGTAGGTGGAATAGGATGATGCAGTGGTCAGACCAATCAACTGGGAGGATGTTGTTGATGGTTATCGTCTTCTCTTAGGCTATGATGACATCAAGGGTTGCGCCTCTTTTGTGGGTTTGTTCTTTGCAGTGTTGGTTGAGGTTGTGCTCGAGTAGGAGTTCTTTTAAGGATTTGATTTGGGTGTTTGATTCATCATTCCAGTGGAGGTTGAAATCGCCTAGGATTATGTTGTTGGCATCTGAGAGTGAGCAGTGAGTTTCCAGGTCTGATAGGTGTTCGAGGAAGGGGCGAGTGTTGCCTGGGGGGTGGTAAAGAAGGTGGCAGTTTGTTGACTTATTGTTTTTCATCTGTATAGAAGTGTTGAGATATTCAAAGGTGCTGTAAGTGGAGGAGACAGATTCCACCATTGTGATGGTATTTTTGTGGATAATGGCTAAGCCCCCACCTATTTGGTCGATTCTGTCTTTTTTGATGATTGAGAATCCAGGAGGAGCTAGTAAGTCGAGGATCGGGTAGGATGATTCATTTAGCCAGGTCTCTGTGATGAATGCAATGTCAATGTCATAGTTAAGGATTGTTTCCGCCAGTTCTGTGGCATGTTTGGAGGCAGATCTACAGTTTATAAGTAGACAATTGGTATTGTTCGAGTTGCTGTTGTGTTTAAGAGAAGAGGGTGCCCTGGGGATATCCGAGAGGTGTGCTGGCGGTCTGGCCATTGACCTGGGTGGAACAGGGTTTCTCCTGATACCAGTGATCACCTGGATCTTGGAGGTGGGTTCTCTATTTCTGGTTGGTATCAATTTGTATGTTTTGGCCAGCTCTATCGCTTCGCTGTGTGACATCTTAGGAGAAGTTCGAATCGATCTGTGGGTGCGGTTTTTTGAAGGAGTGGTGAGCCAGCTGTCAGGCTGAGTTTCTGGGGGTTGGAGTGGAGGTCTGGTGTTGTCCGAGGGGTAGAGGGGTGAGCAGTGGGCATGGTTGGGGACGGTTTTGAGGGTCATTAGGATTTTGTTGCTACCTAGTATCACTTTATTGAGCTGAGTTTCCATGAGATTGAGTCGTTTCGTTAGGTCTGGTGCGGGGATTTGGCTAGGGGGAGGGGACGAGGGTTAGTGGCTGCGACTTGTTGGGTGTGAAGTGTTCAGAGTATGCGGGGAGCAGGTTAACGAGTGAAAGAGGAGGTTGAGTGTTGGTAGTTTGTCTGTTCGGGGCGGTTTCGGAGGGTGCTTTAAGTGGGCGTGGCATGGGGTCAGTCCGTAGTTTGGGAGGATGAGAGGGGGTATTGTGCCTATTAAGAGTGGGAGCTGATTCCCTAATGGTGTGGGTGGATGGACGGAGGGGTGTTCGGTTAGGGAACTGGGTAGAGGGAGAGGAGCTGGGTTGAGTGGGAGGATTGACGTGGGAGTTCGGGTCTCGGCTGATAGTGATGGTTCTCGTCGTGTGGTTGGTGTTCTGGGGGTGAGGGTTCCTGATCTGGGTGGGAGGGAGGTTTGTGTCCGGCTTCGTATAATCTCCAAGATTATTTTGCCTTATGGTTGTTTTGTTGCACACTTTGAATACGTACCTAAAATGTAAAAGTATACGAGATTATTAATGTAAAAATACATGTGTAATCCAATAAGAACAACAAATGAATCAATGATTATTTGTTTGTGATTTGTTTTGATAAAAAGGTAAAATTGTTATTTGAAATTGTTGACACTTATGTAGCTGTGAACACACTTACTCAGGTACACGTTTATTTGCATACCAGTTATACTTTCTCCTCCACCAGTTCCGCACTGCGATCCCTTAATACTTCTTGCATCCTCGGATGCTTCTCTTATACATTGTGGGACTCATTGGCATGCCTGCTGCCCTCCCATTGGATGACACCCGTAACAATTTTGTTCCATTAATACGAGATGGGCAAAAAGCAGCTAGACTAATTATTTACTGTGGTATGTATACCACTGACTCCGTAGACCGGGCCATGGCCTCTGCAGTGGCTCTATGTCGGCGTACTTGATTTCACACCTCTGGGATTTTGGAGGCTGTTTAGGCCACCTTGATTGATATGCCCTTTGATGGCGCCAGTCTATTCGGCACCCATGCCAACTCTGACTTACATCGATTTCGGGACAGTCGGGCAAAGGAGACTCTTAACTCTAACATATGCTTCCCTAGTTCTCCCATAGTAAGCTTGTTCTGGGAAAGTCTCTTTTACATTCAGCATTCACATATGAGCCATTCCAGGGCAGAGCCCATTGGCTTTTCTTTTTAAATCCCCGTTCCATCTACTGGTGACACCAGGTGAGGTGTTCCTGCCTTTGGGCAGGTACTTTTATTCTTCTTATACTGTCGATTACAGGTTATGGTTCCCGTTATCTGGGACGTATATTATTTTGTGACCCTATGTGCACCTGTTTTTACAGGTTTCTTTCTGTAGCTAGTTTTCTACCCAAGTTCTTATTCTATAGAGGGTATTATGCTTGCTTTGTGTGGATGCACTGTTGCCTTGTTCCCTGTTGTCAGCGACCATCTTCTGTATGCCTTATAGGCATTTTGAAATCTATTTCTGGCACTTAGTATCGCTTATAGGGACTTCAGTTTATCTGCCTCTGAAAACATGGGGGCATATTTACTAGAGAAGTGGCGGATCATGGCGTTAGCCTCCTTGGCTTAACGTCACCCTCTGCCACTTCTGAAACACAGGGCTGCACCTTATTTACAACAATATGATGCAGCCCTGTGTTTCCCCCTACACTGGGGCTAAATTTAGCAGCCTAGAGCCAATGCAGGCACCCTTGCATCATAGTGCAAGGGTGTCTGCGTTGAGGGGAAAATTGTTTATGTGCAGATAGGTGTCCCTTCCTGCACATAAACAATCTTTAAATGGCATTTTGAAACTTCTATGTGTGCTGCTTAATGCAACACACATTGAAGTTGCAAAACATAATTTTTTGTAATTGATTATTTATGTGCAGGAAGGGACACCTTCCTGCACATAAACAATCAAAGGCCTTTTGCTGTTTCTATGTGTGCTGCATAACGTAGCACACATGGAAACAGCCAAAACTAGGAGAAATTAAACATTTCTCCTTGTTGCGCCTGTTTAAGACCAGGTTTTCCCTGGTCCTTCTTTTGGCACTGCCCCATATTTACGCTGCCCTTGTAAATATGGGGCAGCGTCAAAATCGATGGGTGTTGCGGTGGAATGGCCACCGTAACACCCATTGCCCACACCTTTCACGCTAAGGGGTCAATTCCGATGTCATTCGGAAGGGCTCCAAATTGGATTCGAGTTTCCCAAATCCGATCCGGAGCCCTTGTTTCCGACCGAATCGTACACACTTCCGAACGACCAAGTACGATGCCTGGAAACCATTAGGGCTATCCGAATCTGTTCCAAAAGGCATTCGGACAGGTCGCTCCTTTCAGAGCCGAATCGTACAGCTCTATGGACTCAGTTTTCCGAGCGAGCGAGTACGATGACCGATTCGGACAGCCGTTCTGATTTGGTTTCTCCTGAACGAATTGGCTGCCGAAATCGGTCTTTGGGGGCCCATAGCAGGCCCCCCTTCACCTGGGGCCCTCCGAATTGGGCCCATGGGGGTACCCAAGGGAACCCCCTTTCCAACCATGCACAGTGGGGCAGGCACCATGGGGGGCCTGCCACTGGGTGCAGGATTTTCCCCAGCCACCCCTTTCTTCAATGGGAGCCTGTGTTCTCTTTCCGAACACAGGCTCCCATTGAAGTCAATGGGAGTCTGACCAAATCGTATCCTGAAGCATCCGGATACATCGTACTCGCTCGGTCAGACTCCCACGATCCGAGTCGTCCGGAAAGCATTCCGGAATTGAATCGGTCGGAATGCTTTCCGGACAAGATCGGAATCGGGCCCTAAGTATAGCGTGAAAGGGGGCCTTTTTTACAAGGCAGCGTTAAGCCACGTTAAGTGGCTTAACGCTGCCTTATAAATAAGGTGAAGCACATATCGCCACAGGAACGTCACTGAAAGTGAAGTTCCTGTGGCGATAGGGGCTTGTAAATATGCCCCATAGTGCTTGTGAGTTCTGCCTTCTGTCCTTAGTGGAAACAGTGGAACGGGTGGCATGATGCTTGGCCTGGGTAGAGTTTCAGCTCTGGCCTAAGACAGTGTTCCCTCTTAGGTCCTTAATTAGTGCATTGACACTTCTTATTGTTCTGCTCTCACTGTGCAGTAGCAAGAAGGCTTCCTGCCACTGATCTTTCAGGTTCCTTGTTATGCTATAGTTTAGTGGTGCATTGGGTGTCAAAGGCCCCTCTAATGCAAGGGTTCATATCCCACTACTGCTGCAAGGTTACCTTGGTCCTGTGCCACCGACCTTGTTGCCTTTTCTCTTCCTGGAGAGGATGTTATTACTTGTCGCATTCTGGAATCCCTGCAACCCTTTTTCCTATAGGCATTTTTTGTTTGCCAATTCAGATCACTTACACAGCAACATGTTGGTTGTTTGTTAGATCTCACCACCTCACTCCTTTTGTCATTGTTGTGGCTATGTTCATCTTCAGTTTTCCTTCTGGAACATGTGCCCCTTCAACATTTTGATTCCATCTCTTGGACGATTAGTTTCCAAAGAGGCTGGGGTATCCCTTAGCATCTGCATCCTTTTCCTGAAGGTTCTTCTTTCTTCTCATAAGATGTGATAAGGATTATATCTCTCAAAGGTCCATTATACTACTTCCACCTTATTTTGCGAATTCCTTATTTTATTTCTCTCTTCCTTTGGAAGATGTGGGTCTTTTACCTTTTTTTGTTGTTGTGGTATATTGGAGGTTTTGCTTTGTATGCATCCTGTTGAGACATTTCTTGCTGGCTTCAATCCTTGTTGTGCTTGTATGCACTGCCATCCATTATTTTTAGCTTTTCCATTCTGTGGGGCTTGATCCCTTCACAACTATGTGCTCCATCTTTTATCAGCTGCTTCAGTCAGGTCTTGCTGCCTGATATCTCTGTCTATTGGATGGAAATTGGTTATCTGTTGAGGCCTTCCTTGTGCTGACTTTTATTTTGACTATACCTTTTGATGGACCCCACTCAGTGGTTATACAGACAAAATAACGACATTTTAATATCAACCTACAGAAATATCGAATTGGAAATATCGTCAGGCAGAAATACCATCAGCAAGAACATCGTTGACAAGAGTATTGATTTTAAGGTAAGTAATATTGATGTTAGAAATATAGAAAGTGTTAATATTGATTACAAAAATATCTATGATGTTAATATCGATGTTAAAAATATTTTTGATAATAATATTGATTTTTAATTATTTTTTTGTATTTTACTATATATTTTAATTGTATATGTTATAAATTGTTTGTATAAATATTGTTAAGGTTTTTAATATTGTTTGTGGATTTTTAGTTCTCAACATTTAATTTTTTTGTTGTAATTTTTAGTACTGTAGCGGGTTGTAGGGTATATAGAAGTACAGGGTGGGAAGAAAATTAATCATAATTAATTGATTATTAATTTTTAATTAATAATAATTATTTAATTGGTAATTATTCATGTTAATTGCATAATTTTTTTTTTTTTATTTACGTTTTAAGTGTGTGTTGTGTGTTTTGTAGGGGAATATTAGGGGAATATTAATTAAAAAAATTAATATTTAATGTGTAATTAATATTAATTATTTAATTGATAAATATTAATGTTAATTGTATAATTACATTTTTTTAATGTAAGTTTTAAGTGCAGGTTGCAGGTTTTGTAGGGGTACAAGGTGGGAAGTAAAATAATTATAATTAATTATTAATTATTTATTATAATTACTTTATTAAATATGTAAATTGCATACTAGTTTTTTTCTGTGTATAGTTTGTTGTGTTTATAAGGGTGAATGGTGTGCAGGTAATTAATTATAGTATTTAATTAATGTTAATACATAAACATTATTTAATTGTTAATTAATTTTGTAAATTGTGAAATTAAGATATTGTTTGTGTTATATATAAGATGTCAGTTGTATTTGTAGAGGTAAAGAGTGGGGAGGTAATTAAATATAAATAATTTGTTGTTAGTTAAATATTATTAATTGTTTAATTGATCATTAATTATGTAAATTATGGAAATAGTATTTCTTTAAATATATATATATTAGATGCTGGTTATTTGTTTTCTAAGGATAAAGGGTGGGAAGGAAATAAATATAATTAATTTACTATTAGGTAATTATTATTAATATTTAAATTTATAAAGAATGATGTAAAATGTGTAAATATTATAATTTAATAAATATATTTTAGGTCTGTGTTATGTAGTTTGTATAGGTATAGGGTAAGAAGTTACTTAAGTAATAAAATGTTTAAACATATTTAAATATTTTTAAAAATTGTGTTTTTTATTATGTTATGTGTTGTGCTTTTTTATTTAATAAAATATTGTATACATTTGTTGTTATTATTTTGGGAATATAATTTGGTATTTTAATTATAATATTTGTATTAATTGTTAATTTATAATATGTAATAAATATTGTAATAAATATGTAATTTGCATATTTATAAAATAGAATTATATATATTATTTTCCCTACTGTTGCACTGACTAGCGTGGGACCAGTACATTTTACCCTTCTGCAATCCAACACTTTCCCTACTGTTGTACTGTTGTACTGTACTGATTGAAGTGGGATAGTAAATTTAACCTTTCCACAATCCAACACTTTCCCTACTGTTGCACTGACTGGAGTGGGAATGGTAAATTGTACCCCTCCTCCAACCAACACTTTCCCTACTGTTGTTATGTCTGGAGTAGGAATAGTAACTTTAACCCATCTGCAATCCTACACTTTCCCTACTTTTGCACTGACTGGAGTGGGAATAGTTAATTTTACCCTTGCGCAATCCTATAATTTCCCTGACTGTTGTTCTGACTGGAGTGGGAATAGTACATTTTACCCCTCCACAATCCAACACTTCCCTACTGTTGCACTTAGTGGAGTGGGAATAGTACATTTTACCCCTCTGCAATTTAATGCTCTCCCTCCTGTTGCATTTATTGTAGTGGGAATAGTAATTTGTACTCTTACTGACTTTAATTATTTTTGTATTGTTTTATAAATTGGAGTGGCTATACTATATATTTTATTTGTGAGTTTTATAGTTTAGTTTTTATTAATTAAATTTATATTATTATGCTTTGTCTAGTTTAAATGCAAATATAATTTTAATTGTAATGTTTTTAATATGTAATATATTTTTAGTAAATGTACATTTGTATATTGTTTTTTTTATTTGTAATTAAATTGGTATTTTTTTTAACTTTATTATGTTATTCGATATATATATATATTCACTGAAAAAACCATAGGTTTCAGGGGCGTTATAGTTAGTTGGACATTTCACTCGTACAAAACCATAGAAATTCCCCTGTTATAGTTAGTTCAGCTAACTATAACTCGCGCGCCCGCTATGCACTGCTGATGACGTCACATATTACATCACTCATGACATGGTCAGTGACATCACTCATGACATCACTGATGACATCTCAAATGACATCACTGATGACATCACTGAGGACATCATCCTTGTGATAGAGTGGCAGACCTCCTCTCACCCTAATATAACCTTTGATACACACACTCAAAAATACAAACTAACATTTTCAAAACAATGGACATACCAATACCAGTTACAACACACCTATTCAGTAATTCCAAGATCTACACACACATCCACTCATTCACCAACACTCCCTATACAGTCACTCATACATGTACTCACTCATCATATGTACTCATACACCTATACATCCTGTTACACACCGCCACTCATCCATAGAGTTACTCACACACATAGTCACACATGCAAACAAAGTATCAAACATCCATTTACTTGCATATACAGTTATACACACACACTACCACACTTACTTCTACAGAAACTTACACATACTTACTCTCTTAAACAATCACTTATAGAAACACCTACTTATTTGTACAGGAACTCTTCCAATCTCTCACTCTCACATATACTCACTTATATACACCAATACTCACATATACTAGTTTAAAACATATGTAGTTACTCATAAAGACACTATTGAGACAGTCATTCACTCACTAACACACCCATACACATACTCATCCACCTATACAGTCCTGCACACATGCTGTCTTCAACACATACAAACAGTGAGTCACTCATTCATGCATCTATGCACTAAGTAATACCCCCACCGAACCATACAGACACTCAGACACTCATACTGATACTCAAAAACCAACTAATAACCCATATAGACACTCATGTAGCTACTCACCAACCCATGCAGCCACTTATACACAAAGTGAGAGACTGATACAGATATTTTCATATTTAAACATTACTCACTAACCCATGTATTCACTAAGATACACTTAGTCAGTTATACAATCAATTTTACAAAAAAAATCATCCATTTAGACACTTATATACCCATTTATTCTTCCATCGACCTTGAGATATACATATATAAAACATATTTAATTTTCAGAAAAACACACATTCACTGGATGATGTCATCAGTGATGTCATTTGAGATGTCATCAGTGATGTCATGAGTGATGTCACTGACCATGTCATGAGTGATGTAATATGTGACGTCATCAGCAGTGCATTGCGGGCGCGCGAGTTATAGTTAGCTGAACTAACTATAACGGGGGAATTTCTATGGTTTTGTACGAGTGAAATGTCCAACTAACTATAACGCCCCTGAAACCTATGGTTTTTTCAGTGAATTTCTAAGGTTTTTTAAATGCTAATTTCTAACTATAACGTGCCTGAAACCTATGGTTTTTTCAGTGAATTTCTAAGGTTTTTTAAATGCTAATTTCTAACTATAACGTGCCTGAAACCTATGGTTTTTTCAGTGAATATATATATTTATTATACTATGTATACATGTGAAAATGTCTCGGTCCCCTGTTTGCCTCGGTGGCACGGAAAAAATGGGTGGAACTGACGTCAGCACGCCGACGAGGTTCTCTTATGGCTCTGATGACGATCATACGGTGTCGCGAGCGTAGCAGTGCTATTATGACGTCCTCGTTGACGTGGGAGAGCTAGGAAAGAATTTACGTGGAATGCTGGTGCAGGGGATATTCACCTAAGTGTTCAGGCTAGTACTTTGGGAGCAACTGTTTATGTTGCCACTCCAGAAACCGAAACCAGTGATCCGAGGGCAGAGGCCCTGCAGATGGCACACGAGGTGGGGTGCCCAGTCGTGTGCACCGGCGGGGCAGCGAAGTGACAAGCACCACAACCCACAAAAAAGGTAACGAGGGCACTGAATAACACAGGATCTTCTCTTTGTATCTGGCAGGAACAACGAAGTTAAAATGCCCTAGTACCAAAATGTAGAATTAGTGCTACAACGGTCTTCAAGAGGACCTGTGATGCCGCTTCTGCCTCCCGTACCCTGGAGGTGGCACATGGGTCACGCGGTACGGTCATACTGCGGTGGGACGCACACTCATTGACCTCTCATGGCACTGCTCCACACTTCAGGGAGGACGCTTTCCATTAGCTATGTTTTCTGATGACATGTCGCGCCGGCCCCGTCCAACAACAGAACTCCTTTAGATCCAAACAGACTCTTCCACTCTCTCACCGGAAGTGAAACCAGGCCACGCGGACACTTTCACAATACAACAGCCGGGAATGCACTTTTCGGTAAAAAAACACATTCCTTCCTCCTAATTAATCAAATAAATGTCTCACTGAAGAACAGGGGCCAGCTTCGATCGGTAAACAGCCGTTACAACGACTTTTTACTTTGCGATACCATTACAATGCATGCATTACCACGCATGCGTTGTACATCACGAAGTCATTACTACGCATTTTTAGAACGCATGGTCATTTACCACGCATGCCTTTACAACAAATTTTGTTGTAAAGGTATGTATGGTAAATGACCATGCGTTCTAAAAACATGTAGACTGATCCATGTCGTTGTAAGGAAACAGAGGCTGTTCCGTTTCCTCACAACGACGTGCACCGCCCCTCAGAGACGACGTGAAGCAGGAACCACCAGGAGAGAGAAACCACGAGGAGTGAGAGGTAAGGGGGATTGGGCATGGGGTGGGGGTTTCTTTTCTAGGGTTTAGGGTAGTGCAGTGGTGTTTGGGTGGTGTAGGGGGTCGTGCTGGGGGTAGTGTTTTAGGGTTTAGGGTAGTGCAGTGGTGTTTGGGTAGTGTAGGGGGTCGTGCTGGGGGTAGTGTTTTAGGGTTTAGGGTAGTGCAGTAGTGTAGGGGTCGTGCTGGGGGTAGTGTTTTAGGCTTTAGGGTAGTGCAGTGGTGTATGGGTAGTGTAGGGGGTCATGCTGGGTTAGTGTTTTAGGGTTTAGGGTAGTGCAGTGGGGTTTGAGTAGTGTAGGGGTCATGCTGGTGGTAGTGTTTTAGGGTTTAGGGTAGTGCAGTGGTGTTTGTGTAGTGTAGGGGGTCATGCTGGGGGTAGTGTTTTATGGTTTAGGGTAGTGCAGTGGTGTTTGGGTTGTGTAGTGGGTCTTGCTGGGGGTAGATTTAGGGTTTAGGGTAGTGCAGTGGTATTTGGGTAGTGTAGGGGTCGTGCTGGGGGTAGTGTTTTAGGGTTTAGGGTAGCACAGTGGTGTTTGGGTAGTGTAGGGGGTTGTGCTGGGGGTAGTGTTTTAGGGTTTATGTTAGTGCAGTGGTGTTTGGGTAGTGTAGGGGGTAGTGCTGGGGTAGTGTTTTAGGGTTTAGGGTAGTGCAGTGGTGTTTGTGTAGTATAGGGGGTAGTGCTGGGGGTAGTGTTCTAAGGTTTAGGGTAGTGCAGTGGTGTTTGGGTAGTGTAGGGGTTCATGCTGGGGGTAGTGTTTTAGGGTTTAGGGTATGGCAGTGGTGTTTGGGCAGTGTAGGGGGTCGTGCTGGGGAGTCGATTTAGGGTTTAGGGTAGTGCAGTGGTGTTTGTGTTGTGAGGGGGTCGTGCTGGCGGTAGTGTTTTAGGGTTTAGAGTAATGCAGTGGTGTTTGTATAGTTTAGGGGGTTTAGGGTAGTGCAGTGGTGTTTGTGTAGTGTAGGGGGTCATGCTGGGGGTTGTGTTTTAGGGTTTAGGGTAGTGCAGTGGTGTTTGGGTAGTGTAGGGAGTCATGCTGGGGGTAGTGTTTTAGGGTTTAGGGTAGTACAGTGGTGTTTGTGTAGTTTAGGGGTTGTGCTGGGGGTAGTGTTTTAGGGTTTATGTTAGTGCAGTGGTGTTTGGGTAGTGTAGGGGTAGTGCTGGGGTAGTGTTTTAGGTTTAGGGTAGTGCAGTGGTGTTTGTGTAGTGTAGGGGGTAGTGCTGGGGGTAGTGTTTTAAGGTTTAGGGTAGTGCAGTGGTGTTTGGGTAGTGTAGGGGTTCATGCTGGGGGTAGTGTTTTAGGGTTTAGGGTACGGCAGTGGTGTTTGGGTAGTGTAGGGGGTCATGCTGGGGGTCGATTTAGGGTTTAGGGTAGTGCAGTGGTGTTTGTGTTGTGAGGGGGTCGTGCTGGCTGTAGTGTTTTAGGGTTTAGAGTAATGCAGTGGTGTTTGTATAGTGTAGGGGGTTTAGGGTAGTGCAGTGGTGTTTGTGTAGTGTAGGGGGTCATGCTGGGGGTTGTGTTTTAGGGTTTAGGGTAGGGCAGTGGTGTTTGTGTAGTGTAGGGGGTAGTGTTTTAGGGTTTAGGGTAGTGTAGTGGTGTTTGTGTAGTGTAGGGGTCATGCTGTGGGAAGTGTTTTAGGGTTTAGGGTAGTGCAGTTGTGTTTGTGTAGTGTACGGGTCGTGTTTTAGGGTATAGGGTAGTGCAGTGGTGTTTGGGTAGTGTAGGGGGTCATGCTGGGGTTAGTGTTTTAGGGTTTAGGGTAGTGCAGTGGTGTTTGGGTAGTGTAGGGGGTCATGCTGGGGGTAGTGTTTTAGGGTTTAGGGTAGTGCAGTGGTGTTTGTGTAGTGTGGGAGGTCATGCTGGGGGTAGATTTAGGGTTAAGTGTAGTGCAGTGGTGTTTAGGTAGTATAGGGAGTCGTGCTGGGGGTAGTGTTTTAGGGTTTAGGGTAGTCCAGTGGTGTTTGTGTAGTGTAGGGAGTCGTGCTGGGGGTAGTGTTTTAGGGTTTAGGGTAGTGCAGTGGTGTTTGGGTAGTGTAGGGGTCGTGCTGGGGTAGTGTTTTAGGGTTTAGGGTAGTGCAGTGGTGTTTGTGTAGTGTAGGGGGTCATGCTGGGGTAGTGTTTTAGGGTTTAGGGTAGTGCAATGGTGTTTGTGTAGTGTAGGGGGTAGTGTTTTAGGGTTTAGGGTAGTGCAGTGGTGTTTGTGTACTGTAGGGGGTCGTGCTGGGTTCTAGTGTTTTAGGGTTTAGGGTAGTGCAGTGGTATTTGTGTAGTGTAGGGGGTAGATTTAGGGTTTAGGGTAGTGCAGTGGTGTTTGGGTAGTGTAGGGGGTCGTGCTGGGGGTAGTGTTTTTGAGTTTAGGGTAGTGCAGTTGTGTTTGGGTAGTGAAGGGGGTCGTGCTGGGGGTAGTGTTTTAGGGTTTAGGGTAGTGCAGTGGTGTTTGGGTAGTGTAGGGGTCAACCAACATGAATTTGTCCTTGTGTGATGTAACCAATGCTCATGTAAAGCACTCCAATACCTGACCAGTCTGCACTATATAAAACTGCAAAAAAACAAAAATAAAAAGTGTTTTGCACACTTCTGTCATTGGGCTATACGTGGGCTACCTCTGGGTGATATTTGTGCTACATTTGGGCTCCTTTTTCTCTGGTGGCCATCTTGGGAGACTTATTTGTTATGAAGTTTCCTAATTTCCTCATTTACTACAGTCTCCTCAGTAGGAAATGCTTTCAGTTTTTTACTTTGATTCCATCAAGAAGGCATTCAGATGTGTCACACATTTGCCATAAATTCAGAATGTTAGCACTCTAGTTGTTCATTAGATCACTGTAGTAAAGATACTGCTCACCAAGGAGTTAACTGGAAGTCTACTGCTGGTATTGAAAGTGATTGTTTCAGTCTGCATGTCAGAATTTTCTAATGAAATACAAGAGGATTTGAGATCTCACTTAAAACATGCCCTACATTTTCTTTTTGCAGCACTAACCATAATTTCTATGGCAAAATGAACCCCTCATTTTGTTCCTTTTTAAATTAAATGTTTTAAGTGTTACCAGTTTATTCCAATCAAGATGGCTTCAGGTGTGCCATACTTTTGTCATAAGTAAGACTGTTAGCGCTCTAGTTGTTCTTTAGAACACTCTGGGAAGCTGCAGTAGAACACAAAGGCATCAACTGACAGGCTGCTCCTGTTGAAATATAACAGGAAGATATTTGAGATCACACTTGAAACATGTCCTAATTTTTCTTTCTACAGCACTAACCATAATTTCTATGACAAAATGAACCCCATCATTTTGTTCCTTTTTAAATTAAATGTTTTAAGTGTTACCAGTTTATTCCAATCAAGATGGCTTCAGGTGTGCCATACTTTTGTCATAAGTAAGGCTGTTAGCACTCTAGTTGTTCTTTAGAACACTCTGGGAAGCTGCAGTAGAACACAAAGGAATCAACTGACAGTCTCTGCCATTGTTGGATGTACATGTTTTACTGAGAATGTCAGACTTCATTCTCACATGACTAAGAAAGATAATGTGAATTTACAGAAAATATGCTCTCATTTTAGCTTCTGGAGCACCTTCCAAAACTGTATGGGACAAGCATGTGAAAATAGTTTTCTCTCAAACATGATTCATGATATCCCAGCAGAAGGTTTTTCACAGGGTAAAATCACCTTAGAACACACCACAATTCCTGAAATTAGTATGGTACCATCAACAAATGAATTCTAATGTAACTAAAGTCTGTTATCACCCTTTATAGTTCTCCTTTTGCTAACCCTCAAAATCTTCGATTCACTACAATGCATTTCAATGGGGTACTATCATTTATATTGGTCCCAAGATGGCTGCCAGCAATTCCAGGATGAGGTGCTGACAGCCAATCAGATCTCACGATGACATGTGTGGTTAGGCTCCGCCCAGATATATATGTGTTTTTACTTTTGATTTTCTCAGCAACTACTGAACAGATTTACACCATTTAACAAAAAGGGTTCTTTCTGAACCAAGAACTACCTCTTTGCCAAATTTGGTGTAATTCCGTTCAGCAGTTCGGGCTGTAGCCTTGCATAAAGTTTCCTATGGGAAATTGATTTTTTGACTCTTATTTTTTTAATTTCTCCGCAACTACTGAACGGATTTACACCATTTAACAAAAGGGTTCTTTCTGAACCAAGAACTACCTCTTTGCCAAATTTTGTGTAATTCCGTTCAGCAGTTCGGGCTGTAGCCGTGGCTAAAGTTTCCTATGGGAAAATGAATGGGGAAAACATGTTTTGGGACCCCCTTTTGTTCTCGGCCCCCGCTTGACGAATCACCCCGAAACTTTCAGGGTAGGAGCGGACCGGAGCGGGCCATAAAGTTTGAAAATTTCGCGAAGATTCATCAACCGACGCAAGAGTTATTTCAAATAGAATGTTGCGAATTTCCTATGGAAAATAGGTCCTAACTATAACTATCTACTGGCGACCGTCAGTAGATAATATATATACATACATATATATATATATATATATATATATAACCAAGTTCATTAGTACCGCGAACAAGTGCACTCTCAGGACACAATCCAAGTGAGTTCAGGTAGTTTATTCCGCTCTAACGCCAGCGTTAGAGCGGAATAAACTACCTGAACTTCACTTGGATTGTGTCCTGAGAGTGCACTTATTTCGCGGTACGAAGCGAACTTGGTTATTTGGAATTACCGGGTACTCCCCCGGTGCGTGCACCACCTCCCATGGGTTCCGGTCTTGTTTAGGAGTGTTGGCTGTTCGTATATATGTATATATATATGTGCAGAGGTATTGCACCTTTGCACAGCGAGAGTGGGATAACATCGGATGCACTAATATGAATGTACTGACATGGAGATTGTGTCGCAACAAAACACACGAGGAAGGGTGCTTTGGTTGTAATGTGAGATATTGTTTGCCGCTCAGCCCTACACGGAATTTACTCCATTTGAGGCAAGAAGAGGGCATAGTTCCTTGCAAGTATCAAGGGCCCGATTACGATGGCGGACGGACCTCAGTCTGTCCACCATCGGTTTGTATTTGGGACCACCCGCCTACAAGGCGGCGGTCCCACAGGGCAAATTAGGATGTGACCGCCACTGTGGTGGTCGCATTGCCCATGTTTTGTATTGCGGCAGTTGCTGGGCTCTGCAGCACCCGCTACAGTACAAAACAAACACCCCACACATATCTCTGCACTACGTGGCAGGCACCATGCGGTGCCAGCCACCTGGTGCAGGGATATGTAGGGGGTCACCATAGGTGCCCCCCAGGACCCCTGTATGTTGGCCAGGGGGTAAGAGGGGGCCGCTAGGGGCCCCCAATGTCCCTTTCCACCAGCCTTTTCATGGTGGGTTCACCACCATGAAAGGGCCGGCGGGAAGGAACATCGTAATTGCATTGCCCTTGTTTAGTATTGCGGCGGGTGCTGGGCTCTACAGCACCCGCTACAGTACAAAACAAACACACCACACATATCTCTGCACTACGTGGCAGGCACCATGCTGTGCCTGCCACATGGTGCAGGGATATGTAGGGGGGCACCATAGGTGCCCTCCAGGTCCCCTGTCTGTGGTCCAGGGGGTAAGAGGAGCCCACTAGGGGCCCCCAGTGTTCCTTTCCACCAGCCTTTTCACAGCAGGTTCACCACCATGAAAGGGCCGGTGGGAAGGAACATTGTAATGCCTGGTAAGCACCGCCATCATTGTAGGCATTACTCAGCCTCTGATAGACAGACATCCGTGGCGGTCGGTCTTTCCGACCGCCACACAGCTGCCTGCCATCCAAATGTGGCGGGCAGTAAAGTTGGATAGGATGGCAGGGAGACTGCTATCGACAGTCTGTCATAGCAGTCTCCCCACCATTGTAATCAGGCCCATAGTAAGGCATTCAATGATAATGTGTAAAAGGAAGACGCAGTGATGCCTATTCACAGTTGCAAGGCATTATGGACACTGGAGTCCTGTCAAAACAGGGACACTAAGAACAGTGACTAACAAACTTGAGTAATGCTTAAGTGAGTGCATTTGCAATATATTAACATAGAGTACTTGTTATAAAGAGTTATTCATTATTTTTTTGTTATATAAAAAACATATTAAATTATCATATACATTAAAATTATTAGCTTAATAATATTTTAGTATTAAATATATATAATTAAATGTATATTACCTACTGGCGGTCGCCAGTAGGTAGTTATAGTTAGGACCTCGTTTCTATTCAAAAAGCATTTTTCGTTTTCCCAATAACTTTGGCGTCGTTTGATGAATCTTCGCGAAATTTTCAAATCTAGTGGCCCGCTCCGATCAGCTCCTGTCTTGAAAGTTTCGGGGTGATTCGTCAAGCGGGAGCCGAGAAAAAAGGGGGGTCCCAAAACACGTTTTCCCCATGTTAATTTCCATAGGAAACTTTAGACAAAGCTACAGCCCGAACTGCTGAACGGAATTACACCAAATTTGGCAAAAAGGTAGCCCTTGGTTCAGAAAGAGTCCTTTTTGTTAAATGGTGTAAATCCATTCAGTAGTTGCTGAGAAATTGAAGAAAGAAAAAATGTATATATCTGAGCACCGAGGAGGGTTTGCGAACCTTCCCGGGCACGAGCTTCACTCTGATTGGCTGCCAACACTCCAAACCAGGAAGTGTTGGCAGCCATCTTTTTACATTTTTGCGTCCCTGAAACCTATGATTTTTTCAGGGAATTTCTAAGGTTTTTTAAATGCTAATTTCTAACTATAACGTGCCTGAAACCTATGGTTTTTTCAGTGAATTTCTAAGGTTTTTTAAATGCTAATTTCTAACTATAACGTGCCTGAAACCTATGGTGTTTTCAGTGAATATTAATATATATGTGTATTACTTTTTAAAAATAATTCTTAAATTAATAAAATACATAAAATGTTTACGTTACTGTTACTTTTAAATATATTTAATGTTTATTATTTATGTTTTAATATATATAAAATAATGATATTTTTGATAACTATATTAGTGACATTGATATTTTAGTTTCAATATTTTTGTCATTTACATTATAAGTATAGAAAGTCGATATTTTTGTGGTCGATATTTTTGTGTCAATATTTTTGTAGGTCGATGTTAGTGGCCTCGATATTCTGTCTGTGAACCCCCGCGGCGTTGGTCTTCATTCTCTTCAGAGCAGAGTTTTCACACCTGCTGTTTTCTTTTGATTCCTTGTTAACCGCCTGATGGTAACCTCGTCAGTCAATAGCGTTGGTTCATGGGCGGTTGCCATTATTTTTCTAGGGTGGGTGATACCCTCCATTCCCTCTCTCTTCTTATATGGTATTTTGTTGCTAGCTATCCAGCTTGGGTCTAATTTCTGTATATCTATATTTTTCACTCCATTGATATCACAACTTTGGTCTATTACCAATGTATGTTTTTATTTATGTTTATCTTTCGATGGATACCTCTATTCTATGGGTGTCCCTCGTTCCTACACTGGTCAGTCTCCCGCTTGCCATGGGAGGCCAGTCGCTTGCTTCCCCAACGGGGAGGATAATACTTTTGGTGTATTCTGATAGATTTCTGTATATATATAACTGTAAACCTTCAAAAACACACTAAGTGGTCTACAAGCAGCAAACCCTGATGGTCACAATAGTGAAAACAATTGATGTTGATATTCATAATGATCGTTTTTAACTTTTTTATACAACTTTTTACACTAAGGAGGTTCTTTTAGCACTTGCACTTTAAGAAACATCATTTATTGCACTTTATTAACCAAAGTTTACATAGCAGCTCTGGTAGAAACCATTGCCGATCATTGTACTGTATCAGTTGTGAGTGGGCCCACTCTAAGGAATTACAGAGAATTTTTGTAATGTTATGAACTGTTTTTTGCACATAAGATACCTTCTAAAGGAATTCTTGTTTTATCTATCTATTGCTTTAGCAACTTACTCAGACGGATTTTAGGATGATTATTTAAAAACTTGTTTTAATGGGTATTTATACCATGATTCAAATTTAATATGAGTATGCTAATTTGCACAAATGTGAATATACAAAAACAAGCCATTATGTACATATGATATTAGCGGATATATGTACTAGCATATAACAGTTCGACTATGTACATAAGAGAACGAAGCAGTCTATGTTTGTATTTTGGTTTTTGAATACTTAGGCACTGGTCACTTTAAAATATGGTGAAAAAACAATATACAAATCACGTGTTAAACTAAGAGCGCGTCATGTGATCAAGGCCCTCCAGGGCTGAAACGCGTCATGGCTTCCATGTTATCTGTGGACAATAAACATCTTCTGAAAGCTCACCTGTGGTCCGTGCTCCATTTTTCGGGAAATTCGCAATTGCCAGTGGCTGGTGGAGCGCCTGGGATATATATATATATATATATATATATATTCCGTCCTGTTTTTGCTCACTTTGCACTATGGTGTGAACAATAAAGCACTTTTAAAAATCAACTACCTTGCTGTGATGCCGTGACTTTCGCTGGGAGCAGACGCAAAGGAATCGCAGGTATATATATATATATATATATATATATATATATATATATATATATATATAATTATATTATCTACTGGCGGTCGCCAGTAGATAGTTATAGTTACAACCTATTATCCATAGGAAATCCGCGACATTCTATTTGAAATAACTCTCTTGCCGGTTGACGTATCTTCGCAAAATTTTCAAACTTTATGGCCCGCTCCGGTCCGCTCCTACCCTGAAAGTCTCGGGGGATTCGTCAAGCCGGGGCCGAGAAAAAGGGGGGTCCCAAAACGCGTTTCCCCATGCAATTTTCCATAGGAAACTTTAGACAAGGCTACAGCTCGAACTGCTGAACGGAATTACACCAAATTTGGCAAAGAGGTAGTTCTTGGTTCAGAAAGAACCCTTTTGTTAAATGGTGTAAATCCGTACAGTAGTTGCTGAGAAAATCAAAAGTAAAAAGATAGTGATATCTAGGGCCGCGGATCCTCCCGAGCACGAGCTGCATGTTAATTGGTTGTCAGCTGGCTGTCAACATTCCGATTCAGGAAATGTTGGCAGCCATTTTGTCCCTCGGTAGAACCGAGGGACAGAAACAAGTGCGCAAAGCGCACAAAGGGGGCAGGGTAGAAACACCCTGACCCCCTAGGTTTAAAAATCGGCAGGATGCGCTCAGGGAGCGCGAACCCTGCCCAAAGAAAAAAAAATCGAAGCGCGGTCTCCCGCGCTTCGATGTTAATTGGCCCCCGGGTGGGCCAAGTCCCGGGGGCATGCTGGGGGGTTAATTTTATGTGTGGGGGCCTCTAAGGGTTCTCAAGCCCCGGGGACCACCACTCCCCGGGGCTTTATGTAGAATGAAGCGGAGGGCTCTGAGCCCTCCCGCAGCCCCGGGGACCACCACCTCCCGGGGCTTCTTTTTAAATAAAAACCTGTGTGGGGGGCTCCAGCTCCCACACGCCCGGGACCACCACCTCCCGGGGCTTTCGATGTAGGGAGGGGGCCGCGCGGCCCCCTCCTGGAGCCTGTGGTGGCTCCTGGGGACCGCCACCCCCAGGGCCGGCTCCTGCAGTGTCCCGGGGTGCCTACCCTCGGGACACTGCTGTTTGCAATGACAGGATCGGGAGCCTCGCGGCCCCGTCCTGTCATTGCAAACTTGCTTTGGATATTGGAAGAGAGAGCAGGAAACCTGCTCTCTCTTCCAATATCCAAAGCCGATTGCTTTCCACATGGGGAGCAGCATGTTAGCTGCTCCCCATGTGTAGCACTGCCGGCTCCCGTAGGACACGGGAGCCGGCGGGACTGTGGGGGGTTTGGGGACCCCCACAGTTCCCAACGAGAGGCCAGGCCCCGGGGGATGGGGTCCCCGGGGCCATAAGAGGCCACGGAGGGGGCCACGCAGCCCCCTCCCCAAAGTAACCAAAAAAAAACAAAAAAAAAAGTGCAAGGCCGGCCCGGGGATGGGGTCCCCGGGGCCTTAAATGGCCTGAGGAGGGGGCCACGCAGCCCCCTCCAAATAAGAAAAAAGAGGCCATGCCCCGGGGATGGGGTCCCCGGGGCCAATACAGGCCCAGGGAAGGGGGCCACACGGCCCCCTTCCCGTTTTTTTTTATTTTATTTTAATTAAAAAAAGGGGTAAGGCCCTGGGGATGGGGTCCCCAGGGCCTAAAAATAGGAAAAAGGAAGGGGGCTACAGCCCCCCCTTCAGGGGGAAAACAAAACAAACAAAAACGATCGGGCCCGCAGGCCCCGCCCCTTCCTTCACCACTCTGCAAACGCGCCCTGGCGCGTTTGCAGAGGGGAACGAATTCCCCTTGAATACTGGGGTCCCTGGGGCCAACTAGCCCACCAGGAACCTCCAGTATGCGCCAGGGGCTGCCTTGCAGAGAGGTGTACAGAGGCCACGCCCCTTTTACACCTCTCTGCAACGCAGCTCTGTGGCGCTTTTTGGAGGTATATGGTGGGCTAGTTGCACCCCAGGGACCCTCAGGATTCAAGGGAGTTAATCCCCGACTTAAAACGCGCCATCGGGGCGCGTTTGCACAGTGGTGAAGGGAGGGGCGGGGCTTCAGGTGACATGTGTGCAAACAGGCCCCGTGGCTCATTTTAAGATGGGGAATTAAATCCCTTCAATCCTGAGGGTCCCTGGGAGCCAACTAGCCCAACAGGTACGTCCAGAAAGCGCCACAGAGCTGCGTTGCAGAGAGGTGTAAAAGGGGTGTGGCCTCTGTACATGTCTCTGCAACGCAGCCCCTGGCGCATACTGGAGGTTCCTGGTGGGCTAGTTGGTCCGTAGGGACCCTCATGATTCAAGGGGACTTAATCCCCCAACTTAAAACGCGCCACGGGGCGCGTTTGCACAGATGTTACCTCAGGCCCCGCCCCTCCCTTCACCATTGTGCAAATATTCCTCTAAAATCAGCCGAAATCCGAATTCTGATTTACTCACCTGTTATCAGGAGAGACCTCAGTGCTGCATCTTTCAGCCTAGTACTGGTCCTGAAAAGTAATTTTAACGGTACTTACCGGTAACTTGAATTTCCTTCATAGGCTAACATTGACTGGTTTCACTTGGAAATTCTTCTAAGTGTGGAGTTTTGGAACTTTAAAATATTCCTCTAAAATCAGCCGAAATACGAATTCCGATTTACTCACCTGTTATCAGGAGAGACCTCAGTGCTGCATCTTTCAGCCCAGTACTGATCCTCAAAAGTAATTTTAACCGTACTTACCGGTAACTTGAATTTCCTTCCATAGGATATCATTGCCTGCTTTTTGCTGAAAAAGTTTCTAAGTGTTGATTTTTGAAACATACAAATATTCCTCTAAAATCAGCCGAAATACGAATTCTGATTTACTCACCTGTTATCAGGAGAGACCTCAGTGCTGCATCTTTCAGCCCAGTACTGGTCCTGAAAAGTAATTTTAATCGTACTTACCAGTAACTTGAATTTCCTTCCATAGGCTAACATTGACTGGTTTCACTTGGAAATTCTTCTAAGTGTGGAGTTTAGGAACTTTAAAATATTCCTCTAAAATCAGCCGAAATACGAATTCCGATTTACTCACCTGTTATCAGGAGAGACCTCAGTGCTGCATCTTTCAGCCCAGTACTGATCCTCAAAAGTAATTTTAACCGTACTTACCGGTAACTTGAATTTCCTTCCATAGGCTAACATTGACTGGTTTCACTTGGAAATTCTTCTAAGTGTGGAGTTTTGGAACTTTAAAATATTCCTCTAAAATCAGCCGAAATACGAATTCCGATTTACTCACCTGTTATCAGGAGAGACCTCAGTGCTGCATCTTTCAGCCCAGTACTGATCCTCAAAAGTAATTTTAACCGTACTTACCGGTAGCTTGAATTTCCTTCCATAGGCTAACATTGACTGGTTTCACTTGGAAATTCTTCTAAGTGTGGAGTTTTGGAACTTTAAAATATTCCTCTAAAATCAGCCGAAATACGAATTCCGATTTACTCACCTGTTATCAGGAGAGACCTCAGTGCTGCATCTTTCAGCCCAGTACTGGTCCTGAAAAGTAATTTTAACCGTACTTACCGGTAACTTGAATTTCCTTCATAGGCTAACATTGACTGGTTTCACTTGGAAATTCTTCTAAGTGTGGAGTTTTGGAACTTTAAAATATTCCTCTAAAATCAGCCGAAATACGAATTCCGATTTACTCACCTGTTATCAGGAGAGACCTCAGTGCTGCATCTTTCAGCCCAGTACTGATCCTCAAAAGTAATTTTAACCGTACTTACCGGTAACTTGAATTTCCTTCATAGGCTAACATTGACTGGTTTCACTTGGAAATTCTTCTAAGTGTGGAGTTTTGGAACTTTAAAATATTCCTCTAAAATCAGCCGAAATACGAATTCTGATTTACTCACCTGTTATCAGGAGAGACCTCAGTGCTGCATCTTTCAGCCCAGTACTGATCCTCAAAAGTAATTTTAACCGTACTTACCAGTAACTTGAATTTCCTTCCATAGGAATCCATTGTCTGGTTTTCAGCAGAAAAGTTTCAAAGTGTCGATTTTCACAAACTACAAATATTCCTAAAAAATCGCCTGTATGACTTAAACGCATTCTTTCAACTGTTTACAGGAGATGCACCAGTGCTGGATCCAGGATCCAACACTGAGTAAGAAAAAGTAACGATAACAGTTTTTAACTTCTAAGTGAATTTCCTTCCATAGGATAACATTGGTGATTCTATGAGAAAAGTTTCTAAGTGTGAACTTTTAAAGTACAATAATATTCCTTAAAAATCACGACTGTAACCAAAACGCTTTTACTCAACTGTTTACAGGAGATGTCCCAGGACTGAATCTAGGATCCAGTAATGTGGTTAGAAAAGTAATCCATAAAGTAACTAATTGCATTTAACTAGAAATTCACATTGAGCTGAATGTTGCATTGTGTTTGAAAATGTGTTGCCCATTGCAACAACTGTAACTACTGTACTTAAAAGTCTATTGCCTATGTGCAAAGTAATTAAACTAAAGTAATTCATTCTGAGAAAGTATTTTTTGTAATGTAATGTATAATGTAATTACAATGTAATTTAAAAATAAAATATGTAAAAAAAATTGTTTCTAAAAAATTTGGAAATCAGTATGAAAAAAATTTATATAGCAATTAATACATTTAAAAATTGTCATTTACAAATCCTTTGAAATTCACTGAAAAAACTGTAGGTTTCAGACATGTTATAGTTACAAATTAGCATTTAAAAAACCTTTGAAATTCACTGAAAAAACCATAGGTTTCAGGGACGTTATAGTTACAAATTAGCATTTAAAAACCTTTGAAATTCACTGAAAAACCATAGGTTTTAGGGACAGTTATAGTTAGTTGGACATTGCACTCGTACAAAACCCGTGAAATTCCCCGTTATAGTTAGTCCAGCTAACTATAACTCGCGCCCCGCAATGCACTGCTGATGACGTCACATATTACATCACTCATGACATGGTCAGTGACATCACTGATGACATCACTGATGACATCTCAAATGACATCACTGATGACATCATCCACGTGATAATCTGATGCACCTCCTCACACTCTAATATAACCTTTGATACACCCACTCTAAATTACAGACTGCCATTCGCAAAACCATAGACACTCCAACACCAATAACTACATACCCACTCACTGATTCTTAGGTCTACGCACACATCCACTCACTCACCCGTACAGTCACTCATACTTACGGTCACTCAGTACAGGACTATCATATGCACTCATACTCCTATATAGACACTCAAACACCGCCACTCATCCATAGAGGTACTCACACACCTAGTCAGTCATGCAAATAATTAAACACACTACCATTTACTCACCTATACAGTTATACACACACCAGCTCATTTACTCATACAAATAGTAGCACATTCTTACGCTCTTATACAATCACTGATACAAGCACACACTCATCCATACAGCCACTATCACAATCATTCACTCTCGCTTATAGCTATTTATATACTCAAACACACATATATACTGCCTTTCACATATGTAGTTACTCACACATGTACCACTGGGACATACATTCACTCACTAACACACTCTTACACACACTTACCCACCCATACAGTCTATCACAGTTGCACTCTTGAAACCATCCACCCAGTGAATCACCCACTCACACATCTATGCACAGAGTTGCACACACCCCTCCCACACAAACACTCAGGCACCCATACAGATACTCAGACAAGCATTCAATAACTCATATAGACATTCATGTAGCTATTCACAAACACATGCAGCCACTTACACAGCAACAGACAGACGGATACAGACATTCACCCAGTTTAGTCACTAACCCATGCATTCAGTAAGATACGTTAAATCACTCACTTATAGAGTCAGTCACGCACCTACTAAATCATCCATACAGACACTTACACACCCACTCATTCTTCAATACGTCTTTTCCTATATATATTAAAAATATTTAAACTTTACAGAAACACACAGTCACTGGATGATGTCATCAGTGATGTCATCAGTGATGTCATTTGAGATGTCATCAGTGATGTCATCAGTGATGTCACTGACCATGTCATGAGTGATGTAATATGTGACGTCATCAGCAGTGCATTGCGGGGCGCGAGTTATAGTTAGCTGGACTAACTATAACGGGGAATTTCACGGGTTTTGTACGAGTGCAGTGTCCAACTAACTATAACTGTCCCTAAAACCTATGGTTTTTTCAGTGAATTTCAAAGGTTTTTTAAATGCTAATTTGTAACTATAACGTCCCTGAAACCTATGGTTTTTCAGTGAATATATATATATATATATTATTATATATATATATATAAATATATATATGTGTGTGTGTGTGTATATATGTGTTCTCGTATATGTGGGTAGATATCGCAATTATGGTTGTGCTGAACTTCTTCCATAGGGCATATGCGTCTGCTTTTGTAACATGCCTTTCTTGGTGCTCTAGTTCGACTTTAAATTGGTTGCTGCTTATGCATTTCTTTTTCCTTTCTCCTTTGCGCTTCTACGTTACATAGTCCCGGAGGGTTAACTTATCTCTAGGAGGGTTTCTCCAACTGAAAGTGGTTTCTTCCAAGCATTGTTGTGCTCTTCTCACTATGCTTTTGTTCAGCATTGATGGGATCTCTCTCTCGATCGTGGATGTGCTCTGGGATTCCCTTTTCTCTGTGTTTTACAGTGTAGGGTTAGCTCACATATTAGTCTCTACAATAAGGGGCTGGAGCTGTAATTCAGTGGTATGGGCTCTTGTCCTTGGTTCTTTAGCCTTGTCCAGTCATGGGTTGAATACCTTTGGCAGGGCTACATACTATTATTGTTTCTATGAAGTGTTTTTTCCAACACGTTCTTATCCCTCTGATGTGAGGCCAGGTAGCAACCCTGTCTAACTCCCCGGCAGATTCCAAAAGACCTCTTGCACTCGCCGTTCTTCCCATATCGGACACAAGCTGTGGCCTGAGAATAGATCTTTCGGATGAAATCAATAATAACTCTATCTATACCCATATCCTCCATTATTTGCCATAACTCTGAATGGGAGACACAGTCAAAGGCCGCCGACAGGTCCATAAAGGCCATATAAATTTGACCTTTTCATGGCCTGACAGACTTTAGCTCCCTATGGACTTCCCACAGTCCTTCTGGTGGAGCATCTTCTTTGCCTCACCTATATTCTTAAGACAGCCTGGTCACTTTATCTCATTATGGAACGGCCAGTCCTATTCAGGGATCTTTGCTGAGTTCAGTTCGCAGACCCTCCTCCAGGGATAGTGTTACTTGGGTATCTAATTCTAAGATAAGGAATCTGCAGCTAGATGTCTCTATCAAATGAATAATTTACTTTCTTAAGTAACACCTTATCTGGTAGAGACAGGATCTAGCCACCAATTTCTTAACAACGCACCCATCCTCCTTGCACTGCAAACTGCTTGTCCTGTTACCTACAAAATCCCTTTCTTGGCATTCTTATGCCTTTCTTTTGGACTTCGTAATTATTTGACACAAAGATGTCTCTTTTTTGGCACTCTATTTTTATAGGTGACTCTGTGTTTTTGGCGTGAAACATAGTCACAGAAGAAACTGGCGTCAGCGCACCAGGGTAGGGCTTATATAGACTCCTTTGATGTCATGTCCAGAGGACGGTGTCGCTATGGAGTCGCTCGATACTCTATACCGACGCGCAAACTTTCCGGATCCAGTTTACGCATCCAGCATGGTGCCTGGGGAGAATTCTAAGATAAGGAATCTGTGGCTAGATCCTGTCTCTACCAGATAAGACGTTACTGAAGGTAAGTAACTTATTCTTTAATCACAGAAGGTTAATTCTAGCCTCCACACTCTCTCCTCTCCCCCTTCAATCCTCAGCCTCATATCCCCCATCTCCCTCTCCTACTTTTCCTGACTCACGTCTCTTTCTCTTCCCCTCCCTCCTCTATCCCCACTCCTCAACATTACTCATCTGTTCACCCTCCCACACCTCCCTCCATTACTAAATATGTTGCATGTCACAGTCTCTATCTCATTACACCCAACTCCTCACATGTGCTCTCTGATCTGTTTGCAGTTCCTCCGTTTTTTTATTTCTCTCTCAGGGACGGTCTGCTATTCTTCACTTGCCCATTCCATTCAAGCAAATGGGAATGAGTCGACCATTATTTTGTAAGCTGTTTCTGTTACTCTTGATTTACATTTGGCTGCTTCATGACAGCTTTGAATGTCCACTCCCTGAATCACTTACTAGAACCTAATGTTGCTTCCTACCAATCGCCTGCTGTTGCCTGCTTACCATTCTCCACTTCTGCACCATTGTCTTGCAGTTATTTAGCAACGTGTCCTCCACCATACTGCCTTCCACTCAGTGGTTCTGCACATTCTACTACTCTAATACATGTTTTCCCAGGCCCACCACAACACAATCATAGGCACTCATAAAAAGCATCCTTCAGGGCACTAGCAAATGTGTATGCCCTCAACCATTCCAGCAGTCATAGAGGCCATTTCAGGCTGGCATCATTTATTTTTTTTCTTTGCTCTTCATGGGGTCTCCTATTCATACCCACACCTGCTTGGCATGCTGGTGGAGACATTACCTTTATGGTGCACATAAAAAGGCTATTGACTAGCTCCTGGTTGTTGGGTTTTGTATTGTCTCTGATCGTAGTAATGTAAAAATTCCAAGTCAGTTGCACTAAAGTTTACCAATCGAGAGGATATTGTACGGCTTCCCATTATAAAACACTTTTATTATATGACAGAATTTTGATGAAAATATTCAGCAGGCAATCGCCCTGCCAAGGCACACCACCAGTCCAGCCCATTTATTCTCTGGCTACTTTTTTATTATCATAACTTTGAACCTTCCTGTCCATTTATTTTCTCTTCTTTGAAGCCTGAAGTCACCCATCAGGCTTGTATTAATACTTCAGTACTTATTTGCATGGCAAAGATGGTGACCAGAACAGTTTTTTGACAACTGGTGTTTTAGTTTCAAATTTTATTGAGAAAGTCAATGTTATTGGAATTTCAAAGGGACATATTATTGCATGCTTGAGCCTGAATTGAACACATGGGCCCAGATTTATTAAGCACTTGCGTTGTCCTTGCTTAATACAAGTCGACTTAATGCAGCACATGGGATTGAGTGACATTTCCAAAGCCACAGAATATGATATTTGCCTGGACTTATGTCATTTTTCATGGGCAAAGTAACTCAGCACCTTTTGCTACCTTGTGACTGAGAGATGTTATGTGGGTGAAACATGGATGTTCCTGTGCATCCAACCACGTATTTTGATGCAAACCCAGATTTATTAAAGTCAGTAAACCTGAGTTTGTGCCAAAATGGTGCGCCAACCCGACCATGGCATGACAAGGAGAAATATCTTTATTTCTCATTGCTAATTCCTATTTGCATGTGTGCTGCATTCTGAGGTACACATGTAAAGAGGAATAAGCCTCTAAGAATTCTTTTTCTGCAGGATGTATGTACTCTTGCACCATGGCACAAGGGTGCACGCGTTGGTGCTAGACAGTCTTATGTGCAAGCAGAGAGCTATAGAGCACCATATCTATGTAAACATGGTGCTGTCCAGCTCTCTCCCTTTCACATGCAGCACAGCAACTTTCGTCGCTATTTTGCCTTGCATGAACTGTTAGTAAATCTGGGCCCTGAGCACCAATCAGCCTCCCTGTGTACCCAGGAGTTGGTCTCTTTATCTCCGTACTAGTAAATGTATGTGTGTTCCTTTCAATTTAACACTGGTGAATGCCATATATATGTGTGCTTACGGACCCTGGGGAGCAGGATTATGAAAAGCTCCATCAAAAAGCATTGGATCTTTTTAATACAAATTTATGGAGTGGTAGGTGACAAAAGGGAACATTCCAGATAAATTCCAAAAATGACAAATTGCTGGTAAGCAAAAAAACAAGAGAACCAGAATTGCTAAATGATACCGTTTACTTTTAAAGTAGGAGCAAAGGAAGGGAGAAATCAATTAATTTTCTTTTAAAAAGATTTCATTCCTTTAGGTAACAGATTTCTATAAAGGCCTAGTTTACCATCTGTTCCTCTAATTTCTTTAAGGAAAAGCAAAACATCGTCCAAATCCAATTGACGTGGAAGAACGAAATGAGTTACCCGAGCAAACACCTTTTGCTGTGAAGCAGGCTGCTCCAGAATTCGGTTGGTGGTAACCTTCTGCTTTTTTATGCTAATTTTAGGAACTATATAATAATGCACAGTTACCAAATTAGTAGTCACTGCTATAAGAGCCTGGCTAAATTATTGCTTGACTGCTCAAATTTTTTTTTTTATATTAGTTGATGTTAAACAATGCTCTTCGACCTCTTCACTATTTTAAGGCTTAGCCTTGGGGGTTTGCTGATAAACATATGGGTTACAATTGAATAAAACCTGACAGAAAGTGGGAAGTTGAAGAGAAGGTTGACATGGAAGAATCTGGTTGATTACTATGGTGAGACAAGATTCTGAGATTGGGTAAATTGAAGCACAGAAGAAAAGACATGGGAAGGTTATGGGTAGAAGGTTCATAATAAAATATAAAAATTCTCATGGAGAAGAGATTGGTCAAGTGAACTCAGAGAGAGGATGTTAGCATGAGATGAGAAGGATTGTGATATTGTGATCATGAGAAAGATCATTTTACAAGTGATTGGTCAAATTTTATTAAAATACAGGGCCATGGGGGAATATGTTTTTTGTTTACATTGGGGAATATTCATATGGAGTTTGGTAAGATGAAATAACACAAGCATAAATCAGGCAGCTGAGTATACCTGGCTCATGGATAGTTTCAGATGAAGGAGTTTAACATGAGTGAATAATGAAAGTTGGATGTGAGCTTCACTACTGACCATACTAAAGCAGAGGAAAAACCTTCTCTAAGAGTCAATCAATAATGTTACCCTGATTGGACACTCAACACCTGGGTAATTTTCTGCAACTCTCCATGCAACAGTATCAGAAAAAACATAGACTCAAGGCAGTAAATCCCTTTCAGCCAAATGTATGGTAATATATTAGTCCAGCCTTTCCCTGGATTATATGACAAAAAACAACCTGGGCTATTCCCCATGACTTGAAGTGACCAGTTATAGCTAACTGAAGTAACTATAACTTGCACCCTCGCCATGCACAGTGTTCTCATCAATGATCTCATTTCTGTTGCCAATCAATCAATCAATCAATCAATTTGCTTTATTTCACTATATTTCATAGCATATAAAGTACAGTAACAAGAAAATTCATATTAAAACTCAGATACAACAAAATGTATCAAAAACTGGCAATAAATATCTTTAAAAATCATCTTACATTATTAAAAAACTATCTCGTCCCTAAAACCAATCATTAAAATTACATAATTAGCATATCTTAAAAACAAGAATAGAAGAACCTCTAGGAACAGATTTCATAAAGTGTCTCAGCTCACCTTTTCTTCAATGCAGCCCAGAGGAATGAAGCAAGTGAGTAACACACCAAAGGTTCACCCAACATTTGAAAAAAGTAAAGTGCAGGTCTGAAGTTTCTAAAATTAAACTTATGTAAAATGGGAACTATAAAACCCTTCCTCTGGGCAGTATAGAGAGAACAAAGAAATAATATATGCAAATCTTCTGTAAGGACCTCCCATCGCAAGAACATAAAGTCAAATTGGCTGCGGAAAATGCATTGCTAGGATAGCCCAACATCAAGGGGATATCATTTAAATTAAACCTCTTTAAAATAAACCAATGCTGAGGATTAGACACAATGGCTAGATAAGAGTAAATGAGTTGGGGATTTTGGGGGGACATTAAATACAGCTTCACTGTTACTTTGTTGCCAGCGGTCTCCCTTCTATCAGACTTCATTTTCTGGAAGAAAATGTCTTTGATTCTAGCTTTAGGGATACACACACAGTTAGTGGGATTCTCATAGAAATCTAATAAACCAATATCATTCAAAGTGTACTTGACATGCTTCAACCACTTGATCTTGTTAGCTGAATCCAGCTCTAAACAATCCTTCAGTATAATCTGGTTCAGGCTAACTATCGTCCTACGCCATATGGAATGCCACAGTAAGACTGGTGCAAGGCGGATCATATCAGAGAAGTATGGGACATCGAACTCTGTATGACATATATAGTTTGAACAACTACTTGGAAGAGCTATTAACCTTTTAAGAAAAGCATCTTCTTTTCGCTGCAGGCGACCATTTTTCTACAAAGCCCCATACCCCTGCCCCATTCGAGGCTACTGAAATAGTTTTAGCTACATACACTTGTACAACTTCGGGAATGGGTTTAGATCCCAACATTTTAACAAAGGTAAAAATGGCCACTATACTTTTCTTCATTTGAAGTTCTATACTAGTTAACATATTTCTCCAGGTGTACTTTCTGTCAAATAAAATGCCCACGTATGAGAATGCAATGTATCCACAACCTTCATATTACTTGAGCCTAATCTAAAATTTGGGAGATTTTTCGGGAGTGCCCCTGTTACCAAAAAAGGTCTGAAGTTTCTAAAATCAAACTTATGTAAAATAGGAACTATAAATCTTTTCCTCTGGGAAGTATAGAGATAACAAAAAAATAATATATGCAAATCTGTCTGTAAGGACCTCCCATCGCAAGGACATAAAGTCAAATAGCCTGCGGAAAATGCATTACTAGGATAGCCCAACAACAAGGGGATATCATTTAAATGAAACCTCTTTAAAATAAACCTATGCTGAGGATTAGACACAATGGCTAGATAAGAGTATATGAGTTGGGGATTAACCTTTTAAGAAAAGCATCTTCTTTTCGCTGCAGGTGACCATTTTCCACAAAGCCCCATACCCCTGCCCCATACAAGGCTACTGATATAGTTTTTGCTACATACACATGTACTATTTCGGGAATGGGTTTAGATTCCAACATTTTAACAAAGGAAAAAATGTCTGCTATACTTTTCTTCATTTGAAGTTCTATACTAGTTAACATATTTCTTCAGGTGTACTTTCTGTCAAATAAAATGCCCACGTAAGAGAATGCAATGTGTCCACAACCTTCATATTACTTGAGCCTAATCTAAAATTTGGGAGTTTCTTCGGGAGTGCCCCATTACCAAAACATAAGATTTTGACTCATTGACTCGTAGGTCCAGACTATGCATAAATCTTGTGTACTCCTCTAACAGCGTTTGCAGTGCTCTCCCAGTTCTTGCTATGAGCACAGCATCATCTACGTAGAGGAGTTTTGGGAGAGGGACAGAAATAAAGTACAGCACATCTCTTATTGTCCCTGTCAGCGTTGCCTCCACCCCGTTTGTATATAATGAGAATAAAAACGGGGCCAGGGGAGGGCGTGGCTTCGTGGCGAAAGAACATGGCCGCCTGCTAGAGCGTCTCTGAGGCCCCCTTTCTTGCCCCATATATCCGGCCCAATTATCCGATCCTCCGGTGCTGGATTCGCGTGCCGGAGGTGCAGCGGTGCATGTTGCTGCAATCCTGAGTGTCGGCAGACGCCGGAAAGCGGAGAAATCCCGCCCGGAGTTTGCGGCCTTCAGCCCTGGGGAAGCCGGGACCTCGAGTAGTTACGTCCGCCTGACTGGGTGCCTGAAGCGACGGCGGGAACTCCCCCTCACACATCCACGGAGGGACGCAGGCAATTGATGCGGCGGTGCATCAACACCTAGTGACAGCCTGCACGTTGGGGCGCTGCCCGACTGCAACACTGCCTGGAGGCTGCCTGTGGGGCCGGCTGCATCGGAGCCAGTCCCGGAGCTCTGACCTGGAGGTCTCGCCTGGTCGGCGGAGGAGAGGTACATCGGCGCGCCGGGGTGGAGGAGGTGCCTGACACGGAAGCCCAGCGCCGGTGAGTGCGCCTGGGATTGGACTTGTGGCCCACATTATCTGGGGCCCCCCCTCTCCCTTGCGGTGCGGAACGGGCCCTAAGGTGAGTGCACCCACGGCGCCTGCTCCCCGGCACCTACAAGAGGTCAACCGCTGAATTGCGACCCATGCCTTAGACGCCACCGTCTATCACCGAGTGGCCTATGCTCGAAGGCCCACATTTGAGGCGAGGCAAGAGAGGACCAAGCCGAGCAGAGTCCCCAGAAACTGCGCAACGCGCTGGCGGCGCGGGCCCGGCCCTGGTCATGGCTAACCTGAGGAGTACGAAAACATCTCAACAAAGTAAGCTGGACCGATACACCTGCCCAAGGGCGGAATTGCCCGAACGAAAGGGACCTGGCGACACACAACAAGGTGGGGCAGAGCATGATCCTTCAGAACCCACAATGAAAGACCTGATGGCGGCTATCACTGGAGTGCGCACATCCATAGACACCCTATCCTCGGAAGTGACGCTGATTAGAGCTGACCTTACAAAATACAGGGAGAAAGTCAAGCAGCTGGAGCTCACCACCACGGGCTTGGTGGAGGACACCTCACAGTTGCGGACGGACATTGGGGAACTCCAGGCATTCCGTAGATTCGCTGAAGACAAGCTGGACGACTATGAGGGGCGCTCGAGACGCAACAACATACGCGTTATTGGAGTGCCGGAGAAATCGGAGGGGCCCGCTGCTGATCTGTTCATTGAACACCTGGTGATGACGAAGCTGCAACCAAAGGGACTGTCCAAGCTGTTTGTGGTGGAGAGGGCGCACAGAGTACCTGGGGGACGCCCGAAACCGGGAGCCCCCCGTCCCATACTGGCCAGGCTGTTAAACTACAGAGACAGAGACACGATCCTACAGGCCGCCAGGGTCGCCCCGCCGATTAAAATGGACAACTCAGAACTCGCCTTCTTCCCTGACTTTACCCAGGCAGTACAAATGCGTCAACGCTCTTTCCTAGAAGTCAAACGAAGACTGCGTGATAAGGGCCTTAAATATACCATGCTTATCCCTGCGCGTCTGCGAGTTGAGGCGGACGGGAAAGCTCATTTCTTCGACCAACCTGAGTTGGTTTCTGACTGGCTGGACGGCTGGAGGACCTCACCGGAACGGAGCCCAAACAACCACTGAACACTAAGAGCTGCCTTTCTTGAATTGACGCTTGAACGCTCTGTTCCGTTTATTCTTCCCAAATATTGAGCACCATACACAGTCTCTTAAAAGCCTGAAGACCTTGACTTATAATCTATGGTACTAAAAAGATTGGTCCATTTGTCACTGGGCTCAACACCACAAAAATTTACCTATGCCTAGTAACGGTAGGAAGGGGGACCAGCGGGGCGCTGAGGCCTCCCCTCATTTTCTTCTCTTAGTAAACGGTGGGCGACAGGCACTCTGCATTTGATTACTATGGGTAGTTTGGAGCCCAGAGTGCAGGGGAGCAGGGTGGGGGTTGTTGGGAGGGATTATTGTGTTTTGTTGTTTTTATTTGTTTGCGTTTTCTCGATGGTACAGTCCGGATTTGTGCAAGTAACAGTCACTATGCGTCACTAAGGTATCAATGGGTAAGCAGTGGAACAAGGAAGTCAAAATATTAAGTTGGAGTGTAAACGGGTTGGGGGACAAAATCAAGAGAAGTGTAGTATTGCAATATATCAGGAGATTGTCGCCAGACATTGTAATGCTTCAGGAAACACACCTGGTGGGTAACACATGCAAGGCCATGCATAGATGGGGTTACACAATGGTAGCACACGCAGGTTTCGCATCTAACTCTAGAGGGGTGGGCATCCTCAAAAGAAATCATTCCCCATGACTCTCACGTCCACCTATATAGACGACCGTGGCAGATATGTCGGGATCACGGGCACTTGGGAGGGCCGAACTATCACCTTCATGTCTATATATGCTCCCCCGGGGCTACAAGCCGCAACCTTTACAGACCTAAGCGCCGTGCTGCTAGCACTGCCAGAGGGACACCTAGTGCTCGGTGGCGACTTTAACTCAGTAATTTCGGGCTCCCTTGACAGACACCCACCCGCACTCTCCCACATACAGCACACTCTTTTTCCAGTTTCCTGGAGGCAATGGGGCTGGTGGACGGGTGGAGAACCTACAATCCTGACAAGATCCAGTACACCTTCCACTCGGGGGCACACAATAGCTTCTCTCGCCTGGACTACATAGTTATCCCGGCTACTCAGGTTATAGAAATCCAGGAGATCAGGCATCTGGACAGGGGTATATCAGACCACTCCCCCCTATGGATCCACATGGCCCTGGAGCGCGCACAAGTAGGACGCATTGCCCCTATCAACCCATGGTACTTAAAACACCCCAAAATACGCAAAGACCTCACTAAAGCCGTAGACAACTACTTCCTGGAGAACGAGAATTCGGTAGACTCCCGCAAATACTATGGGAAGCCTTCAAAACGGTGGTCAAGGGCCAGGCGCTCTCTCTGATTGCGGGAACAAAAAAATAAAACATAAAAGACGTATCAGATGTAGAGCACGAAATTTACCGGCTGGAACAAGAAGTAAACTCTGACCCGTCCCCTGAAACCCTCCATACACTTCGCCTCCGAAAGGCCGGGACACCGAGCGCTGGTCACTGACCGCGCCAAAACAATGGGGCAAAACAGGCTGGGCCGGATCTATGAATGGGGGATAAGGCTGGAAAACTGATCGCCTGGTTAGAAAAAGAGAACATGCTAATCGGCTTGTTCCAGAAATCAGGAGCTCAGACGGATTCCCCATAACAGACCCCCAAGACATAGCCGAACAGTTTGCAACACACTTTCACACAGTGTACAGCGCGGTGAGCCCACACACTGAAGAGGAGTCCTCGGAACTCCTAAAAGATATCTCCCTTCCGAGGCTTTCAGCCACTGATCAGGAATTCTTGGATAGTGCGCTCTCCAATGATGAAATAGCGTCTGCAATCCGAGCGCTCCACTCGGGTAAGGCCCTCGGCCCCAATGGCATCCCGATTGAGCTCTACAAACTCCGTCCAGATAAGTTGGCCCCATATCTGAAAACTATGTTTGAAGACAGCCTTGAACGGGGATTGCTACCCCCAGATCAGAGAATAGCAACCATAGTTACAATCCACAAGGAAGGGAAACCCAAAACAGACTGCGCCTCCTACCGTCCTATCTCACTGCTCAACGCAGAGCCAAAAATCCTTGCCAAAGTACTAGCCACTAGGCTGATTAAAGTACTAGGGGACTTACTGCACCCTGATCAATCCGGGTTTATGCCAAAGAGAAACACAGCGCTAAATCTGCGTAGAGTGCATGGAGTGTTGGGCAGGGTGCCGACCATACGAGAGGATGCAGTCATCGTCTCCCTGGACGCCACAATGGCCTTCGATACACTTGAGTGGCCCTATCTCTTTGCCGTGCTCAAAAAACTGGGATTCGGAATGAACTTTAGACGGTGGGTACGATTACTATATGCCACACCTATGGCACAAGTGGTAGTGAACAACAAAAAATCTGAGGCCTTCACACTTGGCCGAGGGACCCGGCAGGGATGCCCTCTATCTCCCTTACTCTTCGCTCTGGCCCTTGAACCCCTTGCCGCGTGGATCCGCAAAGACGTAAGGATCCGTGGAATGCGATGGTCGGCAGATTGGGAAGACCGTATTTCCCTATACGCGGACGACATCCTTCTATACCTCACGTCCCCTCAGAGGTCCCTCATTGTAGTATTTGTCATCCTATCCGTATTTGGCCGATTCTCTGGGTTCCGTATCAACTGGCAGAAATCTCTCCTATACGTCCTCTGTGGAGACTCTCCTCCCCTTCCCCGGCACTGCCCCGTCCCAATAGCTACTGACGGATTCAAATATTTAGGTATATTCATCTCCCTAGACCGCACACTCCAATATGCTCATAACCTGGCTCCCCCACTGCAAAGACTCAAAAGTGACATTGCGCACTGGAAGACCCTCCCGCTTTCTCTTCTGGGCAAAGCGGCCCTTTTTAAAATGCTGTCCTTACCCCGCTTTCTATATGCATTGCAGAACTCGGCAAACCCTGTCCCAAATACGTATTTTAAAGAAATAGAAGGACTCCAACGAGACCTTCTCTGGAATGGAAGGCCACGTATTGCTCTGCAAAAACTCATGCTCAGCTGGTATGATGGCGGAATTGGACTGCCGGACATTAAAAAATACTACTGGGCAGCACATCTAGTAGCAATAAATCATGGCACCTATGGGCAGCCGGACAACCCGGGGTTTACTATGGATAGATGGATTCTCCCAAACGGGGCATATGCCAGGGCACTGTACTCCAAACCAAATAGGTTACCACTCACGGGTCCTACCAACCACACAGTTAGAATTTGGCACTCGGCAACCAAATCGTTAGGATGGAACAATAAATTAACTCTCTCCACGCCACTATGGGACTCCCAAAAACTTGGTGACCTAAGAAACTCCAAGGCTTTGGCAAATGGGACTTAATTGGCATCTCTCACATCAGGGACCTCTGGTGCAAAGAGGGCGTACAAAACTTTGAAGCCCTACAGGGTCAATATGCCCTTGCGGATTCCGAGCGTTTCCACTACCTACAGGTCCGACACGCATTGCAAACGGTACTACCCTGTGACTCGGCTCCATCAGATGCCTCCCCACTGGAGGATAGGATTTTGGATGGGCACTTACCTGAAAAAGCTATCTCCCTAACCTACCGAAAACTCACCCATAATATGGAGGATCCCTTGCAATCACTACGAGAAAAATGGGCTGGGGACGGGGTTGAAGTAGATGATGAAGACTGGCAAGTGGCGGTCTCCTCCCCCAAAACTGTTGCTATTTCTGCGCGTCTCCGCCTTGTGCAGCTAAAGATACTTCACAGAATTTACATAACAGGTCCCCAATTGATGCACATGGGTTTTTCAACAGATGGGTCTTGTAGGAGGGGATGCACCCAGCTGGGCACATTCATTCACATACTGTGGCAATGCGAACAGATCCAGGAATATTGGCGCAGGATACACGAGGTAATGAGCAAAGTAATGGGAGTCGAACTCACACCAAAAGCCCCTAGATGCCTCCTCAACGTCTGGGAACCCACTGACCTCAACATGCACGCTACAAAATGGGCGACACTCGGCTACATAGTCGCCAAGAGAAACATCGCTCAGCTATGGGGGGCTACACAGGCACCTACAAGTACTGACTAGGAAAAAGACCTTGATTGGTGTATGCTGCGGGAAAAAACTGTATATATGACACGAGGTTGCCCACGAAAATGGTCCAAGATATGGGCCCCTTGGAATGAATACCGAGGCAATATATGTACTTCTCCCCGTCTACTGGAGTGTGATGATCCCCCCTCCCCTTGATTTCCAATGCATTGTCTTGCAATATCTATGTGTATACTTGAATTCAGAGTACTTCCTCCAAGTGTACCATGTTTTGAGTCTGTTTAATAAAAAGATTTATAAAAAAAAAAAAGATTGCAACAGACAAAAGACATCACATCCAGTTTTGATGTAATTTCATGACACATTACTTTAATAAACGTTTTTCCTGTAAAAAAAAAAGAAAAAGAAAAATGGGGCCAGGTAGCAGCCCTATCTAGCTCCCCGGCAGATTCCAAAAGACCTCTTGCACTCGCCGTTCTTCCCATATCGGACACAAGCTGTGGCCTGAGAATAGATCTTTCGGATGAAATCAATAATAACTCTATCTATACCCATATCCTCCATTATTTGCCATAACTCTGAATGGGAGACACAGTCAAAGGCCGCCGACAGGTCCATAAAGGCCATATAAATTTGCCTTTTTTGCTACCGTATAATTAGCTATTATCATGCTTAGATTAAGGCATTGGTCGAATGTCCCTTTCCATTTTTTAAAACCATATTGTGTCTTAATAATGGCATCACTCTCTTCTACCCACTCCCATAACCTATTCAATAAAAGCCGGCCCATTCATTTGGCTGTGCTATCCAGCAAGGAGTTGGGTCTATAATTACTAGGTAGGGCCTTATCACCCTTCTTATAAATAGGGATTATTATAGTTTTTGCCCATGACTCTGGTGGACCCAACTTACCAATAGCATTAAAGATGTTAGTTAGTAATGGGGCCCAAAGGTATGGGAGTTCCAAAAAGCAATCTATTGGGACCGCGCCTGGTCCTAGAGCTTTAACACTGTTACATTGGGCCACTCCATGTCTGACCTCGGCATCAAAGACCAGGCTGCCCCGCTGTCCTATCGGCCTCTGTATGGGTAGTGAGGCTAAGGGCTCACCTACCAACCCAAATATATTCGCAAAGTATTCAACCCAGGTTTCTTCTTCAACATGGACATCTATTAAGGGATCATTTTCAAATTTCAAAAAGTGGCTTTAATCAAACTCCCAAAATCCTTACTATCTTTCCTTAGTGCTGCTGATCTCAGGTTCTTCCAGGTATTTTCTCTAAAGTCCCTTAACCTCAACCTCCGTGCTTCCTTGTACTGCACACGCAGGCTCCAAACCAAACTCTTGTCTCTGGGAGTCACCCTCAATGTATTGTGTAAGCTTTTTAAGGCTCGTGAGCAAGCAGTATCAAATCACCAGCTCTCAAAGAGGGTTTAAGGGAACCTGGTCTCACCAGTTGAGTTTTAATTTTGCCCAAGAGCACATGAAAGGTTTCCAATAATGTACCCGGCTCTTGATTAGGATCTAAGCAGGCCATCATTTTGGGCCAAAATTATAGATAAAAACCCCTCCTTATCAACCCCTTCCCATTTTAATGTAAATCCAGTTCTCTTTGCTGGGACAGGTTTTGTCACAATATCCTCAGGTATTTCATTTTTGGCTTCTCATCTCATTGTAAGAGCAAGGGCAGAGTGATCACTAAAATTTAGACACATGACTACCACCTCAGTCAGCAAACAGCCCACAATATTGGATGTTCCTATGTAATCAATAATAGCACCCTTTTCCTGACACCCAAAAGTCTTTTGTTATTGGCCCGAGCGCATATCAACCGGGTTCCTAATCTAAAATTTCTTAACAATTAGCATCCTATTAAGTGCATTACCATAGTTACTATAAGGAAAATGGGGGATCACCCCCCCTTCCTTGTCAATTAACCCACAGACTAGTTTATAAATCAGATCACAACTATGGGTGTTAAAATCACTTAACCACATCAAATGAAGCTGTTTGTGGTGAGCCTCACACAAAGAATCTATCTCCTTTTCCAACGCTCCAACCACTTCTGCCGTGTCACTATTAAAATTATTATTATAATAGTTAATTAAAATCCAGTCCCAGTTGTTGCAGCTTTCACACAACTAGATTTGAAAATATGGGAATTCATTCCAATATTTTCAGACCTTTACAATTGCTGTATTGGCTATCAGGATTAAAAGTCCCCTTCTTGTTCTCCCTGCTCTTGATGGAGTGGCAAACGTTTGATATGAGCTATACCCATCTAGAAAAACCTGACTGGTTTCCCAGGTTTCCTGCATACACAATACATCAAACTTGTGACATCCCTGAGCCAATCTGAATTACCCCTCTTGTGTTTCAATCTGGCAACGTTCCATGTAATCAATCTTAACATTTTGATTACTCTCTGCTCTCAGTTTTGGCCCCCCCTTAGTTGTCATCAATGATGTTATTAATGATGTTAGAGAACATGTCATGAGTGTTGAAATATATGAGGTCATAAGCAGTGCATGACAAAGGTGTGAGTTATAGTAAGTAAAATAAGGATCACTGAAATTGATTTTTTTGTCCGCTGATAACTTTGGCGCAGTTTGACGAATGTTCATGAAACTTAAAAAAAAGTTCAATACTTTAGCTGCTGCCTGGAAAGTTTTGGGGTGGCCGGTAACACGATGGCCGAGAAAACAGGAGTGTTAAAAAACGAAATTTTCCAATGCAATTTCCATAGAGATATTTGGAACGCACTACAATCAAAATGACTGAACATAATTACACCAATTTTGTCAGGAAGCTAGATCTTGGTCCAGACATTGTGATTTTTCTGATTTGGTGTACATTGATTCAGTAGTTTTTGAGAATCTAAGGTTAAAAAATATTTGTATATGTGGACGGTTGGGCTCTTGAGAATCTTGCAAAAGTCCTGCAGTCGTACGAAATCAAAAGTAGAGCCATCTGATTGGTAGATAGGGCTTTTCTCCCCATTGGCCATCTCGCTCCTGTGAGTTCCAAGGGAGCCTGCACTCTGACTGACTGACTGTTTGAGAAACAGAAATGAAATTGCTGTCATTATGGAATATGGGGAAAAAATCCTCGTGTTGTAAACATGATCAGAAAACGTTACATTAGAGGATAGGGTAATGGCATCCTGACCCCCTAGTCATTGAGAGGAGGTCTATTAGGCATTAGTAGTGTAATGAAGCAAACAGTAAATTCTTTACAAAAGTGTGGGAATTTGTGGGAAACTCTCCTGAGACACTCACTGGATTGTGACAAAAAAACCTGGAGGCCAGTCTCTCTCTACACGCTACTGCACACACTTATCACCTAGGAGAGAGGTGTCAGTGGAGAGCCCAGTCCATCCCCACACACCTACTACAGACGTCCATCATTCTGAGGAGAGGTATCAGCGGAGTGGCCATCCCCTCCCCATACTCACCTACGCACACCTGCCACCCTGGGGAGAGGTCTCAGTGGAAAGGTCAGTACCTCCACACACCCTACTACGCATACCCATACGAAGCTTGGGGTGGTGACCAGGCCCTGTGCTCAACCCCATGGGGGTTGGACGCAGGGCCTGACCACTGGTTTGCATGGGCAAACCAGGAGTTGGCTGCCCACAGGTGGTGGGATGCAGGGCCTGGCCACTCCCTTCCGCCAACCCCACGTCCCACACGGCCGAAGGCGTGGGGGGTTGGTTGTCCACTGTGGGTTGGATGCCAGGCTTGGCTGCAGGTCATGCCCTGTGCACAAATCTACACCGCGCATGGCCAAAGGCCAAACATTGTGGGGGAGTTGGCTGCCCGCAGGGGTTCGATGCAGGGCCTGGCAGAAAGCCCAGCCCTGTGATCAATCCAACGTTGTACACGTGGCGGGGTTGGCTGTCCGCAGGTTGTTGTTTTCCCATGGGAAGGTTGAATGCAGGTTCTGGCCGCCTTACAGCCAACCCCACACCACGGGGTTGGCTTTACCAGTGGTAATAAAATATCAATGTATGTTAATAAAAAACCTAGAAATTCACTAAAAAAGCAAAGGTTAAAGTAACATTATAGTCAGGTGAACATATCACTTATAACATACCATTTTAAACTGAAAAACACTGAAATTCACCAGTTATAGTTATCTCAAGTAACTATAACTCGTACTCTAAAGTAACTATAACGCACCACCTTTTTCAAGAAAGGTTCCTGAGAAGGTAGAGTTCAGCAGGGCAAGTCAGCAGGCTGTTGTGGATGCCGGGGAGCCAGTGGTTGAAGTCTTGGTGAAGCCGTTGACGATGGTGGAAGAAAGCTCCGAGCAGGAAAAGCTGGATTTCTGTGCAGAGGAGTTCCTCCCTCGATGGGGAGCTGATCGTCATCAGGCCCAGTGAAGATTTTTACCTTCAGAATTAGACAACTTTTTAGAAGTCGTAAATCTCCAGTGGGACGAAGCTTCAGGCTTTATTCAATGAGGACTTCATGAGGCCAGATATCTTAGCCGGGAGGTCCAGCTGATGAGAATTTGCTGCTGCGATAGCAGGAGCTACCGTGAAGTCATGCTGACTGGTGATGCACCTTGGGTGAATCGGCTAGCAGGTTGGACCCGGTCTTCTGTTGGTTCTACAGGAAGATTTGCTAGAAATTTTTTCAAAGTCCCAACTTTTTGAGAAGTACTGCCAAAACCACTACCAAGGGTCCAGAACTTGGGGGGGGGGGGCACCTAGTCCTCTGGTAGGAGCAGAGCAGTCCTCTTGTGGCAGGGCAGTCCTTTTGATGTCTTCCACAGGTCCAGGAGGGTACTGAAGAATTGTTCTGAGGGTCCAATATTTATACCTGGTGCCTGCCTTTGTGTGTGGAGGAATACCCTGTCTTGCCCCAACATCTGATTCTGGAATGTTTTTCCCTTCCCCTGTCAAGGTTTCAAGATGTATGGGGTAACAGAAGACTAGGGCACAACTCCATCCCCAACCATTCTGGCAGGATAGTCCATTCGGACCACACCTAGTCCCCTTTGTGTTACTCTCTGGAAGTGTTAGGAAATTCATCTTTTTGCATCTTTTTTTCACCCCCACAGTTTTGGACTGATGCTTCTTTTTTTCAACACAGAGGTGTCGTGAGGCCTGCTAACCATGCCTCAGTACTAGTGCTCTGACCTTCAAAAGTATATGTTTAATTGGCTTATGCCCAATTGGCATAGGTTAACTTACTTATAAGTCCCTATTATATGGTACCAGTTGTACTCAAGGGTTGTAAGTTAAAGTGTTTCTAATGGGCTGAGTCACTTATTGTGCCACCCGGCTTGTGACAAAGAAAAGCTTGTCTCCCAACCAGCAACTGCAGACTGGTAAAGCAGTTTTAAACTGCAAACTCGACTTTGCCATTTAAATCAATGACAAAGTCTATACTTTCCTTTTTAATATATATAAGTCACCGCTAAGGTTGGCCTGTTGAACCCTAAGGCAGGGTGCTGTGTAATAAAAAGCAGTTTGAAGTTTGGTATGCTCTAACAGTAAACATCCCAAATTGTCATTTTGTCTTCGGAAAGGCTAGTAGCCCCATTGGTAAGTACAGGGTTACACTCTGATAACTAAGCTGTGCTAACGCCTGACTGGCGCTACTTAAGTTGATACTTCAAGGTATCAAAATAATCATTACATTAAACCCAATTTGATGCCCAGGTTGAATTTAATGTAACTTTTGAGTAAGAGGCAACTTTAGAAAGCCCCAAACAGAAGAGGTTTACTCCAAGAGTCAGTTTGATGACTACCTGTTACAGATCCATGGCCACAAAAGCTGAAGAGGCCGACATGGCAAGTTGGTAGCCACATTCGCTTGATCGCCCCTGAATGGCAAAAAGCAGCCTGGGAGACCAAACCCTGACACTAAAAAGTTGCACCTTGGTCTGCTGGACCCCAGAGAAGCGTCAAAGTGCAGTTTGGTCGCCCAAGATGGACACTAGCCACAGTTAAAAGGAACGGCTGATTTCGCTTTGATTGGAGACCAGTAGACAAGTGGCAACTGGTTTTTGGCTGGACTTCACTGGGACTTTGAAGGGCATCAACCACTGGGGCCAAAGTCACCCCCCTGAGTTTGTGGACCGATTGGTGGCCCCAGGAAGACCCCCATTGACCGGATCAGCATCCTCAGCATGTTCACCATCCTCAGCATCCTGTATCCCTTGCATCGCAACTATTCCATTGATGTCTGTGGCGGTGTGCCCATAGAGCCTGGAACTGGATTGGAGACTGCTTTCACTGCAATGTAGCTGCCTGCTAAGCCTTACTGGCCACCCTAACTTGATTCCTGTCGAAGTTGGTCACCCAAAGCGGTCCAGAGTATCTAAACACAACTTTACAAATGTTTTCAAGCAACTGCTAACTGCAGTAGCAGCCAATGCTATTTGCATTTTTTGTGAATATTTCATATTTACGATTTGCATAATAATTCATATCTCTGGAACCCTCCAGTGGATTTTGTTTTCATTTTAGTGTCTAAAAAACATAAAAATAAGATCTATTTTTATAAATTGGTGTCTGATTTTCTTTGTGTTGCATTTCTTTCTAATCCAGTTCTTTTGCTACTTCTAAATGCTTGTACTTATTCCTGTTAAAGCTTAACTGCTCAAAGCCACAGCTTCCAAGGGTTGGGCTAGGGTTTTACAAATGAGCCTGCTTGGACCCAAGAGTGGCTTGTGAGTTCTATTCAACGATAAACTGAATTGGAACAACTTGAGGGAGGAAAAGGCTATGGTCATTAAAAAATCCCTGGGAGCTACTGCAAATTACGCCCATAGGTTAGGGACATGGTCTCCGGGGGTGAGTTTAAAATTATATCAGTCATTTTGTATTTCCAAGGCCTTGTACGTGTGTGAGATTTGGGGCTATAAGACAGCTGACAAGCTTCAAATCATCCAAAATTAATTTTTAAGACGGATTTTAAAATTGCCACAGGGATCATCTGCTTACGCTGTACATGAGGAGTTAGGGGTTAAATATATCATAGATCTAGTTGCAGTTAAGCCCCTGCTCTGTTGGGTGAATGTATGGTCCAATGAAGAGGCTTCTTTTAATCAAGCAATTATTTTGAACTGTCTCTCCCTGGACCATGCCCTGAAAATCCCCTGGCTTAAATACATTAAAGAATCATTTAGTGCTCTGGGAAGACCTGATATTGTTATGAATCATGAGTCAGTAAAGAAGGTGGACAAAAAGTTCATCAAAGACCTATTTTTCAACTCACGGAGCGCTGAGCACGAAGGAAGGGAGTTTAATAAGCCTATGGCAAGAGCCCATGCTCTCGTTAAATCAGTGCCAGGCATGGAACCCTACCTTGCCATTTTAACATGCCCCTATGAGCGTTTTTTAATCACGCATTTTAGACTGAATATGTTTCATCACTTAGTTGCCTCTCCTCCTGGTTTTATAGTACAAACAGAGGATAGAGGGCCCTGTGGCTGCGACAATAGGTCTCCACAGGATATTTTACACTTTATCTTTTTATGTAAATATTTTACGCATCCTAGACGACAATTTCTTAAACCTTATTTAAAAGAAATGAGATTTAGACAGGCACAAGTTGCTCTTTTGCACCTGCAATTTATGCAGAGTGCTAGTACACTGTGTGTCGTTTCTCATTTATTAAAAGCAATGATTAGATCAAGAAAATCTAGATTGGACTGAGCGCAGGAGGGATGTGGAATTGGCTTGGCAGATAACAGAATTAAAATGCAGTGGAAGTATGATATAACAGTGTTTACATGATGGCTGTTATGATTAATTGTATGCTAGGGAATTTTACGTGACGATTAAGAGTTGACTCGATACACTCCTAATAGTAAAGGCTAGAAACAGGATTGTTTAGATGCTCGTGGAATGATATTAATATGTGTATTTATTGTGTGATGAAATATGTTTTAGTGAAATTGTTATTGTTTTGAATGCATGATCTCTTTTATGGCGGTATTACTGCCGAATAAAGATTGTTAATTATTATTATTGTGAGTTTATTACACTTTGAGGTTGCGCAACCAAACCATTTAATAAACTGATTTCCTCAGAGGGATAAATACACAAACCCCAAAGGCAGAGCCACTCGAAGATCTCACATGGCATGCACAGAGTGAGGAAGCATGCGGAGGAGACGGCGTTTGTAGGAGACTGGCTTAGTATATATTGCACTCTTAAAGGAATGATGCACCTTGCACTAATCCAGGCACCCCTTATGGTGATTTTAGTGGTCTTTGATAACCTTAAAACTCTCAAAGGGGTAGCTGTGGAGAGCAGCCTTCAGGCTTATCTTGAAAGAGTGTAAAGCAGCTTGTTTTACCACAAGCACAAATATACGCTACTCTCCAGAGGAAGACCAAACCAAATACTAAAGAAGTAGAATGAGAACTGCACAGGACAACGGGACTTGGACAAAGGACTTAGAAGAGCTTGGGAAATCAGGAACCACCCAAAGTAAGTACCCAGGAACCCCAAGGAGGCTGTGTGCAGAGTGGAAACACAGCCGTGTGTTCAATAGAAGTCATTGGAGAAGTCTTGTTGCAGTTTTAAAGAAAAAGGACCCCTGAGATAAATAACAGACTAAATCAGCCTCGTCAATCCCCGCTCTAGCGTTTGCACGCAGGGTGGGTCCAATACCGGCAAAGCCTGGTCCTTGTTAATCCATCAGGAACAGGTTAAATACTCCCAACGTACCCGTGAACCGTCACTTCGAAGTCAGCACACAAGGGTAGGTCGTCCAGAGATGGTCTTGATGAATTACTACTAGATCATTGTTATGACTACACGGAAGCTAGAAACATGTTGACCTATAGCTATCTAACATAACTGCAATCTAATAGATAGCACCACACATTTTTAGTATATGTAAGAGAACTTGTTCATTAGAGTTTTTCCTGAGAAGTACCTCTTTAACTATTTTTGACCTCACACCTTCACACCTCAACACCAATCTACTCCTTAAGCCCCCACACCTGCACTTTACCAAACGGCGAACAGGAAGATCTTTCCGGCAAAGAGCCCCAATTGAGAGTGCCCGTGGGGCATTCAGTGCCGGCCCGACGAGGAGCAAATGCCCTATGATGAAGCATGACACCTATCCATGTGTGTGAGGGCATTTGATTCTTGCAGGGTCACGCCCACTGCGTACCCTACAGAATAGTCGTTGACCCACATAGACACTCAATAATCACTTGGTGATGTCATCACCATCCTCAAATTTAGGGACAATCCCTTTGGGGATTTTAGGATCATAGGACCCTTGTTTTTGTAAACTTTTTAAATTGCTGCCACCATTGATGGGTCCTAGGCCCAACTCTGCTCTCTCTTTTTCTAGAGCTAGGAGCCTAGTCTCTAGGTCTAGTCTTTTGGTCAACCTTACTAAAAGGAGATCCTCTTCAGTTGTCCTCGCTGTCTGGTATGGAGTTGGCCCTACCTCTGTAGGAGCCAGACCCTGTACCTCTTGGGTGTGGAGGGTAGGACACAAAGTTCCCTTCCTCCCTAAGTAGTTGAGGTGGTTGGTCTATGACTTTATCATCCTCAATATGTTCTCCATTTTCCTGCAGGTCTTAATCTTCTTCTGTGGGGTGGTCCCTTGCATGGCCTGCCAGGAACTCCTGGAGTTGTTTCCTGGTAGGGTTGGACCCAGTTCTTGTCTAATTAGCCTTTCAGAGAAGCCTTAACCCTCTAACCTGTAGGTTAGAGTAAGGAGTGAAGTCGAGCTCCTCAGCCATATTCCCTGAATTGCTTATTATTTTTCTAAAGTGGGGTTCTTTTTGGAAGAACTACACTAACAGTTCTAGATAATTCCCCCCTAACTTCAGTGACTTTTACTTTTTCTAAAAAATGTTACATGGACTTAACACAAGGCCCTATCAAGACTTTTAGAAATTTGGAAAAAATAGACAATAAAAAAACAATTAGTTGTACTAAAGACAATTTTTGGGTTCTTCTCATATGATCAGAGGTTGACTAAGTTAGTCCAATAAATGCAAGTCTTTACATCCCACTGCTGATCCACCAACGTAGGAAGCTGGCTCTGTATATATTATACCAAAGTAAGGTATAGTTTGCACAGAGTCCAGGGAGTCCCCAGAGGTATAGCAGAGGCTAAACTAGGTAAGTACTAACAGCTCTCTTTGTGGTAGTGTGGGTGAGCAGTTAGACTTATCCAGAGGGTGTGTTAAGCATTTATTGTATTTACTCGATCAAGTACTGTTCACACAGACTCAGAGACAGAATCCGGACCAATTGGTAAGTACAAAAAAAAGGAATACTTATGTTTCATTTTAGAACCAAGCAGGACTTGGCACAGGTAAGTAAAATATACTCTCATATGCAAGACTTTTCAGGGAAATGTAGTTGTGGTTGAATTTGCAATCATTACAGGTTTATATATATACTTTAGACAGTTTAAATTACATAGAAATTACTCTTGATTACTTTTCCTGTACTTTTGGATTAAATCGACTACTCGGGGTGAGAGATCCAGATCTCACACCGTGGATCCTACAATACAAGGTAAGTAAGACTCATTCAGGTTTAAGATAAAGTGACTTTTCTCCCATACAAAAAAACGGTCAACACTTAGACATTTTTATGAACAGAAAACTCATAAGATTTGTTCCTATGGGGAAAAAGTGGCAGCGGTTTCTCAGCCAAGTACACGACTTAAGAATGGGAGTTTTGGGGGTTAGCACCAAGATTCCCCAAGGTCTAGATGGGTACTCGAGTTGCACCACCAGCGGCATTGGAGCAGCCGAGTGCAGAGTGCAGAGTGCAAAGGCCCAGTGTTAGCCAATGGGGCTAAGGGGGCCTTTGGTTAGGGAATGCTTATGAGCAGGCCACTCGGGTGAGGGAGCAAAGCTCCTGGGGTTAAGATCAGCGCTGCAGGGACCTACAATCAGCATGGGAGTTGCACCACCAGTGACACAGGGGCGGCCGGGTGCCAATGAAGATCTTGGGTTTAGAAAAGAGGCTGCAGGACCAGGCAGGGAGACTTCCCAAAGGCGACCACGGGCAGGAGAGGTAATCTGGGATCTTGGGGAATGCTTGGACACCATCAGTTGGGTCACCCAAGGTGGGGGGATGTCTTTTGGCGATGGATTCTCCTGACCGCCTACGGGGCTGTCCGATTCTTCAGACTGCTTTGGTCACTGTCGTGGTGTTCTTACTGCCTTCGGTCATGGTCGGGGATCCTTCAGGTTGAGGCTACAGGTGTAGTCTCAAAGCTTGTGGGAGGTCGGGGGTTGCCACATCCTAGGTTAGGATCACTGGGGAAACCTCCTTGGTGTGTTGGGCCACTCAGGCTCGGGCCGTGGCGGCTGGTTGCAGAGTCATGCAGGACCGTGGGATCATCGCGGTCTGGGTTCAGGTCCTGAAGTCTTTGGCTTGAGCAAATCTGGTGCTCACAGGAGACAGAGTTCATAAGATGAGTGCAGGGTAGGTCCTCCAGGCTCTGGCAGGCTGCTGGACATGCTGGTTTCTTCGCTGTAGACAGGTCGAAGTCGGGACAGGCTGTTAGTTGGTGTCCTCTTCTTCCTGGGTCAGCACGGCTCTTCGGTCCTTCTTCTTACTTCCTCGAATCAGAGGAGGCAAGGTTCAGAGTTGGCCCTAAATCCTAAATTTAGGAGCATTAAAGGGGTGTGCAGGTAGGGACCAAGGGTCCCTTTGTTGGGGTGGGTACACCCCCTATTATGCCACCCTCCGGTGGGAGGGGGGCATGAGCCTCTCCTTAATTGGCTGAGTCCCCCCATCTTCAAGATGGAGGGGACTTAGATGTGTGCTTCACCTCGCTTCTCCCACCTGAGGGGTGGGGTTAGCAAAGGTGGGCACACCTCTCTTCCTAGCTTGGTTTTCCCGCCGATTCTCCGGCCCAAAGTGGGGGCCAGAACCAGTGGGAGCCAGTCACTGGGGGCAGCAAAAGGCAGGGACAGCTTCCACAGGCAGCAGGCCTTTAAAGCTTCCCCTTTTGTGGACCCAGCCCATCCTGGGGGAGGATGGGCTTTGTTTCTGGACCCAGAGAGCAGAAATTCTCTACCCAAAGGTCCAGAAACCTGTCTGGTGGTGGCAAATGGCGGGCAGCTATTCAGGAACCACACCAGGGCTGGTTGATTTTCAGGGGGCATCTCTAAGATGCCCTCTGAGTGCATTTTACATTAGATCCAACACTGGCAGCAGTGTGGGTTTAATGTGCTGAGACGTTTGCTACCAAACTACTCAGCTTTTAGTGAAGCCATTACGGAGCTGTGGAGTAATGACCAACTCCCTGACCATACACTCTTTATGGCTTTACTACACTTACAATGTCTAAGAATGGGCTTAGACACTGCAGGGGTACAGGGCTCATGCCACTGTACCCACACCTTAGGGCTAGTGCACCCTGCTAAAGGGTTGACTTGCCTAGGCCTCAGGCAGTGGGTTGCAGGCATGGCACACAGGAGTGTGTGCTACGTCGACTCCTCGCTTTTCTCAGTGCCAAAACACACAGCCTGAAATGGCAGTATGTGGGTGTTAAGGTACAGGGCCTCTAAGGGTGGCACAATAGGTGCTGCAGCCCTTAGAGGCCTTCCCTGGTCACAGTGCCCTTGGTACCTTTTACAAGGGGCTTACCTGTGGCCAGAGATGTGCCAACTGTGGGTACAAAGGTACAGTCTTGGGAAAGAACACAGGTCCTGGGAACCTGGTTGGCAGGGACCCAGGGCACATCAAGTTAGGTTGCATCAGATGTCAAGCAAAAAGTGGGGGGTAACCATGCAAAAAGGGGCACTTTCCTATAGAGGCCCATGATGCAGGAGATGCAGGGAGGATGCTATTCTTGAGGGATGCGGTGCTGGAGGCTTGAGCTTCTTGTAGCCCGAAGATCTCTGGAGTGCAGAGCCAACAAGCCTTTGCAGAGGCAAGTCGTTGTGGTGCACAGGGGTTTGGACCCAGCGACTCAGACGAGGGATACTGTCCTCAAAATTGCAGGGTAGACAAGTCAAGCCTCTGGGGAGCCACAGATCTACCACCTGTGTTGCTGAGCCTCAGGAAGTCCATAGGATGGCAGGAGCAGCAGACCGGTCAGCTTTGATGCGGTGCCTGCAGATGCAGAGGAGTGACTCGTTCACTCCAAGGGAGATTACTTCGGATGTCCTTGATGCCCACTGTTCCCTGCAGAGCCTGAGCAAAGCACAGACACAGATGAGGCAGAATACTTGCAGAGCAGTAGGAGCCTTCCTTGATGCTGTCTCTGTTCCAGTTGAAGTCCAGCTAAGCCCAAGTGTCCAGACGGTCAAAGAGTGTCTTGGTTTCAGAGATTATTCTTGTTACACAACGATTCTGTGGCCCCACCCACGGGGAGCCCTTAAATACCCAAGGAGAGGGTTGTAACAACTCAGGGATCCCTCCTGGAGGAGGGGCTGGACAGAGGGGAGGATACTCCCCTGTCCTTTGTCCAGTTTCGCGCCAGCGCAGGACCCAAGTGTTCCTAAACTGGTCAAACCGGTGTATGCAAGGAGGCCACCAAATGTGCCCTTCAATGCAGTCTGGTGGTGCTGAAAAGCACCCCCAACCCAGCCCAATACACTAAGTCCTGTCTGGGAAGTGGTCACCCCTCACTGTGACAGGAAACCTATTGTTCTACCTTCCCCTGCTTGAGCTCAGCTCAGCAGCAGGAGGGCAGAACAGTGTCAGCAACGTTTGTTATGCATCTGTGGAAGTTGATTCTGGTGGTGGTGGGGTCATCGGTACGTGAGAGGATGAGTTGGGTGTGGTCTGCATAGGAAATTATAATGAGACAGTGGGATCTGACGATGTTGGTCAGCTGGGTCATACATGTGTTAAAGAGCGTGGGGCTGAGGGATGAGCCCTGGGAACACCTCATGTGATCACCTTTGGTTCGGAGGTAGAAGGTGGGAGGTGGATCCTCTGGGTTCTTCCGGTGAGAAAAGAGGTGATCCATCCCTTGGATGCCGATGTGGTGGAGTCTTTCAATCAGTGTGTGGTGGGATACGGTGTGGAAGGCTGCCGAGAGGTCGAGGAGGATCAAAGCTGCTGTTTCTCCTCGGTCAAGGAGGGTTTGAATGTCGTCAGTGGCTGCGATCAGGGTGGTTTTGGTGCATGATTGCTGCAGAAGCCAGATTGGGAGGCGCTGAGTAGCTGGTTCTGCTCCAGGTGTGTCATGAGTTGATGATCTTTTCCAGTACCTTCCCTAGGAATGGGAGCAGGGACATTGGCCTGAGGTTTTTGAGTTCGCTGTGATGGCTGAGGTTTTTTTTAAGTAATGGTCTGATTTCGGCGTGTTTCCAGGTGTCGGGAAATGTTGTGGTGATGACAATGCGGTGAGTAAGCTGTTAAGTTCCTGCCAATCCTTTGGTTTCCAAGGTTGAAGATGTGGTGCCGGCATGGGTCTGTGGGAGCTCCTGAGTGAATGAATATCATAGTGGAGGTGGTGTCCTGGGTGGAGAGGATGTTCCAGATGGTCAGTGTGTCGTTTGTGTCAGTTACGGTGGTGGCATATCTGTCGAGGAAGTCCGTAGGTGTGGGTTGGGGTTCAAAGTTTCTGTATATGTTTGTGATCTGGTCCTGGAAGAAATGGGCGAGGTTGTCACACAGCTCCTGTGAGGGTGTGATGTTGTTTTCACTGGCAGCCAGGTTGGAGATTTCCTTAAGAATGTTGAAAAGTTCCTTGGTGTTGTTGGTGCTGGTTTTGATGCGTGCGGCAAGGGCTGTCTTCTTTGTTGCCCTCAGCAGGCGGTGGTAGAGGTTGAGGGAGGTCTTGAAGGCTGCCCTGTCAAAGGTGTCCTTGCTGGTGTGCCATCTCCTCTCCAACTGTTTGCTGTCTTGTTTCGCTGTTCTGAGTTCTTGGGGTACCAGCTGGCTTCTTTGGAGGATTTTCTCTGGGTGTTGCTCTCAATAGGGACAATGCTGTCTGCGCAATTGGTGATCCAGGCATTGAAGTCTTTCACTCCCTGTTCGAGGTTGGTGGTGGGAACAGGGTTGGAGGTGATGAGGGCATTCGCCCAGCTGGTCTCTGAGATTTTGTTTCACCTCCGGTGGGGGGCGTTGGTCATCTTGAGGGTGATGATGTGGGGGCTGGAGATGTTGAAGTGGACAATGGAGTGATCAGTCCATGTGAATTCTGTGACATGGGTGTATTTGACACACTTGATGGAGGAGAAAATTGGGTCCAAGGTGTGTCCTGTGGTATGTGTAGATCGTGGATGATCTGGGTTAATCCAATGCTGCTCATACTGTCGAGGAGGTGTGCTGTGTTTTTGTCGTTAGGGTCATTGATATTGAAATTTAGGTCACCGAAGAAGATGTCAGCCTTGGAGTCTAAGGCTGAGGGCACAATGAAGTCTGCGATGGTGTTGCAGAAGCTGGTGTGCGGGCCTGGGGATTGGTATGCAAGGGGGCCTCTGATGGGTGTCTTGTCGTCTGTGTGGTGTTTGAAGTTGAGATTTTCCATGGGGGTGGAGGTATTGTCGGTGGTGGTGGTACACTCTGTGTTCTCTTTGTGGGTGATGGCTTTTCCACCTCCCGGCTTGTTGCTGCAGTTCTGGTGAGTGATTTTACATGCGTCGGGGATCACTGTGGCAATGTCTGTGGGTTGGAGCCAGGTCTCAGTGAGGAAGATGATGTTGGGTGCAAGGGTGGTGATGAGGTCCCATAATCCAGTGGAATGCTTGCATAGTGAGCGTGTGTTGAGAAGGGCACATGCAAGTTGTTTTTTTTTGTTCAGATGGTGTCTGTGGTATGTTAGAGGTGGGGCTGGTCAGTCACCTGGTGTGTGTGCAGTGTCAGGTGGAGTAGAGTGGAGGTGGGTGCAGGTAGGAAAGTAGGATCTGCTGTCATGGTCACCCCCACTTTTTGTGGTGTCAGTATGCTTTTTTGACTAGTCTGACTGGGGTCCTGCTAATCAGGACCCCAGTCACTGTGCTTCCTCCCTAAATTTGACATGGTATGTACTTTTGTACCTCCACAATTTGCTACTGGTGTACCCCTATAAGTTCCTAGTATATGGTACTAAGGTACCCAAGACCTAGGTACACCAGGAGTCTCCCATGGGCTGCAGAATGTATTGTGCCACCCATGATAGAACACTCAAACTTTGACTATGGCCTGCCATTGCAGCCTGTGTAAGCTGATGCTAGCACCACTTAAAACAGACATAGATTTTCCTATATCTTAGGTCACTACACTTAAAACCTATATGTCACCCTTAAGATAGGCCTTGCAATCCAGAAGGCAGGGTGTTGGATTATAAGTATGTGGGTGCCCCTGCATGAGCAGGGTACCCCTACTATCCCCAGAGTCGATTCTCCAGGCTTTGTATGCGCGGACTGCCATTTTGATACATATAATGGCCATCCTTCATTACGCGATGGCTAACTATATAGTGGCTGTGCCGAATCTGGGCATGTTTGGTATCAAACATGTTGGAATAATACCTCAACACTGTTACCGGTGTTGGAGGTATGATTCCATGCACTGGGGGGCTCCTCCGGGAAGCCCCCAATACTCCCAGTAACAGCCTTTCAGGGTCTGCTAGCAAGCTAGTGCTGCTACCAATCACAGACACAAGCCTGCCCTCCTGCTGCTGAATTGAGCTTGAGCAGGAAAAAGTAGATTGTGAGAGGCTGGCTTAGTATATGGTGCTCACTTATTAAAGTGGATCACTCTACACTAACCCAGACAACCCTTATGGTGATTTTAGTGGTCTTAGAACACCATAGAAAGCTCTCTAAGTGGTAGCTGTGGAGAGCAGCCTTCAGGCTTAGTCCAGAAGGAGTGTAAAGCAGCTTGTTTTACCAGTACTTAATCTTATGGTATAGGTTAAGTGAAAAAGAATCACACAGTGTAGTTATAAAAATATGTATTTTATTACAAACACTCACTAACACAATTGTACTATCGCCTACCCGGAGATAGAAACAAAATACACACAATACTCAGGAAATAGAGCACGTAAGTTGCACAAATGCACAGTGGTCTCCAGGGGGAGGCCAAACTATAGTATATACTAAAATAGTGGAATGCGAATCACGACTCAAGTCAAGAATGGACCCAGAGGATGTAGAAGTGTTGGGGACCCAAGGAACCACCCAAGGTAAGTACCCAGGAACCTTACGGAGGCTGTGTGCAGAGCATGAACACGACTGCATGATCAACACAAGTGAATGGGTAAGTTGCAGTTTTAAAGAAAAAGGACCCTTCCCAGTAGACCCTGAAGAAACCCCGTGGAAGATGGAAAGTTTGAGAGTCAGCCCACCTGTGGATACCCCAGGAACCAGGTTACCTATACCAGGACTGCCGGGTGCATAGGTGTCAAGTGACATCGTAAACCACCGTAGACCACAATGGAGGACTTCAGGAAAGATGCCGCTGGAGAACAAGACGAAGCAGTCCAGTGGAACCCAAAGGTGGATTCAACACCTCGGCTTGCAGCGCTTCCAGCTGGGAAACACTCCTCAAATTGGTGCATTATTGGTATTACACCCCAGCTCGCACATCTCAGTGGAAAGTGGATGGGGATGCACATTGCTGGAAAGGCTGAAGACAGGTGGGGACCCTGACCCATTTTCTTTGGCAGTGCCCTAAGCTCCAGCAATACTGAGCTGAAGTTCTAGCCACTATTGGCCAAATGTACAACACCAATCTTCCCATGTTCCTGAGCCATGTTCTGTGGGTCTCCTGAGTAACCTGACCTCCCCCCTGAAATCTACACAGGGCGAGCTAGCACTCTAGCCCTATATGCCGCAAAGCAAGCCTTGTTAGCACGCTGGGGCACTGCCAAACTACCCACCCACTTAGACTGGCTTTATAAACTCTGGGAACTCCTTGGCATGGAAAAGTTGACAGCCATCGTCGAGCAAAGACTACCCCAATTTGACAAGACTTGGGGTCCCTGCTTACAGTTCCTTTGAAAGGAATTCTGGCAATTGACATGCACCGTGTACCTGCTCATACTTCATCTCATGCCCGCAAAACATAACACTCACTGAACCAAACTAGAGTGAATACCACCCATGCTCCTGCACTCCAACTTAGGCAACATCATAGGCCCACTAACTGGAGGTTGCCATCGCAATCTGATAGGTCATCTGCCCTTTCCTTTATTCCCCAACGTGCCCCTCTTTCTTTCTACTGTTACCTCTGTTCTTCATCTCTCCCTCACTTGCTCTTATTCCTCACCAGCCGGTGTATGTAGTGTGAGATGTTTCTGTATTAGTTTCTTTTACCATCAAATTCAATAAGCAGATTCAAACCTAAAAATAAAATAGTTGCGCTCCAAAGCTATCTTAGCATAATCCTTAATGAAACTGGTTGGTATATTATGAGGCCTAGGTCTGTTTTCAGGAATGGACTCTATGACTTCCAATGCTTTTGCTTGTGGAATGTTTGTGTTTAGAATTTCATTATCCATCGTCACAAGAATATTACAGTCAGCATTGAATGTCTCGCCTTCCATTTGTGTAATTACTGTGAGACTATCTCTGGTGTGAGATCTAGTAGTAGGAACATAAGGTTTTATAAAGAAGTCTATGTATTCTGCAGGTGGCTGTAAAATGGATTGACATACTGCAACAATCGGTCTCCTTGGTGGTCTTTTATCGTCTTTACGTATCTTAGGTAGTGTGTAAAACGCTGGTATGGTATAGTCCTCTTTGTTCAAATAGTCAAATTATTTTTTACTTAGCCACATAGCACTGAGACCTGCCGTGGTTAGTGTAGAAATTTCTTTCTTGATAGCATAAGGTTGCAAAGGATTCTATAGCTGCCTCAGCACATCATTATCATAGTCTAATTTATCTTGGACTATGTTCCCGCCACCCTTAACCGCAGTTTAAATAACAACTTTGTTTTTTGTCATAACCATATTTTCAAAAGTTGTAATCTCTTTGGGCATGGTATTAGAAGATGGATAAAATGTGGATGGCCAATGCAGGCCTGTGGTATCATGTGTGCTAGTCTCAGGTGTATTGTAGAAAAAACATTTCAACCTTAGAGTCCTACAGAATCAAAATAGCTCAATTTGTGTGGTGAAAGGAGCTGTTATTGAAAAAACTGAAATATGTGAATTACAACCTTAGTAAATGACAAAGTGAAGCTTTAACCACTCTGTCTAAATGTAGGAATATTGTAATAAAACCGACGGATAAGGGTGGTGGGATTATAGTCCAAGATAAGCTAGACTTTGATAACGTGGTGCTGAGGCACCTACAGAATCCTTTTCATTATAAGAAACTTTTAAGAGACCTGACTCTAACTATTATTAGAAATTGGGTTTCTGGTTGGCAGAGGTATGTACTCTGTCCAAGCAGGAACCATAATCTGAGTCAGGGTAAGTGTAGTACACACTAAAAGTTTACCTGTGCTCACCCTCTGGTAGCTTGGAACAGAGCAGACAGGCTAAACTAAGGAGGCAATTTGTAAAGTATTTGTGCACACACACACACACACAGTAGAATAGCCAATATTTATCTGAGTAAAACAAGACCAAAATGATAAAATCCAACATACACAAGTTAAGTTATGAATTTTGCAAGACTGAACAAAAATGGAGTGCTTAGAAATCAATAGCTCCAACTCGGACTATCTGGTTGTACTTGACCAGGGCAAATCCAAAAGCTCAGTACAATTGTGATGGAGTGCGGACCAGATTCAGGAGTTGCACAGACCCACTGACAGTACCTTGGTTGCCTCAAAGCTCAGGGACGATGCATTGAGCAAAGGAGGGGATGTGTCGCTGTGGAAGGCAATGCGTCTTTTCAGAAGTCGGGCAACGTCGTAGATGCGTCAATATCAAGAAGTGATCTGCGTCGGGTATATGCATCGATGTCGAACCCCTAGACTGTGTGTGATGTGTGCAGCACACAAAGGATGCATTAGCGTGAAGTTGCACAGGACAGGGAATGCTTCGGAGTCCAGGGGCGGTGAGTCGCGGACGTCGGAGAGGCGATGTCTGAGACTCGTGCAGCAGCGGTAATGCCTCAGCAAAGTCGGGGCTGCATTGTAAGTCATAGTCGTTGCGTCACACAGTCTGTGATCAGTGTCCACAGCTTCAGTGCAGGCAGTGATGATGTGGTTGATATCGCAGATAAATGAACCAGTTCCGATCGACGCGTTGGTGTCGATGCATTCGTTTCTTGGGTTGCAGCACCAAACACTCGTGTCCAAGGGCCCAGGACTGGATTTGGCACCCTCTGGCAGAGCAGGACTCACAGCAAAGGAGCCCATGCTGGTAACAAGATGCAGGTAAAGTCTTTCATCTCCCTAGTACATCAGTAACAGGAGGCAACCCCAACAAGCCTTTGGAGAACCTTTAGAGATGCAGGATGTGGAGTCAAGTCAGTCCTCCCACTCACAGGCAAGAAGCAGCAGGCAGCAGGCCAACACAGCTAACCAAGCAGAAAAGTGGCAGAACAAATGGTACTGGAGAAGGGGCTTGGATATGTCCCTACCCCCAAAGATGATAAATTTCTAGAACAGTGCGAAATCCAGAACCTGTTCAGAAAGGTGCGCCTGAGGGCTTATTTTGAGGATACAGAAGAACCTGCCAAACTAGACTCAGGCCTATGTAACCCCTCTACCTTTACCCCCACCAGCGGCATGGTACCGGTGGAGGTTTTGACATTTGAGAAAGCCGTGCTAAAAGAACTTAAAAATGAGGGAAACAGAGTTCCTTTTCACAACCTTTCGAATCAGGAACGTGCTGCTATCAAATCACTGGCAGAAGACAACAGCATCACAATAAAACAAGCTGACAAAGGGGGAGCATGATGACATTCCTTGGAGCACCATTAATTAATTAATTAACACATGATCCTTACCTACAGCATACCATGGGAGCTCATTATACACTACATGATGACAACTATTGCTCCTTATAAGGTGTCCCCGTCACTGAACACCTGGGACCGTAAGGAGGTACCTTAGGCAGTGTTGACTATTTCCATATACTGAATCTATTATCTGTTGCACTTGTCCATGCTCCGACACAACCCTCATACCAACATGGCCATGATTAACTGTAACACACTTCTAAATGGCCGCCATGATTCCGTTAACAAGGACATCATGTTTCAACTATTATGTGATTTCACTTTGACTATTACCGAATCTGTCGGAACTTAATGAGGGACCGCATGCAGTGTCAAATACTTCCATACACTGCTTTTCCCACCTTTTTTTAACACTATAGTTGGATAGCAGTAGCGATGCACTATCCCTATATTATTAGGCGATGATTAACCATTAACAGCACACTCCAAGATGGCCGCCATGATTTCGTCAACATGGACATCATGTTTTGACTACTGTGTGATCCCACTTTTGATCTTTTAGAACCTAATGAGGTACTCCTTGCAGTGTCATATATCTTGACACACTGCATCTCCCACCCCTTCTTTGAACTCTATAGCGAGACAGCAGTACCATCCCCACAATGATTTGGCTGTTAATAACAACTAATACACACTCCAAGATGGCCGCCATGATTCTGTCCACAATGACATCACTTTTCCACCAATCGGTGACTCCGCCTTTGATTCCAGCTGTAGCCACTTCACCCGCTCTGCTGTCTTCGCGGCAGGTATTTAAACAGGTTCCTGCTGTGACATGATACCTTCCTGGTTGCAGCGGAGCGGGTAGGTCAGCCACGTGGCTCCGAGTGGGAGCAGGTGAGTATGCACACCCTGTTGGAGGCTCATTCTGACATCGGCGATTAATGGAGGTAAGAGGTACCGGGATCAGGCGCTGCAAGCCTTAAGCCATTGAGCTTTAAGCGGACACTCTTTTCTTTTCTTATGGCATTAGCCCATTACGCGGCAGGGCCCCTGGGGCGCTCACGCTGTGCCACTTCACAGGAGCAACACTGCGAGCATCCAGTTTGGGGCACGGCGTGCGGCGCCACCAGATACACCAGCCCAGTGTGAGCACCAATAATTGATCGTGTCATTGGTTTGGGGTCATAACTGCAGGCTACAACCACCCTGACCCGGACCTTCTGCTCCTTACAACCGAGTGCACCAGGACTAGTAAGTGAGCATCGAACTAGTGTACATATAGCCTATTATGTTCTGGTAATTTATGTCTCATTTCATACAGAGACACTACATTGAGTGTCCTCATACTTCGCTGATAACTGACGAGGCAGAATTAGATACCTGGAAGAGGTGAGCTTTTGTCCACTCACCACCATTGTCCAAGAAGTCACATCTTTTAGCATGTATACACAGGGGTATTGTACAGAAATATACACAGAGCTTGAATGGCATGATAGCACTGTGGTTTTTAATATATGTTTTTTAATATATGTTCGATTTACAATGTGATAATTGGTCCACATTGATTGAATTTAACTGGGACCAATTTCCACTCCCATGTTATGGTTTTTAAATTTTCTCTTTTTTGTACTCTAGGTTGACTGCCTTTTCCCGGGGTAATGACCCACGGGTAGAGCATTTGGTAGGTAGCGTTGCACCTTGCCACCCACTGTAGATAGTTTTTTATTCACTCGGTCCTGAAGAATCGCCAGCTGATCACTTCTGTGACTTATTGAGGCGAGAAACATGTTGACCATCTAGGGTTTGAGCGAAAATGTTGTCACATTACAACAAAACATTCGCCTCCCTTCATCTCTTTTAATCAGGTTGGGACCCTAACGGAATAAAATTTATCATAGAGGCATCCTTTACCTGTTTTATATTTACATTTCACATCTACACATACCTAGGCCCCTCACACTCACGGCACCAATACAGCGAGGAACAAAAGAACTCCGATAAAGAGCCCCTTTATGGGTGCCCGTCGAGCATTGCAGCGCTGGCCCGACGAGGAGCAGACCCATATGATGAAGCATGACACCTAGCTTGCTGGGTGTGTGAGGGTCCTAGTTCCGACAGGAGGTATTCCCCACCTCCTCACTACCTAGAGTATACACAAGGTGAGCAATAACCCACCTGAGGAACTCCGTACCTTTTTGTCTCTTGGCTTAATTTAGGGCATATACGTTGGACCTTTATCAAGCCCTTTGCGTCCCTCCTTTTGTTGACATATCTTCGCACGGGCATTCCCGTGGGACTTCCTAGGTTACCAGACGGATAGTTACCCTCATTGGCCCATTTGCCGGGACCCATGTCTTAAGTCCCCTTCTTTTATAGTACCCCTTGTTATACTAGCCATCATGAATGACAACCCAGGTCTCAGCTTCGGCGAAGAGATAGCCGCAGAAATACTCAGGAATACCCCATCTATTTTAGGGGGGGATGGCCCTTCAGCCTCAGGGGCATCGTCCGAGGATTGGACTACCCTGACTAATATGAAGAGGGATTGGCTCAAAATCACGCTCCACGGAGCAATGATGACAGAGTACCTGAGGGCTAACATTGCACCTAATGGTCTGATAGTAAAAAACTTCCCTAGACTTTTCCTGGACGATGTAGTTTTCAAAAAGGAGTGGTCCCTGGTGGCGTGGAAATGCACCAGGGACTTACTCATCCTTATCATTAACACGGCAAAAAGAATAGCTGATGCGCTCCTCATCAGAATACAAGTGGTTGAAGGGACCATCAAAACCACCATTCAGGCAACCCTGTTTAAAACCAAACTGACAGAACACAATAATGAGATTTCTGAGCATAAAGAATTCCTGTTGAAGCAGAAGGTCAGCAAACTCCAAAAGGATATAAACCGATTCGATAAAGAGAAAATATATCCATATTTGAAGGCTGATTATACGACCAACAAGACAAGCTACTCTTCTGATGAAAGCAGTGACACTAATAGAAGAGATTCAGCCAGTAGTGACTCCAGCAGCGGGAGTTGGGGAGGCCCTAATCAGAAGAGAAATAACCGCCCACAAACTCCTAACTACCCCATACATAATTTTCAAGGCCCACAACCTCCATACTGGCCTTTTCCTATATATCCCCAAGGCCAACCCCAATTCTACCCTGCTAGCCACCCACCTTTTTTAGGCAGAGGCTGGGGCAGAGGAAGAGGGCGCAGAAGAGGAGGACAAAAACAGGTCCAGTGGCAGGACCAACAACCCAATATGGTGGAAACCAGGAGCAAAACACAGAGCAGGAGAGTCTAGTGGTAAACCTATCACATAGGCAACTGACATCAACAGAACAAATGGTACTGGAGAAGGGGCTTGGATATGTCCCTACCCCCAAAGATGATAAATTTCTAGAACAGTGCGAAATCCAGAACCTGTTCAGAAAGGTGCGCCTGAGGGCTTATTTTGAGGATACAGAAGAACCTGCCAAACTAGACTCAGGCCTACGTAACCCCTCTACCTTTACCCCCACCAGCGGCATGGTACCGGTGGAGGTTTTGACATTTGAGAAAGCCGTGCTAAAAGAACTTAAAAATGAGGGAAACAGAGTTCCTTTTCACAACCTTCCGAATCAGGAACGTGCTGCTATCAAATCACTGGCAGAAGACAACAGCATCACAATAAAACAAGCTGACAAAGGGGGAGCAACGGTCATTCAATCCACTACGGATTATGACTCTGAATGCTTACGCCAACTCCAGAACAGAAAATTCTATACCCCCATAGCAACGAACCCCACAGCACGGTTATCAACTAAGATTGCTATGATGGTTTTTGAGGCAGAGAGTAATGGGTGGGTCAGCAGAAAAGAAGCTGATTTTCTGATCACTAAACATCCCAAGACCCCCTATTTTTACACTCTGCCGAAAATACATAAGGGGACCACCCCAGTCCCGGGCAGACCCATAGTCTCAGGGATCGGTTCTCTGCTAGAACCCTTGTCGCAATTTTGTGACTTTTTCTTGCAACCTCTGGTCAAACAGACTCCCTCATATATTAGGGATACCACTGATATCCTACGTATTATGGGGGATTTGGAAAACACCACTGATATCAACCTCCTGATCACCCTGGATGTTGAGCAACTATATACCAATATCCCACACAGAGAGACACTGACAGTGATAGAAACTGCACTAAGGGAAACTGAATGGGTGGCACCGACTCCCATCCCATTCATTATGCAATGTGCCACCTTAGCCTTAACAGAGAATTTCTTCGAGTTTAACAACCAACTCTTCCATCAGTCTCAGGGAAATTCGATGGGGAGTACCTTTGCTCCCAGTGTAGCTTGTCTATACATGGCGGCTTTTGAGCAAGAGATTATCCGACATGCCAGCAATCCCTTCGGAGTTAACCTGAGACTATGGAAGAGGTTTATAGACGACATACTGATCTTCTGGCAAGGGGACATACAGACATGCAATGAATTCTGTGAGTGGATCAATACTAAGAACCAGTACTTGAGGTTCACCCATACAATTTCACCAACTGAAATTGCTTTCCTGGATCTTACCATCAAATTACAAGAGGGCAAACTAACCACTACTATGTTTAAAAAGCCTACTGACAGGAACAGCTTGCTGTTATACAGCAGTTTTCATCCAAAGACCCTGAAAAATAACTTACCCTACAGCCAGTTTTTACGGATTAGGAGGAATTGTAGTTCAATAAATGACTACAAAACTGAAGCTGAGGCACTGTCAGAAAACTTACTGAAAAGACAATACCCTAAACAACAAATTAATTCTTGCATGAAACGAGCGAGAAATAACCATCGCGAAGGCCTTCTAGAGGTACATGTAAAAGAACCCTCCAATGCAGTGACCTGTGTAACCACATACACACCAAGATCTAATCTGATCAAGAAGGCTGTGAATAAACATTGGGAGATCTTGAACACAGGCACGCTGACAATACCGAAACCTAGGTTTGCGTTCAAGCGTACTAACAATCTAAAAGACATGTTAATACATACGAGACCCAAAAACAGAAACAGTTCAAACCAGAGACAACTGTGGGACCTCCCCCTGTCGTAGGACACTATCCTTGCGGTTCATGTACCGTTTGTCCGCAGACAAAACACATTAAAGAACTGGCATTGACTGACACATTCACATGGACGATCACCAAAAACACGAATTGTAACACACCACGTTGTGTGTACCTATTGACATGCCCCTGCGAGAAAAGATACATCGGTATGACCATGAGGGCCATTAAAACCAGAATAACTGAACATAAAAGCAGTATTCGTTGCCTCAAGACAAACACCAAACTCTATACCCATTTCACAGAACTGAGACATCCCCCAGAAAGTCTACGTTGGGTAGTCCTCGAGGCACATCAACAAATAACACATACAGCCCTGTTCAGGATTGAACAAAGATGGGTGTTTCGTCTTGATTCAGCCAATAGTGGCTTGAATGATGACATTCCTTGGAGCACCATTAATTAATTAATTAACACATGATCCTTACCTACAGCATACCATGGGAGCTCATTATACACTACATGATGACAACTATTGCTCCTTATAAGGTGTCCCCGTCACTGAACACCTGGGACCGTAAGGAGGTACCTTAGGCAGTGTTGACTATTTCCATATACTGAATCTATTATCTGTTGCACTTGTCCATGCTCCGACACAACCCTCATACCAACATGGCCATGATTAACTGTAACACACTTCTAAATGGCCGCCATGATTCCGTTAACAAGGACATCATGTTTCAACTATTATGTGATTTCACTTTGACTATTACCGAATCTGTCGGAACTTAATGAGGGACCGCATGCAGTGTCAAATACTTCCATACACTGCTTTTCCCACCTTTTTGAACACTATAGTTGGATAGCAGTAGCGATGCACTATCCCTATATTATTAGGCGATGATTAACCATTAACAGCACACTCCAAGATGGCCGCCATGATTTCGTCAACATGGACATCATGTTTTGACTACTGTGTGATCCCACTTTTGATCTTTTAGAACCTAATGAGGTACTCCTTGCAGTGTCATATATCTTGACACACTGCATCTCCCACCCCCTTCTTTGAACTCTATAGCGAGACAGCAGTACCATCCCCACAATGATTTGGCTGTTAATAACAACTAATACACACTCCAAGATGGCCGCCATGATTCTGTCCACAATGACATCACTTTTCCACCAATCGGTGACTCCGCCTTTTGATTCCAGCTGTAGCCACTTCACCCGCTCTGCTGTCTTCGCGGCAGGTATTTAAACAGGTTCCTGCTGTGACATGATACCTTCCTGGTTGCAGCGGAGCGGGTAGGTCAGCCACGTGGCTCCGAGTGGGAGCAGGTGAGTATGCACACCCTGTTGGAGGCTCATTCTGACATCGGCGATTAATGGAGGTAAGAGGTACCGGGATCAGGCGCTGCAAGCCTTAAGCCATTGAGCTTTAAGCGGACACTCTTTTCTTTTCTTATGGCATTAGCCCATTACGCGGCAGGGCCCCTGGGGCGCTCACGCTGTGCCACTTCACAGGAGCAACACTGCGAGCATCCAGTTGGGGCACGGCGTGCGGCGCCACCAGATACACCAGCCCAGTGTGAGCACCAATAATTGATCGTGTCATTGGTTTGGGGTCATAACTGCAGGCTACAACCACCCTGACCCGGACCTTCTGCTCCTTACAACCGAGTGCACCAGGACTAGTAAGTGAGCATCGAACTAGTGTACATATAGCCTATTATGGTAATTTATGTCTCATTTCATACAGAGACACTACATTGAGTGTCCTCATACTTCGCTGATAACTGACGAGGCAGAATTAGATACCTGGAAGAGGTGAGCTTTTGTCCACTCACCACCATTGTCCAAGAAGTCACATCTTTTTAGCATGTATACACAGGGGTATTGTACAGAAATATACACAGAGCTTGAATGGCATGATAGCACTGTGGTTTTTAATATATGTTTTTTAATATATGTTCGATTTACAATGTGATAATTGGTCCACATTGATTGAATTTAACTGGGACCAATTTCCACTCCCATGTTATGGTTTTTACATTTTCTCTTTTTTGTACTCTAGGTTGACTGCCTTTTCCCGGGGTAATGACCCACGGGTAGAGCATTTGGTAGGTAGCGTTGCACCTTGACACCCACTGTAGATAGTTTTTTATTCACTCGGTCCTGAAGAATCGCCAGCTGATCACTTCCGTGACTTATTGAGGCGAGAAACATGTTGACCATCTAGGGTTTGAGCGAAAATGTTGTCACATTACAACAAACATTCGCCTCCCTTCATCTCTTTTAATCAGGTTGGGACCCTAACGGAATAAAATTTATCATAGAGGCATCCTTTACCTGTTTTATATTCACATTTCACATCTACACATACCTAGGCCCCTCACACTCACGGCACCAATACAGCGAGGAACAAAAGAACTCCGATAAAGAGCCCCTTTATGGGTGCCCGTCGAGCATTGCAGCGCTGGCCCGACGAGGAGCAGACCCATATGATGAAGCATGACACCTAGCTTGCTGGGTGTGTGAGGGTCCTAGTTCCGACAGGAGGTATTCCCCACCTCCTCACTACCTAGAGTATACACAAGGTGAGCAATAACCCACCTGAGGAACTCCGTACCTTTTTGTCTCTTGGCTTAATTTAGGGCATATACGTTGGACCTTTATCAAGCCCTTTGCGTCCCTCCTTTTGTTGACATATCTTCGCACGGGCATTCCCGTGGGACTTCCTAGGTTACCAGAGGGATAGTTACCCTCATTGGCCCATTTGCCGGGACCCATGTCTTAAGTCCCCTTCTTTATAGTACCCCTTGTTATACTAGCCATCATGAATGACAACCCAGGTCTCAGCTTCGGCGAAGAGATAGCCGCAGAAATACTCAGGAATACCCCATCTATTTTAGGGGGATGGCCCTTCAGCCTCAGGGGCATCGTCCGAGGATTGGACTACCCTGACTAATATGAAGAGGGATTGGCTCAAAATCACGCTCCACGGAGCAATGATGACAGAGTACCTGAGGGCTAACATTGCACCTAATGGTCTGATAGTAAAAACTTCCCTAGACTTTTCCTGGACGATGTAGTTTTCAAAAAGGAGTGGTCCCTGGTGGCGTGGAAATGCACCAGGGACTTACTCATCCTTATCATTAACACGGCAAAAAGAATAGCTGATGCGCTCCTCATCAGAATACAAGTGGTTGAAGGGACCATCAAAACCACCATTCAGGCAACCCTGTTTAAAACCAAACTGACAGAACTCAATAATGAGATTTCTGAGCATAAAGAATTCCTGTTGAAGCAGAAGGTCAGCAAACTCCAAAAGGATATAAACCGATTCGATAAAGAGAAAATATATCCATATTTGAAGGCTGATTATACGACCAACAAGACAAGCTACTCTTCTGATGAAAGCAGTGACACTAATAGAAGAGATTCAGCCAGTAGTGACTCCAGCAGCGGGAGTTGGGGAGGCCCTAATCAGAGGAGAAATAACCGCCCACAAACTCCTAACTACCCCATACATAATTTTCAAGGCCCACAACCTCCATACTGGCCTTTTCCTATAAATCCCCAAGGCCAACCCCAATTCTACCCTGCTAGCCACCCACCTTTTTAGGCAGAGGCTGGGGCAGAGGAAGAGGGCGCAGAAGAGGAGGACAAAAACAGGTCCAGTGGCAGGACCAACAACCCAATATGGTGGAAACCAGGAGCAAAACACAGAGCAGGAGAGTCTAGTGGTAAACCTATCACATAGGCAACTGACATCAACAGAACAAATGGTACTGGAGAAGGGGCTTGGATATGTCCCTACCCCCAAAGATGATAAATTTCTAGAACAGTGCGAAATCCAGAACCTGTTCAGAAAGGTGCGCCTGAGGGCTTATTTTGAGGATACAGAAGAACCTGCCAAACTAGACTCAGGCCTACGTAACCCCTCTACCTTTACCCCCACCAGCGGCATGGTACCGGTGGAGGTTTTGACATTTGAGAAAGCTGTGCTAAAAGAACTTAAAAATGAGGGAAACAGAGTTCCTTTTCACAACCTTTCGAATCAGGAACGTGCTGCTATCAAATCACTGGCAGAAGACAACAGCATCACAATAAAACAAGCTGACAAAGGGGGAGCAACGGTCTTTCAATCCACTACGGATTATGACTCTGAATGCTTACGCCAACTCCAGAACAGAAAATTCTATACCCCCATAGCAACGAACCCCACAGCACGGTTATCAACTAAGATTGCTATGATGGTTTTTGAGGCAGAGAGTAATGGGTGGGTCAGCAGAAAAGAAGCTGATTTTCTGATCACTAAACATCCCAAGACCCCTATTTTTACACTCTGCCGAAAATACATAAGGGGACCACCCCAGTCCCGGGCAGACCCATAGTCTCAGGGATCGGTTCTCTGCTAGAACCCTTGTCGCAATTTTGTGACTTTTTCTTGCAACCTCTGGTCAAACAGACTCCCTCATATATTAGGGATACCACTGATATCCTACGTATTATGGGGGATTTGGAAAACACCACTGATATCAACCTCCTGATCACCCTGGATGTTGAGCAACTATATACCAATATCCCACAAAGAGAGACACTGACAGTGATAGAAACTGCACTAAGGGAAACTGAATGGGTGGCACCGACTCCCATCCCATTCATTATGCAATGTGCCACCTTAGCCTTAACAGAGAATTTCTTCGAGTTTAACAACCAACTCTTCCATCAGTCTCAGGGAACTTCGATGGGGAGTACCTTTGCTCCCAGTGTAGCTTGTCTATACATGGCGGCTTTTGAGCAAGAGATTATCCGACATGCCAGCAATCCCTTCGGAGTTAACCTGAGACTATGGAAGAGGTTTATAGACGACATACTGATCTTCTGGCAAGGGGACATACAGACAAGCAATGAATTCTGTGAGTGGATCAATACTAAGAACCAGTACTTGAGGTTCACCCATACAATTTCACCAACTGAAATTGCTTTCCTGGATCTCACCATCAAATTACAAGAGGGCAAACTAACCACTACTATGTTTAAAAAGCCTACTGACAGGAACAGCTTGCTGTTATACAGCAGTTTTCATCCAAAGACCCTGAAAAATAACTTACCCTACAGCCAGTTTTTACGGATTAGGAGGAATTGTAGTTCAATAAATGACTACAAAACTGAAGTTGAGGCACTGTCAGAAAACTTACTGAAAAGACAATACCCTAAACAACAAATTAATTCTTGCATGAAACGAGCGAGAAATAACCATCGCGAAGGCCTTCTAGAGGTACATGTAAAAGAACCCTCCAATGCAGTGACCTGTGTAACCACATACACACCAAGATCTAATCTGATCAAGAAGGCTGTGAATAAACATTGGGAGATCTTGAACACAGGCACGCTGACAATACCGAAACCTAGGTTTGCGTTCAAGCGTACTAACAATCTAAAAGACATGTTAATACATACGAGACCCAAAAACAGAAACAGTTCAAACCAGAGACAACTGTGGGACCTCCCCCTGTCGTAGGACACTATCCTTGCGGTTCATGTACCGTTTGTCCGCAGACAAAACACATTAAAGAACTGGCATTGACTGACACATTCACATGGACGATCACCAAACACACGAATTGTAACACACCACGTTGTGTGTACCTATTGACATGCCCCTGCGAGAAAAGATACATCGGTATGACCATGAGGGCCATTAAAACCAGAATAACTGAACATAAAAGCAGTATTCGTTGCCTCAAGACAAACACCAAACTCTATACCCATTTCACAGAACTGAGACATCCCCCAGAAAGTCTACGTTGGGTAGTCCTCGAGGCACATCAACAAATAACACATACAGCCCTGTTCAGGATTGAACAAAGATGGGTGTTTCGTCTTGATTCAGCCAATAGTGGCTTGAATGATGACATTCCTTGGAGCACCATTAATTAATTAATTAACACATGATCCTTACCTACAGCATACCATGGGAGCTCATTATACACTACATGATGACAACTATTGCTCCTTATAAGGTGTCCCCGTCACTGAACACCTGGGACCGTAAGGAGGTACCTTAGGCAGTGTTGACTATTTCCATATACTGAATCTATTATCTGTTGCACTTGTCCATGCTCCGACACAACCCTCATACCAACATGGCCATGATTAACTGTAACACACTTCTAAATGGCCGCCATGATTCCGTTAACAAGGACATCATGTTTCAACTATTATGTGATTTCACTTTGACTATTACCGAATCTGTCGGAACTTAATGAGGGACCGCATGCAGTGTCAAATACTTCCATACACTGCTTTTCCCACCTTTTTTAACACTATAGTTGGATAGCAGTAGCGATGCACTATCCCTATATTATTAGGCGATGATTAACCATTAACAGCACACTCCAAGATGGCCGCCATGATTTCGTCAACATGGACATCATGTTTTGACTACTGTGTGATCCCACTTTTGATCTTTTAGAACCTAATGAGGTACTCCTTGCAGTGTCATATATCTCGACACACTGCATCTCCCACCCCCTTCTTTGAACTCTATAGCGAGACAGCAGTACCATCCCCACAATGATTTGGCTGTTAATAACAACTAATACACACTCCAAGATGGCCGCCATGATTCTGTCCACAATGACATCACTTTTCCACCAATCGGTGACTCCGCCTTTTGATTCCAGCTGTAGCCACTTCACCCACTCTGCTGTCTTCGCGGCAGGTATTTAAACAGGTTCCTGCTGTGACATGATACCTTCCTGGTTGCAGCGGAGCGGGTAGGTCAGCCACGTGGCTCCGAGTGGGAGCAGGTGAGTATGCACACCCTGTTGGAGGCTCATTCTGACATCGGCGATTAATGGAGGTAAGAGGTACCGGGATCAGGCGCTGCAAGCCTTAAGCCATTGAGCTTTAAGCGGACACTCTTTTCTTTTCTTATGGCATTAGCCCATGACGCGGCAGGGCCCCTGGGGCGCTCACGCTGTGCCACTTCACGGGAGCAACACTGCGAGCATCCAGTTTGGGGCACGGCGTGCGGCGCCACCAGATACACCAGCCCAGTGTGAGCACCAATAATTGATCGTGTCATTGGTTTGGGGTCATAACTGCAGGCTACAACCACCCTGACCCGGACCTTCTGCTCCTTACAACCGAGTGCACCAGGACTAGTAAGTGAGCATCGAACTAGTGTACATATAGCCTATTATGTTCTGGTAATTTATGTCTCATTTCATACAGAGACACTACATTGAGTGTCCTCATACTTCGCTGATAACTGACGAGGCAGAATTAGATACCTGGAAGAGGTGAGCTTTTGTCCACTCACCACCATTGTCCAAGAAGTCACATCTTTTTAGCATGTATACACAGGGGTATTGTACAGAAATATACACAGAGCTTGAATGGCATGATAGCACTGTGGTTTTTAATATATGTTTTTTAATATATGTTCGATTTACAATGTGATAATTGGTCCACATTGATTGAATTTAACTGGGACCAATTTCCACTCCCATGTTATGGTTTTTAAATTTTCTCTTTTTTGTACTCTAGGTTGACTGCCTTTTCCCGGGGTAATGACCCACGGGTAGAGCATTTGGTAGGTAGCGTTGCACCTTGCCACCCACTGTAGATAGTTTTTTATTCACTCGGTCCTGAAGAATCGCCAGCTGATCACTTCCGTGACTTATTGATGCGAGAAACATGTTGACCATCTAGGGTTTGAGCGAAAATGTTGTCACATTACAACAAAACATTCGCCTCCCTTCATCTCTTTTAATCAGGTTGGGACCCTAACGGAATAAAATTTATCATAGAGGCATCCTTTACCTGTTTTATATTCACATTTCACATCTACACATACCTAGGCCCCTCACACTCACGGCACCAATACAGCGAGGAACAAAAGAACTCCGATAAAGAGCCCCTTTATGGGTGCCCGTCGAGCATTGCAGTGCTGGCCCGACGAGGAGCAGACCCATATGATGAAGCATGACACCTAGCTTGCTGGGTGTGTGAGGGTCCTAGTTCCGACAGGAGGTATTCCCACCTCCTCACTACCTAGAGTATACACAAGGTGAGCAATAACCCACCTGAGGAACTCCGTACCTTTTTGTCTCTTCTGAGTATATGTGTCAGAGCTCTAGTACTTATACCCATTTTAACCTTTGAAGTAGGGAGTCTTCAAGGAAAGGTCTTTGTAGTGCACAAGACCCTGCCCTGGCTCCGGACTCACTACAGGGTGGCATGCAACCCTTGGTGTGGGGACAGGCACAGCCCTATTCAGGTGCAAGTGTCAGCTCATCCCTCTCATTCTAGCTCAGGAATACCTATCAGCCTTGTGATGGGGAATCAGGATGTGAGCGGCACACCTCAGCTCCCTTTGTGTGTGTCTGTTTAGAGGGAATGCACAAAGACCAGCTGTCACCCAACCCAGACGTGTATTCCAGAGACAGGCAGAAGGCACAGAATGGTTAAAGTAAGAAAATGTGAACTTTCTAAAAGTGGCATTTTTAGACCTGCAATTTAAAAACCAGCTTCGCTAAAAGACGTATTTTTAACTTGTGAGTCCAAGGACACCAAACTTAAGTTTCCTATTTTTTCCCAATTGAATTAACACTTGTAGAATGTGACAAGGCAGCTCCAATGTTAAACTATGGGAGGGATAGGCCTTGCAGTAGTGAAACAAACTTAAGAATATTTCACTACTAGGACGTTTAAAACTTGAAAAGTACGTGTCCTACCTTTTAAGTACACTGCACCCTGCCAATGGGCTGTCCAGGGCCTACTCTAGGTGTGACCTATGTGTAATAAAAAGTATGGTTTAGTCCTGACAAGTAGGTGATCTTGTCGGGTCAAAATGGCAGTTTAAAACTGCACACACACAGGCGCTGCAGTGGCAAGCCTGAGACATGTTTGAAGGGCTACTCATGAGTTGCACAATCAGTGCTGCAGGCCCAATAGTAGGTTTTGATTTACAGGCCCTGGGCACATGTAGTGCACTGTACTAGGGACTTATCAGTAAGTCAAATATGCCAATCATGGAAAAACCAAATGCCATTACTTTTTAGACACACAGCACATGCACTTTAGCACTGGTCAGCAGTGAAAAAGTGCATAGAGTCTTAAAGCCAGCAAAAAGAAGTTCAGCACACAGTCAAAACAGGAGGTCAGAAAGCAAAAGTTAAGGGGAACCCACGCTAAAGATGTCATGTCTAACACGTGTCCCCCCAGCGAAAAGTGGGTAGATCTACCCAACCCCTTGGGAGTTCTCTTCACAAGGTGGAAGAACCTGGAAAGACCAGCAGCGTTGACATATTCTGTTCTAGGACAGTGTTCCACCAATAAGTCCATTCCCTGTAGGAAGATGGACCACCTCAATAGTTAAGGATTCTCACCCCTCATCTGCATTATCCATATGAGGTCCTGCGGTCTGTCTGAACCCGAAAGTGAGTCTCAAACAAGTAGGATTGTTGTACGGCTTATTTGTTGGACAACATAAATGTCAAAATTATGCAAGACTGATTCTATGCACTCTATTAGGATATGTTGGACTTAGTACTGCTAGCTCACAGTACACCATCTGTACCCCTAACGTGGCAAGGTAACTGGTGGAATGTGCAACCTCAGAACATGACAACCCTGACTCCCCAAGGAAATTGTGGTAACAGATCTAGAACCTTTTCGTTTGGTAACTCATGCTAACCCAAAAAGATACACTAGAAATACAAAATGTTGTGTTTCAATATTTTTAGAAAATTATGATTCTTGTGTAAAATATGTGCACTGCAATAATCAATAGAAGGAAACAGAATAGTGTGATAAGCATTATGAGAATGGTGGAGAAGATAAACAAATCAACCATTGTACAGTTACAAAGATTATATGCTTGCATAGTAGTACCAAATAACCAAAAGAGAGTCCCTTCTATTTCAGAAGGAAAGCGCACCTCTTGCTAGGACTGTAAAGAAAGAAAAAACTTTTTCTTTCAAATAACCCTCACCCACCCGGGTTTCCCCTTGGTGGCATGCTTCATCATAGGGTCCATCCCTGCCCTTTACGGACAGGGGCGTGCTGCTACCTACGAATATGCGGGAGCACTTAATAGAAAAATAAGGGTGTTCCTGTACACCTATACAGCTATGTGGTCTTGTTATGAAGATAGAGTGGGTTTTGGAAGTGAACGTTAAAAATATCAAAATAGTGGGACAAAAACAACTTTATTTTCTACCCCTAATTGATATGCTAAAATCTGGGGACAAGCGGGAAATTCTAGAGGTGTGATTACCTACTGTTTCCCTGGTCGGTCGACTAGTTTCAAGCCCAACCCAAGGCTTTTCGTCAGGACCTCAAAGGAGAAATGATGCTCCCACTCCTGATGTTGCTATTAGCACAGTTAAAGTGATAAACAAAAATAGGAAAACAAATATATACAGCACCTAATTGGTCTGCTTTAAATCTCAAAAATCCTGCAGCGGTACGAAGAGAAAGAAAAAGGTTAAAAAATGCACGACACTCAGGTCGACAATGGGTTAAAAATCATTGGTGATTCCGTGGTTATAGTGGTGAAAATACACCATACCAGTGCGTATAAATTGCTAAAATGCTGTGATAATTGGACTAACAAGACATTAAAACATATAAACATTCAAAAAGCATAAATTGCTGGCACATTGTCATGTTACCATGGTGATTGAGGTTAATTACATACATGATCAGAGACCTTCACTGGGCCTCATGAGTCCTTCGAGGAGTTGAAGGGACGCCTGTAGTCAAACCCTGAAGGTATGTTAATAAATGAGAAATTCTCGGCACTTAGCATACTGTCAAAAAAGACGTGACAAATCGCTTACGGGATGTTGGGCAGAGGGCATCTACTTACTTCATTAAGGCTACTCCCTTTCGGCAAACCTGACTTGCTCACTCGAGGCTCCGATGTTACTGGAGCAGCGTGTGAGTTCAGCATATAATGTTGGTTCATTGCCAAACGTGAGCCTCCACGTGCGCGCGAGCGACTAGACCACGTACTGCAGTACCAATCCTCACTTCCTGGAGAATGCTGATTCGTCACCATAGTAACCTGGTTACAGTGACGACAAGTTGCTGTCTGTAGACCATGCAAATTGTGCAGACATGTATGTAGAGCGAAAAAATTAACCGCTCACTACGGGATCATGTTGGTTACCATAATGGGTATTTTGAAGGATGAAAAAATGAAGGGGAAATCTGGGCATGTATTTGGAGCAAAAAATTAACCGATCACTACGTGATCATGTTGGATACCATAATGTATAGTTTAGAAGGCTGGAAGGGAGGTCGTGGCATTGGGGTCCATGTTTTCAAGAAATGAAATAACCGCCCATCTATTAATCATGCTTATCAAAAAAGTTGTCTTATTTAAGGCGAGCAGATCGCGAATGGAGAACTGGAAACAGGGTGGCTCACTTCGTCACATGAAAGTCATGGTTTTGTAAAAGTATGTAAGAGTGTGCCCCCTTATCAGAACGGAGGTAAATAATACCTTGGTGCACAGATGAAAGATTATGTTCATACGAATTGGCCCCAAGGAATATTTTCATTTAGACCTGTCTCATGTCATTTGAGTCTATAAATCCATCTCTGTTCTTTCTCAAATAGATGGGATTCATTGCTGATTTGTTCAATCACAGTCCACCTCAAAACCTTCAGTGTGTGTTTGCGTTCTATGTAATGAGATGTCATCTTTGTTGTGGCTCGTTGACATCTCAAATTACTTCGGTATTCACATATGCGTGTTTTAATTTTCCTGGAAGTCATGCCAACGTAATGCAGGTTGCATGGGCAGGTGATCATATATATGACGTCCTTAGAGTCGCAATTGGTAAACCTACATTGTTCCCAAGTGGTTTTGTCATTTAAAGTGATCTTTTTACTGGTCTGTGTCATGTGGCACCCACTACAATTACCTCATGGGTGATGGCCACTAATGGGTGCTATGAAACCCTGATTTGGTGGGTTGTCTCGGGGAGTACGCGGTCGAGTATGGACCAACAAATCCTTCAGATTGTGATTCCTTCTATGGGAAAACATAGGTTTAGGTAGTGTGGTAGTACTGCCACTTAGAATTCTCCAGTGCTTGTTAATTATTTTGGTTACTGTGCTGGAAGCGCTATTGTATGTTGTTATACAGATGGGACGCGTTTCATCAGTTACTCTTTTGGCATGATCCAATAGGGCTTGTCTGTCATTGTTTCTTGCCCTTTTCATCGCTTTTGCCACTATTTTGTCTGGATAGTGGTGTGCTCTCAGTTTAGAGCTCAGATCAGTTGCTTGTGATTTGAAATCGTTAATTTCAGAACAGTTGGTCCTTAGTCGCAAGAATTGCCCGAACGGCAGATTCTCCCTCAAGTGCCTTGGATGGTGACTATCGAAACTTAAAAGGCAGTTTTTGGCTGTGGCTTTGAAGTGTGTTGTAGTCTTCAAACCAGCCCCATTCGGGAAAATATTGAGGTCTAAAAAAAACATTTCAGTTTTCGAGGTAGTGTAGGTGAATTTCAGAAATTCGTTTTGTCCATTGAGCCATGTGATGAATGAATTGGCCGTGTCTTCATTGCCGTTCCAGATTACAAACACGTCCTTTATGTATTTCTTCCAAAGCCCTATGTTGTTGAGGTATGGGTTGTTGGGTGATAGGATTTTCTGTTGTTCAAGATAGTGGACATACAGCCCGCCACACTAGGAGCAAAAGTGCTCCCCATACTAGTGCCGTGCTTTTGTAGAAAAAGTTGATCCTCAAAGGCGAAAAATTCTCAGTGAGGGCGAGGTGACAGCATTCCATCACTAGATTGAGTGGAGTCTGATATTTCCATTCGCTGGTGAATAGTACTTCCTCTAGAATCTCCAAAGTCTCAGTGTGGGGGAGGCTGGTATACAAACTCTCAATATCGAGTCCAATGAGGCATTGTGTCCGTGGTTCGAATAGTAGATCGTTGAGGATTTGTTGTGGGGCTGTGGGGCGATGGAGAGCTGATGAGGGTCATGTAAATCCAGCCAATCACAAGACTCCAATCCAGTCAATGGGAGAAATCTATTGGAGATAGACACAAGGGGTGGCGGCCTTAATTCAGGGCACTCATTAATTAGACCGGCCCCCAGTTAGTGGGATGAAAATCTAATAAACCAACTGGACTACCTGGTCTGTAAAAAAACCACAGGGAGGGGGACTATCCCTAGTATGCCTAATATCGGATGGGGGCAGCTGCAAGGAGTTCACCCACTTGCCAAGGATTGTTAAACCTTACCACCACGCAGTCCCCCCCAAGGTTTCCTATCCTTGCCTACCCAGCTTACGCTACGGGCCATGATGATAGCGTCCGCTAACCCCCTGCTGCAGGGCAGATGTGCGCTAAACCAATGCACCACCTTATTTTAAAGTCTTTGATATGATTCACCAATGGGAGTTAAGTGGGGGGGGGGGCATTCCCTAAAACAACTACTTAAGGGGTTGCTTCTGGCGGCAGATTAAGCACTTCCCTCAAGTTCATGGGATACCCGGTGAGCTGGCTGCCCCCTTTTGTGCCCAAAAGCTGGGGGTGAGCAGCAGTACTCCTAGTTTCCAACCCCGCCCCTGACTTGGGAGCAACCAGGATAGGGTCTGCGACTATGACAAAGTGGTTTAACACGGAGTCTCTCCCGGGGCAAGTATACTCAAATATGAACCCTATTCCCGACTAATCCCACACCCCTTGTTCCCCTTGTTCATCAAGAAAAGTAACTCTGTGACCCTCTCTTCATTATGAAAAAAGCCTCACCAAAATTGGATCCCATTTGTTATTTAACATTAACTCGAAATCCCTGAGCGATGCATTCCTGAAAGAAGGTCCCCCCCTCTTCATCTGTTAAAGTAGTAATAGAGCGGCCACCCTTCTTAGACTTAACAAAAGGCTGGGCAGGAGCACATGTTTTCTGTTTCCTCTTGCGCCTCGGGCTGAAAATCGATGTAGTGGAAATTATAGAATTACCATTACCATGGGTATCCCCCCAAGACTTCCTCCTGCCCACCCAGTTGACCCAGGTCGTGGGTGGTGCCCTCCAATCCAGTACAGACCGGTGACCTGTGGGAAGGTGTGAGGGACCTATCCCTGTCCAAAGAAAGCCTCCTTTCAGCCAACTCTATTTCTTTGGATACAACCCCCCACTTCCCCGTAGAGAAAGCCTTGTATGGCAGTAACACCAGGGGCTATGGATGGGGGTGAGGTTTTAATAGAGGGGGCTTTCTTTTTCCCATATTTGCAACACCTTTTAACACCATTAACCCTTGGGCAGGTTAACACCCACACCCTGTGGCCGGGAGGAAGTCACCAAAAAGATATCCAGTCTAGCGTACCAGTCAAGAGAGAGTAAGCAAAGAACAGTACCATGTCCTGGGCACAAAAATACAGCAAGAAAAACGTCCACTTGTTCTACAATGCTCAACGATGAAAACCAAGGGGGGTGGTCCCGCCCCCCCTCTTACTGCCACTGACGGGAGCAGACTGGCCCGCTCTTGGCCCGGTCTTCGCCTGGGCCATGCCCGAGCGCGTCCCGCACTGTGGGACGCCTCTGCTAAATTTATGATGCTCCAGCTTCTTACTCTGCATTACTGAGGCCAGCCAGGGGAACCAGGGAAGCTGGGAGGTGTAATCTCCTCCCCCAAGCTGCAGACAAAGTTCCAGATGTGGCTGTAGATCTTAGGGCACTCAAAAACAAAGGCTTCAGTACAGGCGAGGTATGAACGCAGGTACCGTGCTGCGGGACACCTCTTCTAAATGTATGATGTTCCAGCGCCTTACTCCACGTCACCGCCGGCCAGCCAGGAAACTAGGGAAGCTGGGAGGTGTAGTCTCCTCCCCCAAGCTGCAGACAAAGTCCCAGATGCAGCCGTAGATCTCAGGGCACTCCAAACCAAAGGCTCCGGTACAGGCGAGGTATGAACGTGGGTATGAAGTGGTAATCACTTTTGGTGGGGCCACCTTGTTTTATTGTTTTTGAGCACGTTTTGGGTGTAATAAGGTGACACTTTTTGTTTTAAAGCGGTAGTCACTTATAGAGGTGATACATTGTGGGAAAGCGGTACACATGATGTTCTTTGGCGTACTGTTTATTTTCATTATATTCATTATTGTTTCATTTTGTTAGACCATTCAGGGATTGTCCCAATTTGGGCATATCTACACTGTGTCCTAATGATGGTCTCGTGGACCTCTTGGCCATGAGAGACCGAAATGTTGACGGTTCCTACTCTCTAACATCATTCACATTATGTTGTTTATTGTCCGTATGATTGTTGGAGCAAAAAAGAAATCGAACAGGACTAAGGATTTGTGAACACATGTGGTTAGGAGGATTTATCGCTTCCCAGTGATCCTGTGTCTGGAATGAATCTATAATTGTTAGTTTAATCGTGTGGGGTGCAACAGTGTTGCTGTAATAATAATTTCAAATTGTATCTTTGTCCCTGAATATTATTCGTTTTTTGTATGATCATAAGAAAACTGCAACAACTAAATAAGAACGGTCTTGTCAGATCATTACGCATTAAGTCTCATTTTCTGGGTATTGCTTAAGTATTTATTTTGCATATTAATTACATTGTTGGATTGAGAGACCAATGAATTGAAAAGTATATTTAAAATAATTCCTCCAGGAACACTTTGTCTGTATACTTTTAAAAAGTTGGCATTTTCCAGCCCTTTGTCTCTGCAGCCTTTCTTGGGTCACATGACTGGGTGTAGCTGACAGATTTTGTGAATTCCTCGCAGATAATCACACAATAGGGGGATTAGGTGTGCCTCATCGGGCCATCTGCTGGTAGGATGGGTGGAGCGGAACTGAGCACAGCTCCACTTGCAGCTGAATAGTCTGTGCTCTACCTTCACGCAAAGGGCCTAACGACCCTATATTGTCACGGCAAGCCAGTGCAGGGGAATCAGGAAGTTCCATGCACTTCAAACAACCTTTCTAGAAGCTTCTCCCACCTTCCAGAAGAAGGGCACAAGGCTATAAGAATAGGACCTTCAGACACACTCTCCAGTTCACTACTGGAGCTACAGAAGGACTCTCAAAGGGCTGCTTGCCGCTGTGACCTGCTGGGCACTCTGCCAGACTGCTGCTGTACCTGGAAGAACTGCTTTACTGCCTGGAGCCTGCCCTGAAATCTAAGAGACTAGCCCTGCTGTTGAGCCCTGCATCTTCACCTGCACTCAGGACTACAAGAAGTGACTCCAGGGGCTAATTTGCTGGCCTCCTGTCCAGAGCCACAGGGGCGTAAAAGGCTCCCACCATCTTGAACCTGCACCTGGCACCAGCCTGAGTGAGTCCTGAACCCCCAAGAGGTGTCCCATCAGTCCTGAACCTTTGTTTGTGGTTCTAAAGGTGCCCAGATGGCCAGCACGCAAAATTGAGGACTTAGAAAGATTTTGGCTCAAAAGTGCTCTGAGAACCATGAGGAGACTGGGACCCACCTGCTCGCCTATCTGCCCAGAGTGCATCGCCGGTCGGATTGACTTTGCGGCTCTCCCGCTACGTTCTTCTCCGCAGCAGCAAGTTTGTTTCAGCAGTCATTCATCAAAGAGGTATCTGACCTTGTGGAACTGTCTTTGGTTACAGCTTTCTGCCTCATACTGCTGGAGTTTTTTTACTTCCATTTTGATGACTAAGCCTGAACATCAAAACCTTCACTGCAGCTTCGGCCTAAGGCCATCCGATGACACCGCTCCTTCCTCGGAAACCTCCTGCAGCCTTGCCCCCATGAACTTTACCTTCTCAGAACATTTTCTTCAAGAATTTTTCTAAGTTCGAAGGTAAGCACTGACCGGGCCCAATTCACTTGTATCCAAACCGCGCTTCATCGAGGTCAGCCTTAACTTTTAACTTTGACCTGGTCTCGTTGGACTTGATGTCCGCGGTTGGTGCTTTTATCTTTTAAGAGCTGGTTTTCACAAAAAAATATTAAGTTCTTAACTCTGATGCTACTGATAGGATTTTTTTTGTTTTGGTGTTTAATAACTTATTAAAATGCATTCTCATTTTCTAAATTGATTAAGGAATATTCTTGTGTTGTGTTTTCACTTTATTACTGTTTGTGTGCTGCATAAATACTTTACACATTGCTTCTATGGTAAGCCTCACTGTTTTTGTGCCAAGCTACCCAGGGTTAAGTACAGGTTAATTAAGTGACTTTTTGTGGTTCACCCTGCAAGGGATTATGGCTGTTGCTTGACCAGCGCTCACACCCTAGTTAACCAACAACCCAATTTTCAGCAACCCATTTTCTCACAGTCATAGAAAGAGATTGACTTCTTGCCAAGACAAGAAGGGATTTTTTTGTAAGGATGATCCGGAGCATAGCAAAAATCATAATAGCCCATTCGTTTCAGTTTTGGTGCCACACTTGTTAAGAAGTCAAGAGCTCCAGTTTTGCACTCGCCTATTGGAAACACTGGCACAGCCAGATGGGCGAGTTTGTGGGCTGGTATTTTGGTTCCATGTCGGTGACTAGGCTAAAAAAAAAAAAGACCCACATAGTGGCCCTTTCAAACTCGCCAATCTGGCATTGCCAGAGTGCCCGATAGGCAAGTCTAACAATAGAGATCGCTGCATAAATGTGTAGGCTTTCTGGAGGAAGGAGCGCTGTTGCCTGAAATACATTAAGATATAATTGAAAAAGACATCATTTTTCTTACACAGCATTGTATCAAAATGTGTCTTATATTTACAGATTTGGCTGCGATTAAAAAGAAGTTGGCAGACTTAGGATATATTTTAGTAACGACTCAGTTGAAGATTTCAAATACTACGACCTATAGAAAAAAACGCAGACTCAAATCTACTGGTAAGTATGATTGTTGTCCTTGATGAAAAAAAGTATTTTACATAAAATATTTCTGACCAATTACTTTTACTTTTGTTACAAAAGGGTCTCTGTTTTCTTAGAGTAGCAATTGTACAAGGCAGCCTCCCCTGACCATGTGGTATTAATGTTTTTTGAGTCCTCTAAAAAGCAGACAAAAAGAAACAATATCTCAAGCTGCTCGTCAGAGACTGCCCTCATTGATCAGATGTTCCCTCTATGAAGCAACAAATACGTGATAGTCTAAACTGGAAGGAGCTGTGGTGTTTGCCCAGATTGCAGATCCTGCAATGTGGGAAGACAATGCTGACAATTTATTGAACTACAAATGTATTTCAATAAAATGTGTATAAATCAATGAAGGCTAGAATAATTACTTTGTGCACTTTAAACTGAAACTGTGTTATTTCTAAAATGTATTACTATTACGGACCCGATTTTATATCTATTTTTAACATTTCTGGCAAATAAGTATTTCTTTGCTAGTTTTAGTAGAATCTGACTATGTTTTATCTACTGAGAATATACCAAGTTGCAACTGGTGCATTTGAGCCTTTATTTTTGCCAATAAATGTACCCACAAACGAAGGGTCCATTTTAGAGGTTGGCAGACAGCGTACTCCAGCGCAAACGCAATGAAGAACCCTGCCCTCCAAACCTCGGTGTACCCGCCTCATTTACCGATGGGTGGACCTTAAGTTTTCATTCGACTCGTCACGGCCCATGGAAAGTGCAAGCAGAGAGCATCCTCTTTTGTTTGGGTACTCAACCTCCTTTATATCCTCTGGGATGAGCACTGGGATCCTCACAGTGTTGGTAAGCTATTTCCTCTTCTCGGGTGTGGCTCCTTTCCTTAAGAGATTTGCAAAGTACTCTCTAAGGGGGATATTCACAAGGACTTATCTCCGATTTATCTCCACCTCAACTCATCAAAAGTGGAGATAGATTTAACACCCTATTCACAAGCGGGTGCAAACTGCAGACATCGCCAGTATTCCCTAGATAACTGCCCCAAAATTTATCTCCACGGTGGACACCACCAACTAACCCTAATGAGATGCAGAGTAGGCGTTCCCGTGCAAAAACACACTAAAAAAACCACAACACCACTTTCACAACGAACTGCCAGATCCGCGATGCGAACCAAAAACAGGCGATAAGCCGCGGTAGCACCAGGGATTTAACACCTGCCTTTTGCTGGTGCTAAGCAGGACGACTACCCACAGCATGAAAGGGAGCCCAGCCAAGAACCACACCTGAAGACCCACAGATGCCATGGAGACAATGATCATGCAGCACCGATACCCATGAGGGCCACAGCACCCACCTCCACCACCCCCAGCCCCCCCCGGACATACACATACCGTGCACGACACAAGAGCCACAAAAAGCGCATGATGACGCACATTGCCAAAAAAAACCACACATGTGTGGCCAGAAGAACGAGAAACAGTCACACAGCACTGAAGTAACAACCAAAAACGTTATTGAAATACAACACAAAACACCAATGCGGAAGACTCCTGTCGGGTCCGTCAGGGACAATCTCGACGTCACAGCCTGGAAAATAAAGCACAAAATCAGAACGTGTGTCATGCGCACATCAAAGGAGCGAGACACAGAGAAACAGAGAAGGAAAGAAAGGCAGAGAGAGAAAGAGAGGGAAGGAAAGGAAGGGAGAGAGAGAGAGAGGGAAGGAAAGGGGAGAGAGTGAGAGAGAGAGGGAAGGAAGGAAGGGAGAGAGAGAGAGAGAGAGGGAAGGAAAGGGGAGAGAGTGAGAGAGAGAGAGGGAAGGAAGGGAGAGAGAGAGAGAGAGAGGGAAGGAAAGGGGAGAGAGTGAGAGAGAGAGAAGGAAAGGAAGGGAGAGAGAGAGAGACACCGCCGCCCCTGTGCACCCAGGCCCCACTGTTCACCTGCTGCCACCGGTGTGTCTCCAACCACGTGTCGGGATACACTGCAAGCCACCAGGTCTGCAATCTGTAATCAAGGCCAGAGTCAATCATGGCAGAGTCCATCACACAGAACACGGCAACAACGCCTGTCCGTCCCTGCGCAGGCATGCAGCCGCACCCCACCCCCTCCCGCCGGCCAGCGCTGGCTGTCCGCACTTGTGCACCCCGGGCCCACTGCTCACCTGCCGCCAACGGTGTGTCCACCAGTGGGCACACCATGTGCCCGTGCAAACTCCAGGCCCCGGTCCCGCCACCATGGCATGGTCCAATCATGCGGACCCGCCCCGCGGCCCAGCAGGTCCCACACATGACGCTGAGTCCTGAGTCATCAATGGCGGAGACCACATCAGTGCACACGTCATCATCGCAGGCTGCACACCCGCTCAGATATTTCGGTGCCACTAACCCTGTGCAACGCCAGACAGCACCACGTGGTGGTAGGCCCGTGATGGGCGCAAGGCTTCGGGTGCCACTAACCCTGTGCCACCCCAGTCAGCGCCACGTGGTGGTAGGCCCGTGACGGGCGCAAGGCTTCGGGTGCCACTAACCCTGTGCGCAACAACTCATGGGCCCTTTATGATTGAGGACCGTGGAGCATCCGTCATCCAGTCACCACCGGCAGAGGGGAATTTGACGTTGTCGGCCCCTTATATTGGCGGGGTCACATGGCCTGTGACGCCTGTGCCGGATGGGTGTGGTGTGTGTGCAAACCTGCCCTCAGGGAGTGGCCGTGACATGCTGACAACTAGACCAGTGACCTGCACACCACCAGCGAGTACGCCTGCGACAGGTAGCTATGTGGGCCCCCCCCTCAGAGCATAAGCAGAGTGGTCTGGCCTGGCGTACGCCGGACCAGCGAAGGGCTTGCAACAATGACTTGGGGGCTCTGGGCGTGGTTCAGTCCATGTCCGGACAAGGAAGTGACTAATGCGTGTGTCCCTGTTGTGGTGTCCACGGCACCCGGAACACAATAGGCAATGTAGCACACTGTGACTGGCATCCCACTAGATGAGCATCATTGACGTAAGGGAAATCACTGTCCCTACATTCATCCACACATTCATACATGAATGATGAAAGACATGACACAGCAGTGCGTTACTGGATGTTTATTGCACATCCAGTGGAGTTTTGCAGCTGGAGCGGTACAGGGCCATGCCAAGCACACTACACAATATGGGCCCGTGGAGGGCCAGCCAGAGTCCATCCGGGGATGACAAGTACTGTGGAAGAGGAAGGGTACAGTCTGCAGTCTGGTCGCCGTGTCATTGGTCATCAAACAGGATATGGCAGTCCGTGTCGCGGTCCAAGGTGAGTGCAGCGGAGTGTATCGGGGGTCAGTGGAAGGTCATGGGGCCATGTGCGGCACCAAGCAGAAACAGGCCAGGTGGCGGAAATTAATGCTAGTGCCTCCTTCTGAACTCAATCCCATCCTCGTCCTCGGATGTGTGCTCTGCCCCACCTGTGGGTGTTGCAGTACCGGCTGCGGCACTGTGTGCCACTGACACATCAGGGGCCGGAGGAGGATTGTCGGCCACACTGTGTGGCAGTGACACATCAGGTGCCGGAGTGAATACGCCTGCCGCACTGTGAGGCACTGACACACCAGGGGGTGGAGATGTGGATGGTGTGGGGGCAGCAGCATTCATCATCGCCACACCTTGTGGCAGCAATGCTATGATGAGGATCTGCAGGGCATGGTAGATCCCAGCTACATTTCGCTGATGTGCAGCGGTGGCTGCCATCCTTTCCGCCTCCATCCGCACCATGTCCTCCATGAGCCTCCGCATGTGTGCCAGCTCACGGCTGGGATCGCTGGAGCCACTCTGAGCGGACAGGTGTTCTTCTCTCCGCGTCATGACTCCAGCGATGTCAGTCAGGGCTCGTTGGAGAGCATGGAGCGGGCCATGGGTGTCCGTTAGGGACTGGAGCTGGTCCCTGATGGGACCTAGACACCCATGGATGGCGTCCAGTTTGGTAGCCATGAGGTCGAACCCCACCCGCACCTGCTCAGCCGTCTCCCTCTGGCCCTCCAGCACACGGCGTTGGAAGGCCATGTGTTGTTCCTGGGGGTCTTGGGAGACTGCCAGGGCTGTGGGTGCCTCCTGCTGGGTGGTTTGGGTAGTGGGTGGGGTCTCCTGGATGCAGCTGGGCTGCCCTGATCCTGGAGGTGAGTTGCGGATGATGTCAATGATGTCCTAAAGTCATGTACAAAAAGGATGGGTACGGAGGAATTAATATCTGACTTTTATTTTAGCATAGGGAACATTAAATTACCCTATCTTCAGTCTTTTAGTCGTTCGAAAAATATACACTGATAATTTAGGACACACATATACAATAGGACCGATCTATGAACATAACTGAATGACAATGTAAAGACATACAAAATTACATATGAAAAAATATATATATTTTTTTTATATATACACAGACAACAATAAACTGGACTTTACGTTGCCAATACCCCAAAAATATTTAAACTAGTGTTTACCCATTAGTTCTGGGTGATACACTCAGAGGTAGTCCAAATGAACACTTTAGGCAAAGGCACCTCTTTTCCTTTAGCTCTACTGTGTCAAAAAATAGTTATTAAACAACTCCTTATTGGTTTAATAGAGACTCCTCCAAAAAATTGTCGACGCGGACGCGTTTCAGCCTTTGGATTCTTCTAGGCCTCCTCAGGACAAGGGCAATGGAACAAAACTAAACAAATCCAAATAAATATATATGTGTTAACATACACATCTGACCTATTAATTGTATAGAGCATGCTGGCTACCCAAAATAAATTCCATACCGTGAAACAACGCACCACCTTCCAAAAAATAGGATGTGCGGAATACAACAAATCGATGTCCTGGAGGGCTTGGGTGTCGATGCTGGGGGGGTCCTCCTCGTCATCAGTGAAGAGTGGCTGGGACTACTCTGCAGGAGGTGTTGACAGTGGCCCTGCAATGTGAAGGGGAGATGGTGTATTACAATGTGTCCGCATGTAAGTAGCCGCATGGTACAGGTTCACATTCAGACAGCATGGCATTGTACATTGTGACAGTCTGTGGATCAGGGCCATGATCCAGAGTCATTGTGGGTGTGCACTGTGCTCTGCTTGATTGTGTATGTGTGCCATTGTGGCCATCTCCACCCGTCCCCCCAGTACCTGGTGATCACTCACCCTGTTGCGGTTGTGTTGTGTCCTGTCGAGCAGTGTCCGGTCCCCCGACTCCGGCCACAGTCTCCACACTGATGACTGTCGACACCAGCTCCTCCATGTCATCCAGCTCCAGCTGTGGCGCTGGGCTCCCACCTCCAGTCTGCATTGCCTCCTTCTGGTTGGCTGCGAGTTTCTCCTTGGTCTTGCGCTTGATGTCAATCCATCGCCTCTTGGCCTCGTCCATTGACCTCTTGTGCTCTCCGACGGCATTCACCTTGTCCATGATGTCCCGCCATATTCCATTTTTGGTGCCCAATGACACGTTCGAGGTGACGAACAGTTGTTGATGGTGTTCCATCACCTCCCTGACCAGGATCCTGTTTTCCTGCGGACTGAACTTCGTTTTCCTCTTCTTCTTGTCCTTGCCCTTCCCTGTCCCCGAGGTCCCAGGCTGGTCGTCCGGGGTGCTTGTGGGGTTGCACTCGTCCTCTGCGCCTGCTCCGGCTGCCTCCATGGTGCTTGGGTGTTGGTCATTTTGTGTTTGTGTGATTTTTCTACTTTTATAGTGATTTTTCCCACCTGCCATGTGTGTATTGCAGGCCTGGCGCTGCTTATCGCTGATTTCCTCATCGTGCTTTGGCCCATCGCATGTTTTTTCGCGTTGAGGTTGGTGTTTTTATCACCGTCGCGGTTGTTGTATTGCGGACATTGTCCACGTTTTCGGCGGACTATCGCATGGTACCGCCGTGTTGTGAATTCCACGTTGACACAGGGTTATTTTCCCGCAATAGGCTGCGGTGTGAAAAGTTGCGTTAACATTTTTTGGAGCTGTTTAGCACACGTTCTTGTGAATATACCCCTAAATCTCTCAATTTCCTCCATCTCACCAGACAGTGCCGCTCCCCCCTTGTCTCATATCTCTGTCATACAGCTTCTAGCCTCTTCAACGTGTAGTTTGTTGGTGAACAACCTGCCTGCCTTCTAGCCTCTGTCATAGTATTTGATGTGTACTTTTGCAAGTATGTGGCAGGTTCTGTTTGTTTCTATGGTTGTAAACTGTCCCCTTGGGCGATGACCCGCCTCTATATTGTTTTGTGATTGGGTTCCTTTATGTTTCTTTTTTCAAGTTTTACAAAGACTTTATTGATCACAGTTTATTAATTGTAAGATAATAAGCGTTCTTTTTTACTTTTTAGAAAGGCTTTATTGATCATAGTTATATGAATTATATGATAATAAACATTCTGTTGCTTTATATTTCTGTTCTGCCTCCTAGAGGTCTATTCTAATTTTCTGGCTAGTGACTCTCTCATCAGTTTTAATGATACTGCTTCTACACTGAATCGACATTCAAGCCCTTTCTTAAAATTCTGAATGCTTCATTCTAACAGCGAAAACTTCTAGAAGAGCTCTAAAAGCTCAAAACTTCCTTTTTGCAAAAATACCCGACTTAGACCCTGAAAATTCCAAAATCTTTCACCTTTATCTTAATTGAATTTTCAAGGGAAAAATATCGAAAAAATGGTCAACATTTAAACACATGAAGACATTCGCCGCCACACCCTTCTGTAATTGCACATTTGGTTTTTGTCTGAAACACAACACTTAAAATGCTACTTTGCAAATAATGGATGAAGCACTTCATATTATGGACAAATGGGGCTGCTTGCATTCTCATATCACCACTCTCGGCAGCCTCTGATAAAATCATTCACAAAACTTTACTTTTACACCCATCCAACACACATAGACCTTCGTGGATCACTACTGGATTAGATTCCCTTCCAGAAGGCAGGGCAGACTTTGCACACATTGAATCCTCCAGATCACAGATATACACATGGATATGTGTAGTAACTCAGAGATCAACACTATCTCTCACAATTTCCAGTCTGTGTACCTATGCTGTCGGTATACGAAAATAATGGTAACGCCCATCTACTAGTACGAAGATAATACTCACCTCCACTTCAAAGTATTCTCCAGGGGTGACATTAAAAAGGCTTATAACCTTCCTTGTCAACCTCAAAATTGGATAGGGAATTTTCCTCTCAAATTGAACCCCAGTAAAACTAAATTGGAGCTCCTACATGCAGGAAAACCACATTGTGACATTCAGATGTGGCTTGAGCAATGTAAACAACTAGCAAAGTTACAGCAACCTAATAATGCAAGCTCACATAGCCAACATTACCATATCTACATTTTACTTGTTCCATCGAGGCCAAAGAATAGATAACGCCTGGGTTTTGTCATATTCTCCAAGCCCTGGTTCTATTATCATGTTTGGACATACATTGGTTATACACTCCTAGTAAGCATACCAAAAGTCACTCTGACCTCCATCCAAGAGTGGCTGCACTCAGCAGCATGTATGGTCACTGGAGTGCGAACATGTGACACCCCCGCCTAGGCAACTTACATTGACTGACCCTCTAAGCAGAAATCTCATTCAGAATTGCCCGTATAAAGCCATAATTCTAAACTGACTAGAAACACCATTGCACGGACTCTCATATAGAAAACAGTAGATCCCCCCTCTTTCTAGATATTCAGAAAACTACCCAAGTAAGCATTTCTTTTTTTTAACAGTTTTATTTAGCATTTTCGGAAAAAGGAAAAAAGACACACAGTACATTTCCAAATGAAGCAGTGTAAATTACATGAAATGGAAAGCATGGCCCCAGCCCCCCTCCCAAGGCAGTTAGTATAGTAAAACATATTTCCCTTCAGAAAACCCAAATAGGACATTGTCAACCAGTTGGAAGTTCTGTTCCCGATGCATAACTCAAAACATGAAACATCTGCCATTTTTACTCATCTTCCAGAAATCACTAAACACATTGAAGAAACCCCTAGTAAAATATGTCACAATATCTCTCCATTCTCCTAGTAGAAACCATTTTAGAATGCCTTTTGTCGGTGAGTGTTAGAGATGCAGCACTGAGTGAGGAGAACAGTTTTTTTTCTCTGCAATGGATGGTGCCTTTAACACTCACTGAAATACATTTTGCTGCAGAACCTCTCATATGCCTGTTCTCTTGAAATTTGTGCATACTTTACATCCGCTGACCCTATCAAAAGTCAAAAGCCAAAATATCTTTATTCGATTAGCAAAAGCAATCATAAAAGTACAATAAAAATAATTTTGTATCAGCAATACAAACAGATTCAGTCATGTCAGTACAGTTTCGTAAATAAGCGTGATACACCCCTGAAAAAAACCGAGATAAAAAACAGCAAACACTAAAGTTATCTTAAAATTGGAAATACAATAAATACGATCTTACTTGCTTGAAATTCAGGGGCAAAAGCAGAGGGCAAACACCCTTATGTCGCAAACCAGTCCATTTAGGGCAGATAAGGACAATATGTAAAGTGTCTAGTGCGGAAGTCAAATCACATGTGCAAAGGGGGAAATCTGAAGGCTTATGCCAGCCCACAACTGTGGGAACAAATTTAAACAAAAATACGTTAATAACCTTTTATGCAAAACCGGCTGTCCAACGTTAACTAAAATTCCACTTTACTCATAGACCCCACCATCACATATTGCATATAGCTGTTTTTATGCTGGGACACTAAGGCCCTAGCTTCTTGTAAATGCGTTGTGAAAGCCCCTTTAGCCCATGCAGTATATGATTTGCAAATCAGCTCTGATGCACTAAATAATTGGCGTTTACCCATTGCTTCCAGTGTAGCTTTAATGTAACTCAACCATGGTGTATGTTGACTATGATCCATATTCAAACAATCACGTATGATCTTTCTGTTGAATTCTAAGTCACGTTTACACCAAATGGAAAGCTATATGAGTATTAGACGGATTTGTGTAAAATCTGAAATAAAGTCTGGTCCCAGATCTTCATGCACTATTTCAGCAGGTACACTCTGGGGAATCTGCAGTATTCTCCTAAAAAACTATTTTCAGCCACTTGTATTGGAGGACAATGTTTATATCTCCAAATCTCTGCACCAAAGGCCACAGTTGGAATATATTTCGCTTTATAAGGATATATTCAGGACTTTATGTGGCTATATCCTAGGCTCCTTGAAAAAGCGACTAAGTCATGGGCTACCCTATTAAAGGATTAGACATGCACTCTTATCAAAGGGTCCAATGTGTTTTATTATCCAGCAGAATGCCTAGATAACATAATTTGTCCGCCTTCCCTATTAAGTGGTCATTAATAAAATAATTTTTCGTTTTTGCATATCGTGGTGTAGGATTTGGAATAATTGGTTTTCAAACCCTAATTCTCCATAAAATCATAAAAACAATTTAATAACAACTGTAAGCCATTAGCTGTACGGCAATAAGAACAAAATTGTCCGTGTACAGCAGAGCCAAAACCATTGTTTCCAACCATCAGCACATCCTTACAGTGTTCTCTTAAAAACTGATTCAGCCTATTAATATATAAAATAAAAAGCATGGGGACCAAAATGCATCCCTGTCGGACCACCCCCTGCCTAGCTGAAAGTGCGTGGTGCATTCCCCCGAGGGTCGGTATCTTACCGATGCTTCCAGTCCCATGTGAAAATGATGCAAGAAAGCTACGAGGGCTGCGTCCACCCCATGTCCCTCAGCAAAGCCCACAGTTTTGATCTAACCACTGTGTCAAATGCTGTGCTAAGGTCCATGAAGGCCAAATGTGTACATTCCTTTTTTATTAACTGATTATTTATTAATTAAAAGGTAGAGGTTCAAGTTTTGTTCTATTGTCCCTTGTCCTGGCCTGAAGCCATACTGAATGTCTTACAGATTTTCTTTATTATTTGCCCAATCCGTTAGTCATTTTAGGAGGACCCTCCCCAAAACCTTCACCTCTGCATCTATCAATGAGATGAGACAATAGCATGCTTGGTCCGCTCGATTCCCCTTATTGAAAATTGGTACAATAACTGATTTGCTTCCAAGATATCGGAATATGCCCACATGCTACAGCATTCAAATGCTGGGTGATTATTGGGGCCCAGAGATCCATACATGATTTAAAAAGATCCTAAGGGAGCACCCCATCTGGTCCAGGCGCCTTCCCTGATGTAAGTTCCACTATACCTTCCCTTACCTCGTCCAATTCAATTTGCAGCATCATCTCACTCTCGGGCAATATAGTAGGGGTAAAATCACAATTATTTGAGTAGATAAGCTCAAAATGAGCTATTCATTTCTTAGCTAGTATATATTGTCTCATGTCCGGTGCTGCTACCCCGTTAAAAAGTGGATGATTCACAATTCTCCAGAAAGCTGAGCTATCCCTATTGTTGCAGGCCTCCTTTAGATCTTCCCAGGCGACTTTCTTCAAATAGCTCTTCTGATTCCTACGTGCCTGTGCAATCCTTCTGGCCTCTTTTAAAGCTATTGCGGACCTTGGCTTTTGGTTGAGAGCCATCTTTAAATGCTTGTAAGCCTTTGAGCAGGCCTTCTCGAACCATTTAGGGCGATTACTATCAGACCTAATACTTGGTCTAGTAAGGGCTTTGTGCACCTCATTACAAATGTTAAAAAACACATTCGCAATAGCATGATCAGGGGAATCAAAATTTATGCACACCTCAAAATCATGATTACAGACCTTGACCAAATTCCTCATAAAATCCTCAGGAATATCTTGCCCCGGCCAATACGTCTACGTTGCTCCTTGAGTATTAGGGGGTCTTTGTATGGATTTGAGGTCTGGGTCGAACCAAACTCAGCCATCAAAGGATTATGGTCAATAAAATACTCCATACAGCTCTAAACCCAATTACAAATGAAATCAGGCTAGCAGACACTATAATATAATCAAAAGTTGAGTTAAAACATCTTCCTTTGAATGTAGGTACTGACATGGAGGAATCATATTCCTCTGTACTTAATAAACTGATAAGATTAAATTCCGATAGCATAAGGTTAACTATATCTCCCTGCTGAGAATGATTAAAATGAACCTGCTCGAAGCCCACCCCCTGAACCTGATCCCTCTTATTGGTGATGCATGCTATACAAGGATGTAGATTAAAATCCACAACAAACATAATTAGGGGCAGAAAGAGCCAGTCTAGCAAAATATTTTCACAGAATCTTCTTAACTCAACTTCCAAAGCAACCTCTGAGGAGGGTGAATTATAGATATTTATTATCAAAACCAAGATCTTATGTGGAAAAGATAACAGGGCTCCCAAAATAAGTCCAGAATCAAAGACTACCTGCTCCATATCGCAACCTAACCTCAAACTCACAAATGTTGCCAAGCCCCCCTTAGCCCTACCATGTGGGGAGGCCACGGCATTAACCTGGAAAACAGTAAACCCATCCATAAAGGACTATCCCTCTAAATACCAGGTCTCCTGGAAGCACATTTTCTCAAAAGATTTGCACAAATCCAGCCCCTTCTCATCCGCTAATAATGATCTCAATCCTGCAACATTCCAGCTGAGTAAGTTCAAGTTACTCTAGGAGGACTTCTGAGGGACCCCATCCTCTTATGGCATCTCTATTATACTTATTTTCTCCAGACTCAACCTTTCCTTGCAAACTGTCTGATGATTATCGATCTCTTCTCTATTAGGTCAATCAATATCTGCTAAGGCATCAAATCAATTATATGTAGGGATAGAAAAAGAACTAGCCCAAGCTCCATAAACGAGGAACGTCGCAATCTAAGGCTTACGGAGAGATTTTGGAGAAACTCACCTTCCATTACAAACCTCAAACAATTGAGGATGTCTAGAAGTTCATATAACAAATATATCTGTAGTGCGAAAACTGAACACCTTAGGGCACAGCTAGACAATGCCAAAACAGACCTAGAAAACGATTTGAAATCATCAAACAACAAGCTAACCAATCAGCCAACCACTCTTTGCACCCAAGATCTCTTGCCCCAATGGGGAGGATTTCTCAGCACACTTCCTTGAAAAGTCAAGAAAAATTGAACTTGAACTGGAACTCGCATCAACTACGTTGCAGCATCAGACTCTGCCCACTCCATCATCTTGGCTAATTGCAGCAAGAGCCCCTACTTCCTACTCCATAGACTATACTCCAAAAAAAATGCATCCTGGAACTCCTTTTTACTACCTGACGCTGACGAGCTGTTCAATCTTATGACTTCATTAAAACCCTCCACTCACTTCAACAATCCACTACCCGCCAAGTTCTTCAAAGAACTCAAATCTGCCATTCTCTCACTCTGGTCCTTTATTATCCATGAATCTCTCCTGCAGGGTAGGATTCCTGGCTGCCTCAAGATGGGACAAGTCACCCCTATCCCAAAAAAGCCAAATGCAGACTTAGGGGATCCCAACAACTTCCCTCCAATTACTAATATCATGACTTTGGCCAAACTGCTTGAGAAATACATTCCCACACAGCTCTGTAACCACATCGAAAAGTTTCATCTTCTTGACCAATACCAGTCAGGCTTCAGAGTGGGTCATATTACTGAAACCGCTCTAACACATATCGTTGATGACACCTTGAGATCTCTTGACCAGAATGTACCCTGCCTATTTATCTTCTTGATCTGTCCTCGGCATTTGACATGATCAAACATGATAAACTGACTGTTCTTGTCCAAAAAAGGATGGGGCTATCGGGCCCTGTCTTAAACTGGTTTGCCTTGTTCTTACAAAACAGAACGCAAAGAATCAAAGTTAACCACCCCCTTGCAACCAGTACCCCGGTCTCAATTGGGGTGCCTCAAGGTTACACACTCTCGCCCACGCTTTTCATCCTCTTCGTGGAACCACTCGCCGAAATTCCGAACCGTTGTAACAGTCAATACCACATGTATGCCGATGACACTCAATTGTATTTAAAAATTTCTTCTCCGGATGACATCAAATATTCTCATGACTACTTTTAACTTTTATGTGTGTTGACAGTTATGCGCATTATTTTTTTATGTACTTTTATGGTTTATTGCTTTTAAGACCAAATACATTTTTTGAATGAATGAATGAAGGAAGAAGAGTTGAAATTTTCTCCAACGTCCCTCCATCCAGAAACCATTTCACCCCCATGTCATCCTTATCGGGTTCAACCCCCATCGGGGGAGGGTCATGCTCTCTTAAGGCTGAGACTATATCTGAGCCCTTGGATATCTGAGTGCCCTGGGCTGCTTTTTTACTAGTTTTAGATTTAGTGGATCGCCTAGAGCACTTTGAATCACACTGAAGATGGGATCTGTCTGAGGAGCATGGGCTCGGTGACCAAAAAATAGCGTCAGCAGCTTGCGGCTGGGAGGCCAAATATAAATTATCATGACTAATTTATGCAGAAGATGAGGCACAAGGAGAAACAGGGTTGTTACTTTTAGTGCTTGGCCTCACAGCTGTAGTGAGGGACAGTCTTTTTTCAGTATGACTTATTTCTGAGTTAATTGCTGTCATAGCACGCTGTAACATTTTATCAAGCGAAGTAGGAGCAGGGGAAGAATGTATTGTATTTGAACCCCCACATAATTTCCTCTTTACCCATCTTGTCACGTGAAGCTGTTTGAGTACCAGGAATCCAAAAACTAGGCTCAGGATTTCAAATAATCAACAAGCCAACGAGTCAAGAGGGGTGCCCAGCCCAGCCTCGTCCGGGCGCAGACATGCCCGTTCTTGGCCCGTTCCACACTTGGGTGTGGCCTGTATGTGTCCCGCGCTGCAGGACGCCTCTGTCGGTTTTATGGCGCTCTGAAGCCTAGTGGCCAGAAAAACTGGTGGATGTGGTTCCCACCCTTGCAATTCAGCCAAAGTCTAGGCAGCATGAAAACAGCAGGGCAAAAACACTCTGTGGCAGTGAGCAAGGGTCCCGCTCTGCAGAACTCCTCTGTCAATTTTATGGTGATCCGGTGCCTAGCGGCTCACATCATGGCTGGGGAAGTTGGGGATGTGGTTCCCACCCCAGAGATGCAGCCAAAATCCTGGCAGCAGAAAAACAGCAGGGCAAAAACACTCTGTGGCAGAGAGCAAGGGTCCGCATCAGCTGACCCAGTCAATTCTGTGTCTCCCAACTGTTATATATTCACCACTTACTTATACAATGGTCTGCTACCGCTCAGTGACACCATGCTATAGAAAGTATTCAATACTTAAAGAAATAAATTCATATGTATCAACAAATTATTTGTGGTGTTTTCACAGTGATGATGTTGGGGTTTTTCCATTATTTCTTGGTGTAAGAGTTATCCTATTTATTGTAAGCACTCCACATAGATTGTGCAATCCTAATTGAAGGAGTTCACACTGGTAGCATGTATAATGTCGCTGCTACAGCATCTTCAGTTGCCCAGAGTGAACAGAACTTTCAGGTGTAATGGTTTCCTATGCAAGTTTTTGCCATTGTATATGTTTACACAGGAGCCTTTCTCAATAAGCCTATAAAATGACCCTTTAAAATTTTGTGGTGGAGATCAGTTACCTAATGTCAGCTAGAAATTCATAAATTTAGTTTTTTGGGGTCCATCATGACTGCCATTATTTATAATACACTATTCATCTACACATTATTTGTCTAAAAATGACTTCAAATAGTATAAAAAGTTCAGCAAATAATATACATATTGGGGTAAGTTACACATGCCCAAATCATATTTCATCCCAATTCCCTAATCATTTTGTCTAATCACTTCCTATGTTATAACCATTAGTCTACCAGCGTAGTTGTATTTCTTTATTCATGTGTGTATTCCAAATCATAAAAAGGCTCCTGCCTATGTTATAGGGCCATCAGGCCAGAAGTCAGAACGCCATATTTCAGCAACACTCCTGCACCTGGTCCATATTTTTAACGCCACACCAAACAGAGCTATCTCATATACCTTTCAAATATATGGTGCTCTATGTTATAAGAATGGGTCCACACACATTATGTCTTGTTTTGCTACACTGGCCAGTAAACAATATTGTTGTTCAAATTATAGGAAATACCTGAAAGCTTGCTAATATGATATCTTTTCTCTTTCTTTCAAGACGAAACTTGCAAGGCAATCTCTTCTTCTAGTGACATTTCAGCTGCCCGGTTGTATTATAAAACACACAAGATGATGGACGGAATGTTGCACATTGGCAAACATTCACCCCCAGTCACAGATCTGGGTTTAATCCATCATTATTTTGCTTCACCACGCCACCCCAGTTCAGACATAGCCATATGCAAATCAGCCTTGACCCTGTGCCTCATGGGAACAGTCCAGACCGAACTGCCAAGCCACGTCTTCCCTGGACCGGTATCAAGCATCCTAGGACCGGTTTCGGGCTTTCAGCCCTCATCAGCCAGGATAGCTTCACTCCAGTGGCGTAGTGAGCACGGGACCCACGTCTGGGCATACCCTTCCCACTTAGGACGAAATGCAAAACACACAAGATGATGGACGGAATGTTGCACATTGGCAAACATTCACCCCCAGTCACAGATCTGGGTTTAATCCATCGTTATTTTGCTTCACCACGCCACCCCAGTTCAGACATAGCCATATGCAAATCAGTCTTGACCCTGTGCCTCATGGGAACAGTCCAGACCGAACTGCCAAGCCACGTCTTCCCTGGACCGGAATCAAGCATCCTAGGACCGGTTTCGGGCTTTCAGCCCTCATCAGCCAGGATAGCTTGACTCCAGTGGCGTAGTGAGCACGGGACCCACGTCTGGGCATACCCTTCCCACTTAGGGCGAAATGCAAAACACACAAGATGATGGACGGAATGTTGCACATTGGCAAACATTCACCCCCAGTCACAGATCTGAGTTTAAACCATCGTTATTTTGCTTCACCACGCCACCCTAGTTCAGACATAGCCATATGCAAATCAGTCTTGACCCTGTGCCTCATGGGAACAGTCCAGACCGAACTGCCAAGCCACGTCTTCCCTGGACCGGAATCAAGCATCCTATGACTGGTTTCGGGCTTTCAGCCCTCATCAGCCAGGATAGCTTGACTCCAGTGGCGTAGTGAGCACGGGACCCACGTCTGGGCATACCCTTCCCACTTAGGGCGAAATGCAAAACACACAAGATGATGGACGGAATGTTGCACATTGGCAAACATTCACCCCCAGTCACAGATCTGGGTTTAATCCATCGTTATTTTGCTTCACCACGCCACCCCAGTTCAGACATAGCCATATGCAAATCAGTCTTGACCCTGTGCCTCATGGGAACAGTCCAGACCGAACTGCCAAGCCACGTCTTCCCTGGACCGGAATCAAGCATCCTAGGACCGGTTTCGGGCTTTCAGCCCTCATCAGCCAGGATAGCTTGACTCCAGTGGCGTAGTGAGCACGGGACCCACGTCTGGGCATACCCTTCCCACTTAGGGCGAAATGCAAAACACACAAGATGATGGACGGAATGTTGCACATTGGCAAACATTCACCCCCAGTCACAGATCTGGGTTTAATCCATCGTTATTTTGCTTCACCACGCCACCCCAGTTCAGACATAGCCATATGCAAATCAGTCTTGACCCTGTGCCTCATGGGAACAGTCCAGACCGAACTGCCAAGCCACGTCTTCCCTGGACCGGAATCAAGCATCCTAGGACCGGTTTCGGGCTTTCAGCCCTCATCAGCCAGGATAGCTTGACTCCAGTGGCGTAGTGAGCACGGGACCCACGTCTGGGCATACCCTTCCCACTTAGGGCGAAATGCAAAACACACAAGATGATGGACGGAATGTTGCACATTGGCAAACATTCACCCCCAGTCACAGATCTGGGTTTAATCCATCGTTATTTTGCTTCACCACGCCACCCCAGTTCAGACATAGCCATATGCAAATCAGTCTTGACCCTGTGCCTCATGGGAACAGTCCAGACCGAACTGCCAAGCCACATCTTCCCTGGACCGGAATCAAGCATCCTAGGACCGGTTTCGGGCTTTCAGCCCTCATCAGCCAGGATAGCTTGACTCCAGTGGCGTAGTGAGCACGGGACCCACGTCTGGGCATACCCTTCCCACTTAGGGCGAAATGCAAAACACACAAGATGATGGACGGAATGTTGCACATTGGCAAACATTCACCCCCAGACACAGATCTGGGTTTAATCCATCGTTATTTTGCTTCACCACGCCACCCCCAGTTCAGACATAGCCATATGCAAATCAGTCTTGACCCTGTGGCTCATGGGAACAGTCCAGACCGAACTGCCAAGCCACGTCTTCCCTGGACCGGTATCAAGCATCCTAGGACCGGTTTCGGGCTTTCAGCCCTCATCAGCCAGGATAGCTTGACTCCAGTGGCGTAGTGAGCACGGGACCGATGTCTGGGCATACCCTTCCCACTTAGGGCGAAATGCAAAACACACAAGATGATGGACGGAATGTTGCACATTGGCAAACATTCACCCCCAGTCACAGATCTGGGTTTAATCCATCGTTATTTTGCTTCACCACGCCACCCCAGTTCAGACATAGCCATATGCAAATCAGTCTTGACCCTGTGCCTCATGGGAACAGTCCAGACCGAACTGCCAAGCCACGTCGTCCCTGGACCGGAATCAAGCATCCTAGGACCGGTTTCGGGCTTTCAGCCCTCATCAGCCAGGATAGCTTGACTCCAGTGGCGTAGTGAGCACGGGACCCACGTCTGGGCATACCCTTCCCACTTAGGGCGAAATGTAAAACACACAAGATGATGGACGGAATGTTGCACATTGGCAAACATTCACCCCCAGTCACAGATCTGGGTTTAATCCATCGTTATTTTGCTTCACCACGCCACCCCAGTTCAGACATAGCCATATGCAAATCAGTCTTGACCCTGTGCCTCATGGGAACAGTCCAGACCGAACTGCCAAGCCACGTCTTCCCTGGACCGGAATCAAGCATCCTAGGACCGGTTTCGGGCTTTCAGCCCTCATCAGCCAGGATAGCTTGACTCCAGTGGCGTAGTGAGCACGGGACCCACGTCTGGGCATACCCTTCCCACTTAGGGCGAAATGCAAAACACACAAGATGATGGACGGAATGTTGCACATTGGCAAACATTCAGCCCCAGTCACAGATCTGGGTTTAATCCATCGTTATTTTGCTTCACCACGCCACCCCAGTTCAGACATAGCCATATGCAAATCAGTCTTGACCCTGTGCCTCATGGGAACAGTCCAGACCGAACTGCCAAGCCACGTCTTCCCAGGACCGGAATCAAGCATCCTAGGACCGGTTTCGGGCTTTCAGCCCTCATCAGCCAGGATAGCTTGACTCCAGTGGCGTAGTGAGCACGGGACCCACGTCTGGGCATACCCTTCCCACTTAGGGCGAAATGCAAAACACACAACATGATGGACGGAATGTTGCACATTGGCAAACATTCACCCCCAGTCACAGATCTGGGTTTAATCCATCATTATTTTGCTTCACCACGCCACCCCAGTTCAGACATAGCCATATGCAAATCAGTCTTGACCCTGTGCCTCATGGGAACAGTCCAGACCGAACTGCCAAGCCACGTCTTCCCTGGACCGGAATCAAGCATCCTAGGACCGGTTTCGGGCTTTCAGCCCTCATCAGCCAGGATAGCTTGACTCCAGTGGCGTAGTGAGCACGGGACCCACGTCTGGGCATACCCTTCCCACTTAGGGCGAAATGCAAAACACACAAGATGATGGACGGAATATTGCACATTGGCAAACATTCACCCCCAGTCACAGATCTGGGTTTAATCCATCGTTATTTTGCTTCACCACGCCACCCCAGTTCAGACATAACCATATGCAAATCAGTCTTGACCCTGTGCCTCATGGGAACAGTCCAGACCGAACTGCCAAGCCACGTCTTCCCTGGACCGGAATCAAGCATCCTAGGACCGGTTTCGGGCTTTCAGCCCTCATCAGCCAGGATAGCTTGACTCCAGTGGCGTAGTGAGCACGGGACCCACGTCTGGGCATACCCTTCCCACTTAGGGCGAAATGCAAAACACACAAGATGATGGACGGAATGTTGCACATTGGCAAACATTCACCCCCAGTCACAGATCTGGGTTTAATCCTTCGTTATTTTGCTTCACCACGCCACCCCAGTTCAGACATAGCCATATGCAAATCAGTCTTGACCCTGTGCCTCATGGGAACAGTCCAGACCGAACTGCCAAGCCACGTCTTCCCTGGACCGGAATCAAGCATCCTAGGACCGGTTTCGGGCTTTCAGCCCTCATCAGCCAGGATAGCTTGACTCCAGTGGCGTAGTGAGCACGGGACCCACGTCAATTGCAACAGGTGTCGTCACAACTGTAGTAACTTTTGATACATTTGAGTTCGACTCAATTTTTTTGTTAAAATATAATTATGGAGCAGGTAATGGATTATGTGGCAATTCCAGTCATTTGATTGCCTCTGGATATAGTATGCTCAGTGAATTGTACAACATGAAAGTGGGATGAAAGAGAGCAATAGTTGTTGTTTTGTGTTTCTATAATGTTCAATTTAGAGCTCAAGGGCTTACGTGTAAAGTTACCAAGTTGGTGCATACGCTTTACGGTACGCAATGTCTATAGGGCCCAGTGCACGTACTAGTAACGATAGACATATGCAGGGTAATAATATAGTGAACATTGCTAGGCTGGATTGGAGTTGATACAAAGGCATGGAAAGAGATATGTAGAAGCTTAAAATGAGGACTAGTACTGAGGTATTTGGAATCATTAGGGTTAATTGAGCAAACTATAACATGCATTCAGACTGGTAAAGGTGGGCTTGAAGTATGGGACTTCAGGGGCCATATTATACAAAGTATCGCAGGGGCACAACGGTCGTTTGCACCTGCTTTGCGCGGCTCCGGGGCACTCTGGTATTACAGAAGGGGCAGCAGACACCTGTTCAGCCCCTTCTGCGATACAGATAGTGCTGGTGCACATACAGCACTATCATCAGAGGGAATCTCTTTACCTCTGTGCCATACTATAGACGCGGGCGCAAAGGTAAAGGAGCTGTCAGGAGGCGTCTGAGAGTGCGCCACCTAAAAGGTGGTGCACTGTCTGTGCACCCCTGATGGCAGCCCTCAGGAGGAGGTGAAGGGGGTCCGATAGACCCCCTAGACATGCCCTTGCAGGCGGATGCTGTCACTCACTGCACCCGCCTGCAAGGGGTTCTCTCACCCCTCTTAAAAGTGCAAGCGGGTTTCCGCCTGCACAGTAAAACACGGAGCAGCTGCTTCAAAGCCACTTTGTATTTCACTTGAATGCGCTGCCCCCAGGGCAGCACAAGTTCACGGCTGCCCCCAGGGCAGCGTATTCAATTTAATACGACGCACTCTCCTTGTTAGCGGCGAGCACACCTTTTGAAAGGTGCGCCCAGCACTAACAAGGAAAATGCGCTGCATTCTATAATATAGCCCCAGGTGCCTAGATTCTGATTGGGGTGGCTGATATTAGGGCATGTTAGCATGGAAATGGTAATGAAGATTGGCTGATAGCAGGAGATGTCAGAATGCACAAGTTGTGCAATGTGCTAGTAGGGTGGTAGTAGTGTAGTGTAGTTCCTATTTTCCTAATAGGCTCTGCGCATTGGAATAATATACCCTATAGGCTTGACATAGGACTGAGGTCGGTATGTCCCTATCGAGTATATTAAACTTAATTACTTTGTGCCAGCTAGCTCAGAGGCCACTAGAAACTCATTGAAAACAAGAAGGGAGTAGTTTCTGGCAACCGCATAAACATGACCACTTTGTTTCCCTTTAGAATCGGAACACGTCTCAGAATCGTGGAAACAATAGATAACAGTTTCACTCAGCTCAATCGTGCATGCTTAGTTTCCTCAGAGTTACACAGAAAGAATAGACGGGCGTTTCAATAAAAAGGTTTTATTGAACAGTCTTGTTTCTCGTGTAAGAGATATGTGCTGTTATGATCACAAGACAGTATGCAAGATATATTATGTACAGCGTAAGCAGTAGAAATAAGTAATACTGCGCTAGCATTATCTTTTAGCATATATTCACATACATAAATAACATGAGCTAAAAATGCGAGTACTCATACGATGCGTCTCTAAGCTAGTTCTACCCCAATGTACCTAACATAGTCTAGGTGTAGGGAAAGGTAAGAAGTAGGCGAAGTATTCTCTAGTATGGTATACTAAGAGTATGTTAAGTCTAGTATGCCAAGAGTCCCTCTAGGTTCTAGTCAGCTCCATACCTTGAGAATGAGAGAGGTGGGAATCTCTTTCCGGACTCGAACTCTAACACCCCGCGAAGGGAGTCAGATCACTGGAAGCTGGATTCTCTGCGAGCAGGGATGACAGCATCTTCTCAGTGCGTCAGGCCGGGATACGGGCTCCTCTGAAGTCGAGGTCTCTAACTTGTTTGGGCAAGGGTAGGTACTTTGGAATGTTAGCATTGACGTGAAGACGGACAGAGGAAGACGTCAGGAATGAACCCTTAAGGTATAGCGGTTCATGCATAATAGATGAGTTCTTGGAGAAATCAATAATCCTGTGCTAGGGGAACTCCCAAGAGCTTAAGGGTCTGGTTTCTAAGAACTCGTTGTGATGTTAGGGTGGACGGATGTCGGTGACCATGCCTGTATTTGGAGTTCACGGCTAATGCCTAAATAAGGACTGGGATTCTATGCCTATATAAGGGCAATGCGAATTGTGCCTATATAAGGACATGTTTCAGGAAAACCTATATACGGACACCTAAAGCGGAATACAACAGTAGAGGGCACATAGTTGTTGTTTCTTATACTGAGGACATGTATACAGGTGGTGAGGTGCAAGAAAAGTAGCATCAAAAGCTGTTACTGCTTCAAGCGGTATGTATTGAAGCTGAAAACAGCTGCTGAATTTGTGAGTTTAGAGTGCTTAAATGCTGAACACTGGAAGATTAGACAATGAAAAAATAAATCATTAAAAGATTGCTGTCCGTGCATTTGCAGGCACGCTTTTGTTCATGCATCAGCAGCCATCTTTGGGAATTTTTAAAAGTCATTTAAAAATTACATACCATGCACACTCATTTGGCATGTTTGAATGATTCTGAAGCAATTCAAAGATCGCCTTTTCCTGTAGTACTCATGCTGGACTTGCGCTGCAAGTGGCAGAGATAGCCTTGCCTCAATGACTGTAGAGCAGCCGAACCTAGCAAAATGCAAAGTATATTTATATATAGTATAATATAATATAATATAATATATTATAATGTAATATAATATTATATTATATTATATTACATTATAATATAATATATTGTAATGTAATATAATATAATATAACATAATATTATATTATATTTTATATATTGATATATATGGTTAAATTAGTGACATTATAGTTAGAAATTGTAATTTTATCTTACTTTACAGATAAAAAAACCTTAGAAATTCACTGAAAAAACCAAAGATTAAAGTAACGTTATATTTCGGTGAACATTTCAGTGACAATGTAATGGTTTAAACTATAAAACCACTGAAATTCAACAGATATAGTCATCTCAAGTAATTATAACTCCTTAACTCATGCCCTAAAGTAAGTATATCTTGCCTTCCGGTCATGCACTGTGTTGACATCAATGATGTCAGTTCAGTAATGCTATCAATGATGTCACTAAACACGTCATGAGTGTTGTAATATGCAAGTTCACAATCAGTGCATGGCGAGGGTGCAAGTTATAGTTACTTTAGGACATGAGTTATATTTTTTTGAGATAACTGGAACTGGTGAATTTCAGTGTTTTTGTTTAAGTTTGAAATGTTAAGTTGTCACTGAAATTTTCACCTTACTATAACGTTACTTTTTTACCATTAATTTTTTAAGGTTTTTTAAATGTAAAGTAAGATATATTTACAATTCCTAACTATAACGTCACTTTAACCTTTGTTTATTCAGTCAATTCAATTTTTTTAGCGTAAAGTAATACTGTATTGCCATTTATAAAGCAAACCCTACACCGTGCACAGCCTTCAGCCATGAGCAGCGTGGGGTTGGCCACAAGGCTTGACCCAAGTCCAGCCTCTCTGTGCGATACTCCATGCTAGTGCCCTACTTACCGCAGCACATGGCCTTCTGGCATGCACAGCGCGCGGTTGGTTTCGCAGGTCCTGGCTGCACTCAGCCATACTTACTGACTTTTTCAAAGAGTCACAACTTTGTCAAAGAGTCGCAACACCAAAATATAAAAAGAAGGGCTATTGGCTTAATCAAGCTGCATGTTAGCAGCTCCCTTTGTCCAAAAGCAATGTCGGCTCCCGCTGGAGGCGGGAAGCCGGCAGGGACTGCGGGGGCCTTGGGGCTCCCCCTGCGGTCCCCAATGAGAGGTTAAGCCCCGGCAGAAAATGGCCCAGGAGGGGGGCCACTCAGCCCCCCTCCCTTTTAATTTTTTTTTTTAAAAAACCCATAAGGCCGGGTCCCCGGGGGATGGGGTCCCCTGGGCCAAAGTTGGCCTCAGGAGGGGGGCCACGCAGCCCCCCTCCAAAATGTAAAAAAAAAAAGGCAGGGCAGGGCCCGGGGGATGGAGTCCCTGGGGCCAAAAGTGGCAGAGGGAAGGGGGCTACGCGGCCCCCGTTCATTAAAAAAAGTTTTTGCTGGGCCCCTGGGGATGGCGTCCCCGGGCCAAAATCAACTTTTTTTGTTTTCTTTAAATGGCTCAGGCACCAGAGGATGGGGTCCCCGGGACCCAAAAGGGTCAAGGGAAGGGGGACCACACATCCCCCCTTCCTTAAATACATTTTAATAAACAGCAACTTACCGGAGGCCCTGCCCCCTCCCTGCACCACTCTGCAATGCGCCTCCTGGTATGCTCTGAGTTGGGGGATGAAGTCCCCTTCAATGGTGAGGGTCCTTAGGGGCCAACTAGCCCACCAGGTACCTCCAGTAAGCCTCACACAGTGGGATTGCTGAGAGGTGGTCTGAGGCCATGCCCCTTTTTACAACACTCTGCAAACGTGCCTCTTGGCACACTGCTGGTGGGGCGATGATGTCCCCTTGTGTCCTGAGGACTTCAGGACTAAAGTGGACTTCCTCCCCCAAGCAGCAGTGTGCCAGGAGGCGTGTTTGCAGAGTGGTGCAAAAAGGGTGCATGGTCTCAGACCACTCTCAGCAACCCAGCTGTGTGGGGCCTACTAGAGGTAACAGGAGGGCTAGTTGGCCCCCAGGGGCCATCAGGAGGCAAGGGGACTTTATCCCCCAACCAAGAGTGCACCAGGAGGTACGTTTGCAGAGTGGTGGAGAAAGGGGGCGTAGCCTGCATCCACCTCTCAGCAATCCCACTGTGTGGGGCTTACTGGAGGTACCAGGTAGGCTAGTTGGCCCCTAAGGACCCTCAGCAGTGAAGGAGACTTCAATCCCCATCCAAGAGCGCACCAGGGATCGCGTTTGCAGAGTGGTGGGCAAGGGAGGGGCGTGACCTGCTAGGAGAACTTAGCAATCCTGCTGTGTGGGACTTACTGGAGGTAATAGGAGGGGTAGTTGGCCCCCAAGGATGTCCTTGGGGGCCAGCTACCCCTCCTGTTACCTCCAGTAAGTCCCACACAGTGGGATTGCTAGGAAGTCTTCCGAGGCCACGCCCCCCTGTCTCCACCACTCTGAAAACACGCCTCCTGGCACACTACTGGTTGGGGATGAAGTCCACTTTACTCCTGAGGGACTTTGGAGGGTCAAGAAGCCCTCCTGGTACCTCCTGTAAGTCCTATGCAGCGGAATTCCTGAGCGCTGGTTGGAGGCCCAGCCCCCTTTCTCCACCCCTCTGCAAGCATGACTACTAGTTAAAGAAGCATTTGCAATGTAATAGGTCTCGCATTTGCGAGAGTTAGTGCTATTGGCGTTGTAAATGTAAACGTTTTTTACTAATATTTTTGGGAGTGGAGTGGTTGTACGTTGTGTGTAGTGGAATTATGTGGTATGTTGTGCAGTGAAATTATGTGGATAGAAAGTATGTGGTATTTAGTGTATAGGAATTATGTAGAGTGGGATTATGTGTTATGGAGAGTAATTATGTGGTATGGTAGTCTGTGTTGTGGAGTGGTAACCTTAGGTTTAGTCTTCCTCGTTTCCATAGAAGCTAAACTATAAACTCAATGAGACAAAAAAAGAAGGAACCACTGAGGAGCACTTCTGGACCTGGTCAGAGGTATGAGCAGGGCCCCTGGAATTATGCGACTGTTGGGCTGCACCGATTTTCGCATAATTATACATTTTCTGCATTTGCCATATAATCCATCATCTGCTGCATAATCTGCAGATTTGAACAAAAAAAACCTTGTTTCAAGCTCAAACGTTACCAAAAATTCAGCGACAAGTGTTACAGCATGCTGGAAGGCCCTTTGCAAACCTGGAATGGTCACCTGTTACTTATTGCTAAATGTGTGTGTTAAATTGGTACTAATGGTGCGCAAACCACTCTTCCTTCTTTCTGCGCCTCTCTTGCCTGTTTCTGCACCTCACTTGCCTCTTTCTGCACCTCTCTTGCCTCTTTCTGCACCTCTTGTGCCTCTTTCTGCACCTCTTGTGCCTCTTTCTGCACTTCTCTTGCTTTTTTCTGCACCTCTCTTGTTTCTTTCTGCAACTCCCTTGTCTCTTTCATCACTTCTCTTGCGTCTTTCTACACCTCTGTTGCTTCTTTAAGCACTTCTCTTGCCTCTTTTTATACTTCTCGCATGTTTCTGCACCTCTCTTGCCTCTTTCTGCACCTCTGTTGCCTCTTTCTACACCTCACTTGCTTCTTTCTGCACCCCCCTGGCCTCTTTCTGCACCCTTCTTCCCTCTTTCTGCACCTCTCTTGCCTCTTTCTGCACTCCTGTTCCCTCTTTCTGCACCTCTCCTGCCTGTTTATGCACCTCTCTTGCCTCTTTCTGCACTTCTATTGCCTCTTTCTGCACCTCTGTTGCTTCTTTCTGCACTTCTCTTGTCTCTTTCTGCACCCCTCTTGCCTCTTTCTGCACCTCTGTTGCTTCTTTCGCCACTTCTCTTGCTTATTTTTGCACCTCTCTTGCTTCTTTCTGCGCCCTTTTTGCCTCTTTCTGTACCCTTTTCCCTCTGTGCACCTCTCTTGCCTCTTTCTGTACCTCTCTTGCCTCTTTCAGCAGTTCTCTTGCCTCTTTCTGCACCTCTTTTGCTTCTTTCTGCACTTCTCTTGGCTCTTTCTGTACCCCTCTTGCCTCTTTCTGCACCTCTGTTGGTTTGTTCTGCACTGCTCTTGCTTCTTTCTGCACCTCTCTTACAAATTACTGCACTCCTCTTGCCTCTTTCTGCACCCCTCTTCCCTCTTTCTGCACCTCTCTTGCGTCTGTCTGCACCCCTGTTCCCTCTTTCTGCACCTCTTTTACCTGTTTCTGCAACTCTCTAGCCACTTTCTGCAGTTCTCTTGCCTCCTTCTGCACTTCTGGTGCTTCTTTCTGCACTTCTCCTGACTCTTTCTGCACCCCTCTAGCCTCTTTCTGCATCCCTGTTGCTTCATTCTGCACTTCTCTTGCTTCTTTCTGCACTTCTCTTGCTTCTTTCTGTACCTCTCTTGCTTCTTTCCGTACCCCTATTGCTTCTTTCTGCACCCCTATTCCCTCTTTCTACACTTCTCTTGCCTCTTTCTGCACCGCTCTTGCCTCTTTCTGCACTTCTCTTGCCTCTTTCTGCACCTCTGTTGCTTCATTCTGTACTTCTGTTGCTTCTTTCTGCACCTCTCTTGCTTCTTTCTGCACCCCTGTTGCCTCTTTCTGCACTCGTCCTCCCTATTTCTCTACCTCTCTTGCCTCTTCTGTACCCCCTTGCCTCTTTCTGCACCTCTGTTGCTTCTTTCTGCACTTCTCTTGCTTCTTTCTGCACCTCTCTTCCGTCTTTCTGTACCCTTCTTCCCTTTTTCTGCACCTCTCTTCCTTTATTCTGCACTTCCCTTGCTTCTTTCTGCACCTTTCTTTCTTTTTCCTGCACCCCTCTAGCCTCTTTCTGCAGCCCTGTTCCCTCTTTCTGCACCTCTTTCTTGCTTCTTTCTGCACCTCTCTTGCCTCTTTCTGCACCACTCTTCCCTTTTTCTGTATTTTTCTTGCCTCTTTCTGCAGTTCTCTTGCATCTTTCTGCACATCTGTTGCTTCTTTCTGCACTTCACTTGCTTTTTTCTGCACCTCTCTTGCCTCTTTCTGCACCTCTTTTGCTTCTTTCTGCACTTCTCTAGCTTCTTTCTGCACTTCTCTTGCTTCTTTCTGTACCCCTCTTGCCTCTTTCTGCACCCCTTCCCTCTTTCTGTACCCCCTTCCCTCTTTCTGCACCTCTCTTGCCTCTTTCTGCACTTCTCTTGCCTCTTTCTGCACTCCTCTTGCCTCTTTCTTCACATTTCTTACTCTTTCTGCACCTCTCTTGTTTTTTTCTGCACTTCTCTTGCTTCTTTCTGTACATCTGTCGCCTCTTTCTCTATTCAAATGGGAAGTGCAAGCTGTCAAGTTTAAAGGTCTGCGTGCTCTTGTGACTGAGGTATATGTCTACTTGTACATGTATTCCTACATGTTTTATGCATCTGAAGATGGCAGCTTAAAATATGGGTAGCTTCTCCTATAGGTGGTCAAATCTTCTAAGTTCTGCTCTGTCATTCAGTTGCACAGGCAGACATGTCTTATGTGTATAGGTGTTATAGAGCCCCTCAAATATACTATTGAATACCCATGTGCCCTGTATGATGAGCAGAAAGAAATGCATACCCCTTTTTGTACACAAACGTACAGAGTATGCTGTTTGAAACACAGGTATTCAATTATTTGTATGTTTATTTTTATGTAACATGTCACTAGGTAAAAGCAGAGACACACACATGCTTACCTTCACAAACTTGGTCAGACTTACAACAGTGATATGGTTAGGATTGCTGTTTTACATTTGGTAGGCCTAACATTTTTAGCAGTCGATGAATAGTGAACCTTCAAGAGAAAAGTGAGGTTTAAGACGTCTTGGGAGAAGGATTAGTGATTATGCTACTTTATATGAGTCTGTGGAAAGCTACAGTCAAAGTAGGCCTCTATCTGCACCTCTGTTGCTTCTTTCTGCACTTATCTTGCTTCTTTCTCCACCTTTCTTCCTCTTTCTGGATTACTGTTGCCTCTTTCTGCATTTTTCTTGCTTCTTTCTGCACCTTTCTTCCTCTTTCTGTACCTCTCTTGCCTCTTTCTGTACTTCTTTTGCTTCTTTCTGCACTTTTCTTGCTCTTTCTGTACATGTCCTACCTACGTAGGCATAGTTAGAAATTAGCATTTAAAAAACCTTAGAAATTCACTGAAAAACCACAGATTTCAGGGACGTTATAGGGATTAGCATTTAAAAAACCTTAGAAATTCACTGAAAAAACCACAGGTTTCAGGGACGTTATAGTTAGGAATTAGCATTTTAAAAAACCTTAGATATTCACTGAAAAAAACACAGGTTTCAGGGACGTTATAGTTAGGCTGACATTTCACTCCTACAAAACCAGAAAAATTCAGCCGTTATCGTTAGCTGAGCTAACTATAACTCGCGCCCCCGCAATGCACTGCTGATGACGTCACATATTACATCACTCATGACATGGTCAGTGACATCACTGATGGCATTACTGATGACATCACTGATTATATCACTGATGACATCATCTACTTAATATCTGATGCACCTCCTCACACCCTAATATAACCTTTCATACACCCACTCTAAAATACAGACTACCATTCTCGAAACCATAGAAACACCAATACCAGTAAGTACATACCCACTCACTGATTCATAGGTCTACACACACATCCACTCACTCACCCATACAGTTACTCATACACGTAGTCACTCATCAATACAGCCACTGATATATGCTCTTATACACCCATACAGACACTCACAAACCGCCACTCACCCATAGAGTTGCTCACAACCTAGTCAGTCACCCGAAGAATCACTCACACTGCCATTTACTCACCTATACAGTTATACACACACCACCTCACTTATTCACACAGATACTAGCCACACATATCAAAGGGCACACACTTGATCAGGTATGGACAGCCAATCTTGTCGTGTCCGCATTGTCGGTCTCTCCCTGCACATGGTCTGACCACTATTTAATAAAGTTCACCATCAATAATATTACTATGGACAAAATCCCCACTATTGAAGGGGGGATGGCAAGGAGTTGGAATGGCATTAATACAAATCTTTTCCACGACACACTGGCCAACACAGCCCCGTCCAATCAATCATCCATTAATCTCAGCGAGGAAAATGTTACAGCTTGGCTATTGGCAGCTAGTAATAAACACGCTCTCCTTAGGAAAATAAACCTAGCCCGGCGCCACGAAGCACAGAGATGGTTCTCCACTGACCTAAAAGCTCAAAAACTAGCCCTTTGCCAATCTGAAAGGAAGTGGAGATGCAATTACTCGCCTGAGGAAAAACGGATCTACTTAGCTGCTATGAAAGATTACAAAAAAGCTATTTTGACCTCCAAAGCTGCTTATTTCTCTTAAAAAATTCTGACGTCCAACAACAGATCAAAGGAAATCTTCTCGATCTTTAACGAACTCTCCAACCCTGACAGAGTCACACTAAAACCTAAGCCCTCTCAAACACTATGCAACTCCTTGAATACCTTTGTCATTGATAAGATCACCAGAATTAAAGCTAGCATTCCCACATGCTCCACCCTTGAGGTATTTCCTATAATGCCGAAAAACCCTTGTTCTCTCTAACAATTCCCGGCAATATGTAACCAGGTAATCCTGGACCTATTGTCGAAGGTAAAATCTGGATCACCCAGGGACTGCTGTCCACCCCACACTCTAAAGGAAGCTTTCACTGCTCTCCCTGGGCCAGCCCTCTCCCTCTTGAATGAGTCACTATCTCAGGGTTGTGTCCCCAGGGCCTTTAAAGAGGCAATTGTTGTCCCCTTCTTGAAGAAACCAGGGGCTGATCCCCAGATTCTGACAAATTATCGTCCGATCTCCTTGCTCCCATACTTGGCCAAGGTATTGGAAGCTCACGTGGGTAAATGCCTCTCCACTTTCATTGAACAGTCTGAATATCTTGACCCTCATCAAGCAGGGTTCCGCCCTGCCCCCTCAACAGAGGCTGTGATATTGACAGTGTTAGGCACTCTCCAGAAGGAGGCAGACAGGGGCTCCCTGCAGGCCTTGGTGCTGCTGGATCTCTCTGCGGCTTTTGACACGGTCAACCATGGCATCTTGGTCGACCGTGCCAGGGATGCAGGTATCCAGGGATCGGCTCTTAGCTGGATTAGTTAATTCCTGGAAGACAGCTCCCAGTCAGTCTGCATAGCTCAGTTTACGGCACCAAAGATAAGGACCACATGTGGAGTCCTGCAGGGTTCCTCACTATCCCCTCATTTGTTTAACCTCTACCTCCTCCCATTGATCCGGTCCTTGAAAGAGAGAAAGGTGTGCACCTTCAACTATGCAGATGACCTCCAACTAATGTTCATCATTAGCAACTCTTCTGAATCGGTCCTCGAATTTCAGACTACTATGCTGCACATCCGCCATTGGATGGACAGAAACCATTTAAAACTCAACACAGACAAGACTGAACTGGTCCTAACGGGGGCACCCATAATCCCTGGAGCCCACACTTTTGGCCATCTGAACTGGGGTCCTCCGCACCCCATCCCCCTCTGCTAAAAGTCTTGGGGTAACAATTAATTGTGACCTCACAATGAAGACTCAAATTGGTTCAGTAATTTCAACTTGCTTCTCCCAGTTAAGGAAGATAAGAAAGATCAGCAGATTTCTCACTCAGGAAGCACTGATACAGGTTTTTCTAGCCATGGTCATGTCTCATATAGACTACGCCAACTCTCTATACTTTGGCATCCCACTATATTTAACCAAATGATTACAACTGGTGCAGAAACAGGCGGCTAGACTGATCTTTCAGCAACCTAGATGGCAACATGTCACACCTCTCATGAGGAAGCTGCACTGGCTCCCCATCCTACAGTGATGCGCCTTTAAGGTAGGCTGCCTTATTTTAAAATCTGTGAATGGCAGGAGTCCAAAATTCATCGACAGCCTTATTCAAAGGCATACACCCTCGCTTAACCTGCGCTCAGCTCATATGCACTTCCTGACAATACCCTCCTTCAAACTGAAGCGTCAGGGTGGCTGTAGGTTCGCAATACTGGCAACCAGATACTGGAATTCCCTTCCCTCCGAAATTAGATCCTGCACTGACCTCTTGAGCTTCAGGAAACTCCTCAAGACTTGGCTGTTTAGACAAGCATACAAGTAATTCAACAGGGCTCCGGCGCCTCTTAGAGCAGCGCCATGAAACCAATTGGTGTACGTGCGCTTTATAAGAATTTTTTAACATAACATAACTAACACATACTTACTCTCTTCTATAATCACTGACACAAGCACACACTCATCCATACAGCTACTCTCACAATCACTCACTCTCACATATAGTCACTTATATACTCCAATACTCACATATACTGCCTTTCACATTTGTAGTTACTCACACATATACCACTGAGACATCAATTCACTCACCAACACAGCCATATGCACACTGACTCACCCATACAGCCCCTCGCAGATGAACTCATGAACCCATACACCCAGTGAATCACCCAATCACACATCCATGCAGGGAGTCACACACACCCCTACCCACCCACACAGAGACTCAGGCACCCATACAGGTATTCAGACAACCAATCATTAACCCATATAGACACTCATGTAGCTACTCACGAACCCATTCAGCCACTTACAAACCAACTGACCGACTGATACAGACATTCACACAGATTAGTCATTCACCCATGCAGTCACTAAGACACGTTTAATCACTCACTTATACAGTCAGTCACGCACCCACTAAATCATCCATTCACACACTCATACACCCACTCATTCTTCAATACACCTTGGCGTATATATATATATATATATATATATATATGTAACCAAAAACGCCCAGAAGCCTGAGGCCGCACACAGCTGCAGGTGAGTTACAAACTCCATTTGAACCAAGCAGGCAGCTTAACATCCCTTTGAAGTCCATGGCCTGACGCGTTTCGATGCCGCTGTTTGCATCTCCTCAGAGGCCGTGACAGCGGAGGTGATTTATGGCTGCCGCATTTCCCCTGCGTGTTTGTGGTTAGTGAGCTATCAGTGCTCCTCCCTTGGTGGAAGTTCATTTTCAAATGCATGCTGGGATATGAGGTCTTAAGCTTCTGGGCGTTTTTGGTTACATATATATATATATATATATAAAACATTCTTAAACTTTTTAGAAACACTCAGTCACTGGATGATGTCATCAGTGATGTCATTTTGAGATGTCATATGGGATTTAGGCCCAGATCTCTGTACTGGGGTGAATGTATGACATTGTTCTGCATTCTGTCCATCAACTGTTGTTTTTGCATTTGTCACCCAGAGTGGGACGGGTATGCCCAGACGTGGGTCCCGTGCTCTCCATGCCACTGGAATCAAGCTATCCTGGCTGAAGAGGGGTGAAACCCGAAACCGGTCCTAGGATGCTTGTTTCCAGTCCAGGGAGGACCTGGCTTGGCAGTTCGGGCTGGACTGTTCCCATGAGGCACAGGGTCAAGACTGATTTGCATATGGCTGGGTTCAAACTGGAATGGCATGGTGAGCAAAAAACGATGGATTTAGGCCCAGATCTCTGTACTGGGGTGAATGTATGACATTGTTCTGCATTCTGTCCATCAACTGTTGTTTTTGCATTTGTCACCCCGAGTGAGACGGGTATGCCCAGACGTGGGTCCCGTGCTCTCCATGCCACTGGAATCAAGCTATCCTGGCTGAAGAGGGGTGAAACCCCGAAACCGGTCCTAGGATGCTTGTTTCCAGTCCAGGGAGGACCTGGCTTGGCAGTTCGGGCTGGACTGTTCCCATGAGGCACAGGGTCAGACTGATTTGCATATGGCCATGTCTGAACTGGGGTGGCGGAGTGAGCTAAAGAATGATGATGGATTAAACCCAGATCAGTTGACTGGGGGTGAGTGCTTGCAATGTTCAACACTCCATCCATCATCCCCTTTGGTTTTGCTATGTTCGCCCTAGGTTGGCAGGGTATGCCCAGACGTGGGTCCCTTGCTCACTTTGCCACTGGATTCAAGATAGCCTGGCTGATGACGGCTGCAAGCCAGAAACCGGTCCCAGGATGCTTGTTTCCGGTCCAGGGAAGACATGGCTTGGCAGTTCGGGCTGGACTGTTCCCATGAGGCACAGGGTCAGACTGATTTGCATATGGCCATGTTTGAACTGGGGTGGCGGAGTGAGCTAAAGAATGATGATGGATTAAACCCAGATCAGTTGACTGGTGGTGAGTGCTTGCAATGTTCAACACTCCGTCCATCATCCCCTTTGGTTATGCTATGTTCGCCCTAGGTTGGCAGGGTATGCCCAGACGTGGGTCCCTTGCTCACTTTGCCACTGGATTCAAGATAGACTGGCTGATGATGGCTGTAAGCCAGAAACCAGTCACAGGATGCTTGTTTCCGGTCCAGGGAAGACATGGCTTGGCAGTTTGGGCTGGACTGTTCCCATGAGGCACAGGGTCAGATGATTTGCATATGGCCATGTCTGAACTGGGGTGGCGGAGTGAGCTAAAGAATGATGATGGATTAAACCCAGATCAGTTGACTGGGGGTGAGTGCTTGCAATGTTCAACACTCCGTCCATCATCCCCTTTGGTTTTGCTATGTTCGCCCTAGGTTGGCAGGGTATGCCCAGACGTGGGTCCCTTGCTCACTTTGCCACTGGATTCAAGATAGCCTGGCTGATGATGGCTGTAAGCCAGAAACCGGTCCCAGGATGCTTGTTTCCGGTCCAGGGAAGACATGGCTTGGCAGTTCGGGCTGGACTGTTCCCATGAGGCACAGGGTCAGACTGATTTGCATATGGCCATGTCTGAACTGGGGTGGCGGAGTGAGCTAAAGAATGATGATGGGTTAAACCCAGATCAGTTGACTGGGGGTGAGTGCTTGCAATGTTCAACACTCCGTCCATCATCCCCTTTGGTTTTGCTATAAGACATAGGGGGGCAGGGTTGCCCTAGCCTGCCCCTAATACTATTAGTTTTTTTTAACTTCAGTACAGGGGACTAAGTCCCTGGGTCCCGTAATTGTTGTTAGCAACATCTTTCTCATGTTCCTGGCAGCTAATCAGAGGGCTCGCTTCCATGGAAGTCAGACTCCCATGGGAGCGAGTTGGCCCAAGGGAATATAAGCTCCCTTGGACAATCAGAACACCATGTTTTTTGATTGGTATTCCTGTTAGCCTCTTGCAGTCCCAACCGTCCAGATATGCAATTATTTTGAACCTTAATTTCTCAAAAACAAATTTACACTAAATTACAAAAAGGACACTTTGCGGACCAAGATCTAGCTTTCTGCCAAATTTGGCAAAATTCTGTTCAGCATTTTTTACAGTAGCCCTGCCTTAAGAAGTCTATGGAAAATGGATGGGTAAATTTGCTTATGGTCCCCCCCCTATTTTCTCGGCCTCCACTTGACGGATCACCCTGAAATTTTACAGGAAGCAACTGAAGTGTATTTGCTTTTTTGCAGAACGTTTTGTGAAGATTTGTCAAACGGCGCCAAAGTTATTATCAAACCAAAAAGGATCACAAGAAAAACACAGTCAGGATACAATGAGTGACAAAGAAATAAAATATCCAAGAAAGAAGTGACACAAACAGATAGACTCTCCAAAGAACAAAAATATATTTCCACTACAACGTTTCAGCTTCCACCTTCCTCAGGTAGTACAAGATGTCTTGCTCAGTGGCTGCACAGATGACACTGCTGAATTTTCAAAAAGCATCATGAGTGAAGATTCCATTTGGAATGTGGAATCAATGCAGTCCTGAGATCTCTTGAGATATGCAGTAATCAGGTAGTATTATCAGTGATGTTCAGTCCATCTGGATGCAGTGATTTTAAACAGTACATCCAGTAGTTCTTCCTTTAAGATATGTTCCAGGGGGAAAATCTTCAAATATAATAGTAAACGATCCACAAGTTTAAAATGATTGGCTACAGGGTGGTCAAGTTTCTTGTTAATTATTGCCGATTTATGGTTACTGAATCGTGTATGGAGGTTATTCACTGTTTATTCACTGTTTGTTCTACGTATTGTTTTTTTACAGCTTTGGCACTGAATCACAGAAAAAATGCACGTTGAGCAACATAAGATGCTGTCTTATTCCATAGGTCCTTCTCGTAACAGAACTAGTTATTGATGATGTTTGTAAATGGTATTTACATGTTAAGCACCTTTTAGAGTCACAGCAAAGAACCCCTGCATTTGTTACTGCTTGCTTGAGTTCTGCTCTGACAATAAGAGATCCTAAATTGGGAGCTCTGTGATAAGCAATGGAAAAACCATTTGCAATTGTTCATAAGTGGACAGTAAGGGAAATATTTTTTGCATTACATTTCTGCACTTGGGAGCTGATGAATGATAGTCAACCACAAATATAGTTCTGTCGCTTTTGTTTCTGCTGTTGGTATTCCAAATAAGTGCTTCCCTGGGTTACTGCAAAGACTTGTCAATTTGTTGCTGTATGATATGCAGATTATAGCCTCGCCTTTTAATTAATGTAGCAAGCACCTCTAGAGGGTCTTTACGGGTGTCCTAATTGCTGCAGATGCATCTTATTCTGCGTGCTTGAATGTAGATGATGCTGAGTTTAGTGTAGTGTGGGTGACATGAAGTCTAGTTTAGATACAAATGAGCATCTGAAGGCTTGTGGTATAGATCAGTTATAATTTTCTGTTCATGAATGGTGAGCAGCCCATCCAGAAAAGGGAGATGATGCTTCTGTTTATTTTTGCTGCTTGTGAATTTGATGGTAGGATGGATACTGTTGATATAAGCTGTAAATTGTTCCAATGATCTACTTCCTGCTTTGCATATTATAAATATGCCATCAATGTTTCGTAGCCATACAAGTGGTTTGATGCTAGAAATAGCAAGTATATAGTTCTCTAGTTTGCCCATGAAGAAATGTGCATAGGATGGAGCCATCCGAGTGCCCATGGAAGTCCCTTGCATCTGCAGCTAGTGTTTACCATTGAAGGTAAAAATTTAGGATTGATATTGTTGTACAATGATGTAACATCAATTGTAGCCAGAAGAGTGTCATCATCAAATGTGTAGGTTTGGTTTAATTTTTCAATAATCTGAAGGAAGTGACTGGTATTTTAACAAATGATTGTAGTTACTGTACAATGGACTGGAGGTGCAGGTCAACAAATGAAGATAGTCTCTCAGTGGCTGTATCATTGACAGAGATGATGGGATGGCCAGGATTGTTCATTTTGTGAATTTTGTGAAGCATATAAAATATCCCAGGTCTTAGTTTCTGGATGAACAAGTATATCTGCTGTTGTTTAATCTATTAAGTTTAAGCTTCTGTATCTTACAACCCCATTGTGTTTGAAATGTCAATTCCCTTAGGTGAAACAAATGTAAGCAAACCAGGCCTGACTGGTCTGAGCAGTAGGGATAAGGGGATCAGAATTAGTTGACAAAGTATTTCGATCTCTGGCTTATTTAAGTCTTTAGTTAGCAAGCTTTTGGATCCATTGCTTTCATGTGACCCTTCTCCTGAGGGGATCCTGGAGGCATTCAGGTCCCTTAACTTTTCAGCCTAACAGATTATGCAAAGTCTTTCTGCCCTACGAAGACAGGGGAAAATTGGCAGGTTAGACCATGACTGTAGGGCTGTAGAGAGGCAGCTTAGAGAGACATACAATGCCCCGCCTCAAATCCAAGTGAAAATTATTCATGCTATTGTAAAATATAGGTCGGCCATCAAGATTAAGAAACAAACTCTGAAGGAAGAGGCATGGGACTGACTAATGTATACCTGCATTAAGAGATAATCCAGGGGATTCTAATAGATAGTCAAAAGAATGAATTTGCTCCAAGATGTCCTTGAGGATATTGGTATGCTTATTTCTCCTGAGCAGTGGCTGACACATTTTTCTGCAATTTATTCCATGGGCCTGAACAGGCCACTTGAAAGTGGTGAGGAAATACTTATGTTCCCCCTAGATAAGAGGTTTGGGATGGAGGAGGTTTGGGAGGCTATTCAGACTTGTCCTGGTAACCAGGCTCCCAGCCCCAATGGGGTTCCAATCGATTTATATAAGACAAATATCCCTTTTGGGACCTGTTAATCACTAACATTCTTAATGCAGATGCTGTACATTGTATTCCCAAGGAATGGAAAGCTGGCACAGTTGTGCCTATTTAAAAAAAATAAAAGAAAAATAGACCTCCAGGACCCTAGCTCTTATAGGACCATTTCCTTGTTAAATTTGATTATCTAAGTGGCAGAAAGAATTATTCTGAGTCAAATTGAAGAGTGGGTACAGGTCAATATTATCTGTCCGAGATGGATTTAGGGAGGGCAAGAGAGCAATGGAACAGTGTCTCAATCTTAATCTGTTGATTGGGAAATACATGGTGGTGAAGCAACTATTCACCTATCGTTCATGGATTTAAGTAATGCTTTTCACCGTGTAAATAGGTCTAAGATGTGGTTTTTATTGGCCAATCTGGAAATTCCTAAAACCCTGTTGTACTTTTTACGTGCTATACACACACTGACATAGCTGCTACTGTAAGGTAAGGGAGTGTATGGACTCCCTTACTCTTCCTACAGGGGTCAGGCAGGGGTACACTTTGGAGCCCCTCCTATTTCTATTGTATATCAATGGCTTGAATCAATTCTTGATTTCCAATGGAGGGATATACCCAAGGTTAAATCCGTTTTTGTCCAGTCTTTACTATATGGAGATGACGCAGTTTTGTTATCCCACACAGCTAATTTTCTAGGAATTCGGTGTACTTGTTTGTACAGTTCATGGGTGATATTGATTTATACACTAATATCTCCAAAACCCATTTAATGATCTGTTGGAGGTTGTCCTCTGAAACTTGGCTTCTAGCTATCAAGGGGAGAGCTATCTCGTGAGTCAGTTCCTTCCCATATTTGGGTGTCACTTTTGACCAATATAGCAATTGGACCCCATGTCTGGCTGTTAGATGACAACGTTTTAACCAAGCATGTGATGCCCTCTTTAATTTTTCTGTAACAAACCTGTAGCTCCCCTGCTTCAAATCTATAGGCTCTAATGTATGCCTGTATGTACCCATGTTGCTGCTATTTGGGGATACCAGAATTGTATGAAAGCGCAGTAAGAAGAGAATCAGTCATGTCGCAAGTTGCTTGGGGTTGGTCCTGCTAGCCCAAGCTATTTTGTCCATGATGAATTGGGTTTTGGGATATGTAGAAGATTTTATAAAATTAGCCTAACTCCTTTTAGGATTCCCATCTGGTGTGGGGACCACACTTCTTTCAACATAGAAGTAATTCAGGATTGCCTAAATTGTGACTTGGAGCATAAAATCCCATGGCTATCTTATAATAGAAATGTGGCCATTAAGTTGGGACATCCTGAATTGCATTATGCCCCCCAGTCCATTGTTAAAGTGGATGGGAAAAGGATGCAAGAGCTGTTTTTTAACCTGGCCAAGGAAACAAGGAAAACTAGGGCCTTGGAGAAACTCATCATGAGAGCCTGCAAGATTATGAAATCTACTCCCGGTCTTGAGCCCTATCTTACTCTGGTAAAAAATCCATGGGAGAGATCACTGCTTGTCATGTTTGGTTGGGCTCCATACGGCATGGATTATGTCCCCCTCCTCCCCCCGGCCAGTTTGATCGCAACTCTATACTAACCTGTTCCTGTGATGTCACCACACTGCAGACCTTGGACCATCTGGTGCTATTCTGTCCAATGTATAACTTCCCTCAAAGTAGCTATTTGCTCCCCATTTTAAGATCTCAGAGTTTTTATCAATTTAGACCCGCTTTTCTCCATCTTCAGATATTGGCCAACCCAGCTATTACACCTGCCGTAGACTAGTGTCCTTTTTAAAAAGTGCCCTGTTATTGAATGCTGCTATAAATATGTAATTATCTATTTTTATGCACCAACAGGCATGTTGTTCTACATCATATGTATTCGTTTTTTAATCTTTTGTTTTTAAGATATTTATTCCTGATTATTCAGTTTCTAAGGTCCATGTAACATTGTTTAAGAAATTCATGTGCTTGTTTTTGATACTAGTGTTTTTCATTTTGTTTTTATATGTACTTTTAAGATTATTAATTAATAATCAAATAAAGATTTCAGTCATCAGATCCAAATGAGCATCTGTAGGCTTGTGGTACAGTATGACTAATTGCATCCTTTGGGATCCAGATTTTCTCCCTGGCTAGCCGTTGTGTTCTTATGATCCTTCATCTTCTAGTATACTGTTTTTGGGATTACAAATTTGTATCCTCCTTGAATCCAAAACTCAAGCCAGAAGCAGCCACCATGTCCAGAACAAACCTACATCCTAGATATGCACTGTTCATCCAGGAGAAAATCAGTAAGTGTCAATTTACAATAGCACATTAACAAATCTAAAAAAAACGAAACATCTATCCAATAGGGTTGGAGATTAAGTCTAAGACACCTTTTGAAGTAACCATTCAAAAAACCACGCTACAAAAAGAACTGGAACTTTTAAAGAACACAAAAAGTGACTCTGAAGTGGCACACATACTACAGAGGATTGCAGTAGTAAAAAAAGATGTGCCAGGAATTCTATTGAAATTTAATCTGCAAAACTAAAAAGAGACATGTCAAGATTTCATCTACCTCCTCTTCCAACTCACCACTTCAAAAATCATTCTGTTATTGGAGATTTTTTTGTCAATATAAGTCCTGTGAGTAAACAGCATAAAAAAACAGAAGATTTATCACACAAAAACATACTGCATAGCATCTGCCAGCTACAAATCTTCCAGACATCAGGCCCAGTTATTGATTTAACTTGAGGGCTCCTATAACCAGGTGAATTGAACCTCGTAAGCAAAGGCCTCTATTTCTGTCCTGTACCTAAGGACCATAATACGGCCAACATGATGAGAGACCTAAAACCTTTGAGAGAAGATGCAGACTTGCAGAATACTTTAACAATAATTCTAATGTTGATCTGCCAAGCTACCTTCCAGGGCCATTTAAGAAGTTCTTCCATCCGAAATCATGGACTCCTCAATGTGGTAGAAATCCTGTTTTTGATACATACACTTTATCCATCAACAAACTCAGCAAGGAATCAACACCTAAAAGAATTTTAGATAACGTTACCAACAGAAGAAAGAAACGTTCTCCACCACCTTCAACAGAGAATAGATGTCATTATAAAACCAGCAGACAAAGGTGGTGCAGTTGTTGCCATGAAAGTAAGTGATTATATTGAGGAGGGACTGGGACAACTAATGGATAGCAATACTTACAAACCTCTAGAAACTGATCCCACGGAAGACTTAAACAAAGAAATGTATACATGGTTGTAAGGTACAGGAGCTGAAACCTCATTGATGAAACTACAGTAGATATACTTGTTCATCCCAAATCAAGACCTGGGAGATTTTTTTATGCTTCCCAAAATTCCCAAAATAAACAATCCTGGCCATCCCATCATCTTTGGCAATGTACAGCCACTAAGAGACTATCTTTATTTGTCGACCTGCAACTCCAGCCCATTGTACAGGAATTTCTGCCATTTGTTAAAAATACCTGTCACTTCCTTCAGATTTTTGAAAAATGAAGCCAAACCTATGCATTTGATGATGACACTCTTCTAGCTACATTTGATGTTACATCATTATACACCAATATACCACATGAGGATGGGCTTAAGGAGTATCTGAAGGTCTTATTAAAGGAACTGTGAAAAAGCCTTCAACAAACATGCTTACCAACTTTTGAAGAGTTATCCTTAAATTCAACAATTATACCTTTGATGGTAAACACTATCTGCAGATACAAGGGACTTCCATGGGCACTCAAATGACTCCATCCTATGCACATATCTTCATGGGCAAACTAGAGAACTATATACTTGCTACTTTTAGCCTCTAACCACTCGTATGGCTACAATACTTTGATGACATATTTATAATATGGAATGTAGGAAGTAGAACATTGGAACAATTTGCAGCTTAAATCAACAGTATCCATCCTACCATCAAATTCACCAGCAACAATAATAAAAAGAAGCATCATCTCCCTTTTCTGGATGTGCTACTCACCATTCATGATTAAACAATTATAACTGATCTGTACCACAAGCCTAGAGATGCTCATTTGTATCTAAACTGGAGTTCATGTCTCCCACGCTGCACTAAACTCAGCGTCATCTACAGTCAAGCACTCAGAATAAGACGCATCTCCAGCAGTGGGGACACCTTAAAGACCATCTACAGGAGTTTGCTACATTTTTTAAAAGGCAAGGCTATCCTCTGCATATCATACAGCAACAAATTGACAAGTCTTTGCAGTTGCCCAGGGAAGCACTTATTTGGAATACCAACAGCACAAACAAAAGTGACAGAACTCCATTTGTGGTTGACTATCATCCATTAGCTCCCAGCTACAGAAATATAATGCAAAAAACATTTCCCTTACTGTTCACTTGTGAAAAATTGCAAATGGTTTTCCAAAACCGGCAGTTATTCCTTACCGCAGAGTTCCCAATTTACGATCTCTTATTGTGAGAGCTGAACTCAAGCAAGCTGTAACTAATGTAGGGTTTTATTGCTGTGACTCCAAAAGGTGCATCACGTGTGAATACCTTTTACAAACATCATCAGTAACTAGTTCTGTTATGAGAAGGACCTATGGAATAAATCAGCATCTTACATGTCGCTCAACATCCATTATTTCTGTGAATCTGAAAGAAACACGTTAGTGATAGATTCCTTACCTTAGAATTACCCCCAGGCGTCAGACTGGATCCGGAAAGTTTTTGTTAGCAGTACCTCTGCGCGTCGGAAGGTGGCGTCGGTCGGCTCCGTCGTCGGCGTCGTGGTCACCAGGATGATGTCGCGGCAGCTACTTAGACGCCGCCCTCGTGCGCTGACGTCAGTTCTTTCTTTTTCTACGCCAGCCAGCGCAGATCCGGGAAGAGCGGTACCTCAGTCATTTTTTGACTAAGTTTTTCTCGACTTTTGTCGACGTCTTTTTCGAGTCTCACGACTCCGTAAGGTGCACGAGGGATGCCAGGATTCAAGGCCTGCGGTTCATGTAGCCGACTGATGTCGGTGACGCGTGTGCCTTTTCTGCCTGGAGCACGACCACGACCCCAAGTCGTGCTCCAACTGCCGGTTGTTGACGCCGACGGCTTTGTGGGAGCGGTTCCAAAAGCTGCTTGAACGCCGACAGTCGGCTCCGCGCCGTTCGAGGTCCCGGTCGAGCGGGAGGTCAAGGGACCGGTCGCAGAGCCACTGTCAGTCAGGATCGAAGTCATCGAAGTCTTCGCACTCGGAGTCGGGTAAGTCGAAGCACAAAAAGAAGTCGAAGAAGCATCATCGCTCTTCGACTTCTCCTCGTCGGTCGGCTGACCCGACGAGGTCCACGGGTGGTGCCCCTCCCGTGGCTCCGCGAGCGGAGCCCAAAGAGTTGACTCCAGGTTTCTCTCCCTTTTCGGGACCCGGGGCGACTCCTGCCCAGCTCCGCACGTTCTACGAGGCAATGCATGCCATCTTTGGGTGGCCCGAACCCGCCGGCGCGCCTTTGGGCCCCGCGAACTCGGCTGGGGGGCCGGGACCTTCATTGCCTGCGGCTCTGGCCCCGGCGCTGCAGGCCCCCCGGGGATCCAGGCCTGGATCCGGATCGGCGCTGGTTGACCTTATCACACCTTCACCGGCACCGCTTCCGACGGCACCACTAGCGCTCCTGGCGCCGACCGGCCCCCCGGCCGGTGTCGACCCCGACCTCCTTCTGGATAAAGACACGGAGCCGGACCGGCGTCGACCGATGCCGGATCCAGTGCCGGGCGGGGTTTTTGTGCCCCTGTTCACTCCTGGAGTCCCTTTTAGGCCATATTGGCACCCAGAGGACGAGGAGGAAGAGGATTGGGAGGGGTCAGGTGACCCTTTAACGGAACAACTGGAACAGGACTGGAGAGAGGACCTGGGGGATGCCAGTGGTTTGGACACCTCGCCAGACCATGGCATGCTGTCTCCTCCTACCGTGGATACGGAGGAGGGAGCATCTTATGCAGTGGTGTTGCGTAGGGCGGCCGAGGCTCTTAACCTCGAGCTTCCTATGGTGGCAGTCAGGACTAACCTCCTGACAGAGGTACTTCAACTGGCAGTGAGCTCTTCGGAGCCCCTGCTGCCTTTTAATGACGCTATCTCAGATATCCTTTTGGGCACTTGGTCCAAGCCCACCACAGGGGCTCCTGTGGATAGGATGATTGCCCAACGCCACCACCCGGCTCCGGGTGACCCCTTGTTCCTTTCCCAACACCCTTCCCCTGAGAGCTTGGTGGTCCAAGCCTCGATGTCCCAGAGCGCCTTCCCTACCGCACCCCCGGATAGGGAATCCAAGAAGCTGGATCACATTGGGAAGAAGTTGTTTTCTTCCTCCAGCTTAGGGCTGCGGTCGGTGAACACTGCATGCCTCTTGGGCCGTTACTCCCACTCTGTGTGGGACTCGGTGGCGCAAGTGCTGCCTCAGTGTCTGGAGGAGGCCCGGACCATGCTCTCCCGTGCTGTTGCTGAAGGGAGAGACGCAGCTAAGTTCGCCATTCGGTGTGGGCTGGATACCGCCGACTCACTGGGCAGAACGATTTCCACGTCGTTGGCAATCAGACACCATGCCTGGTTGAGGACAACTGGCTTTTCGGGGGATGTCCAGAACACCCTAATGGACATGCCTTTTGATGGCCGTCGCCTGTTCGGCGACAAGGCGGACAGTGCAGTGACGCGTTTCAAGGAATCGCGGGCTACGGCCAAGTCCTTGGGTCTTTCCACCCTGCGTCCTGCACAGTCTGCTTTCCGCCCCTTTCGTGGTCACGGAAGGGGTGCCCCACCACGTTCCCTTCAGGGCCACAGGCCGGCGCAGAACTTTTCATCCCAGCGCGGCCGGGGACGTGGGAACCAACGCCGTGGTTCTGGGGGCCAGAGGGCGGGCCAGTCCACCTCCTCCCCCTCCGCCGCATCCTCCAAGCCCTCCTAGTCCAACATTTCAGGGCCACCAAACACCAGTGGGCGGCAGGATTCGCCATCACCTCCCCCACTGGTGCACCATCACGTCGGACAGGTGGGTTTTGCAAATCATCCGAAGGGGCTACTCCCTCCCCTTCGAGACTACCCCTCCCTCCATGCCACCCAAGTACCATCGCATATCGGAGGATCACCTGTCCCTTCTCCAGCAGGAAGTTACGGCTCTCTTGGCCAAGGGAGCCATCGAGCGCGTTCCTGTCCCAGAAGTAGGTTGTGGTTGTTTTTCCCACTACTTTCTGGTGCCCAAGAAGGACAAAGGCCTGCGTCCTATCTTGGATCTCAGGAACGTCAACCGCTTCCTCCGGAAGGAGCAGTTCAAGATGTTAACCCTGGCTCAGGTCTTGTCTGCCCTCGACCCTGGAGACTGGATGGTAGCGTTGGACCTGCAGGACGCTTATTGTCACATCCCCGTTCTGCCGGCCCACCGGCGTTACCTGCGGTTCACGGTAGGCCATGAGCATTTTCAGTTCACCGTGCTCCCCTTTGGCCTTACCAGCACCCCTCGGGTGTTCACGAAAATGATGACGGTGGTTGCAGCTCATCTGCGCAGATCAGGTGTTCCAGTCTTCTCCTATCTCGACGACTGGCTGTTGAAGGTGGGCTCGCCCCAGGCTGTCGATCTCCTGCACTTGCTGGGGTTCTCCATCAATGCGCCGAAGTCGCACCTGATTCCCTCTCAGAAGCTCCTCTTCATCTGAGCGGTTCTGGATACAATGCAGTTTCGGGTTTATCCTCCCAAACAGCGAGTCCGGGATATTTGGGCTATGATTCCGATCTTTCAGCCTCTATCCCAGGTGTCATTCAGGAAGACCTTGAGGCTGTTGGGACTCATGGCCTCCTGCATCCTGCTGGTCGATCATGCCAGGTGGCATATGCGGGCTCTGCAGTGGGACTTGAAGTTCCAGTGGGCGGAGCATCAGGGGAACCTGTCCGATTGCGTCCAGATCTCGGAGGGCACTGCACAACAATTGCAGTGGTGGCTCACGAACCAGGATTGGGTCAACGGCAGATCCCTCTCCCTTCCCCAACCAGAACACACTGTGGTGACAGATGCATCCCTTCTGGGATGGGGTGGCCACATGGGAGAGGCGGAGATCAGAGGCCTCTGGTCTCCGGTGGAGTCCGGGCTCCACATCAACCTCCTGGAGCTTCGGGCGATCTGTCTTGCACTCAAGGCATTCCTTCCCTCTGTCCGGGAAGAGTAGTGCAGGTGTTCACAGACAACACCACCGCCATGTGGTACTGCAACAAACAGGGCGGGGTGGGGTCGTGGACCCTATGTCAAGAGGCTCTGCGTCTCTGGACATGGCTGGAACATCAGGGCATATCTCTGGTGGTTCAACACCTGGCAGGTTCCCTGAACGCCAGGGCGGACGAGCCTCAGCCGCAGGTGCATGATGGATCACGAATGGCGTCTTCACTCGGAGGTGGCGCAAGGACTCTTTCAACAGTGGGGAGAGCATTGGTTAGATCTGTTCGCCACCGAAGAGAACGCGCAATGTCAGCAATTCTGCGCGTTGGAATTTCCAAGGCGGCACTCGCTAGACGATGCTTTTCGTCGCGAGTGGAGTTGCGGTCTTCTGTACGCCTTTCCCCCTATACCACTTCTGCCCAGAGTGCTGAAGAAGATCAGGCGCGACCAGGCCCAAGTCATTCTTGTGGCTCCGGATTGGGCACGAAGAGTATGGTATCCGGAGCTACTCAGTATGGCCATAGATCCTCCGATTCGTCTGCCTCTTCGGGAGGATCTTTTGTCACAGCAGCAGGGGACGGTCCTCCACCCGAACCTGTCCAGCCTCCACCTCCTTGTGTGGAGATTGAGCGGCGGCAACTGACGTTATTTGACCTGCCTCCCGAAGTCTGTGATGTCATCTTGGCAGCCAGGCGTCCCTCCACTAAGATGGTATACGCCTGTAGATGGAACAAATTTGTGGCATGGTGCACAGCAAAGGCTGTGGATCCCCTTTCTGCCCCTCTTTCTGAGGTTCTCTTGTTCCTTCTTTCTTTGGCCCAGCAGGGCTCTGCTCTGGGCACTCCAAAGGGCTATCTTTCGGCCATTTCTGCCTTTCTCAGGCTTCCTGATCAACCTCCTCTTTTTAAGTCCCCTGTTGTTAATCGTTTTCTGAAAGGCATAACGCATCTCTTTCCTCCGGTTCCTTTCGTTATGCCTCAGTGGGACTTGAACCTGGTCTTGACCTTTTTAATGTGGGCTCCCTTTGAGCCACTTCACAACTGTCCTCTTCGTCTCTTGACGCTTGAGACTGCTTTCCTGGTGGCCCTCCCTTCTGCTAGGTGAGTGAGTGAGCTCCAGGCTCTTTCTTCTAAGCCTCCATTTCTGGCTATGCATCCGGACAAAGTGGTCCTACGCACTCGTCCATCCTTTCTTCCAAAGGTGGTTACATCTTTTCATATTGGCCAAACCATCACTTTGCCCACCTTCTTTCCGCCTCCGCATCCTTCGAGAGAGGAAAAGAGGCTCCACCGTCTGGACCCAAAACGTGCGCTCTCCTTCTACCTAGACTGCACAAAACAGTTCCGGGTGGATGACCAACTCTTTGTTGGCTACGAGGGCGCCAAGAAAGGTCGGGCTGTACACAAGTGGACCATCTCCAGGTGGGTCGTCTTGTGTATCAAGGCCTGTTACTCTTTGGCTAAAAAGGAGCCTCCAGTTGGGTTGCGTGCCCATTCCACCAGGGCGACGGCAGCCACCACTGCTTTGGGACGGGGAGTTCCTCTAAGCGACATCTGTCAGGCAGCTACGGGGGCATCGCTGCACACGTTCACCAAGCACTACTGCCTGGACAGCCAAGTCCGGAGAGATGGCTTCTTTGGCCGTTCTGTTCTCCAGGACTTTCTGGTGTGATCTTGGTTCGCAGACCCACCACCGGGGTTGGTATTGCTGGGGTATCTATTCTAAGGTAAGGAATCTATCACTAACGTGTTTCTTTCAGATGCACAAGTTACTTACCTTCGGTAACGATATATCTGTAAGAAACATTAGTTAGTGATAGATTCCTTACCGCCCCACCCATCCTCCCCGTTCTGCGAACTCATTTCTAGGGTTAAGGACGTCCCTTCAGGTCCCTTGTTTTGTGCACCAGTGGTCAGTATCTTGCATGGCTCTGTGTTTCCGGCGCGGAAAGTCGTGTACAGAACTGACGTCAGCGCGCGAGGGCGGCGTCTAAGTAGCTGCCGCGATGTCATCCCGGCGACCACGACGACGGACGCGGAGCCGACCGACGCCACCTTCCGACACGCAGAGGTACTGCTAACAAAAACTTTCCGGATCCAGTTTGATGCCTGGGGGTAATTCTAAGGTAAGGAATCTATCACTAACTAATGTTTCTTACAGATATATCGTTACCGAAGGTAAGTAACTTGTGCTTCAGTGCCAACGCCAAAGCTGTAAAAAACAATATGTAGGCCAAACAGTGAATGACCTCCGTACATCATTCAGGAACCACAAATCAGCAATAATTAATAAGAAACTTGACCAGCCTGTAGCCAATCATTTTAATCTTTTTGATCATTTACTTTCAGATTTGAAGATTTTCCCTGTGGAACATGTCCTAAAGGAAGAACTTCTGGACTCCAGAGAAAACCTCTTGATGTACCGATTCAAATCACAGCATACAGATGGACTGAACATCACTGACAATACCATCTGATTACTGCATATCTTGAAGAGATCTCTGGACTGCATTGATTCCACATTCCAAATGGAAGCTTCACTCATGATGCTTTTTGAAAATTCAGCAGTGTCATCTGTGCAGCCACTAAGCAAACCATGTTGTACTGCCTGAGAAAGTTGGAGGCTGAAACGTTGTAGTGGAAATATATTTTTGTTCTTAGTTGAGGTCATCTGTTTAAGCCATTCTTTCTTCAATATATATATATATATATATATTATCTACTGGCGGTCGCCAGTAGATAGTTATAGTTAGGACCTATTTTCCATAGGAAATCCGCGACATTCTATTTGAAATAACTCTTGCGTCGGTTGACGAATCTTCGCGAAATTTTCAAACTTTATGGCCCGCTCCGGTCCACTCCTACCCTGAAAGTCTCAGGGTGATTCGTCAAGCGGGGGCCGAGAAAAAGGGGGTCCCAAAACGTGTTTTCCCCATTCATTTTCCCATAGGAAACTTTAGACACGGCTACAGCCCGAACTGCTGAACGGAATTACACCAAATTTGGCAAAGAGGTAGTTCTTGGTTCAGAAAGAACCCTTTTGTTAAATGGTGTAAATCCGTTCAGTAGTTGCGGAGAAATTAAAAAAATAAGAGTCAAAAAATCAATTTTCTTTAGGAAACTTTATGCAAGGCTACAGCCCGAACTGCTGAACGGAATTACACCAAATTTGGCAAAGAGGTAGTTCTTGGTTCAAAAAGAACCCTTTTTGTTAAATGGTGTAAATCCGTTCAATAGTTGCTGAGAAAATCAAAAGTAAAAACACATATATATCTGGGCGGAGCCTAACCACACATGTCATCGTGAGATCTGATTGGCTGTCAGCACTTCATCCTGGAATTGCTGGCAGCCATCTTGGGACCAATATAAATGATAGTACCCCTTTGAAATGCATTGTAGTGAATCGAAGATTTTGAGGGTTACCAAAAGGAGAACTATAAAGGGTGATAACAGACTTTAGTTACATTAGAATTCATTTGTTGATGGTACCATACTAATTTCAGGAATTGTGGTGTGTTCTAAGGTGATTTTACCCTGTGAAAAACCTTCTGCTGGGATATCATGAATCATGTTTGAGAGAAAACTATTTTCACATGCTTGTCCCATACAGTTTTGGAAGGTGCCCCAGAAGCTAAAATGAGAGCATATTTTCTGTAAATTCACATTATCTTTCTCAGTCATGTGAGAATGAAGTCTGACATTCTCAGTAAAACATGTACATCCAACAAGGGCAGAGACTGTCAGTTGATTCCTTTGTGTTCTACTGCAGCTTCCCAGAGTGTTCTAAAGAACAACTAGAGTGCTAACAGCCTTACTTATGACAAAAGTATGGCACACCTGAAGCCATCTTGATTGGAATAAACTGGTAACACTTAAAACATTTAATTTAAAAAGGAACAAAATGATGGGGTTCATCTTGTCATAGAAATTATGGTTAGTGCTCTGGAAAGAAAAATTAGGACATGTTTCAAGTGTGATCTCAAATATCTTCCTGTTATATTTCAACAGGAGCAGCCTGTCAGTTGATGCCTTTGTGTTCTACTGCAGCTTCCCAAAGTGTTCTAAAGAACAACTAGAGCGCTAACAGTCTTACTTATGACAAAAGTATGGCACACCTGAAGCCATCTTGATTGGAATAAACTGGTAACACTTAAAACATTTAATTTAAAAAGGAACAAAATGATGGGGTTCATTTTGTCATAGAAATTATGGTTAGTGCTGTAGAAAGAAAAATTAGGACATGTTTCAAGTGTGATCTCAAATATCTTCCTGTTATATTTCAACAGGAGCAGCCTGTCAGTTGATGCCTTTGTGTTCTACTGCAGCTTCCCAGAGTGTTCTAAAGAACAACTAGAGCGCTAACAGTCTTACTTATGACAAAAGTATGGCACACCTGAAGCCATCTTGATTGGAATAAACTGGTAACACTTAAAACATTTAATTTAAAAAGGAACAAAATGAGGGGGTTCATTTTGCCATAGAAATTATGGTTAGTGCTGCAAAAAGAAAATTTAGTGCATGTTTTAAGTGAGATCTCAAATCCTCTTCTATTTCATTAGAAAATTCTGACATGCAGACTGAAACAATCACTTTCAATACCAGCAGTAGACTTCCAGTTAACTCCTTGGTGAGCAGTAGCTTTACTACAGTGATCTAATGAACAACTAGAGTAATAACATTCTGAATTTATGGCAAATGTGTGACACATCTGAATGCCTTCTTGATGGAATCAAAGTAAAAAACTGAAAGCATTTCCTACTGAGGAGACTGCAGTAAATGAGGAAATTAGGAAACTTCATAACAAAGAAGTCTTCCAAGATGGCCACCAGTGAAAAAAGAGCCCAAATGTAGCACAAATATTACCCAGATGTAGCCCACATATAGCCCAATGACAAAAGTGTGCAAAACACTTTTTATTTTTAGTTTTATGTAGTGCAGACTGGTCAGGTATTGGAGCGTTGCATCTTAAAACATGACCCCCTACACTACAAAAACACCACTGCACTACCCTAAACCCTAAAACACTACCCCAGCACGACCCCCTACACTACACAAGCACCACTGCACTATCCTAAACCCTAAAACACTACCCCCAGCATGACCCCCTACACTACACAAACACCACTGCACTACCCTAAACCCTAAAACACTACCCCAACACCACTGCACTAACCTAAATCCTAAAACACTACCCCAGCACGACCCCTACACTACCCAAACACCACTGCACTATCCTAAAACATGACCCCTACACTACACAAACACCACTGCACTACCCTAAACCCTAAAACACTACGCCCAGCACGACCCCCTACACTACACAAGCACCACTGCACTACCCTAAACCCTAAAACACTATCCCCAGCACGACCCCCTACACTACAAAAACACCACTGCACTACCTTAAACCCTAAAACACTACCCCCAGCACGACCCCCTACACTACCCAAACACCACTGCACTAACCTAAATCCTAAAACACTACCCCCAGCACGACCCCTACACTACCCAAACACCACTGCACTACCCTAAACCCTAAAACACTACCCCCAGCACGACCCCCTACACTACACAAGCACCACTGCACTACCCTAAACCCTAAAACACTACCCCCAGCACGACCCCCTACACTGCCCGAACACCACTGCACTGCCCTAAACCCTGAAACACCAGCCCCTGCACGACCCCCTACACTGCCCGAACACCACTGCACTGCCCTAAACCCTGAAACACATACCCTAGCACAACCCCCTACACTGCCCGAACACCACTGCACTACCCTAAATCACTACCCCCAGCTCGACCCCCTACACTACCCAAACACCACTGCACTACCCTAAACCCTAAAACACTACCCCAGCACGACCCCCTACACTACCCAAACACCACTGCACTACCCTAAACCCTAAAACACTCCCCCAGCACGACTCCCTACACTACCCAAACACCACTGCACTACCCTAAACCCTAAATCTACCCCCAGCATGACCCCCTACACTAAACAAACACCACTGCACTACCCTAAACCCTAAAACACTACCCCCAGCACGACCCTCTTCACTACCTAATGACAACTGCACAATTTGTTACAGGCGTTGCAACGCAGGCCTGTGGTGCTTACTGGAAGTACCTAGTGGGCTAGTTGGGCCCCAGGGACCCTCAGGATTCAAGGGGACTTAATCCCGCAACTTAAAACGCGCTCTGTAGCGCATTTTAAGAGGTAGTTTTAATCCCCCTGCCCTATTATGTACTAGGGACTTGCAGAGGAGGTCATGCTAATCACAGGGGTACCCCAACGCATAGTGTTCCCTAGTGTATGTAGGTGTTTTCACTGTATTCTAAGTGTCTTTTAGCATAGCACTGGCTCTGGTTAGTCAGAGTCAGTTACCACCAGTACCCGTCTGAAAAAGTTGTGGGCACAGGATGATTTTGCAACAAGGCCTCTTTCTGCTCCTCTGTTGGTTCTTTCTGCACATCTTTTGCTTCTTTCTGTGCGTTTTTCTTCTTTCTTCACATGTCCTACCTCTGTAGGCATAGTTAGAAACTAGCATTTAAAAAAACCTTTGAAATTCACTTAAAAAATCATAGGTTTCAGGCACGTTATAGTTTGAAATTAGCATTTAAAAAACCTTTGAAATTCACTGAAAAAACCATAGGTTTCAGACACGTTATAGTTAGAAATTAGCATTTAAAAAACCTTTGAAATTCACTGAAAAAACCATAGGTTTTAGGGACAGTTATAGTTAGTTGGACATTTCACTCGTACAAAACCATAGAAATTCCCCCGTTATAGTTAGTTCAGCTAACTATAACTCGCGCCCCGCAATGCACTGCTGATGACGTCACATATTACATCACTCATGACATGGTCAGTGACATCACTGATGACATCACTGATGACATCTCAAATGACATCACTGATGACATCATCCATGTGATAATTTCATGCATCTTCTCACACCCTAATATAACTTTTGATACACCCACTCTAAATTACAGACTGCCATTCTCAAAACCATAGACACTCCAACACCAAAAACTACATACCCACTCACTGATTCTTAGGTCTTCTACACACACATCCACTCACTCACCCGTACAGTCACTCATACTTAGTCACTCAGTACAGGACTATCATATGCACTCATACACCTATATAAACACTCACACACCGCCACTCATCCATAGAGGTACTCACAAACCTAGTCAGTCATGCAAAAACTTAATCACACACCCATTTACTCACCTATACAGTTATACACACACCAGCTCACTTACTCATACAAATACTAGCACATTCTTACGCTCTTATACAATCACTGATACAAGTACACACTCATCCATACAGCCACTCTCACAATCACACACCATCACTTATAGCCATTTATATACTCCAACACACATATATACTGCCTTTCACATATGTAGTTACTCACACATGTACCACTGAGATATACATTCAATCACTAACACACCCATACACACACTCACCCACCCATACAGTCCATCACAGATGCACTCTTGAAACCATGCACCCAGTGAATCACCAACTCACACATCTATGCACAGAGTCACACACACCCCACCCACACAAACACTCAGGCACCCATACAGATACTCAGACAATCAATCAATAACCCATGTAGACACTCATGTAGCTATTCAGAAAGCCATGCAGCCGCTTACAAACCAACAGACAGACGGATACAGACATTCACACAGTTTAGTCACTAACCCATGCATTCAGTAAGATACATTTAATCACTCACTTGTAGAGTCAGTCACTCACGTACTAAATCATCCATTCAGACACTTATACACCCACTCATTCTTCAATACGCCTTTCCCTATATATATTAAACATATTTATACTTTACAGAAACACACAGTCACTGGATGATGTCATCAGTGATGTCATCAGTGATGTCATTTGAGATGTCATCAGTGATGTCATCAGTGATGTCACTGACCATGTCATGAGTGATGTAATATGTGACGTCATCAGCAGTGCATTGCGGGGCGCGAGTTATAGTTAGCTGAACTAACTATAACGGGGGAATTTCTATGGTTTTGTACGAGTGAAATGTCCAACTAACTATAACTGTCCCTAAAACCTATGCTTTTTTCAGTGAATTTCAAAGGTTTTTTAAATGCTAATTTCTAACTATAACGTGTCTGAAACCTATGGTTTTTCAGTGAATATATATATATATATATATATATATATATATATATATATATATATATATATATATATATATATATATATAATCTACTGGCGGTCGCCAGTAGATAGTTATAGTTACAACCTATTATCCATAGGAAATCCGCGACATTCTATTTGAAATAACTCTCTTGCCGGTTGACGTATCTTCGCGAAATTTTCAAACTTTGTGGCCCGCTCCGGTCCGCTCCTACCCTGAAAGTCTCGGGGGATTCGTCAAGCGGGGGCCGAGAAAAAAGGGGGTCCCAAAACGCGTTTTCCCCATGCACTTTTCCATAGGAAACTTTAGACACGGCTACAGCCCGAACTGCTGAACGGAATTACACCAAATTTGGCAAAGAGGTAGTTCTTGGTTCAGAAAGAACCCTTTTTGTTAAATGGTGTAAATCCGTTCAGTAGTTGCTGAGAAAATGAAAAGTAAAAAGTTAGTGATATCTATGGCCGAGTAGGGTCCGCGTACCCTCAGCGCACCCTGCGCGCACCGTCCCGATCACGAGCTGCATGTTAATTGGCTGTCAGCTGGCTGTCAACATTCCGATTCAGGAAATGTTGGCAGCCATTTTGTCCCTCGGTAGAACCGAGGGACAGAAACAAGTGCGCAAAGCGCACAAAGGGGGCAGGGTAGAAACACCCTGACCCCCTAGGTTTGCTCAGGGGGTCCCACAAGGACCCCCTGGGCAAAAAAAAAATTTTTTTTTTAAATTCGGCAGGATGCGCTCAGGGTGCGCGAATCCTGCAAAAAAAATCGAAGCGCGGTCTCCCGCGCTCGATGTTAATTGGCCCCCGGGTGGCCCAAGTCCCGGGGGCATGGTGGGGGGATAATTTAATGTGTGGGGGGCCTCAAAGGGCCCCCCAAGCCCCGGGGACCGCCACCCCCTGGGGCTTTTTTTAAAAAATGGTGCGGGAGGGCTCTGAGCCCTCCCGCAGCCCCGGGGACCACCACCTCCCCGGGGCTTTTTTAAAATACATTATTAAACCTGTGTGGGGGGGGCTCCAGCCCCCCCACACGCCCCGGGGACCACCACCTCCCCGGGGCACTAAACATTTTAATATGGGGGTCCGTTACGGACCCCCAGAGCCCCGGGGACCACCACCTCCCCGGGGCTGTGTACTGAATGGGAGGGGGCCGCGCGGCCCCCCTCCTGGAGCCCTTGATGGCCCTGGGGACCACCACCCCCAGGGCCGGCTCCTGCAGTGTCCCGGGGTGCCTACCCCCGGGACACTGTAGTTTGCTATGGCAGGACGGGAGCCTCGCGGCTCCCGTCCTGCCATAGCAAACTGCCTTGGATATTGGAAGAGAGAGCAGGGAAACCTGCTCTCTCTTCCAATATCCAAAGCGATTGCTTTTCCACATGGGGAGCAGCATGTCAGCTGCTCCCCATGTGGAACAGCAATGCCGGCTCCCAAGGGACGTGGGGAGCCGGCGGGACTGTGGGGGATTGGGGACCCCCCACAGTCCCCAACGGAGAGGGCCAGCCCCGGGGGATGGGGTCCCCGGGGCAAGTAGTGGCTCGGGAGGGGGCCACGCGGCCCCCCTCCCCAAAAAAGAGATTTTTTTTTTTTTTAAATGGAAAGGCCGGCCCCGGGAGATGGGGTCCCCGGGGCCTTAAAATGGCCAGAGGAGGGGGGCCACGCTGCCCCCCTCAAAAAAAAAAATATAGAGGCCATGCCCCGGGGGATGGGGTCCCCGGGGAAAATACAGGCCCAGGGAAGGGGGGCCACGCGGCCCCCTTCCCGTTTTTTTTTTTTTTTGGGAAATTTAAAAAAAGGGGTAAGGCCCTGGGGGATGGGGTCCCCAGGGACCAAAAAGAGAAAAAAGGAAGGGGGGCCACACAGCCCCCTTCAGGGGACAAAAACAAAAACGATCGGGCCCACAGGCCCCGCCCCTTACTTCACCACTCTGCAAACGCGCCCCTGGCGCGTTTGCAGAGGGGAACAAATTCACCTTGAATACTGGGGGTCCCTGGGGCCAACTAGCCCACCAGGAACCTCCAGTATGCGCCAGGGGCTGCCTTGCAGAGACGTGTAGAGAGGCCACACCCCTTTTACACCTCTCTGCAACGCAGCTCTGTGGCGCTTTTGGAGGTATATGGTGGGCTAGTTGGACTCCGGGGACCCTCAGGATTCAAGGGGACTTAATCCCCCAACTTAAAACGCGCCACGGGGCGCGTTTGCACAGTGGTGAAGGGAGGGGCGGGGCTTCAGGTGACATGTGTGCAAACAGGCCCCGTGGCGCGTTTTAAGATGGGGAATTAAATCCCCTTCAATCCTGAGGGTCCCTGGGGGCCAACTAGCCCAACAGTTACATCCAGAATGCGCCACAGAGCTGCGTTGCAGAGAGGTGTAAAAAGGGGTGTGGCCTCTCTACACGTCTCTGCAACGCAGCCCCCTGGCGCATATTGGAGGTTCCTGGTGGTCTAGTTGGCCCCTAGGGACCCTCAGGATTCAAGGGGACTTAATCCCCCAACTTAAAACGCGCCACGGGCGTGTTTGCAAAGATGTCACCTCAGGCCCCGCCCCCTCCCTTCACCATTGTGCAAATATTCCTCTAAAATCAGCCGAAATAGGAATTCCGATTTACTCACCTGTTATAAGGAGAGACCTCAGTGCTGTATCTTTCAGCCCAGTACTGGTCCTGAAAAGTAATTTTAACCGTACTTACCAGTAACTTGAATTTCCTTCCATAGGCTAACATTGACTGGTTTCACTTGGAAATTCTTCTAAGTGTGGAGTTTTGGAACTTTAAAATATTCCTCTAAAATCAGCCGAAATACGAATTCCGATTTACTCACCTGTTATCAGGAGAGACCTCAGTGCTGCATCTTTCAGCCCAGTACTGGTCCTGAAAAGTAATTTTAACCGTACTTACCGGTAACTTGAATTTCCTTCATAGGCTAACATTGACTGGTTTCACTTGGAAATTCTTCTAAGTGTGGAGTTTTGGAACTTTAAAATATTCCTCTAAAATCAGCCGAAATACGAATTCCGATTTACTCACCTGTTATCAGGAGAGACCTCAGTGCTGCATCTTTCAGCCCAGTACTGGTCCTGAAAAGTAATTTTAACCGTACTTACCAGTAACTTGAATTTCCTTCCATAGGCTAACATTGACTGGTTTCACTTGGAAATTCTTCTAAGTGTGGAGTTTTGGAACTTTAAAATATTCCTCTAAAATCAGCCGAAATACGAATTCCGATTTACTCACCTGTTATCAGGAGAGACCTCAGTGCTGCATGTTTCAGCCCAGTACTGATCCTCAAAAGTAATTTTAACCGTACTTACCGGTAACTTGAATTTCCTTCATAGGCTAACATTGACTGGTTTTCAGCAAAAAAGTTTCAAAGTGTTGATTTTCACAAACTACAAATATTCCTTAAAAATCGCCTGTATGACTTAAACGCATTCTTTCAACTGTTTACAGGAGATGCACCAGTGCTGGATCCAGGATCCAACACTGAGTAAGAAAAAGTAACGATAACAGTTTTTACCTGCTAAGTGAATTTCCTTCCATAGGATAACATTGGTGATTCTATGAGAAAAAGTTTCTAAGTGTCAACTTTTAAAATACAATAATATTCCTTAAAAATCACGACTGTAACCAAAATGCTTTTACTCAACTGTTTACAGGAGATGTACCAGGACTGAATCTAGGATCCAGTCCTGTGGTTAGAAAAGTAATCCATAAAGTAACTAATTGCATTTAACTAGAAATTCACATTGAGCTGAATGTTGCATTGTGTTTGAAAATGTGTTGCCCATTGCAACAACTGTAACTACTGTACTTAAAAGTGTATTGCCTATCTGCAAAGTATTTAAACTAAAGTAATTCATTAAGAGAAAGTATTTTTTGTAATGTAATGTATAATGTAATTACAATGTAATTTAAAAAATAAAATATGTAAAAAAAAATTGTTTCTAAAAATGTAGTAAATCAGTATGAAAAAAATTAATATAACAATTAATACATTTAAAAATTGTCATTTACAAAACCTTTGAAATTCACTAAAAAAAACGTAGGTTTCAGGCACGTTATAGTTAGAAATTAGCATTTAAAAAACCTTTCAAATTCACTGAAAAAACCATAGGTTTCAGACACGTTATAGTTACAAATTAGCATTTAAAAAACCTTTGAAATTCACTGAAAAAACCATAGGTTTCAGACACGTTATAGTTACAAATTAGCATTTAAAAAACCTTTGAAATTCACTGAAAAAACCATAGGTTTTAGGGACAGTTATAGTTACTTGGACATTGCACTCGTACAAAACCCGTGAAATTCCCCGTTATAGTTAGTTCAGCTAACTATAACTCGCGCCCCGCAATGCACTGCTGATGACGTCACATATTACATCACTCATGACATGGTCAGTGACATCACTGATGACATCACTGATGACATCTCAAATGACATCACTGATGACATCATCCACGTGATAATCTGATGCACCTCCTCACACCCTAATATAACCTTTGATACACCCACTCTAAATTACAGACTGCCATTCGCAAAACCATAGACACTCCAACACCAATAACTACATACCCACTCACTGATTCTTAGGTCTACACACACACATCCACTCACTCACTCGTACATTCACTCATACTTACGGTCACTCAGTACAGGACTATCATATGCACTCATACTCCTATATAGACACTCAAACACCGCCACTCATCCATAGAGGTACTCACACACCTAGTCAGTCATGCAAATAATTAAACACACTACCATTTACTCACCTATACAGTTATACACACACCACCCCACTTACTCATACAAATACTAGCACATTCTTACGCTCTTATACAATCACTGATACAAGCACACACTCATCCATACAGCCACTATCACAATCAGTCACTCTCGCTTATAGCTATTTATATACTCCAACACACATATATACTGCCTTTCACATATGTAGTTACTCACACATGTACCACTGGGACATACATTCACTCACTAACACACTCTTACACACACTTACCCACCCATAAAGTCTATCACAGATGCACTCTTGAAACCATCCACCCAGTGAATCACCCACTCACACATCTATGCACAGAGTCGCACACACCCCTCGCACACAAACACTCAGGCACCCATACAGATACTCACACAAGCATTCAATAACTCAAATAGACACTCATGTAGCTATTCACAAACACATGCAGCCACTTACACAGCAACAGACAGACGGATACAGACATTCACCCAGTTTAGTCACTAACCCATGCATTCAGTACGATACGTTAAATCACTCACTTATACAGTCAGTCACGCACCTACTAAATCATCCATACAGACACTTACACACCCACTCATTCTTCAATACGTCTTTTCCTATATATATTAAAAATATTTAAACTTTAGAGAAACACACAGTCACTGGATGATGTCATCAGTGATGTCATTTGAGATGTCATCAGTGATGTCATCAGTGATGTCACTGACCATGTCATGAGTGATGTAATATGTGACGTCATCAGCAGTGCATTGCGGGCGCGAGTTATAGTTAGCTGAACTAACTATAACGGGGAATTTCACGGGTTTTGTACGAGTGCAATGTCCAAGTAACTATAACTGTCCCTAAAACCTATGGTTTTTTCAGTGAATATATATATATATATATCCTGCACTCTCCACCCCACGTTTGCAGATTCTCCACAAAGACTGGAGCACGGACCATCAAATGAGTGCTGGCAAAATTCTTTATTTTTCCATTAGCAGCAGTCAGCCATTACGCGTTTCAGCCCCGAAGGGCCTTGATCACATGACGCGCTCCACAGCTTCACTTTGCCTTTTCTACAATTTTTTTAAAGTGACAAGTGCAAGATGTTTAACAGTCGTAAGCATAAACAATAGACTAAATGTTTACATATCGCGTACCACGTTTGGTACTAGATTAAAAACCATGGAAGTTCATATTCAAACATTTACATCATGTTTAAAATAACTATAAGTTCAAGGTTAACATCTGTGTATAAATACATTAAAATTTGATTGACCTGGCTCCACATTTCGGTAAAACCTCGGCACAGTTTTCGTGGTACTATTTGGTATCTTAGTACAGCAATTCATAATAAATGTATTTCGAAAACCTATCCAATATTTCTGTATAATACAACTTGCACAGATAATATGTCTGTTATCACAACCTGTAAACAACCTTTTTGTAAACATTACGACTGCAAAAAGTGCTCAGTGCAAGAATATGAAAGTGCGTGTGCATAACCCTGAAGTGAAAAAGGCTAAAAAATGAATAAAAACTGTAGGTTCGACTGGGAGGGCGGCTAAGATTATTGATTGGTTCATTGTTCATCTAGCTTGTATAAATACATTAGCTCATTCTGTTGGTACCACCCAATAATAATGCATTACGCTATCCTAACCTTGTTTACAGACAGGTGTAGAGGTCTTCCGTGGCGTTTAGTCCGCCCGGATGTTTGGAATCTAGTTCAAGGATGTACCGAGTTTCCAATCTGCGTAACATCCTTTCGCCATTTCCTCCTCTCTTATTTGGTGGTACGGAATCAATCAAATAGTGTTTTAGGTCACTCGGATCGGACCTGTGGCATTCGCCAAAGTGCTGCGCCACGGGATAGGAGTGATCCTGATTTTTGATGGCACGTGTGTGCTGGAGTATCCTTATGTGGCCCTGAAGTATAGTACTTCTTACATATCGTAGGCCACATGTACACTCCAGCACATAAATAACGTGATCAGTCCTGCATGTTAATGGTCTGGTGATGTTGCGTTCTTGATTGCCAAAGGGGATCCTGTATGTTACTTTATTGATGCCATATTGGCAGGCTTTACACAATTTGCACTTGTAAAATCCTTTGCGTTGTGTAAGCCATGCTGTTCCTTTTTGGTTCTCGAGGTTACTTTTGACCAAACTATCCCTCATTGCGGGTGCCCTGCTATATGTAATAGCTATATTTTTTGGCAACAGATGGCCTATAATGGGGTCATTAAGAACTATAGGCCAATTTCTTTTAATGATGTGCTTGATCGCCTTTTCTTGCTTACTATACTTTAAAATCATTCTGAAAGCATCATCACTTTCCCTTATGTACGTCTTGGTAGAGGACTGACTAAATTCCTGTGATCTTGTGTTGGCAAGTAAGTCTAATCTTGCCAATGCGTTACTTTTGGTGATTGCCGTGTTAATGCATTTATTAGAGTATCCTCTAGCCAGAAACTTTGCTTTGCTTGCCAGTTGTGCTGTTCTGAGGTCATCTTTATTGCTGCATATCCTCTTTAATCTTAGCATCTCCCCGTAGGGGATGCTTTGTATGAGATGTCGTGGGTGGGAGCTGGTTGCATGCAGCACTGAGTTGCCTGCAGTCTGCTTCCTGTATGATTTAGTTTCTATCTTATTGTTGTTGACATACACTTGGACATCTAAAAAACTCACCATTTCTGCACTTATGGTTGCAGTAAAATTAAGATTGATGTCACTGATGTTAAGCCTCTTGATAAACTCCTGTGCACTTGACAAGGTCCCTTGCCAAATTACAAAAAGATCATCTATATACCGCAACCACAGTTTGACATTCTCTTTAAAATACATTTCATGAGTGTTCTTCAATACCAGCTCCTCCCACCAGCCCATATGGAGACAAGCATAGCTGGGGGAGAAGCTGGCCCCCATTGCTACCCCTTGTCGCTGTTGATAAAGTGCATTTTGAAACATAAAAACATTGTTGTATAGACAGAATTCCACCATGCTAACAAGCATTTTGTTATGTTGTACCATTTGAGTTGGTCTACTATTGAGATAATGTTGGAGAGCCCTCAGTCCATCTTGATGGTTTATGCTATATATATATATATATATTTGGCCCAGTTTGACGAATCTTCACAAAAGTTTCCAAAACAATTTGACGCTCACTTCACCTGCTCTCTGAAAAGTTTTGGGGTGATTTGTGAAGCAGGGGCCACAAAAAGGTCCCAAAACTCGTTTTCCCCGTGTTAATTCCCATCGCTATTTTGAACACGACTACAGCCGAACTGCTCTACAGAATTTCACCACATTTGGCAGAAAGCTAGCTCTTGGTCCAGAAAGTTCACTCCTTGTGATTTGGTGTAATCCACTCAGTAGTTTTAGAGATATTAACCGAAAACCAAATTTGTATATCTAGGGACGTAGATTCTCTGCGGATCCGACAGCCGCCATGCTGAAATCTGATTGGCTGACAAAACTTCAGCCAGGATGTGTTGCCAGCCATCTTGGGACTCTGCGTCAGCCAAGTCCTGTCATAAACGTTAACAATAAAGAAAAGGGGGCAGGGTAGGAATACCCTGACCCCCTGCATGTGGTGGTGGGGTCCCACAGAGACACCGCTGGGGGTTAAAAACATTTTGTTTTGCAATTATGCTGCAAAATTGCTGGTGGATCTGCAAATTAGCAGAAAGATTGGAAAAAAAAAACACCTGAGCTTGTTTTCTATATGGCCCCAGACCCCCCAACTCATGGGCCAGGTCCCAGGACCCAGGCATTTAGCAATTATTTATATAAGTTAAGTTACGGCTGGAAAGCAACAGTACTCATACTGGTGCTCACTTGTAGCTCGAGAACAGCAGCTGACTCTGAGTACAGTCATGAATCAAGGCAGTCACTTCCCGAGAGTTCCAGACTTTGCAGCACTCACTACTCTCTTGACTGCTTTATCTGCCTTGTGTGTGCGAGAAAGAGGCCTGCTTGTGATGTGCTTGATAGCCCAGCACTGTACTCCCAGGAGCAGAGGATTAGGCATATGAGAGAGTGCATGGAACGAAGTATAGCAGACGGGGTGTAGGAGCGTCGCAAGCACCACAGACTGCCTGAGAAGGAAGCATCCCAGTGACATACATGGTGCAGCACCGAGAGGTTCAGTGGGTAATACTCAGAGGATAGTGCTGAGAGGTGCAGCAGGAGCAGTGCTGTGGGCAACAGGGTTGTGTACAGGGGGTAGCACTGAGAGGTACCGGGAGGAGCTGGTCAATACATGTACAGTGTGCAGCGAGGTACAGTAGGGGGGGTTTGACACGCAGCCAGTAGCATCGCTGGGGTCTGTGAGAACTGATTTCAGAGCACCTGTCAGTGCCTCTGTCAGTCTATCGGGAGCGCTGTCTGTGTGTCAATCGCGTTATCTCTTTTCTAGTCATATCTTTATCTTTAGCTCACGTCTCTCAAACACTGTGCTTCGGGCATCTGTCTTCTCATTTTGTTTCTATTGGAAACTCTCTTTGCTCTTCTGAGTCCACGTCATGAACTCCTGTGTGTCTCACTACCTCATTCCCTCCTTATCTCTTTGCCATGTATAATATCTGTACCTTGAGCAAAAGCATCTGGTAAACTGTGCAGTTATCTATGTCTGTCGGTGTCTGACCGTGCTGTCTGTCTTGAGTGTCGGACCGAATCATTGTATCTCCGAGTGTCAGATAGTGTCACCTGGTCATTAGGTGTGTAAACCATCTAATTATCTTTGTCAGTGTATGACCGTAACTGGCTAGTTGCCTATGTCTGTTGGTGTCTGACCATGCTGTGGGTCTCTGAGTGTTGGACCACATCATTTTATCTCCGAGTGTCAGATAGTGTTAGTTGGGCCCGGGAGTTCAGGGGAATAAAACCTAGGGGGCCTATTAGCAATAACCAGCGATAATTATTGCTAAGCGCAGTTAGCGCTTGGATAATTATCGCCGGCTATCGCAGGTTTCTATCGCGGAGATAGCGTGCTATCAGCAACGCTTATCTCCTAAGCGATAGAAACCCTGGAGAACAGTGTGAATATCGCTTGAAAACAAGCGATATTCACACTGTGACCAGTGTTAGCTAGGTGATAGGGCGAGGGGATTTAGCCATGTAATCCACCTCCCATTGGATTACATGGCTAAGTCAGGTCTGGACCAGGCGTTAACAAACCAGCGCTAAACGTGTTTAGCGCTGGTTCGTTAATCACCTCCCCTGCCTCGCTAATAGGCGATAGCGAGCTTAGCGACTGTTTCCAGTCGCTTTTAGGTTGGGAACGCCTACTTTGCATGCCATTAGCGATAAATATCGCTGGCATGCAAAGCGGCACCCAATCCGGTCGCTATCGCCTAGAAGCTGTCGCTAACAGCAGTTAGCGACAGCTTCCTAATAGGGCGTTAGAATTATCGCCGCTTTAGCGGGAAAAAGTCCCGCTAAAGCGGCGATAGAGCCCTTGATAATATGCCCCCTACTGTTCCTGCTATTGATTGACATTAAACTGCCCCACAGCAAAAAGGAGTTGGTGGCGTCAGAGATATTTTTGGAAATCACCAGTCGGGTTCTGTAATAGCGGCACACACTATGGGGGCTTCTAGAAACATTTAAATTGCACCAGAGTGTGAAACTGTTTCTAGTAAGCTGCATATCGGCTGCTTTTACCTTTCCCGAATATTTTTAGCATGTTAACATGAGGGGGTTAGTCTTTTGAAACCACAGTCAACAGTGTAACCACTTGATGCCACACCCCAACATCTGGCATGCCATCACATTTCCTTCTACTATGATTTAATGTGCCACAGAATCTGTAAGACTTTCGACGAAAAAGGAAGAATGCATGTGAATCTATATATATATATATCCAACGTAAGTATGTGTAGAGTTAGGCATAGGACATCTATAGAATATAAACTTACCTGTTGATAGTTTCTCCCTCGATATTCTGGTCACGATATTGTCCATTCAATAATTGGTCCGCAATATTCCCGACCTACACCTCTGGCTACCACTCCCCACCCCTCCTGCCCCTCATCACGCTCACACTCTGGGAATGATGAGTCCCAAGCATGATACACTTTCGAGATCTTACGAAGGTGAGTCGGGAGGTAGCTCTTTATGCTATGACGATGGATAATCTGTCATCGGCCATTGGTTGTGCCATGACCGGTGTCATGACATGTTCATTTGACAGTAGTCCAGTTTGGTAGAACCCTTTGGCAGATCCCTAAAGTCTAGTGAAACAGAATATTCATGAGACAGTCCACATCTGCAAGCAGCCATGCGGAGTCTGTCAGCATGATGAAACGGCGAGCAAAAAGGCACATGGCTACTGCACTAGGGACTTTTCATTCTATACCAAGTTAACAAGTATCCCTTAGATATTTCTTTATGTGGTTTGCAAGCAAACCATTTGAATATTAAAAAACCTTGCAATGGTGCAACTCGCTAATTTTCTTATGACACATATTAAGCCCAATTGTAATGTTTTTATTGACCAACAAATAACGTATTTCATTTAATTGATGAACATAAATTGCCATTGTCATGACACTATATAAATGCTTCAATACAACACACTATATACAATGCATCAGGGGATGACTGAAAGCTTACTCTATTAGACAGGAATATGGAGTTCCTTGTTTCCCACTTTGTTCACGTTATCTCTCTTCCGTGCTTGTTTCCTATCACCAGCAATCATCTTTTAGTATATAGAGTCATGTCTTGAGTTAACTTTACTCAATGGACATGGCATGCCCACATTATTGGTGAAAAGGTAAAAGTAACCCAGAGCGGCTATCAAAGAATAACTCTCAAGCCCTCAGTTCAAAAGCCAGTCTGTTCTACTGTACTTTACAAGGTAAATGCCATGCAGTCTCCCTCATATCTTGAGACTGTAGCTGACCCAGGGCCTCTGTGTTCTGTATGTGGTATGAACGCCAGGGAGACGCATGTAAAATCAATAGAGAACTGTCAGATAAGTGACAACCTTTAGTTACACTTACTCCATATTGAATGGGTTGAACCAGTGTCTAAAGAGGCATTATTCTTTTTTATATTCATCTTAGCGTCACGCTGATCTATTTTTTGTAATGGTGACAGCAGCACTTTAAGGCTTTATATAAAAGGCATGACAGTGTAAAATATGTCTCACAGTTTTGCAATAACTATTGACTTATTTTACTAAAACTGCCCAAGATCTACACTCCACCCTAACCGGTTTCAATTAATGTATGTGTAGTTTTAAAGGTACAGCACGATACCTGAAATTGCAGACATTATCTTAATTCCAGACCTACATATTGCAGCGCAATGGTGGCATAATTTATTTTCTTTAATTTTTCATGTCATTTGTTTCGTTCTAGAATATGAAAACTTCGCACAAGGAGGTAACCCAGCGAAACCGGATGCTCCTCGTCTGGATGGTACAGCAAAACCTAGGACAGAATTCCCAGGTTATACAGATAATAACGCACTTTCTTTCTTAATCTTGCATATCGATTGCAGTGCAGCTAAAATGGTAAAATGCGTTTTGTTTTTACAAATTTCCAGGTTGCCCAAGGTGCTATGCTATATTAATCTGACTTTTATATGAACATTCCTCCATTTTAACTGCAGATTTTAGGAAATGGTTATAAACACTTATCATTCAAGGCTGCAAGTACTATTTTCCTGCAGAAAGAACACATAGAATTATAGATGGGTAACAGTGAATTACGGGAATGTTCTTCACCAAGGGGTTCTGAGTGACATCAAATAGACAAGGAGAGCAAAGCTCGAGGTGTTTATGTCACTCAGAACCCTGAGTTGAAAAACCTCCCTGTAATTCACTTTTTACCCATCTATAATATTATGTTATATATGACCTCCAAAATCACATGCCCCGCTTTCAACTACTACACAGTGATGGGGGAGCCATACATAACACAGCCTCTCCTCCATGTCTCAAATTTAATAAAAATAAGCTTACCAGCAATCCCTAACCAACTCCTATCACCTTCCATGCCTTCCTTCCCCTCCTACAGCTCTGCTTTCTGCCAAAGAAGACAATCATCACTGTGCTGACAGGCTCTCAAAGAGCCCTGTCAGCCTGGCCTGGAGGGCCCTCATGGCGTAGCAACAGTGGTTAACAAGTTTTGTTATCAACTGTTGCTACGCCTGAGAAGTGAGTTGTGACATTAAGAAATTGACATAAACAATACAGGATCTCCATGCAGCCATACAAAACCATGTGCATTATCTTGCTCCTGTTCTGTAGTACAGGAGAGATCCCTGCACATAACCTATATTGATAACTGCATGGGTAATGGTCATAGCCACTGGTATTATGCAGCAGGGGAGCACCAAATTATGCGGCACAGTAGATTAAATTATGTGGCAAGAAAAGGCAAATTATGCAACGTAATGTAGCACATTTTGTGATAGTATTACTTCATTGTTTTGGCATTTTTACAGATGTTAACCCTGTTCATGCAAAAGTTCTACTATATTAATGACCCAGATACGCAGTCAAACTTTGCGAAGGTCCTTCAATTCCAACAGGTGTTGTCACAATTGTAGTAACTTTTGATACGTTTGAGCTCGATACAATTTTTTTGTTAAAATATTTTTATGGAGCAGGTAATGGATTATGTGGCAATTCCAGTCATTTGACTGCGTCTGGATATAGTATGCTCTGCAAGCTGTACAACATGGAAATGGGATGAAAGAGAGTAGTAGTTGTTCTGTGTTTCTATAATGTTCAATTTGGAGTTCAAGTGCTTACGTGCAAAGTTAACAAGTTAGTGCATACGCTTTACGCTATGCAATGTCTATAGGGCCCAGTACACGGACTAGTAACAATAGACATATGCAGGCTACTAATATAGTGAACATTGCTAGGCTGGATTGGAGTTGATACAAAGGCATGGAAAGAGATATGTAGAATCTGAAAATGAGGACTAGTACTGAGGTATTTGGGATCATTAGGGTTAATTGAGCAAAATATAAGATGCATTCGGACTGGTAAAGGTGGGTTGAAGTATGGGACTTCAGGGGCCATATTATATAAAGTATCCCAGGGGTGCAACGGTCGTTTGCACCCGCTTTGCACGGCTCCGGGGCACGCTGGTATTACAGAAGGGGCAGCAGACACCTGTGCAGCCCCTTCTGCGATACAGATAGCGCTGGTGCACGTACAGCACTATCATTAGAGGAAATCTCTTTACCTCTGCGCCATACTATAGACGCAGGCCCAAAGGTAAAGGAGCTGTCAGGATGCGACTGAGAGTGAGCCACCTAAAAGGTGGTGCACTGTCTGGGTGCCCCAGATGGCAGCCCTCAGAAGGGGGTGAAGGAGGTCCTATAGACCCCCTAGACATGCCCTTGCAGGCGGATGCTGTCACTCACTGCACCCGCCTGCAAGGGGTTCTCTCAACCCTCTTAAAAGTGCAGGCGGGTTTCCGCCTGCACAGTAAAACACGGAGTGTCAGCTTCAAAGCCACTTTGTATTTCACTTGAATGCGCTGCCCCAGGGCAGCACAAGTTCACGCCTGCCCCCGGGGCAGCTCATTCAAATTAATACGACGCACTCTCCTTGTTAGCAGCGAGCACACCTTTTGAAAGGTGCACCCAGCACTAATAAGGAAAATGCACTGCATCCTATAATTCAGCCCCAGGTGTCTAGATTCTGATTGGGGTGGCTGATATTAGGGCATGTTAGCATGGAAATGGTAATGAAGATTGGCTGATAGCAGGAGATGTCAGAATGCACAAGTTGTGCAATGTGCTAGTAGGGTGGTAGTAGGGTGCACATAGTTGTTTCTTATACTGAGGACATGTATACGGGTGGTGAGGTGCAAAAAGAGTTGCATTAAAAGCTGTTACTGCTTCAAGCGGTATGTATTTGAAGCTGAAAACAGCTGCTGAATTGGTGCGTTTAGAGTGCTTAAATGCTAAACACTGGAAGATCAGACAATGAAAAAATAAATCATTAAAAGATTGCTGTCCATGCATATGCAGGCACGCTTTTGTTCATGCATGGGCAGCAATATTTGGGAATTTTTAAAAGTCATTTAAATATTACATACAATGCACACTCATTTGGCATCTTTGAATGATTCTAAAGCAATTCAAAGATTGCCTTTTCCTGTAGTACTCGTGCTGCACTTGCGCTGCAAGTGGCAGAGAAAGCCTAGCATCAATGACTGTAGAGCAGCCGACCCTTGCAAAATGCAACACATATTTATATATAATATAATATAATATAATATAATATAATATAATGTAATGTAATGTAATATTATATTATATTATATATATATATTGATATATTTATATGGTTAAATTAGTGACATTATAGTTAGAAATTGTAATTTTATCTTACTTTACAGTTAAAAAATCCTTAGAGGAGGGGTGTGGTCTGGCACCAACCAAGATGGCCGTGTAGTCTGAGGGCTCTGCTGTGGCCCTTCCGCCCTTAACTAAAATCTGACAATATACAGAGGGCTCTGACCGGTAGAATCTGCCTGGACACCCACACGATAGCGGGGCATCGCGCTGTGTCGAAGCGGGGCCGCGATCGACGGCAGGAGAGGTCTGAACATAACGTGGCTGCGTGGCCGGGGTGCGCCGCTGAGAGCTCGTGGAGGGAGGAGCCGTCCGTGAATAGGCTGAGCCCCGCAGCGCTGGACAGGCTGAAAACGAGAGAGACCTAGGGCCGGCGTCCTGAAGCCTGATCGGACCCGGGGCCCTGTGGCGGTGCCCTGCGGGACGCTGGGATCTGCATGACTGACAGCCGGAGAGACGGGTGAGGCTGACTGCGAGAGTGTGGACTGAGTTGTGGGAGTCAGCCCAGTGCAGTGGCGGGGACACAGAACGTCCCGTTGAATTAGTGGTCTCCTCTTCACGTGGCCGCCCTCCAAACAAAGACCTACCCGCTCCGGAGCATTCCTTCACCGACTGGGGGGTGCCGGGGGGAGCCGACAATGTGGCCGAGGCCGGGCTGCAACTGGGGCCCTGGCGTCTCGGCCTAGGCCGCGAAACGGTCGTTGAGACCGGCATTCCCCTGTCTTTAGGGGACTGCAAACAGCAACAGCGGTATCGGCCTGGGGCCCCCCATCTCTTTTGGAGGCAGGGCTACTACATAAAGACGCTGCCAATGCACATGAAAACAGGGCAGCGGAGGTAAGGACCTTGATCAATGGGGCCCTTAGGCTTTTGAAACAAGTGACTTTGCCCGGGGCTAGGGCTACACCCAAACCACACCGGGGGAAGCCGGAGTGCCCGACTGGATGGTTCCCGGGAGGAGAGGACACCCCCGGTAAACGATCAGCTCCCCTCCCTTGAATAAGAGCCTGGGAACTACAGGGAGGCCCCCCCATGCCTGGTGGGAGATCGCGCTTAGGCCTCAAGATCGCGCGAACTGTTGAGTCTGGACAGCAATACGGGGAGATCCCCACGGCTGGGTCTGCAGCGACAGGAAGGTCTCGAGCGGCTTAGTGGGGGGGAGGCCCTGGGGCCCATCGGGGGAGTTTGGCCTGGACTGAGATACTGTGGTGTCTTCTCCGCCGTTCGCCCCAGCGGAGGGACACACAATGTGCCCCAAGAGTGCCCCGCCACAGCAGACTAATAAACTTGATAAATACACAGTACCCAGGGTACCGATGTCAGAGGGCGGAGCGGCGCACAGAGCTCAAGACCCAATGGAGCCTTCATTGGGGACAATTATGGCAGCGATACATGAACTGGGGACAACGCTCGAATCCAAAATGGATAAAGTCACAATCGAAGTGACCTTGCTGAGAGCAGACCTGAATAAAACCTCTGAAAAAGTGGGCACAGCAGAAACAAATATCGCCAAACTGCAAACTGCTTCCAAAAGAATGGAGAAGCAGATACAGCATCTCACACAGCAATACAAAGTGATGGCGGCAAAGCTTGAGGACCAGGAAGGGCGATCCCGGAGAAATATCATTGTAGTGATGGGGGGTGCCTGAGGGGGCAGAGGGCCCAGATGTGGGACTCTTTTTGGAAGACCTTATACTTAACCACCTCAAACCCAAGCACCTTTCGAACTTCTTCTCTGTAGAGAGAGCGTATAGAGCACTGGCGCCACCGCCAAAACCAGGGGCCCGCGAGGACGATAATTGCACGCATCCTTAACTTCCGAGATCGCGACATAATACTACAGTCAGCTCGCACAAGGTGTGACCTACCCTTTGAAAACTCTGTACTCCGGTTCTTCCCAGACTTCACTCTTATGGTACAGCGGCAACGACGCACCTTTGACGAGGTAAAGAGAACCCTGAGATAAAAAAATCTCAAATATATGATGACATTTCCCACTAAACTTTGAGTCACTGACCACGACAAATCTCTATATTTCACAACACGTGATGAGGTATGGGAGTGGCTTGAAGGAGGGAAAAAAATGAATCGCCAGCGGCGGCAGGACCCAGGCCGGAAACGGGAAGATCGAAGGCGTTCCCCTTCTGGTGGAACCCAGACCGACGAAACAGAAGCACACACACATTCTGAAGACGACGCTGGACACCGAACGGCGGGAGGGAAGGGGGGAGAGTAAGGACACATTTGAATATCAACATTGAAAATATAGCGAACGTACCCGGCCCAGAAGATAAGTAAGAACAGGAACGAAGAACTTTGTAAGGTAATCAGGGCCTATCTGATATGGTGAAAGACGTCTATGACTTTGGACAACATGCTGCCTATATGGCTAACCCTCAGATGCAAAAGGGCGGGAGGGCGGCTTCGGGTACACACGTGGCAGAGCCAGCCAACCCCGAGTTGTAGTTAAATGGTTTTATTAGGGCGACAGGTACTCTGCAAATTGGGGAGGTGGGTAGTTTTAAACCCACAGTGCAGGGTAGCAGAGAGGGGGGTTAATTGCAAAGGGGATCTGTTTTTTGAATACAAGATTATGTTTGTTATATGTTATTGTTGCACTATGCATCGACCCATCATTTCAGACCAAATGCACCTGGCGGCAATCGGGGAAGGGAGGGATGGAAAAGGAGGTGGGAATGGACCTTCATACACATAATACTCAGATATGGCTACAACACCACAGTCCACGACCACACTAAATTTTTTTACCTGGAACGTGAATGGCCTGAGGGACAAAACTAAAAGGACTTTGGTCATGCAGTACCTACTTAGGCACTCCTCCGACTTAGTCCTTCTCCAGGAGACACACTTGAAAGGCAACCAGGGTCTAGCACTCAATAGATACGGCTACACGTTAGCAGCTCATGCAGGCTTTACGACAGGATCCAGAGGAGTGGCGATACTGGTTAAAAACTCGGTACCACTGATAAGAGGCTGCACCTGGCAGGACCCGCTGGGCAGATTTGCGACACTTACCGGAACATGGGAGGGGCGAAAACTCAATATATGTTCGGTATACATCGCACCAAAATTCCATGCAGGCACCCTCCCTGAACTAAGCAAAACACTACTGGACATGCCACCAGGAATACACATACTGGGTGGGGATATGAATACAGTGATGTCACGCAAGTTGGACAAAACGGCAGCCCAGACCCACACAGGAGGGACAGAGCCGCTACGGACTTTTGCGAAAGCAATTGGTCTATCAGACCTATGGAGTCTGCATAACCCAACCAGCAGACAGAATACACACATTTCTGCCGCACACGGATCTGGGTAACGTATAGACTACCTTTTTATGCAGTGCATGCATGTGGGACACTTCTGAGGGGCACAGCATAAAGCCAAAGGCATCTCGGACCACTCACCAGTAGAGGTCCTTATCCAAGGCCCAGTCAGGACTTATACCACACCCCCACATATAGCATCCTGGCACTTTCAGAGTAGAGAATTCCAAGATAAATTTAGCGAGCGAACGCAGCAATATTTTGACGGAAACTCTGGGTCCGTGGACTCACACTCCACCTTGTGGGAAGCATACAAGGTGGTGGTGAGGGGATACTTGCAGTCCACTATAGGGGGCAACAAGAAAGAGAGGCGCTCTAAATGTACTACGTTAGAGCATGAGATGTCTACTAGAACAACGCACCAATGGTGGCGAAGCAGACACCCGGGGGCTGCAGCATTTAATAAGCCTTAAACAAAAGGAACTTCAGGACTTAGAGAAGGAAATGGCTCGCCACCACGCAGTAGCTACACAGAGACGACTGTACGACCAGGGGGACAAGGCCAACAAACTCATTGCATGGCTAGAGCAGAGAGATAGAGAGCGGAACTGGGTAGCCAAAATCTGTACAACAGATGGTGCAAGGCGAGGACTGGGGGCAGACATAGCAGAGGCATTTGCGTCTTATTATGAGTCGCTTTATCAATCAGCGACAGTTAGATCGGGGGACGAGAGTGTAGAACTCCTCAGAAATATCTCACTCCCAACCCTTACGGACGACGACAGGGAGGCACTTGACAACGACTTAACAAAAGAGGAGGTGGAAGGGGCCATAAGAGACCTACAATCGGGGAAGGCGGAGGGTCCAAATGGACTACCCACGGAACTCTTTAAATGTGCAGCGACAAAAGTGGCACAGCCGATGCTGGAAATGTTGAAGGCTGCGCTGGAAGAGGGATGCCTACCCGAAGACCTAAGGTTTGCCACAATTGTAGTCATCCATAAAAAAGGAAAACCCGCAGACATGCAGTTCATACCGACCCATATCCCTTCTCAATTACGAAACCAAAATACTTGCTAAAGTACTGGCCAACCGACTCATACCTATAATCTCCACCCTAACACACCCTGATCAGTCTGGGTTTATACCCCCACAGAAGCACTCGACTTAATCTTAGGCGACTATACGGTGTCATCCAGGCTATGGCGGCACGACCACATATACCATCCGCTCTTATGTCATTAGACGCCAGAATGGCGTTCGACAGTATCGAGTGGCCCTATCTCAACGCTGTGTTGCTCAGGCTGGGCCTCGGACCTCATTTCTGTGCCTGGGTGTGTCTTTTATACCAATGCCCGAAAGCCTTGGTGCGTGTCAATGGGTCAATTTCGAGAACGTTCACACTCCATCGGGGCACGAGACAGGGATGACCACTGTCACCAATATTATTTGTCTTGCACTGGAACCGCTGGCGGCATGGATCCGAAGGGACCCCTTGATATGGGGCATAGACATCGGCGGGGGTGGGAAGAGCGTATATCATTGTACGCTGATGACGAATTGCTTTACGCACACATGCCAAAACAAACATTCCATAGGCTAATAAACATACTACAGCTTTTTGGCACCTACTCTGGGTACCAGATAAACTGAGACAAGTCTCTTATTTTTACTCTCGTGGGCACACTCCCACCCTCACAACTGACTGTGTAGCCCTAGTACACCATGACAAATTCAAATACTTAGGCATATGGATCACGAGGACAGCTGAGGAATTCCTTAGCCTTAATATATATCCCCAATTGGAGAGGCTGCGCGGAGACATAAAACACTGGCTGAATTTGCTGATCTCTCTCATGTGCAGAGCGACATTATTCAAGATGATGGCTCTACCACGCTTGCTCTACATCCTGCAGAATACCCCATGCAGAATCCCTGATTCCATCTTCAAAACTATAGAGGGGGAGCATTGCAACCTACTGTGGGAGGGAGGCAGGCCTCGAATAGCTCTGCGCAAACTACAGTGCGGAGTTTACGGGGGCGGACTAGCAGTCCCAGACATTCGGAGTTATTACTTAGCGTCTCAACTGATCATTATCAATGGGTGGGTTTTTAGCCGCAGACAGAACCGGCATACAGGATCGACAGACATGCGATGGGAAGAGGAGGGCACTTAACGGCACTCTACCGGAAACACAGAGGGAAATCATTGCCATCGCACACATCGAGGTCATAAGAGCATGGCACTCTACTTCTAGACTGCTGGGGTGGGACTCGAGGCTGACTCAGCAGACACCACTTTGGGAGAGCGACGAACTGGGTGACGTAGGGCGACTACAGGGATTTCCTAAATGGAGCTTGATAGGTTTAGACACCATAGGGGATGTATGGCGAGGTGGGAAAATGCTAACCTTTGCGGAATTCAAGACAGAATATCAACTAGCTGATAAGGAGCATTTTCTCTACTTACAATTGAGACACGCCTTGCACCACTACATATCAGAGGGAGATACCATCCTGGAATACTCTCCTTTAGAGGACCGATTGTTACTCGATCCCAAGTCAGACAAAGGAACATCCCTAACCTATCAGAAAATTATGAACAATCCTCCAGATCCTCTCGTTTCCCTGAGAGCCAACTGGGAATCTGACCTAGGATTAATAAAGGATGACGATTGGCAGGAAGCAATTCAGGGGCCCAGAGAAACTGCCATACGGGCAAGATTTATATTGATTCAGCTGAGAATCCTGCATGGATCCTACACCCCTTGGACGCTTCACCATAGACTGGGCTGGTCAGACTCGGACCATTGCATCAGGGAATACGGTGAGACAGGCACCTTTTCCCATATTATCTGGGAATGCCCTAAGATACAACGGTTCTTGGTCCGTATCACTGGAGTAATGTCCGAGGTACTAGGCACGCAGGTACCCCTATACGTTCGCTGACACCATCTGGGCATCACGGGAAGTACAACTGGCCATCTCACACGAAAACTTGGTTAGCATTAGCATCAGGAGTGGCAAAGTGCAAGATAGCCAGACTGTGGGGGGGCACAAGAACCAGCAAAGCTCACCAACTGGAAGCAAGATCTGGACTGGTGCAGCCTGGCAGAAAAGGTTGTATACAAAAGTGGGGGATGCCCTAAAAAATGGGAGAAAATATGGAGTCAATGGCACAAATACAAATCCTACGTCCACGAAGACATGAGTGTTGAGAAACGAAGAAGGAATACTTTTAAAAATAACTGAGGGAGTGGGGATTCCTTTCTGTGGTGGGCAACACTGTATCCCTGACCTGAAACTGCTGATGGCGTTTAATGTAATCACTATCTATGACGATGGAATGTTTGCATATTTGTTTGTTAATAAAAAGACATTAAAAAAAAGAAAACCTTAGAAATTCACTGAAAAAAATCAAAGATTAAAGTAACGTTATATTTCAGTGAACATTTCAGTGACAATGTAACGGTTTAAACTAAAAAACCACTGAAATTCAACAGATATAGTTAGCTCAAGTAATTATAACTCATTAACTCATGCCCTAAAGTAAGTATAACTTGCATCCCGGTCATGCACAGTGTTGACATCAATGATGTCAGATCAGTAATGCTATTAATGATGTCACTGATCACGTCATGAATGTTGTAATATGTGAGTTCACAATCAGGGCATGGCGAGGGTGCAAGTTATAGCTACTTTAGGGCATGAGTTAAATTTATTTGAGATAACTGGAACTGGTGAATTTCAGTGTTTTTGTTTAAGTTGGAAATGTTAAGTTGTCGCTGAAATTTTCACCTTACTATAACGTTACTTTTTTACCATTCATTTTTTCAGGATTTTTTAAATGTAAAAAAAGATATATTTACAATTCCTAACTATAATGTCACTTTAACCTTTGTTTTTTCAGTAAATTCTATTTTTTTTAGCGTAAAGTAATACTGTATTGCCATTTATAAAGCAAACCCTACACTGTGCACAGCCTTCAGCCATGAGCCGCGTGGGGTTGGCAACAAGGCCAGGCTCTGTGCCATACTCTCTGCTAGTGCCCTACCTACAGCAGCACATGGCCTTCTGGCATGCACAGCGCGCGGTTGGTCTTGCAGGTCCTGGCTGCACTCAGGCATAGTTACTGACTTTGTCAATGAGTCACAACTTTGTCAAAGAGCCGCAACACCAAAATATAAAAAGAAGGGCTATTGGCTTAATCAAGCGGTGAGCATATTATTATATATAAAGCAGATCTATCATTTTTGTCCAAAAATCACAATTATTTTTAATCAAATGTATATTGTAGTAATTTACACAATGCAATGTATAATAACAGTGATTATTATAAAAATGTTGAATAAAGTTTTAAATAAAACAAATAAAACCAACATGTCTGTGAGTCTTTCTTTTCAAATTGTTTTATTATTTCATTTTGTGGGCTGAACATGTTAAAAGAAAGACTCAGAGACATTGTTTTTCAGATAAAATCAGCATGTCAGTGTTTTCTTCTTTTTACATTTTTCAGGCCACAAAATACAATTATAAAAACAACCACAAGAGCACTCTTAGCTGAAGCGCATAGGGCTCCAGCTAAGACTGTTTTTGAAAAATATGGTATGTTCTCCTAGTGTCATTGATTTTATGACTAAGGAGACTTACTGTTATTTTTAATGTGCTAGGGTGCTGCTGAACTCCTTGCAGATCCCCACAACATAAAAAAAAAATGCTTGGTGGTGCCCCTGCCATTATAGGGGCATCACCTAGCTAGAATAAAAAATATAAATAGCCCTTGCAGGACATTATGGGGCGCTCCTACAAGCAGCAGTGAATATAGAAATGACCGGCGTCTGCCGCTCATTTATTATTCACTTTTTGAAAAACAAATTATGTTGTGTGTGTCCCGGTGCTCACATGGGACACCCACAATATACATTTTGTTTGGGGGCTGCGGAGGAACCCCAGTGCCGTGGTGAGCCCAGCGTCTCCCTGTATGGCACCGATAGTGGGTATCGGCAATAGTTGGCATGTTTTTGCTAAAGTAGGTGCCCCGGTGTCTACCTGCGGCAACCACAGCTCAACCTTTGGGGGCTGTGGGGGGACCCCTGGGCTTATGTGGCCCCAGCTGGCTCCCCTGACATGGGCGAGCCCTTTTTAAAAAAAATTCTGATGACTGCCCTGATGCCCACCCAGGGCACCCACACTGCTGGCTCTGTTGTGGACTGCAGGGTGAGTGCCAAGGCCCCAGCCAACTATCCAGGCAGCACCATGCTGGGTTCTGGCAGGAGCCAGCACCTTCCTTTTGCTGCCACCCGGGCCGGAGCAGTATTTTTTACAGCTCCCGCCGGGTGGAAGCAAAGTTGAGCTTCTTGTCCTGGAGACTATGGGCAGGATATGCCTGCAGTCTTCCAGGCAGGGAATCTCAGTGTCCCTGGGGGTGACCACCCTTTACACTGTACAGTATTGAACCTTGGGGGTGGGACCCTCCCGGCTGATATCAGCACGGGAGGGAGGCGTGTGGCCCCCTACTTTTTAAAAGGCTCAGGTAAGGGGGCATTCCGCCCCCTTCCCCTTCAATTGTTATGCCAGGTGCCATGGATGGGGTCCCCAGGGATGTAATCGGTTTAGTAGGGGGCCTCATGCACTCCTTCCCATTTAATATTTTGCCAAACCGTTGGAGATGTGGCCCTTGGGCCATAAATGACGTGGGATGGGTGCGGCTGCACTCCCCCTCCCCTTTCCCAATGATGTCGGGTCCCCAGAGCTGTAATCAGTTCTGGGAGGGGGGCCCCTTCCCCACCCCTCTCCAATATACTTTTGACTTACCTCCCGGACCAAGGCCCACACCAGGGGTCATTTTACTTAAAATATTTAATGCCGGCCATCTTTTTTTTTTGCTGCGATCCAGTGCGAGTACTGCAGGATTGCTGCAAAACCCCTAATTTTATTATTAATTTTGGCCCCAGCAGGGTACCTCTGGAAGCCTTTAACAAGGGCTGGGGGGTAGGGTATCCCTATACCCACCCCTTGTATTGTTTTTTCACACATTTTCATGACAGAGGACTAAGTCTCTGGTGTAGTATTGGCCACCACAATATTTTAGTTCATGTGTTGTGGCCAGTCAATCGCAGAGCTTGCTCCCGTGGAACCCTCACTCCCAAGGGAGCAAGATAGCCTAAGGGGAAAAAAACCCTTAGCCAATAATACTCCCCAGAAACCAACTGTCCGGATATACAAATATTTCTGAGCGCCAAAAGCATTTTATTTTAACGGTACAGCAGGTCTGATTAAAAAAGGATCGGTTAGCCCAGAGTTGGCCAGGGCCTAGGGGGTCGAGGCAACAAATATTTTTTGGGAGCGGGCGTACAGCCCCCCGCGCGGAGTAATTTTAAGGCCCCAAGGACCCCTTCCCTGGGGCCACTTTCTTTTTAATGGGAGGGAGCATGCGGCCCAAACCACCTTTCCCCGAGCTCGAGTTATAGTTACTTTAGGGCATGAGCCCCAACCATGCACAGTGTGGTTATCAATGATGTTGTGTCACATGCTGCAGTGATGTTATCAATGATGTCATACAACATGTCATGACTAATGTAATATGTGAAATAATTAGCAGTGCGTGTCAAGGGTGTGAGTTACAGTGACTTTAGGGTGCGAGTTATAGTTACTTGAGATAATTATGATTAGTGAATTTAAGTGGTTTGGTTAGTTTAAATGTAAAGTTTTAACTGACATTTTCTCCTACCTATAATGTTAACTCAAGAAACTTTAACTTGCCCCCCGCACAGTGTTGTCATCAATGATGTAATTTGATGTTGTCACTGATCATAAAATATGTCATGAGTGTTGTGATATGTAAGGTCATGAGTAGTGCATGACAAAGGCTTGAGTTATAGTTAGTTAAGTAAGATGTTATTACCATACCTAATTAGCAGTACATGGTGATAGTGTAAGGTAACTATTGCTGCAAGGCTTTCACTGCCACTTGTAGTACAAGTACAGCACGAATATTACAGGCAAAGGAGCTCTTTTAAATACCATGGTTATCCTCCTGCAGCTGCCACACATCCTTCACACTCATCCTATCACTGTACTGTGCAAGCTTCATTGGTGAAGCTTGCACTGTGATGCAGTAGATTGGGTATGAAGCTTGAGCGGTGGGTATTGGCAAGATACAAACAGAACTCTAAAATAATAAAGGTATGGGGCTGCAGCATGTAAACCCACTGTTTACCTTTGTCAAAGGATATATGGGCAAACGCAACAAAGTTTTTATTATTTTTATGAGCTAACTTCCACTGAAAATTTTATGTTTAAAAAACAAAAATGCTTAAGAGGCGATTAAAAAACTGTTTTTCACTCACACAAATGGAATTTAGCATTTATACTTGTGCAAGTGGAAAGAATATGCAAAAGGCACAGAAGGGAAATTCACAAGGGCACCATTAGATGGGTCTCTGAAGATTAACACCTACATATGCCTGGATTTGCCTGCTTGTACATTTGTGTTGAAAGGATGTTTCTAGAGAGACAGTCTGCCTTAGTATAAGTACAATGCTCATTCGGACAGTGTCTCACTATCGCTATAATTGCCTACCCTTGTATGTTGTAGCCACTGGTCGGACAAGCTACAGCTAGAGACTCGAGACATCCAAGTCTCATGCTCTGTGGTTTTCAACCCCACTTTACACAAAAGTCAGAGAATATGCTGAGTGTTTCTGAACAAGAAAAACTTCTAGCTTTTATAGAAGCGTAGAAATGATTTTGTCTACATTGCTATAATTCTACTGCCATTATGAGGTCTAACCTGTGTATTATAACTATGACTCCTCTGTACATCTTTCATCTTTGGCCCTGAATGAGTAGAAGCAGCTGACAAATATGGTAATGCACACACTAGGGGTGGCACTTCACAGGCAAATCGGCAGATGTGTGAGGCCCTCGATCCGCTCTGGCATTCCACAACATCTGCCTCTTTACTCCTGACAGGCCACCCGGGGGGCGATCCTGACCCTTCGGGGGTCTTCAGGACCAGAGGTGCTCCTGGCCCCATTCGGGACTGCTGGTGACTTGCTGCGGGACCCAGTGGTTGGGCGGGTCCTGTATGGAGAGCCTAGGCCAGAAATCACAATGTTAGAAACCCTGGTGCCCTGTGTGACATAAGGTAACAGAGAGAAGCTGTAGCCCATGGGATGAACTATGGGCCCCCAGGCCCCACCTTAAAGATCTGGACTACAGCAGCAGGCACCATGCTTGAAGATTGGGCGTCAGGGTTGGGAGCCGCGAGTCAGTGGCATTTTGACTGCCACATGAGATCCAGAAGGAGGGCAGTGAGGTAAACACCAAACCAGATGACTTCCCACGGGGGTGCCCCACTGCAGCAGCGTCTTGGGGCTAATCTTGGGCTCAGTGGAGGAGCTGTTTGACTATGAGGTGGCATCTTGGGCCAACGCCTTTAGAGCCATTGCGCTGTTTCGGGCCTGGGAATTGGAGGGCATCTAGAGCCTGGTAGTGTTTCTCCACTGGGGGGCTCACCCTGGCGACAGCGATCAGACAGTACTGGAGAGTGGGCCATCATGGGAGTGGTCACTAGCAGTGGGGATAGGCGCTCAGCAGCTGAGGAGAGGAGACCTGTGGTCTAGTGTGGGCTGCGCGCAGTGGATCTCTACTGGCACATTTGGGCAGTCACTTCAAAGGGTACTGACCCTACCTGGACTGCTGGTTGGAGCAGATCATCTGCTGGGTGAATTGACTACCTGGGGTTTTGTTTAAGGTTCAGTGGCACAAAGACAATTTTCAGAACTGGAAAAAAAATAGCGGTTCATCAGTGGAGAAATAGGGGGCTAGTATGGAGCTCCTGTCACCTGTTCTGCAGCTCATGTTTGATAAAATACTAGCTGCTATTGCTGACTTCAAGGATACTCTTCAGAATCAAATTAGTACAGTGGCGCCGAAGCTTGGCCTTCTCTGGGCGGATCACTAAAAACTGGCTGACAAGGTTAAGGCCACTGAGGTGATTGTGGGAGAGCTCTAACCAGCGCAACGATCCTTGCAGCAACAAATGACTGATCTTACTGGGAGGGTATGGATCTTGGAGCATGTAGGAAGCTGGCTCTTTATATAGTGGACCAAAATGAGCTACATTGTGTAAAGAGTCCAGGTAACCCAGGAAATGCTCTTTTTTGTGGTAGTGTGGGCGAGCAGTTTAGGCTTATCAGAGGGTGGTGCTAAGCATTTGTTGTAATCACAGAGGTAATAAATGTGACACACACTCAAGATTAAATCCGGGTCCAATTTATATTAATAACTTGTGTTTTTCATATACATTTTGATACCAATAACTTAGTTATCAGTTAAGTACTTTTTTAAATATGAATTTTCACAGGTAAGTAAGCATTTCACTTAAATGCTTCTTTACTCGTCAATGCTTCCCTATGGGAGAAAAATCATAGGTTGTATACAGTTATTTATGGTCATTTTCTCGGGGCCTCCGTCGGAACTTAGGGTCGTAGCGAGCCAGGGTACAAAGTACCACCAGTATTTACTCATTACCTGCACTGGGGTGTCCGTGTGCAGAGGTACTGGCTAGCTGTGCTCGCTACGCCGGTGGAAAGAAGGGGGGCCACCTAGAAAGATACTGCAGAGGGGGACTTGGGTCCAAGACCAGGAGCTCGGGTCACGAGGATCCTGGGCACAGCCGATTCATCGGTACCCAGGCGGGGCACTAGGGTGCGGCGTAGAAAGTTCGGCTGGGCTTTGTGCGTCTTATGGCCTTGCAGTTGTCTCTACTGGCCATTGAGGGTGCAAAATCAGGACAGCTGGGCCACTTTTGAAGTGGGTCTCTGCTGTGCTGAAATCCCTTGATAGCTGTTCAGTCTCAATTCAGTGGTAGTCTGGATTGGATGCTCACCGACTCTGTTTGCTGCAAGGGGTTTGGTAACCCATATTATTGGTCTTGTGCAGCTTTGGTTGCTCCTTGTGTCCTCTCACTTGGTGGGGGAGACAGATCTGACCTTCGGGAGCACAGGCTCCTCTTCCTGGGAGGCTGCTCATCGGCCTGACCTGCGAGTGGCAACTCGGTTAACTGGACTTTGTGTTTTCGGTGCCTGCAGACTGCAGGGGAGTAGCTCCTCTACTCCAATGGAGATTGCTAGCAATTTGCAAAGGGCTGGTAGTCTCCTGTGGTTCTTGGAAGCTGTTCAGATGCAGGATGAGTTGCTACTCACAATTGTCGAGACTGGTGCAGGCTGACAAGATTTGGTACCAAAAGTCCACAACAGGTATTCAGTTCTCACTTTTCTCACAGCTCTTCTGTGTCCTCTTCTTCTGGATCAGTCAAATCTAAGTTCTTGGTGTCAGGGGTGCCACCTAAGTTCTCAATTTAGGGGTTTTAAGGGTAGTGACAGGTAGTAGCCAATGGGCCACTTACCATTAGGGTGTCTACACCCTCTGTAGGTCCACTTCCTGTGGAAAGTGGGTATATCCCTGACCCAGAGAAGCCTAATTCTGCCAAAACTAAGCTGGTGGAATTCTAAAAGTTGTGTTCACATCAGGTAGCCCACCTAATGGGTGGAACTAGCCTGAGAGGGGAACATGCCTCCTGACTATCTAATTTTCCTGCCTTCTGATAAGCTAATATTCCTGCCTGCCCTGGTGCCAAATGCGCCCGGGAAGGGGGTGGCATTTCCCCTGTCTGGGAAAGCCTTGGGTTGCATATCAAAGGTGGCAGAGGCCTTTGCAGCCTCCTGCCTTGATATGCTGATCACTCAGTCATCCTGCTTGCAGGAGGTAGCAACCCCTCCAGCCGGAGCAGGTATTGTTTCTGCCCTCAGAGAGCACAGGCTATCACCGGTAGGGGGTCAGAAACCTGTCTGTGGTGGCAGGCTGGTCTATACCAAACAGCCAGCACACTGGTTGTCAGTAGTTTTCAGCAGGCACCTCTAAGGTGCCCTCTGGGTGCATGTAATAAATCTATCACTGGAATCAGTGTGGGCTAATTAATATGAGATATTTGATACCAACCATCTCTAGTTTACACGAAGCAATCATGTAGCTGGGGAACCCGTAAATACCAGTGTCCAGCACATTAACTCAAAATGGCTTTCCTCTTCACTTCTAAAATCTAAGGATCAACTTCGACATCACAGGGGCTTATCTGCTCTTGCAGATATGTCCACACATTTAGTATAGTGCATCCTGCCTTAGATATTGGCAAAAGAAAAAACGCTTTTTGAATAGAAAAAAGGTCCTAACTATAACTACCTACTGGCAACCGCCAGTAGGTAATATATATATTTATATATATATACATATATGGCAAAGAGGACTTGAAAAATCATGGTGGAATACAGCCTTCATGTGTAAATAAAAGGTTTGTCACCTATCTGTTGCGGAGTGCGTCCTCAGAACAAACTTTGGTAATATATATATATATATATATATATATATATATATATATATATATATATATATATATATATATATATATATATATATATATATATATATAAAATGGTGGCCGCCATTTATTTTTGGGTTTGGCCATGATCCTGTGGAAGTTCCATGGAATCACAGCAACAAACGCAGATTTACTTTTTATTTTCATCCATGGGAGGGGAATACCTCTGGGTCCATGCCATAAGGCGTAGGGGGCAGGGTTGCCCTAACCAGCCCCTAATACTATTAAGTTTTTTTAACTGCAGGACAGGGACTAAGTACCTGGGTCCCGTAATGGTTGTTAGCAACATTTTTCTCATGTTCCTGGCAGCTAATAAGAGGGCTCGCTCCCATGGGAGTCTGACTCCCATGGGAGCGAGTTGGCCCAAGGGAATATAAGCTCCCTGGGACAATCAGAACATCCTGTTTTTAGAATTGGTGCTCCTGTTAGCCTCTTGTAGACCCAACCATCCAGATATGCAATTATTTTGAACCTTAATTTCTCAAAAACAAATTTACACTAAATCACAAAAAGCACACATTGCGGACCAAGATCTAGATTTCTGCCAAATTTGGCAAAATTCTGTTCAGCACTTTTTACAGTAGCCCTGCCTAAAGAAGTCTATGGAAAATGCATGGGTAAATTTGCTTTTGGGGCCCCCTATTTTCTTGGGCTCCACTTGAAAGATCACCCTGAAATTTTACAGGAAGCAGCTGAAGTGTATTTGCTTTATTGTGGAAAGTTTTGCGGAGATTTGTCAAACTGTGCCAAGGTTATTATCGAACCAAAAAGGATCACAAGAAAACAACAGCCATGATACAATGAGTGACAAAGAAATAAAATATCCAAGAAAGAAGTGATCCAAACAGATGGACTTTCCAAAGAACAAAAATATATTTCCACTAAAACGTTTCAGCTTCCACCTTCTTCAGGTAGCACAAGATGTCCTGCTCAGTTGCTGCACAGATGACACTGCTGACTTTTCAAAAAGCATCATGAGTGAAGATTCCATTTAGAATGTGGAATCACTGCAGTCCTGAGATCTCTTGAAATATGCAGTAATCAGGTAGTATTGTCAGTGATGTTCAGTCCATCTGAATGCAGTGATTTTAAACAGTACATCCAGAATTATTCTCTGGAGTTCAGTAGTTCTTCCTTTAAAATATGTTCCACATGGAAAATCTTCAAATATGATAGTAAACGATCCACAAGTTTAAAATGATTGGCTACAGGCTGGTCAAGTTTCTTGTTAATTATTGCCGATTTATGGTTACTGAATCGTGTATGGAGGTCATTCACTGTTTGTTCTACGTATTGTTTTTTAAAGCTTTGGCACTGAATCACAAAAATAATGCACGTTGAGCAACATAAGATGCTGTCTTAATCCATAGGTCCTTCTCGTAACTTACTGATGATGTTTGTAAAAGGTACGCAAGAAACAAAAGAGAGAGCGAGGACTATAATCGGCGTACGTCCTTTTCCCCTGATTAATACTCAAAAACAACGTGGACGGACCCACAGGTGAATCCTTAAACAAGGATGACTCTGCTATAAATATTGGAGTGCCAGGAACCAATAGGGTTTTTAAGAAGAACCCTCACCCACGAACCTAGTTGGTGGCATGCTTCATCATCGGGTTCCAAGCTGGGCAGCCGAATACAGCCCAGCTGTGTTTCGACGCCTGAATTACAGCGGAGCTGGTTTTGTTTTTTGTGTGACTGGTGCTCAAAAAAAGTAGTGAGGTTAAAAATGCCTCTGGGACTCCTTGCTGACAAATTTTTAATCCCCATTGGCCCAGGACATGTTTTAAGAAAACAGGGGGATAAATTGAAGACTGGCAATTGGTCTTTGTTATCCACCAGGTACTGGTCGACATGTTTCAGCCTCATGAAACAATTTAGAGGCTTTCTTCAGATCCCGAGAAGACCGAAGTAGGTGAGAAGGGCGGGGTACCAGCCTTGATGACTGTTTGATTACAGGCACCGCCCCTTCCAGGATCTATGAAAGCTACTACAAACATGTAGCTTGTGTTTTAAACCAGACAGTGGGTCCGTAAGTACGGTTACACCACTGCATGCACAGCACACCTTAGCGTGTGTGCTGAAAAAATACACATGGCTTATTTTTGCCACAGCACCATTTTTTCACGTTGTATGGTCCTGAAGAAAGCCTCTAAATTGAGGCATTGTTAACCTCACTACTTTTTTTGAGCACCATTCACACAAAAAACAAAACCCGCTCCGCTGTAATTCAGACGTCGAAGCACAGCTGGGCTGCCCAGCTAGGAACCCGATGATGAAGCATGCCACCAACTAGGTTGGTGGGTGAGGGTTCTTCTTAAAAACCCTATTGGTTCCTGGCACTCCAATATTTATAGCAGAGTCGTCCTTGTTTAAGGATTCACCAGTGGGTCGGTCCACGTTTTTTTGAGTTTGTAAAAGGTATCCACACGTTATGTACCTTTTAGAGTCACAGCAATGAACCCCTGCATTTGTTACTGCTTGCTTGAGTTCCACTCTCACAATAAGAGATCATGAATTGGGGGCTCTGCGGTAAGCAATGGAAAAGCCATTTGCAATTTTTCATATGGACAGTAAGGGAAATGTTTTTTGCATTAACTTTCTGCAGTTGGGAGCTGATGAATGATAGTCAACCACAAATATAGTTCTGTCACTTTAGTTTCTGCTGTTGGCATTCCAAATAAGTGCAAACCTGGGCTATTGCAAAGACTTGTCTATTGATTCCTGTATGTAATGCAGATGATAGCCTTGTCTTTTAATTAATGTAGCAAGCACCTCTAGACGGTCTTTACAAGTGTCCTAATTGCTGCAGATGCGTCTTATTCTGAGTGCTTGACTGTAGATGATGCTGAGTTTAGTATAGTGTGGGCGACATGAAGTCCAGTTTAGATACAAATGAGCATCTGAAGGCTTATGGTACAGATCAGTTATCATTTTTTGTTTATGAATGGTGAGCAGCACATCCAGAAAAGGGAGTTAATGCTTCTGTTTAGTTTTTCTGCTTGTGAATTTGATGGTAGGATGGATACTGTTGATATAAGCTGTAAATTGTTCCAATGATCTACTTCCTGCATTGCATATTATAAATATGTCATCAATGTATCGTAGCCATACGAGTGGTTTGATGCTAGAAGTAGCAAGTTTATAGTTCTCCAGTTAGCCCATGAAGATATGTGCATAGGATGAAGCCATCCGAGTGCCCATGGAAGTCCCTTGTATCTGCAGATAGTGTTTACCATTGAAAGTAAAAAACTGCATTTATATTGGTGTTCAATGATGTAACATCAAATGTAGCCAGAAGAGTGTCATCATCAAATGTGTAGGTTTGGTTTAATTTTTCAATAATCTGAAGGAAGTGACTGGTATTTTAACAAATGATTGTAGTTACTGTACAATGGGCTGGAGGTGCAGGTCAACAAATGAAGATAGTCTCTCAGTGCCATAGGCCTGGGCGGTGAACTTCGCTCCGTTCGCGGAGTTTGCGGAGTTTTCTGCACTCTGCACTCCGCACTCCGCGGAGCTTGCGGAGTGCAGAAAACTCCGCTTCGCGATGTGCAGCAGAGTTTTTTCCCCGCTCGCGATCGCGAATGGTAAGTTCGCGAGCGCGAGGTGCCGCTCGGGTAGAATTTCTGCCCGAGCGGCAGGAATACCTGCAAAAACTGCAGTTCGCACTGCACTCCGCCACCCGCGGAACTTCGCGGAGTTTTTTTGTACCTTCGCTGAGTTCCGCGTAGCAAAACTCCACGAACTACGCCCAGGCCTCAGTGGCTGTATCATTGACAGATATGATGGGATGGCCAGGATTGTTCATTTTGTGAATTTTGTGAAGCATTTAAAATATCCCAGGTCTTAGTTTCTGGATGAACAAGTATATCTGCTGTTGTTTAATCTATTAAGTTTAAGCTTCTGTATCTTACAACCCCATAGTGTTTGAAATTTCAATTCCCTTAGGTGAAACAAATGTAACCAAACCAGGCCTGACTGGTCTGAGCAGTAGGGATAAAGGCTCAGAATTAGTTGACAAAGTATTTCGATCTCTGTCTTATTTAAGTCTTTAGTTGGCAAGCTTTTGCATCCATTACTTTCATGTGACCCTTTTCCTGAGGGGGGCCTGGAGGCATTCAGGTTCCTTAACTTTTCAGCCTACCAGATTATGCAAAGTCTTTCTGCCCTCAGAAGACAGGGAAAAATTGGCTGGTTAGACCATGACTGTAGGGCTGCAAAGAGGCAGCTTAGAGAGACATGCACTGCCCCACTTAAAATCCAAGTGAAAATTATTCATGCTATTGTAAAATATAGGTCGGCCATCAAGTTTAGGAAACAAACTCTGAAGGAAGAGGCATGGGACCGACTAATGTATACCTGCATTAAGAGAGAATCCAAGGGATTCTGATAGATAGTCAAAAGAATGAATTTGCTCCTAGATGTCCCTGAGGATATTGGTATGCATATTTCTCCCGAGCAGTGTCTGACAAATGTTTCTGCAATTTATTCCATGGGCCTGGACAGGCCATTTGAAAGTGGTGAGGAAATACTTACGTTCCCCCTAGATAAGAGGTTTGGGATGGAGGAGGTTTGGAAGGCTATTCAGACTAGTCCTGGTAACAAGGCTCCTGGCCCCGATGGGGTTCCAATCGATTTATATAAGACAAATATCCCCATTTCGGCCCCGTTAATCACTAACATTCTTAATGCAGATGCTGTAAATTGTATTACCAAGGAATGGAAAGCTGCCACAATTGTGCCTATTTAAAAATAAAAATAGACCTCCAGGACCCTAGCTCTTATAGGACCATTTCCTTGTTAAATTTGATTATCAAAGTGGCAGAAAGAATTATTCTGAGTCAAATTGAAGAGTGGGTACAGGTCAATATTATCTGTCCGAGATGGATTTAGGGAGGGCAAGAGAGCAATGGAACAGTGTCTCAATCTTAATCTGTTGATTGGGAAATACATGTTGGCGAAGCAACTATTCACCTATTGTTCATGGATTTTAGTAGTGCTTTTGACCATGTAAATAGGTCTAAGATGTGGTCTTTATTGGCTGATCTGGAAATTCCTAAAACCCTGTTGTACTTTTTACGTGCTCTACACACCCACATAGTTGCTTCTGTTAGGTAAGGACAGGATTGGGAGTGTACGGACTCCCTTATTCTTCCTAGAGGGGTCAGACAGGGGTGCACTTTGGAGCCCCTCCTATTTCTATTGTATATCAATGGCTTGAATCAATTCTTGATTTCCAACGGAGGGATATACCCATGGTTAATTCCGTTATTGTGTAGTCTCTGCTAAAAGCAGATGACGCAGTTTTGTTATCCCGCACAGCTAATTTCCTAGGAGTTTGATGGACTTGTTTGTACAGTTAATGGATGATATTGATTTAGACACTAATATCCCCAAAAACCATGTAATAGTCTGTGGGAGGTTGTCCTCTAAACCTTGGCTTCTAACTATCAAGGGGAGAGCTATCTTGCGAGTCAGTTCCTTCCCATATTTGGGTGTCACTTTTGACCAATATAGCAATTGGACCCCATGTCTGGCTGTTAGATGCCAGCGTTTTTACCAAGCATGTGATGCCCTCTTTAATTTTTCTGCAACAAACCTGTAGCTCTCCTGCTTCAAATCTATAGGCTCTAATGTATGCCGGTATGTACCCATGGTGCTGCTATTTGGATATAACAGAATTGTATGAACGCGCAGCAGAAAGAGAATCGGTTTTGTTGCAAGTTGCTTGGGGTTGGTCCTGCTAGCCCAAGCTCTTTTGTCCATGATGAATTGGGTTTGGGGTATGTAGAAGATTTTATAAAATTAGCCCAACTCCTTTTAGGATTCTCGTCTGGTGTGGGGACCACACTTCTTTCAACATAGAAGTAATTCAGGATTGCCTAAATTGTGACTTGGAGCATAAAATCCCATGGCTATCTTATAATAGAATTGTGGCCATTAAGTTGTGACATCCTGAATTGCATTATGCCCCCCAGTCCATTGTTAAAGCGGATGGGAAAAGGATGCAAGAGCTGTTTTTTAACCTGGCCAAGGAAACAAGGGAAAATAGAGCCTTTGAGAAACTCATCATGAGAACCTGCAAGATTATGAAATCTACTCCCGGTCTTGAGCCCTATCTTACTCTGGTAAAAAATCCATGGGAGAGATCACTGCTTGTCATGTTTGGTTGGGCTCCATACGGAATGGATTATGTCCCCCTTGTCCCCCCCGGCCAGTTTGATCGCAACTCTAAACTAACCTGTTCCTGTGATGTCACCACACTGCAGACCTTGGACCATCTGGTGCTATTCTGTCCGATGTATAACTTCCCTCAAAGAAGCTATTTGCTCCCCATTTTAAGATCCCGGAGTTTTTATCAATTTAGACCCGCTTTTCTCGATCTTCAGATGTTGGCTGACCCAGCTATTACAGCTGCTGTAGACTAGTGTCCTTTTTAAAAAGTGCCCTGTATTTGAATGCTGCTATAAATATGTAATTATCTATTTTTATGCACCAACAGGCATGTTGTTCTACATCATAAGTATTAGTTTTTTTAATCTTTTGTTTTTACGATATTTATTCCTGATTAGTCAGTTTCTAAGGTCCATGTAACATTGCTTAAGAATGTCATGTGCTTGTTTTTGGTACTAGTGTTTTGCATTTTGTTTTTATATGTACTTTTATGATTATTAATTAATAATCAAATTAAGATTTCAGTCATCAGATCCTAATGAGCATCTATAGACTTGTGGTACAGTATGACTCATTGTATGCTTTGGGATCCAGATTTTCACCCTGGTTAGCCGTTGTGTTCTTGTGATCCTTCATCTTCTAGTATACTGTTTTTGGGATTACAAATTTGTATCCTCCTTGAATCCAAAACTCAAGCCAGAAGCAGCCACCATGTCCAGGACAAATCTACATCCTAGATATGCACTAATCATCTAGGAGAAAATCAGTAAGTGTCAATTTACAATAGCACATTTACAAATCTAAAAACCGAAACATCTACCCAATGGGGTTGTAGATTAAGTCTAAGCCACCTTTTAAACTAACTAACTTTGAATGGTCTACTTCATGGAATATTTTCCTGCATCTCATCAATGACCCTACTAGCAGCATCTGTTAGAGTAGCCATTCAAAAAAACAAGCTACAAAAAGAACTGGAACTTTTAAAGAACACAAAAAGTTACTCTGAAGTGGCACACATACTACAGAGGATTGCAGTAGTAAAAAAAATATGACTGCCAGGAATGCTATTGAAATTAAATCTGCAAAACTAAAAAGACTCATGTTAAGATTTCATATACCTCGTCTTCCAACTCACCACTTCATAAATCATTCTGTTTTTGGAGATTTTTTTGTCAATGTAAGTCCTGTGACTAAACAGCATAAAAAACAGAAGATTTATAACACTAAAACATACTGCATAACATCTGCCAGCTACAACTCTTCCAGACATCAGGCCCAGTTATTGATTTAACTTGAGGGCTCCTATAACCAGGTGAATTGAACCTCTTGAGCAAAGGCCTCTATTTCTATCCAGTACCTAAGGACCATAATATGGCCAAAATTATGAGAGACCTAACACCTTTGAGAGAAGATGCAAACTTGCAAAACACTTTAACAATAATTCTAATGTTGATCTGCCAAGATACCTTCCAGGTCCATTTAAGAAGTTCTTCCATCCCAAATCATGGACTCCTCAATGTGGTAGAAATCCTGATCTTGATACATACACTTTATCCATCAACAAACTCAGCAAGGAATCAACACCTAAAAGGATTTTAGATAACGTTACCAACAGAAGAAAGAAACGTTCTCCACCTCCTTCAACAGATAATAGATGTCATTATAAAACCAGCAGACAAAGGTGGTGCAGTTGTTGCCATGAAAGTAAGTGAATATATCGAGGAGGGACTGGGACAAATAATGGTTACCAACAGTTACAAACTTTTAGAAACTGATCCCACAGAAGACTTGATCAACGAAATGTATAAATGGTTGTAAGGTACAGGAGCTTAAACCTCATTGATGAAACTACAGTAGATATACCTGTTCATCCCAAATCAAGACCTGGGAGATTTCTTATGCTGCCCAAAATTTACATAATAAACAATCCTGGCCATCCCATCATCTCTGGCAGTGTACAGCCATTGAGAAACTATCTTTATTTGTTGACCTGCAATCCAGCCCATTGTACAGGAATTTCCACCATTTGCTAAGAATACCAGTTACTTCCTTCAGATTTTTGAAAAATTAAACCAAACCTATACATTTGATGATGACACTCTTCTGGCTACATTTGCTATTACATCTTTATACACCAATATACCACATGAGGATGGGCTTATAAGGTTATCTGAAGCTCTTAATAAAAGAACTGTGAAAAAACCTTCAACAAACATGCTTACCAACGTTTGAAGAGTTATCCTTAAATTCAACGATTATACCTTCGATGGTAAACACTATCTGCAGATACAAGGGACTTCAATGGGCACTCACATGGCTCCATCCTATGCACATATCTTCATGGGCAAACTAGAGAACTATATACTTGCTACTTTTAGCCTCTAACCACTTGTATGGCTACAATACATTGATGACATATTTATAATATGGAATGTAGGAAGTAGAACATTGGAACAATTTGCAGTTCAAATCAACAGTTTCCATCCTACCATCAAATTCACCAGCAACAATACTAAACAGAAGCATCATCTCCCTTTTCTGGATGTGCTACTCACCATTCATGAACGAACAATTATAACTGATCTGTACCACAAGCCTACAGATGCTCATTTGTATCTAAACTGGACTTCATGTCTCCCACGCTGCACTAAACTCAGCGTCATCTACAGTCAAGCACTCAGAATAAGAGGCATCTGCAGCAGTGAGGACACCTGTAAAGACCATTTACAGGTGCTTGCAACATTATTTAAAAGGCAAGGCTATCCTCTGCTTATCATACAGCAATAAATTGACAAGTCTTTGCTGTTGCCCAGGGAAGCACTTATTTGGAATACCAACAGCAGAAACAAAAGTGACAGAACTCCATTTGTGGTTAACTGTCATCCCTTAGCTCCCAGCTACAGAAATATAATGCAAAAAACATTTCCCTTACTGTTCACTTGTGAAAAATTGCAAATGCTTTTTCCAAAACCGCCAGTTATTCCTTACCGCAGAGTTCCCAATTTACAATCTCTTATTGTGAGAGCTGAACTCAAGCAAGCTGTAATAAATGTGGGGTTTTATTGCTGTGACTCCAAAATGTGCATTACGTGTGAATACCTTTTACAAACATCATCAGTAACTAGTTCTGTTATGAGAAGGACCGATGAAATAAATTAGCATCTTACATGTCGCTCAACATGCATTATTTCTGTGATTAAGTGCCAACGCCAAAGCTGTAAAAAACAATATGTAGGCCAAACAGTGAATGACCTCCGTACATGATTCAGGAACCACAAATCAGCAATAATGAATAAGACACTTGACCAGCCTGTAGCCAATCATTTTAATCTTGTAGATCATTTACTATCAGATTTGAAGATTTTCCCTGTTGAACATGTCTTAAAGGAAGAACTTCTGGACTCCAGAGAAAATCTCTGGATGTACCGATTCAAATCACAGCATACAGATGGACTGAACATCACTGACAATACCATCTGCTTATTGCATATCTTGAAGAGATCTCTGGACTGCATTGATTCCACATTCCAAATGGAAGCTTCACTCATGATGCTTTTTGAAAATTCAGCAGTGTCATCTGTGCAGCCACTGAGTAAACCATGTTGTACTGCCTGAGGAAGTTGGAGGCTCAAACGTTGTGGTGGAAATATATTTTTGTTCTTAGTTGAGTTCATCTTTTTAAGCCATTCTTTCTTCGATATATATATGATGTCACTGACCATGTCATGAATGATGTAATATGTGATGTCATCAGCAGTGCATTGCGGGGGCGCGAGTTATAGTTAGCTCAACTAACTATAACGGCCGAATTTCTCTGGTTTTGTATGAGTGAAATATCCAACTAACTATAACGTCCCTGAAACCTGTGGTTTTTTCTGTGAATTTCTAAGGTTTTTTAAATGATAATTTCTAACTATAACGTCCCTGAAACTTATTGTTTTTTCAGTGAATTTCAAAGGTTTTTTAAATGCTAATTCCTAACTATAATGTCCCTGAAACCCATGGTTTTTTCAGTGAATTTCAAAGGTTTTTTAAATGATAATTTCTAACTATAACGTCCCTGAAACCCATGGTTTTTTCAGTGAATTTCAAAGGTTTTTTAAATGCTAATTTCTAAATATAACGTCCCTGAAACCTACGTTTTTTTCAGTGAATTTCAAAGGTTTTTTAAATGCTAATTTCTAACTATAACGTCCCTGAAACCCATGGTTTTTTCAGTGAATTTCAAAGTACTATTGTGCTATTCATCATTAAAACTCTTTTCAAAGTTTACCACTATGTACAATAAAATAAACCAAAAAACTGCTATGCAAAGTAATGTATTACACAAATTACACTGTTACTTTTGTAAGACTACAACATATTTTAAGATTTACATAACATTTAATTTTCCCTTTTTTGCTGTTCTCAGATTCCACTTAACTTCACTATACAACGTGATGTCAATGTAGTATCATCATGAAACAGCGGGGAAAAAAACCAATCAACTAGATTGTTGAAAAAAACAACAAATCAGCATACAACATTATTTTCAATATCTGTACCTATATGTGTTCCTCCTTACAATTTTTTTATTACATCCTTCTTCTACAGGATGTCTTTCATTTATCTCAAGAACATTTTCAAAATGTACACTCATTTACATCTCCTACAATATACAGAACAAATATGTAAACAATTTGCATTTAAACGCATTTTTTTCCCAATCCAATACCAATCAGCACAAATAATAGTCCCAACACTAGTTATAATTAGTAATTGTTTCCAGTGCTCTCTACTTTCTGTTCACATCTTCCCAATAGGCCGAATAATGTATTCAAAACTTTAAAATATCCAATATGAATTCGTTAAAGCATGTTTACATCTTCCCAATAGGCCGAATGCTGCATTCAAAACTTTGGCTTCAAAATACCAAATATGAATTTCATAGTTCGTAAGGCAATCTGGGTTTTATTTCCAAGTGTGTATCATTGCAATGTGTCCATCCTTTATTACACTTTAAATACACAGCATAGTGTCCAGATGTTGTAGTAGGTCCAGCATGGAAGATAATAACCACTGTTGTAAAAGTTCTTCCAGAAATAGATATTTGACTGGCAACAAACTTTTTAATTCTGGTTTCCAGTTTTCTTCCATTTGCTCTACAATGTTGCAGCATTAAAAACAGTTATTTTCCATATCTTTCAATGTGTAATGTAGGTAACATCTCTGATTTGCAATGAGAACATTTCATCTCATGATTTGCTGCTTTTACTAATTTGTTAAAAGCTACAGATTTGCAGTCTGGTATTGTTAAGTATATGAATCGTTCTGTGTCGACTTCAGTGCTTGAAGTTAATGAACACTGTTCAAATTTATGATCCCATTTGTAACTTAGTCCAAATAAGTTTTCAATCTGTATTCCTTCATCTTCTAATACTCCAAGCATAAGCATTAGAAATTCTTGTGCATCTTGTTGTATATTAAGACTGAAAGTCAAAGAACCAGTACATATATCCAAGAGATGGCGAATACCACAAGCAGTATGTATTTTACTTCTGTCAGTTGTCAATTGTTGAAATACATTATGTAGTGCAGAACATAATCTTTTTTCTGGAATTCCCATGATTTCATGATGAAGATCTTGTAGATAAAATACAACATTCAGAACTACATTAGCGTAACAGTTGATACCTGAACTATTTTCCAATTGGTATCCCACAACGTCATCAACACTTTCCATTTTCTGTCTCTGTACACCTTTTCCTTTCTCTTCAATTTTTTTTATTTTTTTCAACCACACTTGATTCTTTAACATATTTTCGTTTTGAACACACAACACATTTCTCATAATTGGGATATTCACCTAAATTTGGTGTATAAAGTCTTCTTAAACGATTATATTCTGTTACACAATTTACATCAGCACTAATCTTGTTGTCATCGAAATCAATCAAATACAAACCAGACAATGTTCTTACTCGAGATAATGCAACATATGCCATTCCCTCTTTGAACACAGTACTTACAATATTTACCAAAGCACTGTCTATACTTAAACCTTGAGATTTATGAATAGTTACTGCATATGCCAAAGACAAAGGAAACTGTTTTCTGCGAACATACAAGTTTTTTACAAGCATAAAACGTACAACCCAATGCCCAATCTGTCTTACCTCTGTAATCTGATCAAATTTTATTTTCAAGAATTGTATTCCATCTCTGTTCTGATACTTTACAAAATCAACAACTTTCCCCATTGCTCCATTTACTAAACCTTCTTCTACATTCAAATTACGCCGCAAAATTACCCGACAGTTTATACATACATCTAAAGTTTTTTCTAAGCCAGCAGTTTTAGATACAGAGTTTTCCAAAGAGTGCAATTTAGTCTGTAGTTTCTCTGAAAGAAGAATAGTCACTCCCTGGTGCTCTATTTTATCAATAGCTTCAATGTGAACTATCTCTTGTTTTTCCAATTTCAGAAGCTCTTGATTAAATGTACAACACTCTTGCAGTGTAGGCATTAGGCAAACTATAGACTTCTTTTCTCCAATCTTCTTGTACATTACTTCAGCTGCTGTGTTTTCAGTTGTAAACAAGTTCCTTAGTAGCCGACTTTCTAAAGCTTGTTTACCATGTTTCGTTAGGACACCAGTTCTTATATCTTTGAGAACATTTCCATAAACTTCATCACTTGCTTGTCGCATACTCTTTATAAGTTCTTTATATTCAAAATTTAACCACATGTTCACATTTCCAATACTCTCCAAACATTTCCTAGTGTCTTCATGCACAAGTGTTTTAAAAACTGGTTGTCCTTTTACAGGAGTTAGTTGTAGTAAATCTCCAAATACAATTAAATGTTTTCCTCCAAACAGAACATCATAATCTGTTTTTAAAATCTGTTGCATTCTCAAGTGTACAAAGGCAAGCATTAAGTTTGAGACCATGCTCACCTCATCAATGATTAAAAGTTTAATTTTCTTCAGCACTCTTGACACTTCATAACAAGCATCTCCAGACAGCTTCTGATATTCCAATTTATTATCATGTTCAACTGGTAGCATAAGTAATCTATGTAAAGTAATTCCATTAATATTGTGCGCTGCTAATCCAGTCGGAGCTGTTACAACACAAGATAAATGTGTATCTGTAGTTTTTTGTACATAACTGGTCAAAACTTTAATTAAAAAACTTTTACCTGTTCCAGCTTGACCACTGACATAAGAATAGGTTTAAATGAAGAACATACACATTCTTTTTTTCATGCAACAAACCATGTTGTATCTGTTCTGTCACTTGTAGATATATTTCTTTCTGTTCAATATTTAGTTGTTCTTCTAAGTTTTCCAACATAGTATTCTCCTGTTGTGCTTGTTGCATTGCAATTTCTACTTCATTCATGGCTATTGCTGCTTCATTTTCGATTATTGGTTGTCCCAGTGGATCTTGACTAGCTGGACCAGAACTTTGACTATCTTGAGAACTGTCGTTTGCTATTTCAGCTGCAATAGTCTTTTCTTGTTCATTTGTAGATATGTAGGGAAAATTGTACATGCAATGCTATCTTTACATGCATTAAAAGAATCTTCATAGCAGTCGAAATTTCCAAGCAATTCAGTTTCACTATGCCATGGCTTGAACAGTTGCAGAAGTGCTAAATAGAAAAATTCTCTCTTTCTGGAGTTTCGCAACTCAGTTTTCTGTGGTTAATAAGATTTCCTTTGGCATGTTTAACTAAACAACCGTCACATCCAATTACTGCATATATTCCTTGTTTTATATTTGGTTTCACTTTTCTTTTAAAGCTGTAATGTTGAAGTATTTCATACAGACATAGCTCTTCCAGATGTGGACTCCTTTTGGGATAGTATGCATCCAACATATTAGTTTTAAGAATTTCTGTACTTTCAGGTTCATTCACTGCTAAGTATTCAATTTCTTCTAATGTTTTCAACACTCTATTTTGGGTGCAGGCAAGACCTAAACTTACCCAAAAGATTCCTCGTGACTTTGAATATAAACTGAAAGAGCACAAGCGATCCGAACATTCATACGATCCAATTTCTCTGTGGGAAAGTATTTTCAAGCTAAAGTTGTACAATTTTTTGCTAAGGCTCTTCTCTTGTGAAATTTCTTCCCACATTTCTTTCATCTCTGTCTTTTCTGATTTCGTTATATATGATGTAACATAGCGTACAACGGCAATTGAGTTATCTGCAACATATTGAATGTCCATGTTTGCATTCCACATTTTCAAAATAACTGGATTGTAGTCATTAATATACTTTGACTGTTCTGTTCTTTTTAAGTTGTATGTATTCTTTGGAGATTTCCAAATTATTGTATGCCTTACAGCAGACAAAAAAGGATTTACTCTTCCTTTAGAAATTATTGGACGTGGGAATTCAAAGCGACACTTGGTATAAAATTTTCCTTTAGACTTGTATTTTCGTCGACAGTACTTTCCACAACTTTGGAAACGTAAAACTTGTTGTCTCAAGCTTTTTTCTCCTCCTTCTCTTGGAATCTCACAGGTAACATACTGTTCAATGAAAGACAATACTGTTTCATCTGTATCCGTTCCAAATTTCAGAGCATTCCTTATCCATAATAGCATGTGTATATGTGGAGCACCTCTCGCTTGATACTCTTTTCGCCCCACAAAATCAATAACTTCTCCAAGAGGACAATTATTTTATTGCAGATAAAAGAAATCATAGTTTGAAACCTATGATTAAAATACCTGCACACATTTACAGGATCCAATGAACACAGTTCTCCATGTGTCTTCATTTCAATATTTTTTATATTAGAATTTGCTTCTCGTAGAAATTCTAGTAAATCTTCCCATGCATACTCAGCACAGCTAAGTGTTACAAACCATGTTGGTTTACCTAAGTTTCTTAATATACACTTAAGTTCACCATGATGACGAAACCAATACTCATTGGTTCCACGTTGACATGCCATCAAATTAATTAACTGTGCTTCTAAATTTTCATCTGTTCGTTGAACTTTGTCCATGAATTCTTTGGCTGAAACAAGTGATTGATGAACTCCCATTTTAAGTGTGTGGTTCACTGCATACGAAAGAGAAGACAAATCACTTTCAAACAAAAGGTGAAATATGTATGGAATGCACTGTTGAAATCTAGGATCTTCAGAGTATAATCTTGTTGAGCGATATTCTGAAGCTGGAATCCGTACAGGTCGCTCATCAAAGCGTCCACCATGTCCAGTGGGGAACAACTGTGGAAAACAATGAGTTTCTAAGCTTTTCTCCCATACACTCATTGGAGTTCCCTTTGTATTTTTCATTTGAAATAATTCAATACTGTTTCCTATTACTTCTTTTGAATGTAGAGGACATATTGTGTAATGTTCATAAATCTCTTCACTCCTCGACTTGTCCACTTTCTCTATTTGACCACTTGAAATTTCTGATTCATCTTCTAAAGATATTACCTGTTCATCAACATTTATACTTTTATAATAAATATTGTTCTCTACAAGATATAACGAAGCCTTTTGAAGATTATTAACATCTACAAACTCTAGCCATATTTTCCGATTCTTTGTTGGTACACCGTTTACTAGAATAACTACTGGCTCATTTTCCTCTCTGTCTCCACCAACAGTTTCAAATTTTTTCTTAAAATCTAAAGGTAAGTACACAACTCTTCCTTTCAGACCTCTTTGTAAATCTGTTGGTGGCAGTTTACCTGTTTTAGGCTTCATACGAATTATAGCTTGAAATGGGTGAACAGATTGAATAAGAACTGACTCATATGTATTCAAATCTGCCAGTTCCTGTGGAATAGCTACTAATTCTAAGTTGTTATGTACTGCTCTAGCTGGCATTTTGTTCTCTTCTAATTTGTTGTAACAATATTTACAAATACGTTGATCAGTACCCAACTCAAATCGACCTTCCACCAACAAGTAAGCTCCAAATTGCTGCCACCTATCATTGTTCTCCTTTTCACTTTTAAAATATAAATTAACATTCCTAGTTTGACTTTTATAATGAGTACGTCGACAACAAATACAATCATGGTTTGGTTTTTCAGAACACACTGTCTTAAACTTTCTAATTTCTCCTAAAAACTGATCAATGCTAATCTCTTTCCCATATTCTTCAACATCTGCACTTCTCAAGCTCTCACTTTCTACACACTGCTGTTCTGAACCAAAAAAATGAAACTCAATTTCATCACACATTTTTTCTACATCTGATAAACATCCGTGTAAAAGAGCTCTGTTCAATTCACTTAAACATAATGCTGGAGTTTTTACATAGTACACTTTCCTTACAAACTTCCACATTCCTGAGTGGTGTACTGCTAACATTCTTAAATGATGAAAAGTACTTTTACACACTTTTCTTGAAAGACAAGCCAGAGAATGCCCGTGCTTCTTAGTATATAGCCTTACCTTACATGGATCTAGTCCTTGTAACAACCTAATCTTCTGTTTAACACTTTTGTTTGCATATTGTCGTAAAATAAATCGCATTGTGTCAATAGATTCCTGTCGAATACTGCAAATACTGCTACAATCCCACTTATATACAGGAGCTTGTGTGCGATTCCCTTGCACTTCTTCAGCTATTAATTCTTCTGCACTACTAAGAACTATTTCTTCTTTTGCAATAGGACAACCATTGCGAAATTCGTAACAGCGACCTCGAGTATCAACTTCAAACTCTAATGTAGTCTGTTGAAAGTAGCTTTCTTCATTAAAGAAAGGCTCACTAGTAGAAGTGTGTTTCCATTCACCACTGAAACTTTTACAAAAGTTACTCCTATTTAAAAGTCTTTTTCTTTTGCTTTTGTCTCTCAGAAACTTCATTGTTTTGTCCAATGCTTTCATTCTCTTCAATATTAAAATAAATAATTTTCGTTTCAAATTAAAAGCTGTATCTACTACAGTTTCAATCTGCTGCTTCTGCTTATATGCTAGTAATCTTCTTTTATACTTCTTACAATCTTTCAATAAATTCTGAATTACTCTACTTCGAAAGAGCCGTTGTCGAATCTGTTGAAAATGTTTTTGTCTTCGTATAACGTGTTGTTTTCCCAAAAACTATTTTTTTTTACCATTTGAAGTGTCATTCTCCTTCTCCTTAGTTGAAAAACTCTTCTTTTTCCTTTCATTCCTATTTTCTTCATGTAATTTCTCCACAACTCTTTTAAGAAAGTGTTTAGTGCTCTTAACTAAACAAACTTTATCCTTAGTAACATTCTCATTTGTTTGTATCCCAGTTTTTTTCCTTTTCTTTAAGTAGATCTCTTTTTTTTGTTTCCTTCTCTTTTCATCTTTTCTTGGCATCTTGAATTTCTGATCCAAACAAAACAATTTTCTGAAAAACAAAGAACAGTTTCAATAGTTTCTTACATCTATTCAATATTTAAAAAAAATTACATATGATTACTGATATTAACTATAATATATAATAATCAGAGGGAGAAAGAAGCTATGGTCCATTCGGCTTCCTGTCAAAGGTAAACAATCAAAGGGAGAATGGATAACTTGTACCTGTAATACCAGGGTCAGGTGTGGTAACCAACTTAAAAACCCTCATTCACGTACAGGTAGAGTGGTAGAGCGGTATATCTTGGTTCTCCGCTTCTCTTAGAACGTGAAAGCGTCCTCATTGGGTCTCTGTTGATAGTATGCTTTCCTCCACCTGGAGGTTGACCAGCTGGTTTTAGCAGTAGTGATCAGAAATAATGTGAACAAAAGTGAAGTGAATTAAAATTGCTTAGCTCCCCTCCCCAAACAAACTTTATTCTGTAGGGGAGGTGGCAAGATTAAAAAATAGGATGGTGCGTATATAGAATTGTTACTGTTCTACAGCACCTTGTAGTCCATGTGAAAGGTCAACATGTTTCAGCTCCTTTTATTGCCCAAAAGGGTCGGAGGGCTTTCTTCAGGACCTATTTAAAGTGCTAGGGTGCTATTTTGTAAGCATCCTATTCGGGTAGCTAAATAACTCACCCTTTTTCTTCGTGACAGGTCAATAGTACCTATAACTTATAACCATAATTGGAGCGAGCACAAGCGAGATATCCTGCAACATCAGGTCACAGAGCCCGCCGGTCCCCCCGAGTAGGCCCAAATTGGCAATTATAAGTTATAGGTACTATTGACCTGTCACGAAGAACAAGGGTGAGTTATTTACCTACCCCAATAGGATGCTTACAAAACCCTGGTATTACAGGTACAAGTGATCCATTCTCCCTTTGATTGTTTACTGATATTAACTACCAAGACATTATTTAGATTACTATTTTCTTGATTTCAAATATCAAAACAGTACTCATTCCACTTAAATATATAGTGCGTACTTCAAGAATTGCTTCCTAAACACTCATACAAAGTACCATAATCACTAATTCCTTTGCCACCATGTCTTTAACCTCATTCGCCTGTTGCATCTTCACTACTCAGCAACTACTAACAATGTTCGACCTACCCAAATGCAAGCCAGAAACCCTTTACATGTTACAGTTGAAAGTCTCACCATATTACTGAAAGGATGCATGTATCTCCCTCTGCCTGTTCATAGTGGCATCATACTTAACACAAACATACAAATAGATCTATAGCTGTGTTTTATACGTATCGGATCTTCTGATACATAACTCGTGTGAAAATAGATGTTGAAGCATACACATACCTCAGCAAACTTAAACTGTTAAGACGAATCGTCGAGCAATGTAAATTGGGGTGATATGTAAGTTTCAACGGAGTGCAGCTTTTTTGTATAGCATAGAAGTCGATTACGAGTTTCTCTCTGCTCTGCTCGTCAGATGCCCCCAGCAGCCCAGTGAGGGTCAACGCACATGGGCCTCTGTTACCTTCCTTTTACAAACAACGGGAGAGGAACCGTTATAGAGTGGGAGGAAGAAGGGGGGGGTCAACGGACGTGTCATTCCCAGTCTCTCCATCTGCCGCCCCTGTGATATACACAGCTTCAGCATGAGCAGGAAGCCTGACAAATACCTTAACTTGTATTCACGTGTGCTTCACCAGTGTGAGCAAACCCGTGCACCAAGTGTGCAAGCAACATTTTATTTTTTTCATCTCCCTGAAGTTAATAAAGCATGTCCCTGTTAAAGCCCCCACCAGTATTTTCCCACAAGATTCAATCTCCAGAAGGCCATTTTTTTTTACATTTCCCGAGCCGACTTTGAACCCCAATTCATCCCTGTACCTTAGTCACAAGACCATGTAGTCCTTGCAACATGACACACTGTACTCGTGTAGCATTGAAACCGATTGTGACTTTCTCTGTGCTCTACAGATGCCACCAACAGCCACTGAAGGTCTAAGTGCTATTTTCCACGGTAGATGGGCCTCTGTTACTTTCTTTTTAGAAAGAGGAGAGGGAGGAACCGTTGGGGGGGAGAAAATTAGGGGGTAGGAGGAGTCAAGGAATGTGTCATTCTCAAACTCTTGATCTGCCGACCCTCTAATATACGCACATTCAGCATAGGGAGAGAGCCTCACAAATACCTTCACTTATATTCACATGTACTTCACCAGTGTGAAGAAATCCGTACACAAAATGTGCATGGAACATTTCCATTTCTTTTTTATCTTCCAGACATTCATAAAACATATGTCTTGTAAAGAAGCCCCCCCACCCCTGTATTTTCCGACAAGGCACAAACGTGGCCATTTCTCTTACATTGACCAGGCCGATTTTGGATCTTAAATCAACCCTGTACCTCACTCACAACACCATGCACTCCTTTCAACATCAGAAACTGCATTCCTCATTTCACGAAGACACATAAATAATACAACCCACTTCAACTATACCTTCCCAAAAACTCATACGAACTACCATAATCACTAATCCCTTTCCCAGCATGTCTTTGACCTCATTTCTCTTTTGCACCTTCACTACTCAGCAACTACTAACAGTGTTGTGCCTACCCAAATACAAAGCAGAAACCCTTTCCATGTCACACTTGAAAATCTCACTATAGTACTGAAAGCATGCATGCACCTCTCTGTGCCTTTTCCTAGTGGTATCATACTTAAAAGAAACATATAAATAGATGTATACTTGTGTTTTATACGTATTGCATCTTCCGATGCATAACACATGTGAAAATGCATGTAGAACCATAGACATACCATAGACATACCTCAGCAAAGTCAAAATGTTAAAACAAACACTACAGCAATATACAATAGGCCACTATGTAACTTGCAACAGTGTGCGGCTTTTATGAATACCACTGAAAGCAATTGCGACTTTTCTATGCTGGTCAGATGCCACCAGCAGCCCAGTGAGGGTCTAAGTGGTATCTTTCAACGCAGATGGACCTGTGTTACCTTCCTTTTACAAACGGGAGGACAGAAAGTGTTAGGAAGGAGCAGGAGGGGTTGGGGGGGTCAAGGGACGTATGATTCCCAGTCTCTCGATCTGCCGGCCCTGTAATATACGCTAATTCACCACGAGCAGGAAGCCTGACAACTACCTTCACTTATATTCACGTGTGCTTCACGAGTGTGAGCAACCCCGTGCACCAAGTGTCCTGCCAACATTACATTTTTTTCTATCCCCCTGAAATTAATAACACATGTGTCTTCTAAAAATCCCCCCCCCCCCACCAAGTATTTCCCGACAAGGAACAATCTGCAAACTTGGCCCATTTCCTTTACCTTCCCCGAACCGATTTTGGACCCCAATTCATCCCACTACCTCAGACAAAAGACCATAGAGTTCTTTCAACATGCACACTACACTCATATATCATTGAAACTTGTATTTGTTCAAATTTACAACTTAGAAACAAATTTAAGAAAAAAATGTTCAACCTATTTTTTTACTATTATTTGATACATCCAACTGTACATAGTTACAAAATATGAAAGGCAGGTGACGCGTTATTCAGTGATTGCATAAGCTCTTTTGCACTACTGTAAGGCATTCTCTGACTACAACTAAACTGTGCTGCAGGTTACATAAATACATACATACTCCTGTAGTGAAAAAATGACTGTAACAGTACTGCCTCACAGTTTCTATGAGTCGCAGTGTATAGCCAGAATAATTGGAGAAATGCTTCCATTGTACATCACTGAATGGATAAGTTCATAGATAGTACTTCAAGAAATTCATCTCTGCATACATAGTGCCTCAATGAATGCTTGAGTGCAAAAGTACTCACTCGGTCATTGCATAACTGCACAAGTAATCCATGATTGATTTAATTTGTGTGGTAGTAGTGCCTACTTGATTCTATGAGTCCATGGCTACTGCCTAAGTGACTATATCAGTAAAAAGATAATACCTACCTGTTTGCAACACTGCATGGAAACTGCCTGAGTTAAAAGATGACTTCGAGAGTAATTTCGGGGTCATTGTGGGAGTGCATGGGTAGTACCTGAGGGAATCGATGACTGCTTTCATACTGCCTGAGTCATTAATTAAGTGCAAGAATATAAACGGAGAATTTGCATAATTGTGTTGGTAATGTCTGATTGATTGATGTCTGTACACCACTGCCTCCATGATTGCATAAAACATTACCCCGTTCACATTTATCTACCTTGAAACTACTTTTATTCATGTTTTGGATTCCTTGGTTTTGCATTTTGCTGTCTGAATGAAGATAAGTAAGTTTTCCTAACAGAGAACCACACTGTTTGTTCTGTTCAATATTCTTTAGTTTGTACACAAGTTAAATTAAACGGAAATTGTAACTTTCCGCCCCTAATTTAAACTGTTTTTTAAACAAACTCCAGTAGCTGCTGTTATTCCCATGCTCAGTGTGCTTTTCAAAAGCAGTTATCTTATTCCAAATAACCGCAAGTCCTATTGCCTACAAGCAGGCGTCCCGTACATACCAACTCTTTCACAACGTGTAACATGTCTTTTATCCTCCCCCACATGCGTTTGGAGATAGTTTGGTCTAGCCTTCCATTCCTACTTTGAAAACAGATTTTAATTTCTGAACACTCACTCAAAGTGCTACTGTTTCAACAACAAGTGGCTCACACATCAGCTCGTGAGACCTTCAAATAGCAGGTGGCTAAACCACCAAGTGACATTGACTCGCTCCTGTATACCAATATCCCACTACATTTTGCACAATTTATACGCCAGGGGGCAGATTTACAAGCCCCTTGCGCCACTTTTGCGTCACTTTTCCAATGTTAAAAATTACGCAAAAGTGGCGCAACAGCCTTGTAAATAAGCCCCCAAATATTTAATCACTCTGAAACCGAAGGCCTACCACATTTTTTTAAACTAGTCGACTCCCGCCTTGTTATCTCTTTTCAGACTATTTTTATAGTAAAACCAGATTTTATTCATTCTAATTTTGAAAGCGCATTTGCGGGTTCCCTTGCTCCACTTGCTGGTTTATGCAGTGCTCGTTCTTCAGCTCCTACTACGAAATGGCTCCCCGTCCTGTGCTTCAACCCCATCCACGTCAATTGCAGCTGTACCGTGAATGGATGCTACAACTTTTTGAATGCTTGCCATTGGCGATATTTGGCATCAGATATAGATTAAATTTCCGCTACGTGTATTTCACCTGCGTGAAACCTGTGTTCTACTGTCTCCGGTGCCCCTTTGAATGTGACCTGCAAGTCTGCCTCTCTACTACTTCACGCGATCCCCTGGATTATGAACTGTTGCTGCGACCATTGCTGGCTCATGACCAGGACTGTTCAGGAGACACACGCTTGATGGATGCGTTTAATAATGCAATAACGGGGAGATGGAGTACATGCGCTCATGCGCAGCGCCTCTTGCAGCAGACTATCATCGAATATGATGCAAGTTGCCCTGACATGCTCCTGCTTGCAGAAGATTACGATCACCATGTCTGTTCTTTCGACTTGCTGAATTGGATGGTGACCCTCTTTGCTTGGAGAGGTGCAGATGACCTTTTGGAGCTCATTGCATATCATGGTGTTTCTGAGTTCTTGAACTTCCATGGATCTCCATAAGTGCGCATGGTAACCCGATTTGACGGCCTCTTATTTCTACACTTCAAGAACACTATTTTTTTTCCTTTTTCTCATTTCGCTTTTCCTTCCTTTTTGGATTTTCAGATATTGACTTTCTTTACGAATTCCCCTTTACAGACTTGGTTACGCTATCTTTATGTTTGCGCTCTGTTTGCCTGGGCGTTCCAGAGCTGGCCGACCAAACGGGCGACTTGGCCTTTGGGGACATTACTATCTATATTAAAAGTTATGTAGTCTGCAGACAAACCTCTGAGATGTTCTATTTTATAATAATAATTGTTTTTAGCAGGGAGAGAAACGTTACTCAAGATATTATTTTCTCTATTCTCTTTTTCTGATGACATCTCCCTTTATCATATATCGATTCAATACTATACTGATTATAATTCTATCATACAGTTTCATTTTTGTTGTGACACATATACTGCACATTACGCCATGTTATTTGAAATACATTTTTTGAAATTTTTCATGTCTGTGTCATATGTTACAAATACAATACTGACAGTTAATTCCTTTCCCACCATGTCTTTAACCTCATTTGCCTGTTGCATCTTCACTACTCAGCAACTACTAACAATGTTCAGCCTACCCAAATGCAAACCAGAAACCCTTTACATGTTACAGTTGAAAGTCTCACGATATTACTGGAAGGATGCATGCATCTCCCTGTCCCTTTTCCTAGTGGCATCATACTTAAAACAAACATACAAATACATCTATACCTGTGTTTTCTAGGTATCAGATCTTCCGATACATAACTGGTGTGAAAATACATGTTGAAGCATAGACATACCTCAGCAAAGTTAAACTGTTAAGACGAATCGTCAGACAATGTAAATTGGGGCAATATGTAACTTTCAACTGTGTGCAGCTTTTTTCTATAGCATAAAAGTCGATTACAACTTTCTCTGTGCTCCTCAGATGCCCCCAGCAGCCCAGTGATGATCAACGCAGATGGGCCTCTGTAACCTTCCTTTACAAACGAAGGGAGAGGGACCGTTAGAGAGCGGGAGGAAGGAGGGGGGGTCAAGGGACGTGTCATTCCCAGTCTCTCGATCTGCCGCCCCTGTGATGTACGCAGCTTCAGCATGAGCAGGAAGCCTGACAATTACCTTGTAGTCCTTGCAACATGACACACTGCACTCGTGTAGCATTAAAACCAATTGCGACTTTCTCTGTACTATACAGATGCCACCAACAGCCCAGTGAAGGTCTAAGTGCAATTTTTCTCGGTAGATGGGCCTCTGTTACCTTCCCTTTACAAACGACGGGAGAGGAACCGTTAGAGAGCGGGAGGAAGTTGGGGGGGGTCAAGGGACGTGTCATTCCCAGTCTCTCGATCTACCGCCCCTGTGATGTACGCAGCTTCAGCATGAGCAGGAAGCCTGACAATTACCTTAACTTATATTCACGTATGCTTCACAAGTGTACGCAAACCCGTGCACCAAGTGTACAGTCAACATTTCATTTTTTTCATCTCCCTGAAGTCAATAAAGCATGTCCCTGTTAAAGCCCCCCCCCAGTATTTTCCCACAAGGTTCAATCTGCAGAAGGCCATTCCTTTTACGTTTCCCGGGCCGATTTTCGACCCCAGTTCATCCCTGTACCTTAGTCACAAGACCATGTAGTCCTTGCAACATAACACACTGCACTCGTGTAGCATTCAAACCGATTGTGACTTTCTCTCTGCTCTACAGATGCCACCAACAGGCCAGTGAAAGTCTAAGTGCTATTTTTCACGGTAGATGGGCCTGTGTTACTTTCTTTTTAGAAAGAGAAGAGGGAGGAACTGTTGGGGGTGAGAAATGAGGAGGGGGGAGTAAAGTGAGGTGTCATTCCCAAACTCTTGATCTGCTGGCCCTCTAATATACGCAGATTCAGCACAGGGAGAGAGCCTGACAATCACCTTCACTTATATTCACATGTACTTCACCAATCCGTACACAAAATATGCAGGAAACATTTCCATTTCTTTTTTATCTCCCAGACATTCATAAAACATATCTCTTGTAAAGAAATGCCCCCCCCCCTGTATTTTCCGACAAGGCACAATCTACAAACCCCTATTTCTCTTACATTTACCGGGCGATTTTCGATATTAATTCAACCCTCTACCTTAGTCACAACACCATGCAGTCCTTTCAGCATAAGAGACTGCATTCCTCATTTCACAAAGACACTTAAATATATACGGCGTACTTCAATAATACCTTCCCAAAGACTCATACAAAGTAGCATAATCACTAATCCCTTTACCAGCATGTCTTTGACCTCATCTGTCTTTTGCATCTTCACTACTCAGCAACTCCTAACAGAGTTGACTCTACCCAAATGCAAAGCAGAAACCCTTTCCATATCACAGTTCAAAGTCTCACCATATTACTGAAAGCATGCGTACATCTGGCTGTGCCTTTTCCTAGTAGCACATACTTAAAAGAAACATACAAATAGATCTATACCAGTGTTTTATAGGTATCGGATTTTCCAATGCATAACACGTGTGAAAATACATGTAGAAAGGGACGTGTCATTCTTAGTCTCTCGATCTGCCGGCCTTCTAACGTCTGCACATTCTGCACGGCCAGGGAGTGTGACAGTTGCCTTCACTTATATTCAAATATAGCTCAGCAGTGTCAAAAGTCCGAGCACAACGTCTGTACGCAACATTTTCATTTTTTTTCCATCTCCCTCAAGTTAATAAAACATGCCTCTTCTAACCCCCCCCCCCAGTGTTTTTCGACAACGCACAATCTGCACACGTACGACATTTCCTTTATGTGGTCGATTTTGGAACCCAAATTAACCCTGTACCTCACTTTCAAAACCATTCACTCCTTTGAACATGACAAAGTACACTTCTTCTTTCTCGAAGACACCTAAATACATATGGAGTACTTGTTCAGCAACTACTCACACTCTATGCACATTTTGTAACAAATGTGAAACAGCACACTTCGGTAACACTATATTATTTTTAAAATAATATTTTCAAACTTAAAAATATCGCCTTAAAGACTTAACCACTACTACACAATATATAACACACCTTATTAATTTGTAACTCACCTCTGTAGTTGGTATGCAGATTTCAAATTTCACAAACGCATGCAATATTTTCTTTTTCACACAATAAAGGTAATTCAAGACTCTCATCAAGAATAGAACCAGTAATGGCAAAATTTCCCTCTCTTTCCGCACAGAAATAGATGTAAATAGCAAATCAAAATCCTTCCTTCATTATTTCAAATTGCAAAACACATTTCTATTGGTTACTCATATTAACCCTCTCTAACTCTCTTCTAAAATGCCCCAAACTGGTTCTCTTATTTTGTGGTTTGGACACTCCCCCACACTGCCACATCGCCATACAGCCCGAACCCTTACGACAATTCGGAAGTCTATTTCTAATAATACTACTGCAAATTTTGAACAACACACTTCTTCTAAACATACTACTCATTTTGATAAACTAACTTTATTAGCTTATCAGTTGTAATTAATTTTGCATTTCATATTTTAATACCACAGTTATTTCTACTCGTCCCCCAATCACCTTATTGCCAGTTTCCATACCAACAGTTTCTGCAACATTCAACGGCAGGTGCAGGTCACAAGTTCACCATATTTCATCCCAACAGTTTCTGCAACATTCAACGGCAGGTGCAGGTCACAAGTTCACCATTTTTTTAAGTTCAGAACAGTACCTTCCAAATGCAAGTAGCAGGTGTGGTTGACTTCTGCACGTCTGATCGTATCCTATGTAGTGTACCTTTCAAAAAATTTTTATTAACCAATAAGAAACATACTTTTTCACGAAACTAACATGCACCCTAGTTTTCACTGCACAGTGTTCTTCATCAGCCAATCAGTTATCGTTTTCTAAAAAAAAAAGCTTCTTCTCCACCTTTCAACATATCTCTCATTCTACCAACGGACTACATGAGCTACAGACATCTTTGGATTCCTTCCAGCCATACCTTCAAAATGCTAGTATGGATCGTAGGACACAGCTATGTTTTCTGGTGCAAAAGGTATGCTGAACACAGATGTATTGACAAAGACCTAGGTTTACAAAATGTGGACATTAAATGGTTTGCACAGAGAGGATTAAAGTGGCACCAATTGTTGCCTTTGGTTAAAACCTCTTTGCATCTCCAACACCCTGACCTCACGATTGTGCACTGTGGTGGCAATGACCTAGGCACATTGACTGGGGTAGGTCTGGAAATGCTCATGAAGGATACCTTTGCACCATTGATGTTGCTTTTGCCTCAAACTGTCTTTGTATACTCCAATATATGCCAGAGACAGAAGTGGAAATGGTCAAATCAATTCTGTCCTCAGATTGAGAAAGCTAGGAAGAATGTCAATAAAGCTGTGTCTGCATACCTCAGAGATCATAGAATGGGGTCCATCTACAACAACAATCTACGTTTTGATATGGATGACATATACAGAAGTGATGGAGTTCATTTCACAGATCAAGGAAACAGAGTTTTTCTCAACAACCTGAAGCTGTGCCTCCGCACTTACATGTAGCTCCAACAAACTCATAATGAAAACAAGGGCTCTTTTTAGAGCCACCCTATAACTCAGAACTCACCCGGGCCATTTTAGGCCCAGGGAACCGCATCCCCTGGAGCCTGGCCACAATGATTGGGAACCGCGCAAGGAGCCCCAATCCCCCGCACTCCTGCCACCTCCCCGCCTCCTGCGACAGCCGGCATTCCTTTTGAACACAGCCAGCTGCTCCATGCAAGCTCCCTTTGCCCAAAACCAAATCTGCTTCGCTTCATAAAAGCGAGACCAAATTTCCTCCTCTCGCTTCCATGAAGCAAAGCAGGAGTTTGTTATAACAGAGCGGGAACTCTGCATAGATCCTGCCCTGCCATAGCAAACTACAATGTCCCAGGGGTAGCCACCACGGGTCATTGTTGAAACCGGCCCTCGGAGATAACGACACCCAGGGCCATGGAAAGCTCCTCAAGGGAAATTGGATGATACTCCTCCATCCAATTTAAAGGCCCTGCAACATCGTACTGCCCGTGGCCGGCAGTCCGCAACAGACCCCCACATTTTAATTCATAAATGCCCGGGGAAGTAGTGCCCCCCGAGACAGTATGGGGGAAGCTTCACCCCTCCACACTTAAATTTTACGTATACCTCCAAAGACGTGCTGCTCTTCGGAGGGGGAGGGAAGACGCGTACACCCCCATATCATTATATTTCCGCCAAGGAAGTGGCAGTCCCCATGACAGAAGTAAACCCCGCATCATAACTAAACATTCCTCCTGGGAACTGGCCCACCCGCGGGCTTAATTAAACGAAGCACGCGACACCGCGGTTCGTTTTTCTTTTTCCCGCCGTGATTTCCAGGCCCTACGCAAATCACGCGAATCCCGCCAAAAACATATAAAAAATGTTTTTTCTTACCTTTGGACTCCCTGTCCCACCCTCTGAGCACCCTAGTGAGGTCACAGTGTTCCTACCCTGCCCTGTTCTACTTTTTTCCCCCTTTTTCCCCCTACTCGTTTCAACCAAGTCACAGGATGGCTGCCAACGCTTCCTAGTCTGAAGTGTTGACAGCCAATCACAGGCAAGCTCGTGCTCGGAACGACACAGCCAATCAGATCTCAGAATTCTCAAATATCAATATCTGTAAATCTTTAAATATCTCAAAAACTACTGAACGGATTTACACCATTTAAAGAAAAGCGTGCATTCTTGACCAAGAGCAATCTCTCTGCCAAATTTGGTGTAATTCCGTTCAGCAGATCAGGCTGTAGCCGTGTCTAAAATTTTCTATGGAAATTAACATGGAGAAAACATGTTTTGGGACCCCCCTTTTTCTCAGCCCCCCTTGACAAATCACCCCGAAACTTTCAAGACAGGAGCTGATCTGAGTGAACAATTAGTTTTGATACTTTCGCAGAGATTTGTCAAACAACGCCAAAGATATTGGCAAAAGAAAGCAGTGAACAAAAAACGGGGATTAATGACTCAAAGTGCATTCTGGGAAATGCAGGAGACAAGGACTACGTTGTGATGATGCAGTCGTGTCTAGGCGTATAAAGAGACGTGGTTACGCCGCATATTCAAAGATGGCTCACCTGTGAACAAGGCTATATACTAGCCGAAACGCGTCAGGGATAAAATTGAAAACTAGCCTTTAAATTGTTCTTTATTGAACGCCCGATACTGCAGAAATATGGTGTGCGGCACTCTTCTTTGTGGTGGAGTTAGAAGGATGTTGTGGATACATATGGGGTGCTCCGTCCCCATGTGCTGAGGCTGCCCCGCTGAGGTCGGGCTTCCTGCGGAGAGAAATGCGATGAATATATATATATATATATATATATATATATCCATATATATATATATATATATATATATATATATATCTATATATAGATATATATATATATATATACAAAGAAGGTTTGCTGAGGCTAATTCACGGAAACTGCAATGTTTGCTTAATAATGTGGCTGCAGGCACACTCTCCTGACGCGTTTCGGCGACTGCCTTCATCATAGGAATGGAGGTAACAGGAAACAGGTGCTTTATAACAATGTCCTCATGTGACCATGAAGCTCAGTGCATACACGCCCCATAATGCAGCGATATTGGCATCGGGAAACTCGCTGTTGTGGTGTCCTCTCAAATGTTGCTCAGTAGCGTATTTTTCAGCACAATCTAAAAAATAATTCATTCAGCTTTAGTGCAAAATTCATGTTGCTTTAGTGCATCAATAATAAAGTGTCACGTGCAATTAAATAAAATCCATATTGGTAAACCTCACTCTTTTGGTCCCGCTGCCACATTGAAAGTATTATCTTGTAAACGTGGAAGATTCCGGAGTTGCCAGGAAGAGGTAAAGACCTTCTCTTCTCCCTTTCTCACCTCGAAAACAAGTACTGTCAGGTTTAATCCTCTTTAAACAATCGGAGGCGAGCGGGTCATGCTCCCCTATTTCAAACGTCACACAATCCTCTGTCAACGGGGGCCCCCAACCCTGCAGGGCGGCCTCAGCTGACGGGGACAGACATCCCGTTAATCAAATGCAAAGAAGGTTTGCTGAGGCCAATTCATGGAAAACTGCAACGTTTGTTTAATAACGTGGTTGCAGGTACACTCTCCTGACGCGTTTCGGCGACTGTCTTAATCATAGGAATGGAGGTAACAGAACACAGGTGCTTTATAACAATGTCCTCACATGACCATGAAGCTCAGTGCATACAAGTCCCATAATGCAGCGATACTGGCATTGTCAAATTGTTTTGGAAACTTTTGTGAAGATTTGTCAAACTGGGCCAAATATATATATCAGAATCGGAAAATAAATTTTCACATAGTAGCTGACAATGAGGCATCAATGCTATAGTCCATAGGCGTTCCATGAAATCAAGGGAATAGATGAGGTTAATGAAGTCTCCCGTATGTTAGAAATTCATGCAGCATGAGTCATCTTGAAAGTGCTACCTGAGGGGGTTTGCGCTATTTGTATAACATATGATAGAAAAATAGAAGGTGTTCCAAAACAATGAAAGTAATGATGATACATTTTCTTGCGTAAAAGTACATGTTATACTGTAGTGGACTGCGGATGTATTATGCATTAATAGGGACATTTTGTGCACTATGCATTTTAATATCAATTGTGAGTTTCAGCAATTCCATTATGTGTATATCAAGTGTATTGCATTTTAATGTATTTCAATGCAAAGGGTGATGTTTTTGTTAAACATGTGTACTTGCGCTATATTTCTTCTATGTCTATGTTTGGGACATGATAAAATGGTTAAGAAATGGCGCTTACCAGATTGATAAAGGCTGTTGTTACAGCAGAAACGCGTCCCTCCTGTTTGCTGGGTCGGAGGAGGCCCATTGTAATAAAGAAGCCTTAATCCAGCAGCCCTTGTGTGCGTGCTCTCGTCCTTGTGGAGTAGGGGTTGTGCTGATATATATATATATATAATATATATATATATATATATATATACAGTGGCAGCTCGCATAGGGCGTGCTGTGGGGCAGTGGGTGGGGCGGGGGAGGGGCAGGGTGGAGGGGTAGTAAACTCAGACATACGACGGAATGGAGGAAAGTAATTATTACGTTCCTCCGTTCCGTCGTATGTCCAAGTTTACTACCCCCCCACCCTGCCCCTCCCCCGCCCCGCCCCACTGCCCCGCAGCACGCCCTATACGAGCCACCACTGTATATATATATATTTATATATATATATCACCTACTGGTGGTCGCCAGTAGGTAGTTATAGTTAGGACCTCGTTTCTATTCAAATAGCGTTTTTTCTTTTGCCAATATCTTTGGCGCCGTTTGACGAATCTTCGTGAAATTTTCAAAACTAGTGGCCCGCTCCGGTCAGCTCCTGTCTTGAAAGTTTCGGGGTGATTCGTCAAGCGGGGGCCGAGAAAAAAGGGGGTCCCCAAACACGTTGTCCCCATTTTAATTTTCATTGGAAACTTTAGACAAAGCTACAGCCCGAACTGCTGAACGGAATTACACCAAATTTGGCAAAAAGGTAGGTCTTGGCTCAGAAAGAGCCCTTTTTTAAAATGGTGTAAATCCGTTCAGTAGTTCCTGAGAAATTAGAAAAAGAAAAATATCGATATCTGAGCACCGAGGAGGAGTCGCGACTCCTCTCGGGCACGAGCTTCACTCTGATTGGCTGCCAACACTCTAAACCAGAATGTGGTGGCAGCCATCTTGTGACTCGGTAACCAAGTCACAAGAAAAGAGTAAAAAAAAGGAAAAAAAACAAGAAAAGGGGGCAGGGTACAAACACCCTGACCCCCTGGGCCTGCTCAGGGGGTCCCACAAGGACCCCCAGGGCCAAAGAAAGCATTTTTTTTTTTAAACGGCTGAATTCGCGCTGGGGTCGTGAATCCAGCCGAGAAAAAAAAAAAAAAATGCGGGCTCTGCGCTTTGTTGAATTTAAGCCCCCGGGTGGGCCAGGTCCCGGGGGCATGCTAAATTATGTTATGGGGGCCTGCGGGGGCCCCCGCAGCCCTGGGGACCGCCACCTCCCCGGGGCTTTATTTATGATGTGTGGTGGGCACGTGGCCCCCCGCAGCCTTGGGGACCGCCACCTCCCCGGGACATTGTGCAAAAAGGGTGGGTGGGCCTCGCAGCCCCCCCAAGCCTCGGGTACCACCACCTCCCTGGGTTTTTTTTATAATTAGGGTGGGGGGGCCTCGTGGGCCCCCCAAGCCCCAGGGACCACCAGCTCCCCGGGGATTTCTTATAATTAGGGTGGGGGGCTCGAGCCCCCCCACACGCTCCGGGGACCACACCTCCCCGGGGCACTAAATATTGAAATTGGGGGGTCTGTTATGGACCCCCAAGCCCCGGGGACCACCACCTCCCCGGGGCTTTGAAAATGAAGGGAGGGGGGCTGCGCGGCCCCCCTCCTGAAGCCCTTGATGGCCCTGGGGACCGCCACCCCCCAGGGCCAGCTCCTGCAATGTCCCGGGGTGCCTACCCCCAGGACATTGCTGTTTGCTATGGGCAGGGCGGGAGCCGTGCGGCTCCCGCCCAGCCATAGCAAACACTGCTATGCAGAATTGCATGTCAGCAGCTCCCCTTGTGCAAAAGCAATGCTAGCTCCTGCAGGAGGCGGGGAGCCGGCAGGGACTGTGGGGGCATTCCCCATCAAAGAGGCCAGGCCCCAGGGGATGGGGTCCCCGGGGCCAGAAGTGGCCCAGGAGGGGGGCCACGCAGCCCCCCTCCCGCGAATTAAAAAAAAAAAAGAGGCAATGCCCCAGGGGATGGGGTCCCCGGGGCAGATAAAAGCCTCAGGAGGTGGGCAACGCAGCCCCCTCCATTAAAAAAAAAAAAAAAGTGTTTCTGGGCATGCCCTGGGAGATGGGGTCCCCGGGGGTGAAATTGGCCTCGGGAGGGGGGCCGCGCGGCCCCCTTACTGTTTTTTTTTTTTAAAGGGGGTCAGACCCTGGGGGATGGGTTCCCCAGGGTCTAAAAAATAGTAAAAGAAGGGGGGGAAACACAGCCCGCCTTGTAAAAAAAAAATAATTAAAAAAACCCGGCATCTCGCAGGAGGCCACGCCCCCTTTCTCCACCACTCTGCAATCGCGCCCCCTGGTGCGTTGTTAGATGGGGAATTAATTCCCTTTGAATACTGAGGGTCTCTGGGGCCAACTAGCCCACCAGGTACCTCCAATATGTGCCAGGGAGCTGCGTTGCAGAGAGGTGGTCCGAGGCCACGCCCCTTTTAACACCACTCTGCAAACTGCTGGTGGGGCGATGAGATCCTCTTGTGTCCTGAGGACCTCAGGACACATGTGGACTTTATCCCCCGAGCAGCAGTGCGCCAAGAGGCGCGTTTGCAGAGTGGTGTAGTGGGGGCGTGGCCTCGGACCACCTCTCTGCAATCCAGCTGTGTGGCGCTTACTGGAGGTACCTGGTGGGTTAGTTGGCCCCCATCCAAGAGCGTGCCAGGGAGCGCGTTTGTAGAGTGGTGGGCAAAGGAGGCGTGGCCTGCTACGAGTACTTACCAATGCTGCTGTGTGGGACTTACTGGAGGTAATAGGAGGGGTAGTTGGCCCCCAAGGATGTCCTTGGGGGCCAACTACCCCTCTTGTTAGCTCCAGTAAGTCCCACACAGTGGGATTGCTAAGACGTCTTCGGAGGCCATGCCCCCCTTTCTCCACCACTCTGCAAACGCGTCTCCTGGCAGACTACGGGATGGGGGATGAAGTCCAATTTACTCCTGAGGGAGTTTGGGGGCCAAGAAGCCCTCCTGGTACCTCCTGTAAGTCCTACGCAGCGGAATTCCTGAGCGCTTGTCGGAGGCCCAGCACCCTTTCTCCACCACTCTGCAAACGTGACTACTACTTAAAGAAGCATCTTTCTGCACCTCTGACTTAGAGGTAGTTTTAATCTCCCTGCCCTATTATGTACTAGGGCCTTACAGAGGAGGTCATGCCAATCACAGGGGTACCCGAACGCATAGTGTTCCCTAGTGTATGTAGATGTTTTCACTGTATTCTAAGTGTCTTTTAGTATAGCACTGGCTCTAGGCCTGGTTAGTCAGAGTCAGTTACCACCTGTACCCGTCAGCAATACGTTGGGGGCACAGGATGATTTTGCAACAAGGCCTCTTTCTGCTCCTCTGTTGGTTGTTTCTGCACATCTCTTGCTTCTTCCTGCACTTTTCTTCATCTTTTTGGACTTCTGTTGCCTCTTTCTGCATTTCTCTTGCCTCTTTCTGCATTTCTCTTGCTTCTTTCTGTGTGTTTGTTCCTCTTTCTTCACATGTCCTACCTCTGTAGTCATAGTTAGAAATTAGCATTTAAAAAACCTTTGAAATTCACTGAGAAAACCATAGGTTTCAGGCACGTTATAGTTAGAAATTAGCATTTGAAAAACCTTAGAAATTCCCTGAAAAAACCACAGGTTTCAGGGACGTTATAGTTAGAAATTAGCATTTAAAAACCTTAGAAATTCACTGAAAAAACCACAGGTTTCAGGGACGTTATAGTTAGGTGGACATTTCACTCGTACAAAACCAGAGAAATTCGGCTGTTATAGTTGGTTCAGCTAATTATAACTCGCGCCCCCGCAATGCACTGCTGATGACGTCACATATTACATCATTCATGACATGGTCAGTGACATCACTGATGACATCACTGATGACATCTCAAATGACATCACTGATGACATCACTGATGACATCATCCACGTGATAATCTGATGCACCTCCTCACACCCTAATATAACCTTTGATACACCCACTCTAAAATACAGACTACCTTTTTCAAAACCATAGACACACCAATACCAGTTACTACGTACCCACTCACTGATTCCTAGGTCTACACACATCCACTTATTCACCTATACAGTCACTCATACATGCAGTCACTCATCAATACAGCACTATCATATGCACTTATACACCTATAGAGACACTCACACAGCGCCACTCACCCATAGAGTTACTCACACACCTATCCAGTCATACAAAGTATCAATCACACTCCCATTTACTCACCTATACAGTTATACACACACACCACCTCACTTATTCATACATATACTAACACATACTTACTCTCTTATACAATCACTGATACAAGCACACACTCATCCATACAGCCACTCTCACAATCACTCACTCTCACATATAGTCATTTATATACTCCAACATTCGCATATACTGCCTTTCACATATGTAGTTACTCACACATGTACCACTGAGACATCCATTCACTCACCAACACACCCAAACACACACTCACCCACCCATACAGCCCTTCACAGATGTACTCTTGAACCCATACACCCAGTGAATCACCTACTCACACATCTATGCACAAAGTCACACACCCCCCACCCACCTACACAGATACTCAGGCATCCATACAGATATTCAGACAACCAATCAATAACCCACATAGACACTCATGTAGTTACTCACCAACCCATGCAGCCGCTTACACACCAACAGACAAACTGATACAGACATTAAACACAGTTTAGTCACTAACCCATGCATCAGTAAGACACATTTAATCACTCACTTATACAGTCAGTCACACACCTACTAAATCATCCATTCAGACACTCATACACTCACTTATTCTTCAATACACCTTGGCATTTATATATATAAAACATATTTAAACTTTACAGAAACACACAGTCACTGGATGATGTCATCAGTGATGTCATTTGAGATGTCATCAGTGATGTCATCAGTGATGTCACTGACCATGTCATGAAGGATGTAATATGTGACGTCATCAGCAGTGCATTGCGGGGGCACGAGTTATAGTTAGCTGAACTAACTATAACGGCTGAATTTCTCTGGTTTTGTACGAGTGAAATGTCCAACTAACTATAACGTCCCTGAAACCTGTGGTTTTTTCAGTGAATTTCTAAGGTTTTTTAAATGCTAATTTCTAACTATAACGTCCCTGAAACCTGTGGTTTTTTCAGTGAATTTCTAAGGTTTTTTAAATGCTAATTTCTAACTATAACGTGCCTGAAACCTATGTTTTTTTCAATGAATATATATTTATATATATATATATATATAATGAGTCCCAAGCATGATACACTTTCGAGATCTTACGAAGGTGAGTCAGGAGGTAGCTCTTTATACTATGACGATGGAAAATCTGTCATCGGCCATTGGTTGTGTCATGACCGGTGTCATGACCTGTTCATTTGACAGTAGTCCAGTTTTGGTAGAACCCTTTGGCAGATCCCTAAAGTCCAGTGAAACAGAATATTCATGAGACAGTCCACATCTGCAAGCAGCCTTGTGGAGTCTGTCAGCAAGATGAAATGGCGAGCAAAAAGGCACATGGCTACTGCACTAGGGACTTTTCATTCTATACCAAGTTAACAAGTATCCCTTAGATATTTCTTTATGTCTTTATGTGATTTGCCAGCAAACCATTTAAATATTAAAAAACATTGCAATGGTGCAACTCGCTAATTTTCTAATGAGACAGATATTAAGCCACAATAGCAGTCACACAAGTCATACTTGGGTAGCTTTCGACCAATGACTGCAGTGTTCCACAAAGCAACACAATAAGTACACTTTAGTTTTCAACAGTGGGAGACAGGAGATGTGGAAAGTTCAGGCATTACACAGTCCACACATATTATTTATTCATTCTTCTACCTACCTAAGGCAGGGTATGAGCACCGCCTTGAAAACTTTCATTTATTTTTACTAGTATTCTGAATTCCTCCCATTGAACATCTTTGAGTTATTTCTGAGCTTTGATTTAATAATAATCGGTCCACAATTGAAATGTTTTTATTGACCAACAAATAACGTATTTCATTTAATTGATTAACATAAATTTCCATTACACTATATAAATGCTTCAATACGACACACTATATACAATGAATCAGGGGGTGACTGAAAGCTTACTCTATTAGACAAGATTATTGAGCTCCTTGTTTTCCACTTTGTTCACCTTACCTCTCTTTCGTGCTTGTTTCCTATCACCAGCAATCCTCTTTTAGGATTTAGAGCCTTGTCTTGAGTTAACTTTACTCAATGGACATGGCATGCCCACATTATTGGTGAAAAGGTAAAAGTAACCCAGAGCGGCTATCAAAGAATAACTCTCAAGCCCTCAGTTCAAAAGCCAGTTCGTTCTACTGTACTTTACAAGGTAAATGCCATGCAGTCTCCCTCATATCTTGAAATTGTAGCTGACCCAGGGCCTCTGTGTTCTGTATTTGGTATGAACGCCAGGGAGACGCATGTAAAATCAATAGAGAACTTCTAGCTAAGTGACAACCTTTAATTACTCCATATTGAATGGGTTGAACCAGTGTCTAAAGAGGCATTACTCTTTTTTATATTCATCTTAGCGTCACGCTGATTTATTTTTTGTAATGGTGACAGCAGTACTTTAAGGCTTTATATAAAAGGCATGACACTATAAAATATGTTTCACAGTTTTGCAATAACTATTGACTTGTTTTACTAAAACTGCCCAAGATCTACACTCCACCCTAACCGGTTTCAATTAATGTATGTGTAGTTTTAAAGGTACAGCACGATACCTGAAATTGCAGACATTATCTTTATTCCAGACCTACATATTGCAGCGCAATGGTGGCATAATTTATTTTCTTAAATTTTTCATGTCATTTGTTTCGTTCTAGAATATGAAAACTTCGCACAAGGAGGTAACCCAACGAAACCGAATGCTCCCCGTCTGGATGGTACAGCAAAACCTAGGACAGAATTCCCAGGTTATACAGATAATAACGCACTTTCTTTCTTAATCTTGCTTATTGATTGCAGTGCAGCTAAAATGGTAAAATACGTTTTGTTTTTACAAATTTCCAGGTTGCTCAATGTGCTATGCTATATTAATCTAACTTTTATATGAACATTTCTCCATTTTAACTGCAGAGTTTAGGAAATGGTTATAAACACTTATCATTCAAGGCTGCAAGTACTATTTTCCTGCAGAAAGAACACATAGAATTATAGATGGGTAACAGTGAATTACGGGGATGTTCTTCACCAAGAGGTTCTGAGTGACATCAAATAGACAAGGAGAGCAAAGCTCGAGGTGTTTATGTCACTCAGAACCCTGAGTTGAAAAAAATCCCTGTAATTCACTTTTACCCAACTATAATATTATGTTATATATGACCTCCAAAATCACATGCCCCACTTTCAACTGCTACACAGTGATGGGGGAGCCATACATAACACAGCCTCTCCTCCATGTCTCAAATTTAATAAAAATAAGTTTACCGGCAATCCCTAACTAACTCCCATCACCTTCCATGCCTTCCTTCCCCTCCTACAGCTCTGCTTTCTGCCAAAGAAGACAATCATCACTGTGCTGACAGGCTCTCAAAGAGCCCTGTTAGCCTGGCCTGGAGGGCCCTCATGGCGTAGCAACAGTGGTTAACAAGTTTTGTTATCAACTGTTGCTCTGCCAAAGAAGTGAGTTATGACATTTAGAAACTGACATAAACAATACAGGATCTCCATGCAGCCATACAAAACCATGTGCATTATCTTGCTCCTGTTCTGTAGTACAGGAGAGATCCCTGCACATAACCTATATTGATAACTGCATGGGTAATGGTCATAGTCACTGGTATTATGCAGCAGGGGAGCACCAAATTATACGGCACAGTAGATTAAATTATGTGGCAAGAAAAGGCAAATTATGCAACGTAATGCAGCACATTTTGTGATAGTATTACTTCATTGTTTTGGCATTTTTACAGATGTTAACCCTGTTCATGCAAAAGCTCTACTATATTAATGACCCAGATACGCAACTGAAATTTGGACTAGTCAAACTTTGCGAAGGTCCTTCAATTGCAACAGGTGTCGTCACAATTGTAGTAATTTTTGATACGTTTGAGCTCAATACAATTTTTTTGTTAAAATATTTTTAGGGAGCAGGTAATGGATTATGTGGCAATTCCAGTCATTTGACTGCGTCTGGATATAGTATGCTCTGCAAGCTGTTACAGCATGGAAATTGGATGAAAAAGAGTAGTAGTTGTTCTGTGTTTCTATAATGTTCAATTTGGAGTTCAGTGCTTACGTGCAAAGTTAACAAGTTAGTGCATACGCTTTACGCTATGCAATGTCTATAGGGCCCAGTACACGGACTAGTAACAATAGACATATGCAGGCTACTAATATAGTGAACATTGCTAGGCTGGATTAGAGTTGATACAAAGGCATGGAAAGAGATATGTAGAAGCTGAAAATGAGGACTAGTACTGAGGTATTTGAGATCATTAGGGTTAATTGAGCAAAATATAACATGCATTCAGACTGGTAAAGGTGGGTTGAAGTATGGGACTTCAGGGGCCATATTATACAAAGTATCCCAGGGGTGCAACGGTCGGTTGCGCCCGCTTTGCACGGCTCCAGGGCACTCTGGTATTACAGAAGGGGCAGCAAACATCTGTGCAGCCCCTTCTGTGATACAGATAGCGCTGGTGCACATACAGCACTATTAATAGAGGGAATCTCTTTACCTCTGCGCCATACTATAGACGCAGGCGCAAAGGTAAAGGAGTTGTCAGGATGCGTCTGAAAGTGAGCCACCTAAAAGGTGGTGCACTGTCTGGGCGCCCCTGATGGCAGCCCTCAGGAGGGGATGAAGGGGGTCCAAAGACACCCTAGACATACCCTTGCAGGCGGAAGCTGTCACTCACTGCACCCGCCTGCAAGGGGTTCTCTCACCCCTCTTAAAAGTGCGGGTGGGTTTCCGCCTGCACAGTAAAACATGGAGTGTCCGCTTAAAGCCACTTTGTATTTCACTTGAATGCGCTGCCCCAGGGCAGCACAAGTTCACGGCTGCCCCCAGGGTAGCTCATTCAAATTAATACGACGCACTCTCCTTGATAGCAGCAAGCACACCTTTTGAAAGGTGCACCTGGCACTAATAAGGAAAATGCACTGCATCCTTTAATTCAGCCCCAGGTGTCTAGATTCTGATTGGGGTGGCTGATATTAGGGCATGTTAGCATGGAAATGGTAATGAAGATTGGCTGATAGCAGGAGATGTCAGAATGCACAAGTTGTGCAATGTGCTAGTAGGGTGGTAGTAGGGTGCACATAGTTGTTTCTTATACTGAGGACATGTATACGGGTGGTGAGGTGCAAAAAGAGTTGCATTAAAAGCTGTTACTGCTTTAAGCGGTATGTATTGAAGCTGAAAACAGCTGCTGAATTGGTGCGTTTAGAGTGCATAAATGCTGAACACTGGAAGATTAGACAATGAAAAAATAAATCATTAAAAGATTGCTGTCCATGCATATGCAGGCACGCTTTTGTTCATGCATGGGCAGCAATATTTGGGAAATTTTAAAAGTCATTTAAATATTACATACCATGCACACTCATTTGGCATCTTTGAATGATTCTAAAGAAATTCAAAGATTGCCTTTTGCTGTAGTATTCGTGCTGCACGTGCGCTGCAAGTGGCAGAGAAAGCCTAGCATCAATGACTGTAGAGCAGCCGACCCTTGCAAAATGCAACACATATTTATATATAATATAATATAATATAATATAATATAATATAATATAATATAATGTAATGTAATGTAATATTATATATATATATATATATTATCTACTGGCGGTCGCCAGTAGATAGTTATAGTTAGGACCTATTATCCATAGGAAATCCGCGACATTCTATTTGAAATAACGTTGGCGCCGGTTGACGAATCTTCGCGAAAGTTTCCAACTTGTTGGGGCGCTCCGGTCCGCTCCTATCCTGAAAGTCTCGGGGTGATACGTCAAGCGGGGGCCGAGAAAAAAGGGGGGTCCTAAAACGCGTTTTCCCCATTCATTTTTCCATAGGAACCTTTAGTCGCAGCTACAGCCCGAACTGCTGAACAGAATTACACCAAATTTGGCAAAGAGGTAGCCCTTGGTTCAGTGTCGTGCCTTTTGCTTAAATGGTGTAAATCCGTTCAGTAGTTCCTGAGAAAATCAAAAGTAAAGTCACATATATATCTATGGCCGAGTAGGGTCCGCGTACCCTCCCGATCACGAGCTGTATGCTAATTGGCTGTCAAGTGGCTGTCAACACTCCAAATCAGGAAGTGTTGGCAGCCATTTTGTCCCTCGGTAGAAGCGAGGGACAGAAACAAGTGCGCAAAGCGCAAAAGGGGGCAGGGTAGAAACACCCTGACCCCCTAGGGTCTGCTCAGGGGGTCCCACAAGGACCCCCTGGGCAGAAAGCATTTTTTTAAATCGGCAGGATGCGCTTAGGGTGCGTTAATCTCGCCGAGAAAAAAAAAAGCATAAAACCCGTCGCCAAACGCAACAAGGGGGCAGGGTAGAAACACCCTGACCCCCTAGGTCTGCTCAGGGGGTCCCACAAGGACCCCCTGGGCAGAAAAAAGCATTTAAAAAAAAATAAAAATCGGCGGGATGCGCTTAGGGTGCGCGGACCCCGCCGATAAAAAAAAAAATCAAAGCGCGGTCTCCCACGCTTCGATGTTAATTTGCCCCCCAAGCCCCGGGGACCGCCACCCCCCGGGGCTTTCAAAAAATAATGGTGCGGGAGGGCTCTTGGCCCTCCCGCAGCCCCGGGGACCGCCACCCCCCGGGGCTTCTTTTAAAAAAAAATATTTTGACCTGTGTGGGGGGGCTCCAGCCCCCCCACACTCCCCGGGGACCGCCACCTCCCCGGGGCACTAAAGATTTGAATATGGGGGTCCGTTACACCAAATTTGGCAAAGAGGTAGCCCTTGGTTCAGTGTCGTGCCTTTTGCTTAAATGGTGTAAATCCGTTCAGTAGTTCCTGAGAAAATCAAAAGTAAAGTCACATATATATCTATGGCCGAGTAGGGTCCGCGTACCCTCCCGATCACGAGCTGTATGCTAATTGGCTGTCAAGTGGCTGTCAACACTCCAAATCAGGAAGTGTTGGCAGCCATTTTGTCCCTCGGTAGAAGCGAGGGAAAGAAACAAAAAGGGGGCTGGGTAGAAACACCCTGACCCCCTAGGTCTGCTCAGGGGGTCCCACAAGGACCCCCTGGGCAGAAAAAGCATTTTTTAAAAATCGGCGGGATGCGCTTAGGGTGCGCGGATCCCGCCGATAAAAAAATCAAAGCGCGGTCTCCCACGCTTCGATGTTAATTTGTCCCCAAGCCCCGGGGACCGCTACCCCCGGGGCTTTCGTAAGACATGATGCGGGAGGGCTCTTGGCTCTCCCGCAGCCCCGGGGACCGCCACCCCGGGGCTTCTTTTTAAAAAATTATTTTGACCTGTGTGGGGGCTCCAGCCCCCCCACACTCCCCGGGGACCGCCACCTCCCCAGGGCACTAAAGATTGAATATGGGGGCCACAGATCCCCAAAGCCCCGGGGACCACCACCTCCCCAGGGCTGTGAAATGATTGGGAGGGGGGCCGCGCGGCCCCCTCCTGGAGCCCTTGATGGCCCTGGGGACCGCCACCCCCAGGGCCGGCTCCTGCAGTGTCCTGGGGTGCCTACCCCTCGGGACACTGTAGTTTGCTATGACAGGACGGAGCCTCGCGGCCCCGTCCTGTCATAGCAAACTTGTTTGCATTTTGAAGAGAGAGCAGGAAACCTGCTCTCTCTTTCAAAATGCAAACTAATTGCTTTTCCACATGGGGAGCAGCATGTTAGCTGCTCCCATGTGGAAAGCAATGCCGGCTCCCGTTGGACACGGGGAGCCGGCGGGACTGTGGGGGATTGGGGACCCCCCACAGTCCCCAACCAGATGCCAGGCCCCGGGGGATGGGGTCCCCGGGGCTATAAGTGGCCAGGGAGGGGCCACGCAGCCCCCTCCCCAAATAAAAAAAAAAATTAAAAATTTAAAAAAGGGAGCAAGGCCGGCCCCGGGGGATGGGGTCCCCGGGGCCTTAATGGCCTGAGGAGGGGGCCACGCAGCCCCCCTCCAAATAAAAAATAAAAATCATGGGCATGCCCCGGGGATGGGGTCCCCGGGGCCAATACATGCCCAGGGAAGGGGGCCACGCGGCCCCTTCCCGTTTTTTCTTTTTTTGATTAAAAAAAAAATTAATGCATCAGGCCCCGGGGGATGGGGTCCCCGGGGCCAAAAGTGGCCAAGGGAAGGGGGCCACGCAGCCCCCTCCCATTAAAAAAAATTAGAAGAGAAAAAAAAAAACGACCGGCATCGTGCCGGAGGCCCCGCCCTCCCTGCAGTACTTGCAAACGCGCCCTGGCGCGTTTTAAGAAGGGGAAGTACTTCCCCTTGAATACTGGGGGTCCCTGAGGCCAACTAGCCCACCAGGAACCTCCAGTATGTGCAGGTGGCAGTTGCAGAGAGGTGTACAGAGGCCACGCCCTTTTTACACCTCTCTGCAACGCAGCCCTGTGGCGTTTTAGAAGTACATGGTGGGCTAGTTGGACTCCAGGGACCCTCAGGATTCAAGGGGACTTAATCCCCAACTTAAAACGCGCCACGGGCGCGTTTGCACAGTGGTAGGGAGGGGGCGGGGCTTCAGGTGACATGTGTGCAAACAGGTCCCATGGCGCGTTTAAGATGGGGAATTAAATCCCCTTCAATCCTGAGGGTCCCTGGGGGCCAACTAGCCCAACAGGTACGTCCAGAAAGTACCACAGAGCTGCATTGCAGAGAGGTGCAAAAAGGGGTGTGGCCTCTGAACACCTCTCTGCAACGCAGCACCCTGGGGCATACTGGAGGTACAGGGTGGGCTAGTTGGACCCCAGGGACCTCATGATTCAAGGGGACTTAATCCCCAACTTAAAACGCGCCACGGGGCGCGTTTGCACAGATGTCACCTCAGGCCCCGCCCCCTCCTTCATCATTGTGCAAATATTCCTCTAAAATCAGCCGAACTACGAATTCCTATTTACTCACCTGTTATCAGGAGAGACCTCAGTGCTGCATCTTTCAGCCCAGTACTGATCCTGAAAAGTAATTTTAACCGTACTTACCAGTAACTTGAATTTCCTTCCATAGGCTAACATTGACTGGTTTCACTTGGAAATTCTTCTAAGTGTGGAGTTTTGGAACTTTATAATATTCCTCTAAAATCAGCCGAAATGCGAATTCCGATTTACTCACCTGTTATCAGGAGAGACCTCAGTGCTGCATCTTTCAGCCCAGTACTGATCCTGAAAAGTAATTTTAACCGTACTTACCAGTAACTTGAATTTCCTTCCATAGGATATCATTGTCTGCTTTTTGCTGAAAAGTTTGTGTCGAGTTTTGAAACATACAAATATTCCTCTAAAATCAGCCGAACTACGAATTCCGATTTACTCACCTGTTATCAGGAGAGACCTCAGTGCTGCATCTTTCAGCCCAGTACTGATCCTGAAAAGTAATTTTAACCATACTTACCAGTAACTTGAATTTCCTTCCATATGCTAACATTGACTGGTTTCACTTGGAAATTCTTCTAAGTGTGGAGTTTTAGAACTTTATAATATTCCTCTAAAATCAGCCGAAATACGAATTCCGATTTACTCACCTGTTATCAGGAGAGACCTCAGTGCTGCATCTTTCAGCTCAGTACTGATCCTGAAAAGTAATTTTAACCGTACTTACCAGTAACTTATATTTCCTTCCATAGGAATCCATTGTCTGGTTTTCAGCAGAAAAGTTTCAAAGTGTTGATTTTCACAAACTACAAATATTCCTTAAAAATCGCCTGTATGACTTAAACGCATTCTTTCAACTGTTTACAGGAGATGCACCAGTGCTGGATCCAGGATCCACCACTGAGTAAGAAAAAGTAACAATAACACTACTTATCTGCTAAGTGAATTTCCTCCCCTAGGATAACATTGGTGATTCTATGTGAAAAAGTTTCTAAGTGTCAACTTTTAAAATACAATAATATTCCTTAAAAATCACTACTGTAACCAAAACACTTTTACTCAACTGTTTACAGGGAGATGTCCCAGGACTGAATCTAGGATCCAGTCCTGTGGTTAGAAAAGTAATCCATAAAGTAACTAATTGCATTTAGCTAGAAATTCACATTGAGCTCAATGTTGCATTGTGTTTGAAATTGTGTTGCCCATTGCAACAACTGTAACTACTGTACTTAAAAGTCTATTGCCTATTTGCAAAGTATTTAAACTAAAGTAATTCATTCTGAGAAAGTATATTTTGTAATGTAATGTATAATGTAATTACAATGTAATTTAAAAAATAAAATATCTAAAAATAAATAGTTTAAAAAATGTAGTAAATTAGTATAAAAAATATAAATATAACAATTAATACATTTAAAAATTGTCATTTACAAAACCTTTGAAATTCACTGAAAAAACCCATAGGTTTTAGACATGTTATAGTTAGGAATTAGCATTTAAAAAACCTTTGAAATTCACTGAAAAAACCATAGGTTTCAGGCTTGTTATAGTTAGGAATTAGCATTTTAAAAACCTTTGAAATTCACTGAAAAAACCATAGGTTTCAGGCCTGTTATAGTTAGGGTTTAGCATTTAAAAAACCTTTGAAATTCACTGAAAAAACCATAGGTTTTAGGGAAAGTTATAGTTAGTTGGACATTGCACTCGTACAAAACCCGTGAAATTCCCCGTTATAGTTAGTTCAGCTAACTATAACTCGCGCCCCGCAATGCACTGCTGATGACGTCACATATTACATCACTCATGACATGGTCAGTGACATCACTGATGACATCACTGATGACATCTCAAATGACATCACTGATGACATCATCCATGTGAGAATTTAATGCATCTTCCCACACCCTAATATAACTTTTGATACACCCACTCTAAATTATAGACTGCCATTCTCAAAACCATACACACTCCAATACCAATAAGTACATGCCCACATCACTGATTCTTAGGTCTACACACACACATCTACTCACTCACCCGTACAGTCACTCATACTTACAGTCACCCAGTACAGGACTATCATATGCACTCATACACCTATATAAACACTCACACAACGCAACTCATCCATAGAGGTACTCACACACCTAGTCAGCCATGCAAATAATTAATCACACTCCAATTTACTCACCTATACAGTTATACACACCAGCTCACTTACTCATAAAAATACTAGCACATTCTTATGCTCCTATGCAATCACTGATGCAAGCACACACTCATCCATATAGCCACTCTCACAATCACACACTCTCACTTATAGCCATTTATATACTCCAACACACATATATACTGCCTTTCACATATGTAGTTACTCACACATGTACCACTGAGATATACATTCACTCACTAACACACCCACACACACACTCACCCACCCATACAGACCATCACAGATGCACTCTTGAAACCATGCACCCAGTGAATCACCCACTCACACATCTATGCACAGAGTCATACACATCCCACCCACACAAACACTCAGGCACCCATACAGATACTCAGACAACCAATCAATAGCTCATATAGACACTTATGTAGTTATTCACAAACCCATACAGTCACTTACACACCAACAGACAGACGGATACAGAGATTCACACAGTTTAGTCACTAACCCATGCATTCAGTAAGATACGTTTAATCACTCACTTATAGAGTCAGTCACGCACCTACTAAATCATCCATTCAGACACTTATACACCCACTCATTCTTCAATACGCCTTTCCCTATTTATATTAAACATATTTAAACTTTACAGAAACACACAGTCACTTGATGATGTCATCAGTGATGTCATTTGAGATGTCATTAGTGATGTCATCAGTGATGTCACTGACCATGTCATGAGTGATGTAATATGTGACGTCAACAGCAGTGCATTGCGGGGGCGCAAGTTATAGTTAGCTGAACTAACTATAACGGGGGAATTTCACGGGTTTTGTACGAGTGCAATGTCTAACTAACTATAACTGTCCCTAAAACCTATGGTTTTTTCAGTGAATTTGTAATGTTTTTTAAATGCTAATTTCTAACTATAACGTGCCTGAAACCTATGGTTTTTTCTGTGAATTTCAAAGGTTTTTTAAATGCTAATTACTTACTATAACGTGCCTGAAACCTATGGTTTTTTCAGTGAATTTCAAAGGTTTTTCAAATGCTAGTTTATAACTATGCCTACAGAAGTAGGACATGTGAAAAAAGAAGAAAAAACGCACAGAAAGAAGCAAAAGAAATGTCAAAAGAAACAGAAGTCCACAAACACGAAGAAAAATCCAGGAAGAAGCAAGACGTGCAGAAAGAACCAACAGAGGAGCAGAGAGAGGCCTTGTTGCAAAATCATCCTGTGCCCACATCTTTTTCAGACGGGTACTGGTGGTAACTGACTCTGACTAACCAGGCCTAGAGCCAGTGCTATGTTAAAAGACACTTAGAATACAGTGAAAACACCTACATACACTAGGGAACACCATGCGTTGGGGTACCCCTGTGATTAGCATGACCTCCTCTGTAAGGCCCAGTACATAATAGGGCAGGGGGATTAAAACTTCCTCTTAAAACGCGCCATGGGGCACGTTTGCACACTGGTGTAGGGAGGGGGGGGCCTGAGGTTACATGTGTGCAAACACGCCCTCTGGCCGTTTTAAGTTGGGGGATAAAGTCCTCTTGAATCCTAAGGGTCCCTGGGGTCCAACTAGCCCACCAGGTACCTCCAGTAAGCGCCACAGAGCTGTGTTGCACAGAGGTGTAAAAAGGGGCGTGGCGTGGACCACCTCTCTGCAACGCAACCCTGTGGCGCGCACTGGAGGTACCTGGTGGGCTAGTTGGCCCCCAGGGTCCCTCAGGATTCAAGGGGAATTAATTCCCCAACTTAAAACGCGCCACAGGGTGTGTTTGCACACATGTCACCTGAGGCCCCGCCCCCTCCCTTCACCACTGTAAACGCGCCCTGTGGCGCGATTTAAGTTTGGGTATTAGGTCACCTTGAATCCTGAGGTTCCCTGGGGCCCAACTAGCCCACCAGGTACTTCCAGTAAGCGCCACAGGCCTGCGTTGCAGAGAGGTGGTCAGAGGCCATGCCCCTTTTTACACCTCTCTGCAACGCAGCTCTGTGGTGCTTAATAGAGGTAGCTGGTGGGCTAGTTGCACCCCAGGGACCCTCAGGATTCAAGGGGAGTTAATCCCCCAACTTAAAACACGCCACAGTGCGTGTTTGCATACATGTCACCTCAGGCCCGCCCCCTCCCTTCACCACTGTGCAAACGCACCCCGTGGCACGTTTTAAATTGGGGGATTAACTCCCCTTGATTCCTGAGGGTCCCTGGGGTGCAACTAGCCCACCAACTACCTCCATTAAGCACCACAGAGCTGCGTTGCAGAGAGGTGTAAAAAGGGGCGTGGCCTCACAACACCTCTCTGCAACGCAGCCCCTGGTGCATACTGGAGGTTCCTGGTGGGCTAGTTGGCCCCAGGGACCCCCAGTATTCAAGGGGAATTCGTTCCCCCTCTGCAAACGCGCCAGGGGGTGCGTTTGCAGAGTGCTGCCAAGGAGGGGGCGTGGCCTCCGGCGCGATACCAGTCTTTAAAAAAAAAAAAAATTAAGAACGGGGGCTGTGTGGCCCTCCTTCTTTTTCTAATTTATTGGCCCTGGGGACCCCATCCCCCAGGGCCTGCCCCCTAATATTTAAAAAAAAAAAAAAAAGAATTTGGAAGGGGGCCGCGTGGCCCCCCTCCAGAGGCCTTAATTGGCCCCAGGGACCCCATCCCCCGGGGCATGGCCTTTTTTTAAATTTAATGTTTTGGAGGGGGGCTGCGTTGCCCCCCTCCTCAGGCCACTTATGGCCTCGGGGACCCCATCCCCCGGGGCCGGCCTTTTTTTTATTTATTTTTTATAACAATTTTGGGGAAGGGGGCCGCGTGGCCCCCCTCCCGGGCCACTTGTAGCCCCGGGGACCCCATCCCCCGGGGCTGGCCCTCTCCGTTGAGGACCGTGGGGGGTCCCCAATCCCCCCACGGTCCCTCCGGCTCCCGCGTCCCTCGGGAGCCGGCATTGCTGCCACACGGGGAGCTGCTAAGATGCAGCTCCCCGTGTGGAAAGTCAAGCGTCTTTGGTTTTGGAAGAGAGAGCAGGTTTCCTGCTCTCTCTTCCAAAAACCAAAGCAGTTTGCTATGGCTGGACGGAAGCCGCGAGGCTCCAGCCCTGCCATAGCAAACTACAGTGTCCCAGGGGTGGGTACCCCGGGACACTGCAGGAGCCGGCCCTGGGGGGTGGCGGTCCCCAGGGCCATCACAGGCTCCAGGAGGGGGGCCGCGCGGCCCCCCTCCCTTTACATGCACAGCCCTTGGGAGGTGGTGGTCCCGGGGGCTCGGGGGTCCGAAACGGACCCCCACATTCAAATTCTTAGTGCCCCGGGGAGGTGGCAGTCCCTGGGGCGTGTGGGGGGGCTCGAGCCCCCCCACACAGGTAATTTTTTTAAAAAAGAAGCCCCGGGGGGTGGCGGTCCCCGGGGCTGTGGGAGGGCCGAGTGCCCTCCCGCACCATTTTTTATTGAAAGCCCCGGGGGGTGGCGGTCCCCGGGGCTTGGGGGGGCCTTAGAGGCCCCCCCATCAAATGTTTTCATAAACCCCCGCATGCCCCCGGGACTTGGCCCACCCGGGGGCCAAATAACAACGAAGCGCGGGAGCCCGCGGTTCATTTTTTTTTTTGCGGCGGGATCCGCGCATCCTAAGCGCATCCCGCCGATTTTTAAGCAGGCCTAGGGGGTCAGGGTGTTTCTACCCTGCCCCCTTTTTGCATTTTGCACACTTGTTTCTTGTGCCTCGGTTCTACCGAGGAACAAGATGGCTGCCAACACTTCCTGGTTTGGAGTGTTGACAGCCAATTAGCATACAGCTCGTGATCGGGAGGGTGCGCGGATCCTCCGCGGCCATAGATATATATGTGATTTTACTTTTGATTTTCTCAGGAACTACTGAACGGGTTTACACCATTTAACCAAAAGGCACGACTCTGAGCCAAGGGCTACCTTTTTGCCAAATTTGGTGTAATTCCGTTTAGCAGTTCGGGCTGTAGCTGCGACTAAAGGTTCCTATGGAAAATTGCATGGGGAAAACACGTTTTGGGACCCCCCTTTTTTCTCGGCCCCCACTTGACGAATCACCCCGAGACTTTCAGGATAGGAGCGGACCGGAGCGCCCCACGAGTTTTGAGAATTTCACGAAGATTCGTCAACCGGCGCCAAAGCTATTTCAAATAGAATGTTGTGAATTTCCTATGGAAAATAGGTCCTAACTATAACTATCTACTGGCGACCGCCAGTAGATAATATATATATATATATATTGATATATATATATATGGTTAAATTAGTGACATTATAGTTATAAATTGTAATTTTATCTTACTTTACAGTTAAAAAAACCTTAGAGGAGGGGCGTTGTCTGGCACCAACCAAGATGGCCGCATAATGTGAGGGCTCTGCTGCGGCCCTCCCGCCCTTAACTAAAATCTGACAATATACAGAGGACTCTGACCAGTAGAATGTGCCTGGACACCCATACGACAGCGGGGCATCGCGCTGTGTCGAAGCGGGGCCGCGATCGACGGCAGGAGAGGTCCGAACATAACGTGGCTGCGTGGCCGGGGTGCGCCGCTGAGACCTCGCGGAGGGAGGAGCCGTCCGTGAATCGGCTGAGCCCCGCAGCGCCGGACAGGCTGAAAACGAGAGAGGCCTAGGGCCGGTGTCCTGAAGCCTGATTGGACCCGGAGCCCACGGCGGTGCCCTGCGGGATGCTGGGATCTGCATGACTGACAGCCAGAGAGTCGGGTGAGGCTGACAGCGAGAGTCTGGACTGAAACGTGGGAGCCAGCCCGGTGCTGTGGTGGGGGATGCAGAACATCCCATTGAATTAGTGGTCTCCTCTACACGTGGCCGCCCTCCAAACAAAGACCTACCCGCTCTGGAGACTTCCTTCACCGACTGGGGGGTGCCGGGGGGAGCCGACAATGTGGCCGAGGCCGGGCTGCGACTGGGGCCCTGGCGTCTAGGCCGCGAAACGGTTGTCGAGACCGGCATTCCCCTGTCTCTTAGGGGACCGCAAACAGCAACAGCGGGATCGGGCTGGGGCCCCCCATCTCTTTTGGAGGCAGGGCTACTACATAAAGATACTGCCAATGCACATGAAAACCGGGGAGCGGAGGTAAGGACCTTGACCAACGGGGCCCTTAGGCTTTTGAAACAAGTGACTTGGCCCAGGGCTAGGGCTACACCCAAACCACACCGGGGGAAGCCGGAGTGCCTGGCTGGTTCCCCGGAGGAGAGGACACCCCCGGTAAACGATCAGCTCCCCTCCTTTGAATAAGAGCCTGGGAACTACAGGGAGGCCCCCCCACGCCTGGTGGGAGATCGCGCTGAGGCCTCAAGATCGCGCGAACTGTTGAGTGTGGACAGCTATACGGGGAGATCCCCACGGCTGGGTCTACAGTGACAGGAAGGTCTCGAGTGGCTTTGTGGGGGGAGGCCCTGGGGCCCATCAGGGGAGTTTGGCCTGGACTGAGATACTGCGGTGTCTTCTCCGCCGTTCGCCCCAGTGGAGGGACACACAATGTGCCCCAAGAGTGCCCCGCCACTATAGACTAATAAACTTGATAAATACACAGTACCCAGGGTACCGATGTCAGAGGGCGGAGCGGCGCACGGAGCTCAAGACCCAATGGAGCCTTCATTGGGGACAATTATGGCAGCGATACATGAACTGGGGTCAACGCTCGAATCCAAAATGGATAAAGTCACAATCGAAGTGACCTTGTTGAGAGCAGACCTGAATAAAACCTCTGAAAAAGTGGGCACAGCAGAAACAAATATCGCCGAACTGCAAACTGCTTCCAAAAGAATGGAGAAGCAGATACAGCATCTCACACAGCAACACAAAGTGATGGCGGCAAAGCTTGAGGACCAGGAAGGGCGATCCCGGAGAAATAACATTATAGTGATGGGGTTGCCTGAGGGGGCAGAGGGCCCAGATGTGGGACTCTTTTTGGAAGACCTTATACTTAACCACCTCAAACCAAAGCACCTTTCGAACTTCTTCTCTGTAGAGAGAGCGTATAGAGCACTGGCGCCACCGCCAAAACCAGGGGCCCGCGAGGACGATAATTGCACGCATCTTTAACTTCCGAGATCGCGACATAATACTACAGTCAGCTCGCACCAGGTATGACCTACCCTTTGAAAACTCTGTAATCCGGTTCTTCCCAGACTTCACTCTTATGGTACAGCGGCAACGACGCACCTTCGACGAGGTAAAGAGAACCCTGAGATCAAAAAATCTCAAATATATGATGATATTTCCCGCTAAACTTAGAGTCATTGACCACGACAAATCTCTATATTTCACAACACCTGATGAGGTATGGGAGTGGCTTGAAGGAGGGAAAAAAATGAATCACCAGCAGCGACAGGACCCAGGCCGGAAGCGGGAAGATCGAAGGCGTTCCCCTCCTGGTGGAACCCAGACTGACAAAATAGAAGCACACACACACTCTGAAGACGATGCTGGACACCGAGCGGCGGGAGGGAAGGGGGGAGAGTGAGGACACATTTGAATATCAACATTGAAAATATAGCTAATGTACCCGGCCCGGAAGATAAGTAAGAACAGGAATGAAGGACTTTGTAAGGTAATCAGGGCCTATCTGATATGGTGAAAGACTGCTGAGGAGGGGTCTATGACTTTGGACAACATGCTGCCTATATGGCTAACCCTCAGATGCAAAAGGGCGGGAGGGCGGCTGCGGGTACACATGTGGCGGAGCCAGCCAACCTCGAGTTGTAGTTAAATGGTTTTATTGGGGCGACAGGCGCGCTGCAAATTGGGGAGGTGGGTAGTTTTAAACCTACAGTGCAGGGTAGCAGGGAGGGGGTAATTGCAAAGGGGATCTGTTTTTTGAATACGAGATTATGTTTGTTATATGTTATTGTTGCACTATGCATCGACCCATCATTTCAGACCAAATGCACCTGGCGGCAATCGGGGAAGGGAGGGATGGAGAAGGAGGTGGAAATCGACCCTCATACGCATAATACTCAGATATGGCTTCAACACCACAGTCCACCCCCACACTAAAAAATGTTACCTGGAACGTGAATTGCCTGAGGGACAAAACTAAAAGGACTATGGTCATGCAGTACCTACTTAGGCACTCCACTGACATAGTCCTTCTCCAGGAGACGCACTTGAAAGGCAACCAGGGTCTAGCACTCAATAGATACGGCTACACATTAGCAGCTCATGCGGGCTTTGCGACAGGATCCTGAGTAGTGGCGATACTGCTGGTTAAAAACTCGGTGTCACTGATAAGAGACTGCACCTGGCAGGACCCGCTGGGCAGATTTGCAACACTGACTGGAACATGGGAGGGGGGAAACCTCAATATATGTTCGGTATACATCCCACCAAAACTCCATGCAGGCACCCTCCCTGAACTAAGCAAAACACTACTGGACATGCCACCAGGAATACACATACTGGGTGAGGATATGAATGCAGTGATGTCACGCAAGTTGGACAAAATTGCAGCCCAGATCCACATGGGAGGGACAGAGCTGCTACGGACATTCGCGAAAGCAATGGGTCTATCAGACCTATGGAGACTGCATAACCCAACCAGCAGACAGTATACACACATTTCTGCCGCACACGGATCTGGGTCACGTATAGACTTTTTACGCAGTGCATGCATGTGGGACAGTTCTGAGGGGCTCAGCATAAAGCCAAAGGCATCTCGGACCACTCACCAGTAGAGGTCCTTATCCAAGGCCCAGTCGGGACTTATACCACACCCCCACGTATAGCATCCTGGCACTTTCAGAGTAGAGAATTCCAAGATAAATTTATCGAGTGAACGCAGCAATATTTTGACGGAAACTCTGGGTCCGTGGACTCACACTCCACCTTGTGGGAAGCATACAAGGTGGTGGTGAGGGGATACTTGCAGGCCACTATAGGGGGCAACAAGAAAGAGAGGCGCTCTAAATGTACTATGTTACAGCATGAGATAAGTCTTCTAGAACAACGCACCAATGTTGGCGAAGCAGACACCCAGGGGCTGCAGCATTTAATAAGCCTTAATCAAACGGAACTTCAGGACTTAAAAAAAATGGCTCGCCACCACGCAGTAGCTACACAGAGACGACTGTACGACCAGGGGGACAAGGCCAAAAAACTCATTGCATGGCTAGAGCAGAGAGATAGAGAGCGGAACTGGGTAGCCAAAATCTGTACAACAGATGGTACAAGACGAGGACTGGGGGCAGACATAGCAGAGTCATTTGCGTCTTATTATGAGTCACTTTATCAATCAGCGACAGTTAGATCGGGGGACGAGAGTGTAGAACTCCTCAGAGACATCTCACTCCCAACCCTTACGGACAACGACAGGGAAGCACTTGACAATGACTTAACAAAAGAGGAGGTGGAAGTGGCCATAAGAGACCTCTAATCGGGGAAGGCGGCCGGTTCAAATGGACTACCCACGGAACTCTTTAAATATGCAGCGACAAAAGTGGCACAGCCGATGTGGAAATGTTGAAGGCTGCACTGGAAGAGGGATGCCTACCCGAAGACCTAAGGTTGGCCACAATTGTAGTCATCCATAAAAAAGGCAAACCCGCAGACTTATGCAGTTCATACCGACCCATATCCCTTCTCAATTATGAAACCAAAGTACTTGCTAAAGTACTGGCCAACCGACTCATACCTATAATCTCCACCCTAATACAACCTGATCAGTCTGGGTTTATACCCCCACAGAAGCACTCGACTTAATCTTAGGCAACTATATGGTGTCATCCAGGCTACGGCAGCACGACCACATATAACAGCCGCTCTTATGTCATTAGACACCTGAATGGCGTTCAACAGCATCAAGTGGCCCTATCTCAACGCTGTGTTGCTCAGGCTGGGCCTTGGACCTCATTTCTGTTCCTGGGTGCATCTTTTATACCAATGCTCGAAAGCCTTGGTGCGTGTCAATGGGTTGGTTTCGAGAACGTTCACACTCCATCAGGGCACGAGACAGGGATGACCACTGTCACCAATATTATTTGCTCTTGCACTGGAACCGCTGGCGGCATGGATCCGAAGGGACCCCTTGATATGGGGCATAGACATCGGTGGGGGGTGGGAAGAGTGTATATCATTGTACGCTGATGACGTATTGCTTTACGCACACATGCCCAAACAAACATTCCATAGGCTAATAAACATACTACAGCTTTTTGGCACCTACTCTGGGTACCAGATAAACTGGGGCAAGTCTCTTATTTTTACTCTTGTGGGCACATTCCCACACTCACGACTGACTGTGTAGCCCTAGTACACCATGACAAATTCAAATACCTAGGCATATGGATCACGAGGACAGCTGAGGAATTCCTTAGACTTAAAATATATCCCCAATTGGAGAGGCTGCGCAGAGACATAAAACACTGGCGGAATTTGCCGATCTCCCTCATGTGCAAAGCGACATTATTCAAGATGATGGCTCTACCACGCTTGCTCTACATCCTGCAGAATACCCCATGCAGAATCCCTGATTCCATCTTCAAAACTATAGAGGGGGAGCATTGCAACCTACTGTGGGAGGGAGGCAGGCCTCGAATAGCTCTGCGCAAACTACAGTGCGGAGTGTACAGGGGCGGACTAGCAGTCCCGGACATTCGGAGTTATTACTTAGCGTCTCAACTGATCAATATCAATGGGTGGGTTTTTGAGCCGCAGACAGAACCGGCATACAGAATCGACAGACATGCAATGGGAAGAGAAGGGCACTTAGCGGCACTCTACTGGAAACACAGAGGGAAATCATTGCCATTGCACACATCGAGGTCATAAGAGCATGGCACTCTACTTCTAGACTGCTGGGGTGGGACTCGAGGCTGACTTAGCAGACACCACTTTGGGAGATCGATGAACTGGGCGATGTAGGGTGACTACAGGGATTTCGTAAATGGAGCTTGATAGGTTTAGACACCATAGGGGATGTATGGCGAGGTGGGAAAATGCTAACCTTTGCGGAACTCAAGACCGAATATCAACTAGCTGATACAGAGCATTTTCGCTACTTACAATTGAGACACGCCTTGCACCACTACATATCAGAGGGAGATACCATCCCGGAATACTCTCCTTTAGAGGACCGATTGTTACTCGATCCAAGTCAGACAAAGGAACATCCCTAACCTATCGGAAAATTATGAACAATCTCCCAGATCCTCTCGTTTCCCTGAGAGCCAACTGGGAATCTGACCTAGGATTAATAAAGGATGACGATTGGCAGGAAGCATTCAGGGCCCCAGAGAAACTGCCATATGGGCAAGATTTAGATTGATTCAGCTGAGAATCCTGCATAGATCCTACACCCCTTGGACGCTTCACCATAGACTGGGCTGGTCAGACTCGGACAATTGCATCAGGGGATGCAGTGAGACAGGCACCTTTTTCCATATTATCTGAGAATGCCCTAAGATACAACGGTTCTGGGTCCGTATCACTGGAGTAATGTCCGAGATACTAGGCACGCAGGTACCCCTATACGCTCGCTGACACCATCTGGGCATCACGGGGAAGTACAACTGGCCATCTCACACGAAAACTTGGTTGGCATTAGCATCAGGAGTGGCAAAGTGCAAGATAGCCAGACTGTGGGGGGGCACAAGAACCAGCAAAGCTCACCAACTGGAAGCAAGATCTGGACTGGTGCAGCCTGGCAGAAAAGGTTGTATACAAAAGTAGGGGATGCCCCAAAAAATGGGAGAAAATATGGAGTCAATGGCACAAATACAAATCCTAGGTCCACGAAGACACGAGTGTTGAAGAACGAAGAAGAAATACTTTTAAAAATAACTGAGGGAGTGGGGATTTCTTTCTGTGGTGGGCAACACTGTATCCCTGACCTGAAACTGCTGATGGCGTTAAATGTAATCACTATCTATGACAATGGAATGTTTGCATATTTGTTTGTTAATAAAAAGACATTAAAAAAAAGAAAACCTTAGAAATTCACTGAAAAAAACCAAAGATTAAAGTAACGTTATATTTCAGTGGACATTTCAGTGACAATGTAACCGTTTAAACTAAAAAACCACTGAAATTCAACAGATATAGTTAGCTCAAGTAATTATAACTCATTAACTAATGCCCTAAAGTACGTATAACTTGCATCCCGGTCATGCACAGTGTTGACATCAATGATGTCAGATCAGTAATGCTATTAATGATGTCACTGATCACGTCATGAATGTTGTAATATGTGAGTTCACAATCAGGGCATGGCGAGGGTGCAAGTTATAGCTACTTTAGGGCATTGGTTATATTTATTTGAGATAACTGGAACTGGTGAACTTCAGTGTTTTTGTTTAAGTTGGAAACGTTAAGTTGTCGCTGAAATTTTCACCTTACTATAACGTTACTTTTTTACCATTCATTTTTTAAGGTTTTTTGAAATGTAAAGTAAGATATAGTTACAATTCCTAACTATAACGTCACTTTAACCTTTGTTTTTTTAGCAAATTCTATTTTTTTTAGCGTAAAGTAATACTGTATTGCCATTTATAAAGCAAACCCTACACCATGCACAGCCTTCAGCCATGAGCACCGTGGGGTTGGCAACAAGGCCAGGCTCTGTGCCATACTCTCTGCTAGTGCCCTACCTACCGCAGCACATGGCCTTCTGGCATTCACAGCGCGCGGTTGGTCTCGCAGGTCCTGGCTGCACTCAGGCATAGTTACTGACTTTGTCAAAGAGCCGCAACACCAACATATAAAAAGAAGGGCTATTGGCTTAATCAAGCGGTGAGCATATTATTATATATAAAGCAGATCTATCATTTTTGTCCAAAAATCACAATTATTTTTAATAAAATGTATATTGTAGTAATTTACAAAATGCAATGTTTAATAACAGTGATTATTATAAAAATGTTGAATAACGTTTTAAATAAAACAAATAAAACTAACATGTCTGTGACTCTTTCTTTTCAAATTGTTTTATTATTTCATTTTGTGGCTGAAAATGTTAAAAGAAAGACTCAGAGACATTGTTTTTCAGATAAAATCAGCATGTCACAGTGCTTTTTTTTAAAACATTTTTTCAGGCCACAAAATACAATTATAAAAACAACCACAAGAGCACTCTTGGCTGAAGCATAGGGCTCCAGCTAAGACTGTTTTTGAAAAATATGGTATGTTCTCCTAGTGTCATTGATTTTATGACTAAGGAGACTTACTGTTATTTTTAATGTGCTAGGGTGCTGCTGCATTCCTTGCAGATCCCCACAACATTAAATAAAAATGCTTGGTGGTGCCCCTGCCATTATAGGGACATCACCCAGCTAGAATAAAAAATATAAATAACCATTGCAGGACATTATGGGGCACTCCTACAAGCAGCAGTGAATATAGAAATGACCGGCGTGTGCCGCTCATTTATTATTCACTTTTTGAAAAACAAATTATGTTGTGTGTATCCCGGTGCTCACATGGGACACCCACAATATAAATTTTGTTTGGGGGCTGCGGAGGAACCCCAGTGCCCTGGTGAGCCCAGCGTCTCCCCGTATGGCACCGATAGTGGGTATCGGCAATAGTTGGCATGTTTTTGCTAAAGTAGGTGCCCCGGTGTCTACTTGCGGCAACCACAGCTCAACTTTTGGGGGCTGTGGGGGGACCCCTGGGCTTCCGTGGCCCCAGCTGGCTCCCCTGACAGGGGCGAGCCCTTTTAAAAAAACTTCTGATGACTGCACTGATGCCCACCCAGGGCACCCACACTGCTGGCTCTGTTGTGGACTGCAGGGTGAGTGCCAAGGCCCCAGCCAACTATCCAGGCAGCACCATGCTGGGTTCTGGCAGGAGCCAGCATCTTCCTTTTGCTGCCACCCGGGCCGGAGCAGTATTTTTTACAGCTCCCGCCGGGTGGAAGCAAAGTTGAGCTCCTTGTCCTGGAGAGTATGGGCAGGATATGCCTGCAGTCTTTCAGGCAGGGAACCTCAGTGTCCCTGGGGGTGACCACCCTTTACACTGTACAGTATTGAACCTTGGGGATGGAACCCTCCCGGCTGATATCAGTATGGGAGGGAGGCGTGTGGCCCCCTACCTTTTAAAAGGCTCAGGTAAGGGGGCATTCCACCCCTTCCCCTTCAATAGTTATGCCAGGCGCCATGGATGGGGTCCCCAGGGATGTAATCGGTTCACTAGGGGGCCTCATACCCTCCTTCCCATTCAATATTTTGTCAAACCGTCGGAGATGTGGCCCCTGGGCCATAAATGACGTGGCATGGGTGGGGCTGCACTCCCCCTCCCCTTTCCCAATGATGTTGGGTTCCCAGAGCTGTAATAAGTTCTGGGAGGGGGGCCCCTTCCCCACCCCTCTCCAATATACATTTGACTTACCTACTGGACCAAGGCCCACCCCAGGGGTCATTTTACTTAAAATATTTAATGCCTGCCATCTTTTTTTTTTTGCTGCGATCCAGTGGGAGTGCTGCAGGATTGCGGCAAAACCCCTAATTTTATTATTAATTTTGGCCCTAGCAGGGTCCCTCTGGAAGCCTTTAACAAGGGCTGGGGGGTAGGGTATCCCTATACTGCCCCCTTGTATTGTTCTTCACACATTTTCAGGACAGAGGACTAAGTCTCTGGTGTAGTATTGGCCACTACAATATTTTTGTTCATGTTGCGGCCAGTCAATCGCAGAGCTTGCTCCCGTGGAACCCTCACTCCCAAGGGAGCAAGATAGCCTAAGGGGAAAAAACCCTTAGCCAATAATACTCCCCAGAAACCAACTGTCCAGATATACAAATATTTCTGAGCGCCAAAAGCATTTTATTTTAACGGTACAGCAGGTCTGATTAAAAAAGGATTGGTTAGCCCAGAGTTGGTCAGGGCCTAGGAGTTCGAGGCAACAAATATTTTTTGGGAGCGGGCGTACAGCCCCCCTCGCGGAGTCATTTTAAGGCCCCAAGGCACCCTTCCCTGGGGCCACTTTCTTTTTAATGGAAGGGAGCATGCGGCCCGAACCACCTTTCCCCGAGCTCGAGTTATAGTTACTTTAGGGCACGAGCCCCAACCATGCACAGTGTGGTTATCAATGATGTTGTGTAACATGCTGCAGTGATGTTATCAATGATGTCATACAACATGTCATGACTAATGTAATATGTGAAATAATTAGCAGTGCGTGTCAAGGGTGTGAATTACAGATACTTTAGGGCACGAGTTATAGTTACTTGAGATAATTATGACTAGTGAATTTAAGTGGTTTTGTTAGTTTAAATGTAAAGTTTTAACTGACATTTTCTCCTACCTATAATGTTAACTCAAGAAACTTAAACTTGCCCCCCGCACAGTGTTGTCATCAATGATGTAATTTGATGTTGTCACTGATCATAGAATATGTCATGAGTGTTGTGATATGTAAGGTCATAAGCAGTGCATGACAAAGGCATGAGTTATAGTTAGTTAAGTAAGATGTTATTACCATACCTAATTAGCTGTGCATGGTGACGGTGCAAGTTAACTATTGCTGCAAGGCTTTCACTGCCACTTGTAGTACAAGTACGGCACGGATATTACAGGCAAAGGAGCTCTTTTAAATACCATGGTTATCCTCCTGCAGCTGCCACACATCCTTCACACTCATCCTATCACTGTACTGTGCAAGCTTCATTGGTGAAGCTTGCACTGTGATACAGTAGATTGGGTATGAAGCTTGAGCGGAGGATATAGGCAAGATACAAATAGAACTCTAAAATAATAAAGGTAAAGGGCTGCAGCATGTAAACCCACTGTTTACCTTTGTCAAAGGATATATGGGCAAACTCAACAAAGTTTTTATTATTTTAATGAGCTAACTTTCACTGAAAATTTTGTTTAAAAAACAAAAATGCTTAAGAGTCGATTAAAAAACAGTTTTTCACTCACACAAATGGAATTCAGCATTTATACTTGTGCAAGTGGAAATAATATGCAAAAGGCTCAGAAGGGAAATTCACAAGGGCACCATTAGATGGGTCTCTGAAGATTAACACCTGTAGAAAGGATGTTTATAGAGAGACAGTCTGCCTTAGTATAAGTGCATTGCTCATTCGGACAGTGTCTCCCTATCACTATAGTTGCCTACCCTCGTATGTTGAATCCACTGGTCGGACAAGCTACAGATAGAGACTTGAGGCATCCAAGTGTCATGCTCTGTGGTTTTCAACCCCACTTTACACAAAAGTCAGAACATATGCTGAGTGTTTCTGAACAAGAAAAACTTCTAGCTTTTATAGAAGGGTAGAAATGATTTTGGCTACATTACTATAATTCTACTGGCATCATGAGGTCTAACCTGTGGATTATAACTATGACTCCTCTGTACATCTTTCATCTTTGGCCCTGAATGAGTAGAAGCAGCTGACAAATATGGTAATGCACACGCTAGGGGCGGCACGTCACAGGCAAAATGGCAGACGTGTGAGGCCCTCGATCTGCTCCGACATTCCACAACATCTGCCTCTTTACTCCTGACAGGCCACCCGGGGGGGGTGATCCTGACCCGACGGGGGTCTTGGGGACCAGAGGTGCTCCTAGCTTCATTCGGGACTGCTGGCGGATTGCTGCGGGACCCCGTGGTTGAGCGGGTCCTGTATGGAGAGCCTAGGCCAGAAATCACAATGTTAGAAACCCTGGTGCACTGTGTGACATAAGGTAACAGAGAAAAGCTGTACAGCAGCAGCCACCATGCTTGAAGATTGGGCGTCAGGGTCGGGAGGCGCGAGTCAGTGCCATTTTGACTGCCATATGAGATCCAAAAGGAGGGCAGTGAGGTAAACACCAAACCAGATGACTTCCCACTGGGGTGCCCCACTGCAGCAGCGTCTTGGGGCTAATCTTGGGCTCAGTGGAGGAGCCATTTGACTATGAGGTGGCATCTGGGGCCAATGCCCTTGGGGCCATTGCGCTGTTTCGGGCCTGGGAATTGGAGGGCATCTAGAGCCTGGTAGTGTTTCTCCACTGGGGGGCTCACCCTGGCGACAGCGATCAGACAGTACTGGAGAGTGGGCCATCATGGGAGTGGTCAATAGGAGTGGGGATAGGCGCTCAGCAGCTGAGGAGAGGAGACCTGTGGTCTAGTGTGGGTGGCGCACAGTGGATCTCTACTGGCACATTTGGGCAGTCACTTCAAAGGGTACTGACCCTACCTGGACTGCTGGTTGGAGCAGATCATCTGCTGGGTGAATTGACTACCTGGGGTTTTGTTTAAGGTTCAGTGGCACAAAGACAATTTTCAGAACTGGAAAAAAAATAGCAGTTTATCAGTGGAGAAATAGGGGGCCAGTATGGAGCTCCTGTCACCTGTTCTGCTGCTCATGTTTGATAAAATACTAGCTGCTATTGCTGACTTCAAGGATACTCTTCAGAATCAGATTAGTACAGTGGCAACGAAGCTTGGCCTTCTCTGGGCGGACCACCAAAAACTGGCCGACAAGGTTAAGGCCACTGAGGTGATTGTGGGAGAGCTCTAACCAGTGCAACGATCCTTGCAGCAACAAATGACTGATCTTACTGAGAGGGTACGGATCTTGGAGCATGTAGGAAGCTGGCTCTTTATATAGTGGACCAAAATGAGCTACACTGTGTAAAGAGTCCAGGTAACCCAGGAAATGCTCTCTTTTGTGGTAGTGTGGGCGAGCAGTTTAGGCTTATCAGAGGGTGGTGCTAAGCATTTGTTTTAATCACAGAGGTAATAAATGCGACACACACTCAAGATTAAATCTGGGTCCAATTTATATTAATAACTCGTGTTTTTCATATACATTTTGATACCAATAACTTCGTTATCAGTTAAGTACTTTTTTAAATATGAATTTTCACAGGTAAGTAAGCATTTCATACAAGGGGTATGAGAGGCAACATGTATATACAGTACATTTCAAGGTCCATCTTTTAAAAAAAAGGAGTCCACGTTGCTGATTGTAGTCTTGGTGTTTCTTTATTACATAAGTGCTGGGTTTTCATAAATACTGGCTGTGTATTTATGAAAACCCAGCACTTATGTAATAAAGAAACACCAAGATAACAATCAGCAACTTGGACTCCTTTTTTTTAAAAGATGGACCTTGAAATGTACTGTATATACATGTTGCCTCTCATACCCCTTGTATGAATATTTAACTTTATGGTCAAGTGGCAGCTGGCCATTTGAGGTGGGCAATATTCAAGAAAGATTGTGACTAGACTAGGCAGTGCAATCCTCCTGTAAACCCTGCTGCCATTTCTATTAGTAAGTAAGCATTTCACCTAAATGCGTCTTTACTCTTCAATGCTTCCCTATGGGAGAAAAATCATATGTTGTATACAGTTATTTATGGTCGTTTTCTCGGGGTCTCCTTCAGAACTTAGGGTCGTAGCGAGCCAGGGTACAAAGTACCACCAGTAGTTACTCATTACCTGCACTGGGGTATACGTGTGCAGAGGTACTGGCTAGCTGTGCTCGCTACGCCGGTGGAAAGAAGGGGGGCCACCTAGAAAGATACTGCAGAGGGGGACTTGGGTCCAAGACCAGGAGCTCGGGTCACAAGGACCCTGGGGACAGGGGGGCACAGCTGATTCATCGGTACCCAGGCTGGGCGCTAGGGTGCAGAGTAGAAAGTTCGGCTGGGCTGTGTGCATCTTAGGGCCTTGCAGTTGTCCCTACTGGCCGTTGAGGGTGAAAATTCAGGACAGCTGGGCCACTTTTGAAGTGGGTCTCTGCAGTGCTGAAATCCCTTGATAGCTGTTCGGTCTCAATTCAGTGGGAGTCTGGATTGGATGCTCTCCGACTCTGTTTGCTGCAAGGGGTTTGGTAACCCAGGTTATTTGTCCTGTGCGGCTTTGGTTGCTCCTTGTGTCCTCTCACTTTGTGGGGGAGACAGATCTGACCTCCGGGAGCACAGGCTCCTCTTCCTGGGAGGCTGCTCATCGGCCTGACCTGCGAGTGGCAACTCGGTTAACTGGACTTTGTGTTTTCGGTGCCTGCAGACTGCAGGGGAGTAGCTCCTCTACTCCAATGGAGATTGCTAGCAATTTGCAAAGGGCTGGTAGTCTCCTGTGGTTCTTGGAAGCTGTTCATCTGCAGGACGAGTTGCTACTCACAATTGTCGAGACTGGTGCAGGCTGGCAAGATTTGGTACCAAAAGTCCAAAACAGGTCTTCAGTTCTCACTTTTCTCACAGGTCTTCTTTGTCCTCTTCTACTGGATCAGTCAGATCTAAGTTCTTGGTGTCAGGGGTGCCACCTAAGTTCTCAATTTAGGGGTTTTAAGGGTAGTGACAGGTAGTAGCCAATGGGCCACTTACCATTAGGGTGTCTACACCCTCTGTAGGTCCATTTCCTGTGGAAAGTGGGTATAAACCTGACCCAGAGAGCCTAATTCCGCCAAAAATAAGCTGGTGGAATTCTAAAAGTTGTGTTCACATCAGGTAGCCCACCTAATGGGTGGGACTAGCCTGAGAGGGGAACATGCCTCCTGACTAGCTAAATTTCCTGCCTTCTGATAAGCTAATATTCCTGCCTACCCTGGTGCCAAATGTGCCCGGGAAGGGGGTGGCATTTCCCCTGTCTGGGAAAGCCTTGGGTTGCATATCAAAGGTGGCAGAGGCCTACTTTTTTTGAGCACCATTCACACAAAAAACAAAACCCGCTCCGCTGTAATTCAGGTGTCGAAGCACAGCTGGGCTGCATTCGGCTGCCCAGCTGGGAACCCGATGATGAAGCATGCCACCAACTACGTTGGTGGGTGAGGGTTCTTCTTAAAAACCCTATTGGTTCCTGGCACTCCAATATTTATAGCAGAGTCGTCCTTGTTTAAGGATTCACCAGTGGGTCGGTCCACGTTGTTTTTGAGTTTGTAAAAGGTATTCACATGTTATGCACCTTTTAGAGTCACAGCAATGAACCCCTGCATTTGTTACTGCTTGCTTGAGTTCCACTCTCACAATAAGAGATCATAAATTGGGAGCTCAGCGGTAAGCAATGGAAAAGCCATTTGCAATTTTTCATATGGACAGTAAGGGAAATGTTTTTTGCATTAACTTTCTGCAGTTGGGAGCTGATGAATGATAGTCAACCACAAATATAGTTCTGTCACTTTAGTTTCTGCTGTTGGCATTCCAAATAAGTGCAAACCTGGGCTATTGCAAAGACTTGTCTATTGATTCCTGTATGTAATGCAGATGATAGCCTCGTCTTTTAATTAATGTAGCAAGCACCTCTAGACGGTCTTTACAGGTGTCCTAATTGCTGCAGATGCGTCTTATTCTGAGTGCTTGACTGTAGATGATGCTGAGTTTAGTGTAGTGTGGGTGACATGAAGTCCAGTTTAGATACAAATGAGCATCTGAAGGCTTATGGTACAGATCAGTTATAATTTTTTGTTTATGAATGGTGAGCAGCCCATCCAGAAAAGGGAGTTGATGCTTCTGTTTAGTTTTGCTGCTGGTGAATTTGATGGTAGGATGGATACTGTTGATATAAGCTGTAAATTGTTCCAATGATCTACTTCCTGCATTGCATATTATAAATATGTCATCAATGTATCGTAGCCATACGAGTGGTTTGATGCTAGAAGTAGCAAGTATATAGTTCTCCAGTTAGCCCATGAAGATATGTGCATATGATGAAGCCATCCGAGTGCCCATGGAAGTCCCTTGTATCTGCAGATAGTGTTTACCATTGAAAGTAAAAAAAATGGATTTATATTGGTGTACAATGATGTAACATCAAATGTAGCCAGAAGAGTGTCATCATCAAATGTGTAGGTTTGGTTTAATTTTTCAATAATCTGAAGGAAGTGACTGGTATTCTAACAAATGATTGTAGTTACTGTACAATGGGCTGGAGGTTCAGGTCAACAAATGAAGATAGTCTCTCAGTGGCTGTATCATTGACAGAGATGATGGGATGGCCAGGATTGTTCATTTTGTGAATTTTGTGAATCATATAAAATATCCCAGGTCTTAGTTTCTGGATGAACAAGTATATCTGCTGTTGTTTAATCTATTAAGTTTAAGCTTCTGTATCTTACAACCCCATAGTGTTTGAAATTTCAATTCCCTTAGGTGAAACAAATGTAAGCAAACCAGGCCTGACTGGTCTGAGCAGTAGGGATAAAGGCTCAGAATTAGTTGACAAAGTATTTCGATCTCTGTCTTATTTAAGTCTTTAGATGGCAAGCTTTTGGATCCATTGCTTTCATGTGACCCTTCTCCTGAGGGGGGCCTGGAGGCATTCAGGTTCCTTAACTTTTCAGCCTACCAGATTATGCAAAGTCTTTCTGCCCTAAGAAGACAGGGAAAAAATGGCTGGTTAGACCATGACTGTAGGGCTGCAAAGAGGCAGCTTAGAGAGACATGCAATGCCCCACTTAAAATCCAAGTGAAAATTATTCATGCTATTGTAAAATATAGGTCGGCCATCAAGTTTAGGAAACAAACTGTGAAGGAAGAGGCATGGGACCGACTAATGTATACCTGCATTAAGAGAGAATCCAGGGGATTCTGATAGATAGTCAAAAGAATGAATTTGCTCCTAGATTTCCCTGAGGATATTGGTATGCATATTTCTCCTGAGCAGTGTCTGACAAATGTTTCTGCAATTTATTTCATGGGCCTGGACAGGCCACTTGAAAGTGGTGAGGAAATACTTACGTTCCCCCCTAGATAAGAGGTTTGGGATGGAGGAGGTTTGGAAGGCTATTCAGTCTCGTCCTGGTATCAAGGCTCCCGGCCCGATGGGGTTCCAATCAATTTATATAAGACAAATATCCCCATTTTGGCCCTGTTAATCACTAACATTCTTAATGCAGATGCTGTAAATTGTATTCCCAATGAATGGAAAGCTGCCACAATTGTGCCTTTTTTAATAAAAAAAATAGACCGCCAGGACCCTAGCTCTTATAGGCCCATTTCCTTGTTAAATTTGATTATCAAAGTGGCAGGCAAAATTATTCTGAGTCAAATTGAAGAGTGGGTACAGGTCGATATTATCTTGAGTCCTGTCCGAGATGGAATTTGGGAGGGCAAGAGAGCAATGGAACAGTGTCTCAATATTAATCTGTTGATTGGGAAATACATGTTGGCGAAGCAACTATTCACCTATGGTTCATGAATTTTAGTAGTGCTTTTGACCGTGTAAATAGGTCTAAGATGTGGTCTTTATTGGCTGATATGGAAATTCCTAAAACCCTGTTGTACTTTTTACGTGCTCTACACACCCACATAGTTGCTGCTGTTAGGTAAGGACAGGATTGGGAGTGTACGGACTCTCTTATTCTTCCTAGAGGGGTCAGACAGGGGTGCACTTTGGAGCCCCTCTTATTTCTATTGTATATCAATGGCTTGAATCAATTCTTGATTTCCAATGGAGGGATATATCCATGGTTAATTCCGTTGTTGTGTAGTCTCTGCTAAATGCAGATGACGCAGTTTTGTTATCCTGCACAGCTAATTTCCTAGGAGTTTGATGGGCTTGTTTGTACAGTTCATGGATGATATTGATTTAGACACTAATATCCCCAAAACCCATCTAATAGTCTGTGGGAGGTTGTCCTCTAAAACTTGGCTTCTAACTATCAAGGGGAGAGCTATCTTGCGAGTCAGTTCCTTCCCATATTTGGGTGTCACTTTTGACCAATATAGCAATTGGACCCCATGTCTGGCTGTTAGATGCCAGCGTTTTTACCAAGCATGTGATTCCCTCTTTAACTTTTCTGCAATAAACCTGTAGCTCCTCTGCTTCAAATCTATAGGCTCTAATATATGCCGGTATGTACCCATGGTGCTGCTAATTGGATATAACAGAATTGTATGAACGCGCAGCAGAAAGAGAATCGGTTTTGTTGCAAGTTGCTTGGGGTTGGTGCTGCTAGCCCAAGCTCTTTTGTCCATGATTATTTGGGTTTGGGGTATGTAGAAGATTTTATAAAATTAGCCCAACTCCTTTTAGGATTCTCGTCTGGTGTGGGGACCACACTTCTTTCAACATCGAAGTAATTCAGGATTGTCTAAATTGTGACTTGGAGCATAAAATCCCATGTCTATCTTATAATAGAGATGTGGCCATTAAGTTGGGACATCCTGAATTGCATTATGCCCCCCAGTCCAATGTTAAAGCGTATGGGAAAAGGATGTAATAGATGTTTTTTAACCTGGCCAAGGAAACAAGGGAAACTAGAGCCTTTGAGAAACTCATCATGAGAGCCTGCAAGATTATGAAATCTACTCCCGGTCTTGAGCCCTATCTTACTCTGGTAAAAAATCCATGGGAGAGATCACTGCTTGTCATGTTTGGTTGGGCTCCATACGGCATGGATTATGCCCCCCTCCTCCCACCAGCCAGTTTGATCGCAACTCTATACTAACCTGTTCCTGTGATGTCACCACACTGCAGACCTTGGACCATCTGGTGCTATTCTGTCCGATGTATGACTTCCCTCAAAGAAGCTATTTGCTCCCCATTTTAAGATCACAGAGTTTTTATCAATTTAGACCCGCTTTTCTCCATCTTCAGATGTTGGCTGACCAAGCTATTACAGCTGCTGTAGACTAGTGTCCTTTTTAAAAAGTGCCCTGTATTTGAATGCTGCTATAAATATGTAATTATCTCTTTTTATGCACCAACAGGCATGTTGTTCTACATCATATGTATTAGTTTTTTAATCTTTTGTTTTTAAGATATTTATTCCTGATTATTCAGTTTCTAAGGTCCATGTAACATTGCTTAAGAAATTCATGTGCTTGTTTTTGGTACTAGTGTTTTGCATTTTGTTTTTATATGTACTTTTATGATTATTAATTAATAATCAAATAAAGATTTCAGTCATCAGATCCAAATGAGCATCTGTAGGCTTGTGGTACAGTATGACTCATTGTATGCTTTGGGATCCAGATTTTCACCCTGGCTAGCCGTTGTGTTCTTGTGATCCTTCATCTTCTAGTATACTGTTTTTGGGATTACAAATTTGTATCCACCTTGAATCCAAAACTCAAGCCAGAAGCAGCCACCATGTCCAGAACAAATCTACATCCTAGATATGCACTGATCATCCAGGAGAAAATCAGTAAGTGTCAATTTACAATAGCACATTTACACATCTAAAAAAACCGAAACATCTACCCAATGGGGTTGGAGATTAAGTCTAAGCCACCTTTTAAACTAACTAACTTTGAATGGTCTACTTCATGGAATATTTTCCTGCATCTCATCAATGACCCTACTAGCAGCATCTGTCAAAGTAGCCATTCAAAAAACCAAGCTACAAAAAGAACTGGAACTTTTAAAGAACACAAAAAGTGACTCTGAAGTGGCACACATACTACAGAGGATTGCAGTAGTAAACAAAAGATGACTACCAGGAATGCTATTGAAATTAAATCTGCAAAACTAAAAAGAGACATGTTAAGATTTCATATACCTCCTCTTCCAACTCACCACTTCATAAATCATTCTGTTTTTGGAGATTGTTTTGTCAATGTAAGTCCTGTGACTAAACAGCATAAAAAAACTGAAGATTTATAACACAAAAACATACTGCATAACATCTGCCAGCTACAACTCTTCCAGACATCAGGCCCAGTTATTGATTTAACTTGAGGGCTCCTATAACCAGGTGAATTGAACCTCTTCAGCAAAGGCCTCTATTTCTGTCCAGTACCTAAGGACCATAATATGACCAAAATGATGAGAGACCTTAAACCTTTGAGAGAAGATGCAGACTTGCAGAACACTTTAACAATAATTCTAATGTTGATCTGCCAAGCTACCTTCCAGGTCCATTTAAGAAGTTCTTCCATCCCAAATCATGGACTCCTCAATGTGGTAGAAATCCTGTTCTTGATACATACACTTTATCCATCAACAAACTCAGCAAGGAATCAACACCTAAAAGGATTTTAGATAAAGTTACCAACAGAAGAAAGAAACGTTCTCCATCACCTTCACCAGAGAATAGATGTCATTATAAAACCGGCAGACAAAGGTGGTGCAGTTGTTGCCATGAAAGTAAGTGAATATATCGAGGAGGGACTGGGACAAATAATGGTTACTACAGTTACAAACTTTTAGAAACTGATCCCACAGAAGACTTGAACAAAGAAATGTATAAATGGTTGTAAGGTACAGGAGCTTAAACCTCATTGATGAAACTACAGTAGATATATCTGTTCATCCCAAATCAAGACCTGGGAGATTTCTTATGCTTCCCAAAATTTACATAATAAACAATCCTGGCCATCCCATCATCTCTGGCAATGTACAGCCACTGAGAGACTATCTTTATTTTTTGACCTGCAACTCCAGCCCATTGTACAGGCATTTCCGCCATTTGCTAAGAATACCAGTTTCTTCCTTCAGATTTTTGAAAAATTAAAGCAAACCTATACATTTGATGATGATACTCTTCTGGCTACATTTGCTATTACATCTTTATACACCAATATACCACATGAGGATGGGCTTTTAGGGTTATCTGAAGATCTTAATAAAAGAACTGTGAAAAAGCCTTCAACAAACATGCTTACAAACTTTTGAAGAGTTATCCTTAAATTCAACGATTATACCTTCGATGGTAAACACTATCTGCAGATACGAGGGACTTCCATAGGCACTCACATAGCTCCATCCTATGCACATATCTTCATGGGCAAACTAGAGAACTATATACTTGCTACTTTTAGCCTCTAACCACTTGTATGGCTACAACACATTGAGGACATATTTATAATATGAATTGTAGTAAGTAGAACATTGGAACAATTTGCAGCTTAAATTCCTTCTCCCATACAGCAGTGAACAAAAAACGGGGATTAATGACTTTCAAAGTGCATTCTGGGAAATGCAGGAGACAAGGACTATGTTGTGATGATGCAGTTGTGTCTAGGCGTATAAAGAGACATGGTTACGCCGCATATTCAAAGATGGCTCGCTCACCTGTAAACAAGGCTATATACTAGCCGAAACGCGTCAGGGATAAAATTGAAAACTAGCCTTTAAAATTGTTCTTTATTAGACGCCAGATACTGCAGAAATCTGGTGTGCGGCGCTCTTCTTTGTGGTGGAGTTAGAAGGATGTTGTAGATACAGATGGGGTGCTCCGTCCCATGCGCTGAGGCCGCCCTGCTGAGGTCGGGCTTCCTGCAGAGAGAAATGCGATGTATATATATATATATATATATATATCACGCTCCACTTCCGTCTTTTCTCCCTTCACTCGCGGTCGGGTGCTGTGCAGCACGGAGACGGACGCTGTGCATTTAATTAAGGCTCCGGGTAAAAAGGATTTACCAGCACTCTTGGGAACAGTTAAACCCCAAGCTTTATTGGGTCAAAACAGAACACGACAAGACATGTTTTGGCAACCGCCTTTGTCAATAGTGGCGTGCGCCGGTTCAAAGCAGAATTTAAATACCTAGTATAATAGACATCAACAGAGGACACCAGACTTACTTCAGTCACTCGGTGTCTGCCATCTTTAAACATGCACATTCACTATCTGGTGTAAGCGCAAATCCGCTCTATATGAGCAATCCCACCAACATTACTACATATAAATATGTTCTCAATTACATCATTGAATGTAGGATATAAGAATTAATCTTGAAAATATACAGCCCTAAATGGACATTACAGGTTCACATTCTAGCCCACAGATGGGCAAAAACCCTATGACCAAATCAGTCTCTTACGTTTCCATTAGCCTATCTGATATTAAGGGTACTTTAAATATGCCACCCTATATGGGTCCTGACACATAAATTCAAGATACCACTTTTCACAATTACACCCACTCATCATATTGCTTGATGTCTTACAGACAAACAAAACTCCCCACTCATAAACCCACTCATTCTTCAATATACCTTGGCATATATATATATATAAAACATAATTAAACTTTTTAGAAACACTCAGTCACTGGATGATGTCATCAGTGATGTAATCAGTGATGTCATTTGAGATGTCATCAGTGATGTCACTGACCATGTCATGAGTGATGTAATATGTGATGTCATAAGCAGTGCATTGCGGGGGCGCGAGTTATAGTTAGCTCAACTAACTATAACGGCCAAATTTCTCTGGTTTTATACCAGTGAAATGTCCAATTAACTATAACGCCCCTGAAACCTGTGGTTTTTTCAGAGAATTTCTATGGTTTTTTAAATGCTAATTTCTAACTATAACAGCCCTGAAACCTATGGTTTTTTTAATGATAATTTCTAACTATAACGTCCCTGAAACCTATGGTTTTTTTCAGTGAATTTCTAAGATTTTTTAAATGCTAATTTATAACTATAACATATTAGTTGTGTTTGCAGAGTGGTGCAGAAAGAGGGCTGGGCTTCCGACCAGCGTTCAGAAATTTCACTGGGCAGTACTTACAGGAGGAACCAGGAGGGCTTCTTGGCCCCCAAAGTCCCTCAGGAGTAAAGTGGACTTCATCCCCAAACCGTAGTGTGCCAGGAGGTGCGTTTGCAGAGTGGTGGAGAAAGGGGGGCGTGGCCTCCAAAGACCTCTTAGAAATCCCACTGTGTGGGACTTACTGGAGGTAACAGGAGGGGTAGTCAACCCCCAAGGATATCTTTGGGGGCCAAATACCCTTCCTATTATTTCCAGTAAGTCCCACAAAACAGGATTGCTAAGTTCTCATAGCAGGCCATGCCCCCTTTGCCCACCACTCTGAAAATGCGCCTCCTGGCACGCTCTTGGTTGGGGGATGAAGTCCCCTTCGCTTGTGGGGGTCCTTAGGGGCCAACTAGCCTACCTGTTACCTCCAGTAAGCCCCACACAGTGGGATTGCTGAGAGGTGGACACAGGCCACGCCCCCTTTTTCCACCACTCTGCAAACGCACCTCCTGGTGTGCTCTTGGTTGGGAGATGAAGTCCCCTTGCCTCCTGAGGGTCCCTGGGGGCAAACTAGCCCTCCTGGTATCTCTAGTAAGCCCCACACAGCTGGATTGCTGAGAGTGGCCCGAGGCCACACACCCTTTTTACACCACTCTGCAAACGCTCCTCCTGCTGCACTGCTGCTCGGGGGATGAAGTTCACTTTAGTCCTGAGGTCCTCAGGACACAAGAGAACCTCATCGCCCCACCAGCAGTGCGCCAAGCGGAGTGTTTGCAGAGTGGTGGGAAAAGGGGCGTGGCCTCGGACCACCGCTCAGCAATCCCACTGTGTGGGGATTACTCTAGGTACCTGGTGGTCTAGTTGGCCCCTAAGGACCCTTAGTATTCAGGGGGGCTTAATCCCCCTTCCCTGGGCCACTATTGGCCCCAGGGACCCCATCCCCAGTGCCGACCCTCACGTTAGGGACCGCTGGTGGAGCCCCAATGCCCCCGCTGTCCCAGCCGGCTCCCCTTCTCCTGCGGGAGCCGGCATTGCTTTTGGGCAAGGGGAGCTGCTGACATGCAGCTCCCCTTGCCCAAAAGCAATTCTGCTTTGCTTCTTGGAAGCGAGAACATGTTTCCTGCTCTCGCTTCCAAGAAGCAAAGCAGTTTTTGCTATGGCAGGGCAGGAGCCGTGCTCCTGCCCTAGCAAACGGCAATGTCCCGGGGGTGGGCACCCCGGGACATTGCAGGTGCTGGCCCTGTGGGGTGGTGGTCCCCAGGGCCATCTAGGGCTCCAGGAGGGGGCCGCGTGCCCCCCCTCGCAACTGATTAAAGCCCCGGGGAGGTGGTGGTCCCTGGGGCAGTGTGGGAGGGCTCGAGCCCCCCCATACTTTGTTTTTGAAAGTAGCCCTGGGGAGGTTGCGGTCCCTGGGGCTGCAGGGGGCCACGTGGCCCCCCGCATTTAAATCATGTAGCCCCGGGAGGTGGTGGTCCCTGGGGCTTGGGGGGCCCGCGAGGCCCCCCGCCCAAAATAATTTAAAGCCCCGGGAAGGGGGTGGTCCCCAGGGCTTGGGGGGGCCCGCAAGGCCCCCGCCCTAAAATAATTAAATGCCCTGGGGAGGTGGCAGTCCCCGGGGCAGCGTGGGGGGGCAGGAGTCCCCCCATGCATTTTTTTAAAAAAGCCCCGGGGAGGTGGTGGTCCAAGGGGCTGTGGAGGGGTCACTTGCCCCCCGCATATGATAAACTAAGCCCCGGGGAGGTTTTCCTCATTGCCCCCGTGACCTGGCCCACCTGGGGGCTCAAAGAAACGAAGCGTGGGAGCCCGCGCTTCATTTTCTTTTATTTTTGGGGCCGGATTTGCGCACCCAGCGCGAATTCGGCCGAAAATATTTTAAAAAAATGCTTTTTTGGGCCCTGGAGGACCCTGTGGGACCCCCTGACCAGGCCTAGGGGGTCAGGGTGCTTCTAACCTTCCCCCTTTTCTTGTTTTTTATCTTTTTTTTACTGTATTCTTGTGACTCAGTTCTACCGAGATGGCTGCCAACAGATTTTGGTTTGGAGTGTTGGCAGCCAATCAGAATAAAGCTCATGCTCGAGAGGGTTCGCAAATCCTCCTTTGCCCTCAGATATCAATATTGTTATTTTTTACATTTCTCAGGAACTACTGAATGGATTTACACCATTTTAAAATAAGGTCGCTTTCTGAACCAAGAGCTACCTTTTTGCCAAATTTGGTGTAATTCCGTTCAGCAGTTCGGGCTGTAGCCGTGTCTAAAGTTCCTATGGAAATTAACATGGAGAAAATGCATTTTGGGACCTTTTTTCTCGGTCCCTGCTTGATGAATCACCCTGAAACTTTCAAGACAGGAGCTGACCTGAGTGAACCATTAGTTTTGAAAATTTCGTGAAGATTCGTCAAACGGTGCCAAAGATATTGGTAAAAGAAAAAACGCTTTTTGAATAGAAACAAGCTCCCAACTTTAACTACCTACTGGCAAACGCCAGTAGGTAATATATATATATATATAGTTTCAGGGTGATTCGTCAAGCGGGGGCGAGAAAAAAGGGAGGTCCCAAAACGCGTTTTCTCCATGTTAATTTACAAAGAAACTTTAGACAAAGCTTCAGCCCGAACTGCTGAATGGAATTACACCAAAAAGGTAGGTCTTTGTCTAGAAAGCGTGCTTTTTTAAAAATGGTGTAAATCCGTTCAGTAGTTGCTGAGAAATTAAAAAAATAAAAATATAGATATCTGAGCACCGAGGAGGATTCGAGAACCCTCCCGAGCACGAGCTCAATTCTGATTGGCTGCCAACACTCCAAACCAGAATGTGTTGGCAGCCATCTTGTGACTCGGCAACCGAGTCACAAGAAAACAGTGGAAAAAAGGTTACAAAACAAGAAAAAGGGGCAGGGTAGAAACACCCTGACCCCCTAGGCCTGCTCAGGGGGTCCCACAGGGAACCCCAGGGCCAAAAAAAGCATTTTGTAAAAAAAATAATCGCCTGAATTCGCGCTGGGTGCACGAATCGGCCAAGAAAAACAAAAAAAATGAAGCGCGGGCTCCCGTGCTTCGTTTTGTATAAGCCCCCGGGTGGGCCAGGTCCCGGGGCCAATGCGCAGTTAATTAGCAAGGGCCTGTGGGGGCCCCCGCAGCCCCGGGGACCGCCACCTCCCCGGGGCTTTATTCATTATGTGTGGGGGGCACGCAGCCACCCTGCAGCCCCGGGGACCGCCACCTCCCCGGGGCTTCTAAAAAAATGCATGGGGGGCCCCTGCCCCCGCGCTGCCCCAGGGACCGCCACCTTCCCGGGGCATTCATCAATATGGGTAGGGGGGCCTCATGGCCCCCCCACAAGCCCCAGGGACCACCACCTCCCCAGGGCTTAAATTAAAATAAAAAAGTGTTGGGGTGTCTTCTGCCCCCCCCCAAACTGCCCCGGGGACCACCACCTCCCCGGGGCAATAATTATTTATATATGGGGGTCTGTTGCAGACCCCTGGGCCCCGGGGACCACCATCTCCCCGGGGCTTTAAAAATGCTGGGAGGGGGGCCACGCGGCCCCCTCCTGGAGCCCTCTATGGCCCTGGGGTCTGCCACCCCCCAGGGCAGGCTCCTGCAATGTCCCGGAGTGCCCAGCCCCGGGACATTGCCGTTTGCAATGACAGGGCGGGAGCCGTGCGGCTCCCGCCCTGTCATTGCAAACACTGCTTTGCTTCTTGGAAGCGAGAGCAGGAAACCTGCTCTCGCTTCCAAGAAGCAAGCATGTATTGCTTTGGGCAGGGGAGCTGCATGTCAGCAGCTCCTGGCCCAAAGCAACTCCGGCTCCCGCAGGAGGCGGGGAGCCGGCAGGGACCGTGGGGGAATTAGGGCTCCCCCCACAGTCCCCATCAAAGAGGCCAGGCCCCGGGGGATGGGGTCCCCAGGGCCAGGAGTGGCCCATGTGGGGGACCATGCGGCCCCCCCTGTTTTAATAAAACATTGCAGGCTGGCCATGCCCCGGGGGATGTGGTCCCCGGGGCCATTCTTGGCCTGAGGAGGGGGGCCACGCGGTCCCCCTCCTTATTTTTATTTTTTTTGAATGGTGGCAGGCCCCGGGGATGGGGTCCCCAGGGCGAATACTAAATAATGGCAGTGGATCGGCGTTTTTTTTTCTTCGAGTTTGGAGTCGTGACCCCAATGCAGGTCTCAGCGCGGCCCCCCGTGTAACATCGCGTTGGATTCGCGAATCCACCTTAAATAAATAATTAAGTAGTATTTAATGTAGACGGTAGTGTTGTATTTGTGAAGTTGTTTTGAAGAAGTACTGTGATTGAAGTTAATGACAAGATTACAATTGATAGAGTTGTTAAAAATATATAAAATTACAAATTAATAGGTAAACTTGAAAAGTGTGTTGTGTTGTAGTGCATTGAATTTGTGCTTTTGTTTTGTGAATTTGCGACGGGTTCGCGAGTCCGAAAAAAATGTAAAAAAAATGTGTATGTGTAAAAAAAAATTATAATCAGTATTATGTTATAGGGTAGCTCTAAAAAGAGCCCTTGTGTTTATTGTGAGTTTGTTGTAGCTACATGTAAGTACCGATGCAGAGCTTAAGGTTGTTGAGAAAGACTCTGTTTCCTTGATCTGTGAAGTGTACTCCATCACTTTTGTAGATGTCATCCATATCAAAACGTAGATTGTTGTTATATATGGAGCCCATCGTATGGTCTCTGAGGTTAGCAGAAACATCTTTATTGACATTCTTTCTAGCTTTCTCAATCTGTGGACAGAATTGATTTGACCACTTCCATTTCTGTCTTTGGCATATGTTAGAGTATACAAAGACAGTTTGAGGTAAAAGCAACATCAATTGTGCAAAGGTGTCCTTCATTAGCATTTCCAGACCTACCCCAGTCAATGTGCCTAGGTCATTGCCACCATAGTGCACAATCATGAGGTCAGGAGGTTGGAGATGCAAAAAGGTTTTAACCAAAGGCATCAATTGGTGCCACTTTAATCCTCTTTGTGCAATCCATTTAATATCCACATTTTGCAAACCTAGGTCTTTGTCAATAGCTCTGCGTTCAGCATACCTTTTGCACCAGAAAACATAGCTGTGTCCAACAATCCACACTGTAAGCATCTTGAAGGGATGTCTGGAAGTATTGAAAATATGTTTGTAGCTGAGGTAGTCATTTGTTAGAATGAGAGGTATGAAAAATAGTGGGCACAAGATGCTGTTTTTTAAAAAGTAGAGAATTGATTGGCTGTTTAAGAACATTGTACATTCAAAAATAGGGTGCATTTTACTTTCTTTAAAAAGCATGTTTCTTATTGGTTAGTAAAACATGTTTGAAAAGTACAGTAGATAGGATAAGCTCATATTTTGGAAATGTCAACCACACCTGCTGTTTGCATTTGTAACATTGTGTGGTGAACTTGGAAATATGGTGAACTTGTCACCTGTGAGTTCAGTTCAATGTTCCATGAACTGTTACTATGGAAACTGGCATTAAGCAGAATGGGGGAAGGGTTGAAACTTAACTGTGGAATTAAAATGTGAAATTGTAATTTATATATAAGTGAAATCTTATTAAAGTAAGATTTCCCAAGTCAGTAGTATGTTTAGAAGTGGTGTGTTCTTAAAAAATAATGTTATTTTTATTTGTAATATATTTTTGAACTCCCGTATGGATTCGCGGCTCCATCGCGTTGGTGCACGGTAGAGTCGCGACTCCAAAAAATTCCAGAAACAGTTTGGGCACTTTTAGAAGTCAGTTGGTAAGAGTTCATATGTCTAACCAATAGAAATGTGTTTTATAATTTGAAATAATGTGGGTATGTGATTTGTTACTTACATGTATTTGTGTGGAGAAAGAGAGGGAAACTTTGCCATTACTGGTTTTACCTTGCTGAGACTGGTGCATTACATTGATTGTGTGCATAAGAAAATCATTTATGAGTTTGTGATATTTTAAATTCTACAAATCTATTTGGAAGGTGAGTTATACATTTGTGAGGTGTATTATGTATTAGGTTTATTTTAAATTTTAAAAATAATTTAGAAACTGTGATGTTTGAAATATATTATTAAATGTACAGATGCGTATTGTAGTATGTTTTATTGAAGTTAAATGTTGTTTGAAATAGATTCTGTATAGTAATATGTGTATATTGGAAGATGGATAAGTGATTATGGTAGTTTGTTTTAGTGTGTGGATATGTACATTTGTAGTATACCGCATAATTTTAGCTGTAGCTTTAAATTTGGAGGTGGAGTCTGTCAAGTTTTAAGGTGTGCATGGACTTCTGTCTCAAGTATGTTTCTACTTGTATATGTATTTTCATATGTCTTATACATTTGAAGGTGAATGATGTATAACATAGAGATGTTGTTGCTTTTTATGTGGTAGGCTCAAGACTGTGAGTACTAGTAGAATGGTGATGATGCAGCACAAAAGTGTGGTTTAAAAGATGGTGACATAAGGTATTAATGATTAGGCTTCTTTTTTTAAGTTTCTATAGAGGTACAGTTGAAATATGCTGCATAATTTTTGATGTTTGCTTGAAATTGAAAATTTGTTCTGTGAATTTTTAAGGTTTGGATAGTGTTATGGTACAGACATATTCATGTATGCTTTTAGTAATATGGTGAGACTTTTACTAAAGATATGTGAAGGGTTCCTACTTTGTATTTGGTTAGGTGTAATATTATAAGTAGTTGTAAAATGGTTAAGCAGCAGCCTGAAAGTGAGGGTTGAGATGTTTGTAGAGATGTTATTTACTAGAGTAATTTGTATGATGTGAGAAAAGTTATATTCATATATACCGCATAATTTTCAGTGTCTGTTTGAAAATTGAAGTGTACTCTGTGAAGTTTTGAGCTGTGCATGGTGTTGTGACTGAGATATGTGTCTACTTGCTCATATATTATGGTATGTGTTATGTGTTTGAAGATGATAGATGTATAAAACACACATATACATTTATCTGTTTTTACTTTTATATATGATGCTGCTAGGAAAAGGTATAGACATATGCATACATGGATTTAGAAATACGGGGAGGCTTTTATGAAAGATAAGTGAAGTGTTGCTTTGCTGTTATCTATGCTCTATACCTGTTTTTTGCTAGAATAGTGAAGCAGTAGTATTGGAAAAATGATGTTTATGATATGTTGGGAGAGGAATTATTTTTTATAGTACTTTATAAGAGTCTACTTATGTAATCACTCAGCCAGTAGTCATGCTGTTATGAAATCACCCAGGTGTTACCTCTGTACTCCTTTAATTCTCCAGACGTTACCCCTGTACTCATGCAATCACCAATGCATTAGGTATACAGTGCTTCAATCACCCAGGCACTATCTTTCCACTCTTTCAATCACGCAGGCACTACTTTTGTACTTATGTAATCACTCAGCCGGTAGTCATGCACTTATAAATTCACCCAGGCACTACCTTTGCACTCCTGTAATCATTCAGGTAGTACCTTAGTTGTTCTGTAATCACCCAGGCAGTACTCATGGACTTATTATTATTATTATTAGCTAGCTTGTAAAGCGCCTGGTTACTCCAACGGAGTGTCCCCGCGCTAGAACATCAATGAAAACCCCGCAACAATCCAGACCTAGCAGCCTTCCTGCGCATAAGACTGACAGAATAATAAAAAGCAACAATATTACTTCCGTCCACCAGACGGAAGTCGGAAAAGCCAAGTTTTTAGGTTTTTCCGGAACAGAGACTCCGACTCGCAGGTCCTAAGATCCATAGGGAGGTCATTCCATGCCTTAGCAGCCAGGAAGCCAAAAGATCTCCCTCCAGCTCAAACCTTCCGCACCCTGGGCACAATCACCCTGGCAGAGCCAAGCGATCTCAGATCCCGTGCGGGCCGATAAGCTGTAAGAAGGGGGAGCAGGAAGCGCGGCCCCTTCTGACTAAGGATCCTGTGACCAAAGCATAAGGCCTTGAAAGTGACTCTGGCCTGAATTGGGAGCCAATGAAGTTTCTTCAAAGCTTCCCCCACCGAAACCCGCCTAGGGATGTTCAAGATCAGCTGGGCTGCAGCATTTTGGACCTTCTGCAAGAGGTTCAAATTTCTAGCTGTCACCCCTAAATACAGAATATTGCAGTAATCAAGGCGAGATGTAACAAGAGCCTGTACAATAGTTCTTTTAGCATCAAGGGGGAGAAGGTCCATTCCCAGGTGCCGCCATCGATACCGGCCTCTCGCAGCCTATCAAGCAGGAGGCCGTGGGACACCGTGTCGAACGCAGCACTTAGGTCCAGAAGGATCATAGCAGTAGTCCTTCCCTCATCGACAGCAATTCTCAACACTTCTGCTGCCAGGAGAAGGGCCGACTCGTTGCTATGGAGTGGCCTAAAGCCAGACTGGGTATCATGGAGAACCCGTCTCTCTTCCAGAAACATAGACAGTTGTCCATTAAGATGTTTCTCTGCAATTTTTGCTACATAGGGGAGCAAAGAGATCGGTCTCAAATTTTCAGGGAGTGCGGGATCCAAAGATGATTTCTTCAGCAAAGGGACCACCATAGCGTGTTTCCAATTATTGGGAACCTGCCCCGTCCCAAAGGACATATTCAGTAGAGAGGTGAGAACCGGGGCAATAGCATACTTCCCTTGCAGCAAAAATTTAGGGGGAACCGGGTCCAACGGTGACCCTGATTTCACCCACTCACTTCCTATGTATTCCAGTAATCCCCCAGATATTACCCATGCAGTCATGTAATCACCCAGGCACTAGTTATGTACTACCCCTGCAGTCATGCAATCATGCAGGCTGTACCTATGCTGTTAAGAAATCACCCAATCACTACCTTTGCACTCTTTTATTCACTCAGGCACTACCTCAGTAGTCCTGCAATCACCCAAGAAGTATTCATGCACTTTTAAAATCACCCAGTCACTTTGTATGTAGTCATGTAAATCCACAGATATTACCCTTGTAGTCATGCAATCACCCAGGCGTTACCTATGTACTCCTTTAATCCCCCAGACGTTACCCCTGTACTCATGCAATCACCAATGCATTAGGTATACAGTGCTTCAATCACCCAGGCACTATCTTTGCACTCTTTCAATCACGCAGGCACTACTTTTGTACTTATGTAATCACTCAGCCAGTACTCATGCACTTATAAATTCAACCAGGCACTACCTTTGCAGTCCTGTAATCACTCAGGTAGTACCTTAGTACTTCTGTAATTACCCAGGCAGTACTCATGGAGTTATAAAATCACCCACTCACTTCCTATGTATTCCAGTAATTCCCCAGATATTACCCCTGCAGTCATGCAATCACCCAGGCACTAGTTATGTACTACCCCTGCAGTCATGCAGTCATGCAGGCTGTACCTATGCAGTCAAGTAATAACCCACACACTACCCTTGCAGTCATAGAATCATCCAGGCCCTACTGTTGCACTCATCTATTCACGTAGGTACTACATGACTCATTTATGCCTTCAGGTTCTATTTTTACACTTATCCATGCACTCAATGTTTATGTGTGCACTCATGCAATTAGTCAGTCACTATCCATCTTCTCCTGCAATTACCCAGTGACTACCCTTGCACTCATACAATCACCCAAGCACTACCCATGGAGTTATGCAATCACTCAGGCAGATCTATTACATGTCTCAGTTTCTAGGTTTCACTATATTCCACAAATATTGTGTACATATTTCTTTTAGATATGATGATGATTTGAAAACGTAGAGCCATATGTATGCATGCTTCTAACAATATGGAGAGACTTGTAGTTGAGTCATGTAATAGTGTGCAGCTTTATATTTCGCTAGGCCCAACACTCATGCAGTTATAAAAACACCCAAGTACTACCCATGCAGTCTTCCAATGATCCAGGCACTACATATGCACTGCTGTAATCACTCAGGAATTACTGTTACACTCATGCAATCACCCAGGCACTACCTATGCACTCATGCAATCACCAAGGTATTACCCATGCACTCTATCAATCATGTAGCCACTTCTCATGCACTTATATAATCACCCAGGAACTACCCATCCACTCATGCAATTACCCAGGCTTTATCCCTGTAGTCATGGAAACACCTCGGCATTATCGCTGCAGTATACAATTACACAGGCATTAACAAAGCACTTCTTAAATCATCCAGCTAGTATACATGCACTTATGTAATGACCCAGGCACTACCCTTGCATTCTTCAAATCACCCAGGCACTAGGCCTGTACTCTTTGAATCACCCAACCAGTATCTATGCATTTATAAAATCACCCAGGAACTATCTATGCACTGCTCCAATCACCCAGGCATTACCACTACACGCATACAACCTCCCACACATTACCCCTGCACCCATGCAATCACCCAGGCATTAGCCATGCACTCTTTCAATTACTTATGCAGTACCCATGGACTCAACCTCTGTTCCTTCTTTCTGTACTTCTTTTGTGTCTTTCTGCAGCTGTCGCTTCTTTCTGCACCCCTTTTAGGTCTTTCTGCACCCCTGTTTCCTCTTTCTGCATCCCTGTTGCCTCTTTCTACACCTCTGTTCCTTCTTTCTAAACTTCTTTTGTATTTTTATGTACATCTCTTGATTCTTTCTGCACCCTTCATGCCTCTTTCTGCACTCCTCTTCTCTCTTTTTGCACACCTCTTGCCTCTTTCTGCACCTCTGTTGTTTTTTTCTGCACTCCTCTTGCTTCTTTGTACACCTCCATTGCTTCTTTCTGCACCCCTCATGTGTCTTTCACATCCCTCTTCGCTCTTTCTGCACCCCTCTTGCCTCTTTCTGTACCTTTGTTCCTTCTTTCTGCACTTCTTTTGTTTCTTTCTGCACCTCTCTTGTTTGTTTCTGTATCCCTTTTGCATCTTTCTACACCCCACTTCCCCCTTTTTGCATCTCTGTTGTTTCTTTGTGCACTTCTCTTGCTTCTTTCTGCACCTCTCATGCTTCTTTATGCACCCCTCTTCCCTCTCTGTCAACCCCTCTTCCCTCTTTCTGCACTTCTGTTACTTTTTTGTGCACGTATCTTGCTTCTTTCTGCACCTCACTTGCCTCTTTCTGCACTTCTGTTGCCTCTTTTTGCAGTTCTCTTGTCTCCTTATGCAGTTCACTTGTCTCTTTCTGCAACTGTCTTGCCTCTTTATGCACCTCCCTTAACTCTTTCAGTACCTCTGTTGCTTCTTTCTGCACTTGTTTTTCTTATTTCTGCACCCCTCGTGCCTCTTTGTGTACCCTTTTTCCGTTTTCCTGCACGTGTATTGGTTCTTTCTGCACTGGTCTTCCCTCTTTGTGCACATCTGTTTCCTTCTTCTGTATCTCTATTGTTTCTTACTGCACTGTTCTTGCTTCTTTCTGCACCTCTGTTGCAGTCCATTTCCTTGCATGTCTTAAACGTCACTGCTGCTTTACCATTCTAGTAATGCTGAGAGTGTTAGGCCTAGGCAAATATTTAAAAAAAACTATAACATGTCTCTGGTGTAAGTCTCACCATATGTCAGTATGTATCACTCAGACACTGCCATAGTACTACTCCAATCACCCAGGAAGTACCCACGCATTTATAAAATCACCCAGGCACTTCCTATGTACTTTTGAAATCCCCCAGACATTGCCACTGCATTCATGCAATCACTAATGCTTTAGCTATACACTGATTGAATCACCCATGCACTATCCTTGCACTCCTCCAATCACCCTGTCAGGATCTATACACTCCTCCAATCACTTAGGTAGTACCCATGCACTTATAAAATCACCCAGGCAGTTCCTATGTGTTCTTGTAATCCCTCAGATATTACCCCTCAACTTATGCAATCACCCAGACTTTACGTATGTAGTTCTCTAATCATCTAGATATTATCTCTGCACTCATGCAATAACCAATGCATTAACTATACAGTAGTTCAATCACCCAAGCACTACCCTTGCACTCCTGCAATGACTGGGTCGGGATCTATGCATTCCTCCAATCACTTTGCCAGTACTCATGCAGTTATAAAATCACTGAACCACTACGTATGCACTTATGCAATCACCCAGATAGTACCCTAGTACTCCTCCAATCATCCAGGCAGTACCTTTGTTCTCATGCAATCACCCAGGCACTACAGAGTGTACTTCAAATTTAATTTGGATAGCAGAAGAGAAATGTTTTAGTTGTGCTCTGTGGTTCTGTTGTATAGGTTGTGATGTCTTCTAATTGTAGGAATTCTGCAGTGTCTGACATACCTTTGCAATGCAATTAAAAATATTGTTTTATTTATATATGAGAATATTTGTATATTATTATTTTATTAATATTAAATGATTTAACAAAAGTATTTAAACTTTTCTTTCTTTTCAGATACTCACCATTATTAGTAATAAAGATTGAGTATGGCAAGAAAAGATCAAAAGAAAAGAAAAGAAAAAAACAGTACTATTTAAAGGAAAGAGAAAAGTAGAAATTAGATAAAGTACAACATGTGACATTGAAGAAAAAGGCTTCTGGTAAGAGAACTAAAGAATTTGTTAAAAGAGTTTTAAAGAAGATAACGAATTTTCAAAATGGAGAAATGAAAAAGAAAAGTAGTACAGCCATTCAGAAGGAAACGAAAAAAGGACATATTAATAGAAAATCAGGTTATGGGAAAACAATCTATGTTGAAAGAAGGATGAAACAATATAAAGACATTAGAAAGAGAATGTATAAAAGTAGAGTACTGCAAAAGTTATTAAAAGATTGCAAAAAATATAAAAGAAAATCAGCATTTTACAAGGAAAAAAAACAGATTGAAAGTGTAGTCGAAAACGCTTTTGATTGAAAAGAACATTGTTTATATTAGTATTGAAAAGAATGAAAACATTGAATAAAACAATGCATTTTATGAAGGAGAAAAGTAAAAGAAAAAGACTGGTTAATAGAACTAACTTTTGCCAATTTTTTTGGGGTGAATGGAAGCACACTTCTAGTTCAGAACCTTTTTTTAATGAAGAAAGCTATTTTTAGCAAAATACATTCGTTCACGCAGTTGATACCATTGGTAGTTCTTTTGAGGTTAAAAACGGTTGTCCAATTGAAAAAGAAAAGATGGTTGCTAGAAATGTGGAAGAAGTAATAGCTGAAGAAGTTCAAGGGAGAAGTTCACAAGCTCCAGTGTATAGGTGGGATTGTAGTAGTATTTGTAGTATACGACAGGAATCTATTGATATTTTACGAAATTTCTTACGAGAGTATAGTAAAAAAAAGTGTAAAACAGAAGATTAAGGTGTTGCAAGGACTAGATCCTTGTAAAGTGAGAAAAAATACTGGCTTGCAGGGTCATTCTCTGGCTTGTCTTTCTAGAAAAGTGTGTCAAAGTACTTTTCATCATTTGAGAATGTTAGCAGTACATCACTCAGAAATGCGTAAGTTAGTAAGAAGATTGTACTATGTAAAAAGTCCTGCATTATCTTTAAGCAAAATAAACACTGCTCTTTTGCATGGTTCAGTGTTGGATGTAAAAAAAGTTTGTGATGATATAGAGTTTTGTTTCTTTGGTACTGAAGAAGAGTGTAGAGAAAGTGAGAGTTTGATAAGTGTAGGTGTTGAAGAAGAGGTGGAAGATAGTACTACTGAGAAGTTTGTAGAAGAAATTACAAAGTTTAAGGTAGTTTGTTGTGAAAAACCAAACTATGTTTGTATTTGTTGTCGACGTACTCACTATAGAAGTCAAACTAGGATTCTTGAAGTGTATTTAAAAAGTGAAAAGGAAAACAATGATAAGTGGGAGCAATTTGGTGCTTATTTGTTGGTGGAAGGTCATTTTGAGTTGGGTAGTGAACAACGTATTTGTAAATATTGTTACAGCAAACTAGAAGAGAACAAAATGCCAGCTAGAGCTGTACATAATAACCTAGAGTTGGTAGCTATTCCTCCGGAACTGGTAGATCTAAATACATATGAGTCCATTCTAATTCAATCTGTGCACCCGTTTCAGGCTATAGTTCGTATGGAGCCTAAAACAGGTAAGCTACCTCCCACAGACTTACAAAGAGGTTTAAAAGGAAGAGTTGTGTATTTACCTTTAGATTTTAAGAAAAATATTGAAACTGTTGGTGTAGAGAGAGATGAAACTGAACCTGTAGTTATTCTAGTTAATGGTGTACCAACAAAGAGTCGGAAATTATGGCAAGAGTTAGTAGATGTTACCAAAGTTCAAAAGGCTACGTTATATCTCATAGAAAACAATATTTATTATAAAAAGGTATATCTGGAAGAACAAGAAATATCTTTAGGAGATTATAGAGAAATTTCAACTGGCCAAATCGAAAAAGTGGATAAGTCCAGGAGTGAAGAAATTTATGAACATTATAGCATACATCCTTTACATTCAAAAGAAGTGATTGGAAATACTATTGAATTATTCCAAATGAAGAAAGCGAAGGGAACTCCCATGAGTGTTTGGGAAAGAAGTTTAGAAGCTCGTTGTTTTCCACAGCTTTTCCCCACTGAAAAAGGTAGACGATATGATGCACGACCAGTACAGATTCCAGCTTCAGAATACCGTTCAACAAGATTGTATTCAGAAGATCAAAGATTTCGACAGTGTGTTCCATATTTATTTCATCTTCTGTTTGAAAGTGACTTGTCTGGACTTTCATATGCAGTGAACCACATATTAAAAACAGGAGTTCATCTTACACATCTTTCTGTAAAAGAATTTTGGGACAAAGTTCAACAAAGAGATGATCATTTAGATTCTCAGTTAATTAATTTGATGGCACGTCAACGTGGTACCAATGAGTATTGGTATCGTCGTCATTGAGAACTTAAATGTATGTTATGGAACTTAGGAACCCCTACATGGTTTGTTACGCTTAGCTGTGCTGAATACACATGGGATGATTTACTTGAATTTCTATGAGAAGCAAATTCAAATATTAAAAACATTGAATTGAAGACAGCTGGAGAACTGTGTTCCTTGGATCCTGCAAATGTGTGCAGATATTTTAATCATAGGTTTCAAGCTATGATGTCTTTTATCTGCAATACAAATAATCCACCTCTTGGAGAAGTTATTGATTTCTTTTGGAGAAAGGAGTACCAAGCCAGAGGTGCTCCTCATATACCCATGCTATTATGGATCAAGGATGCACCTAAATTTGGAACCAATTCTGATGAAACTGTTTTGTCTTTCATTGAAGACTATGGGGGATATTCTCAAGAATGTGCGATAATCATCGCCAAAATAGGTTAACGCAACTTCTCATATCGCCGTCCATCGCGGGAAAATAACTCTGTGTTAATGTCTCATTCTCAACACGGCGGTAACATGTGATAGTTTCCCGATAACGCGTCAAATGTCCGCGATACAACTACCGCGACGGCGATAAAAAAAGGAAACCCGAATGTGAAAAAAGTTGCGATGGGCCCAACCGCGATACAAAAATCGGCGACAAGCTGCGCCAGGCTTGCAATTCCCACGTCAGTCGGGAAAAATCACCATAAAAGCGGCAAATAAAAAAAAAAATAACAACTGCAAAGCACAATGGAGGTAGCCGGAGCAAGTACAGAGGACAACCCGAACCCCACAAGCCCCACGGAGGACCAGCCTGTGACCTCGGGGTCAGGGAAGGGCAAGGAGAAGAAGAAGAAGAAGACGCGGTTCAGTCCGCAGGAAAACAGGATCCTGATAACGGAGGTGGTAGAACACCATCAACAACTGTTCGTCACCTCCACTGTGTCTCTGGCAACTAAAAATACAATATGGCAGTCCATCCTGGACAAGGTGAATGCAGTCGGAGTGCTGAGGAGGACAATGAAGAGCTCTAGAGGTGCTGGAATGATGTGAAGCGCAAAACCAAGCTGAAACTCGCAGCAAACCTGAAAGCAGCAATGCAGACTGGAGGTGGGAGTCCAGCGATACACCAGGAGCTGGATGAGATGGAGGAAATGGTGACCCGAGTCATCATTGGGGAGACTGTGGCAGGAGTTGGGGGACCGGACACTGCACAACATGACCTGACCCAACAGCAACAGGGTGAGTAACGACCAGGGACTGGGGGTACGGGGGGAGATGGGCACAATGGCACACATGCACAATTAAGCATAGCACATCTGCGGACAAACCATGCCCAAGAGTCACAACTCCGACCAAGAGCCCAAGTTACCCAAGTCTGCAACATCTCAGCACTGTATAAGCACAGAAGTGAAAGGCACACCGCCTGAAAGGGATAAGGGCCAGCAAAATCAGAGCTGAAGGGGCAACACACCCACAATGCAGCACACACACATAAGAATCAGAGCACCTCAACATTGACAACAATGTGGTACAAACTGCAACACTTTCACAACAGAACAGAGGACACAACTGCCACCGCTTGTGTGGAGAAAATGGCCATTCGCATTTGGCATAGCAGGAAACTGTGAGATGATAATGGACAAATACAACCTCACATCCGTGATGGTGGCGAAATGTCAACTGTCCCGCATCACATAGGTATCTCCTCACAAACAGTCACAATGTACATTGTCATGCAGTCTGTAAGTAAACTTGTCCAATGCGTCAACATACATGTGAACACAATGTCAATCTGCATCTCCCCTTCACATTGCAGAGGGAGAATCAATACCTCCTGCAGAGCAGACACAACAACTCAGCACTGATGATGAAGAGGACCTCCCCAACATCGACACCGACGCCCTCCAACAGCCCATGGACAGCTTCAGCATCCCACCTCCAGGAGCAGTGCAGCCCAGCTGCATCGAGGAGACCCCACCCCCTGCACAGACCACACAGCAGGAAGCACCCACCACCACGGCTGTCTCCCAGGACCCCCACGACCAACACATGGCATTCCAACGCCGTGTGTTAAGGTGCCAGGAGAAGATGGCTGATCAGCTGCGGGTGGGGTTCGACCTCAAACTAGATGCCATACGTGGGTGTCTACGTCCCATCAGGGACCACTTACAGTCCCTAACGGACACCACTGTCCGCTCCATGCACTCCAACAATCCATAGCTGACATCGCTGGAGTCATGACTCTGAGCCAAGAACAACTGTCTAGTCAGAGTGGCTCCAGCGATGACAGCCGGGAGTTGGGACACATGCAGAGGATCATGGAGAACATGGAGCGGATGCAGGCAGAAAGAATGTTTGCCACGGCTGCACACCAGCGAGATGTAGCTGTGATCTTCCATGCCCTGCAGATCCTTGTCATGGCATTGCCACCACAAGTCCTGGCGCGGATGAATGCTGCTGCTACTACTCCATCGACATCCCCGCCCCCTGAAGTGTCAGTGCCACACAGTGTGGCAGACATTCCACCTCTGGCCCCTGATGTGTCAGTGCCACACAGTGATGCAGACTATACACCACCACCCACATGTGAGGCACCTGACACATCAGAGGACAAAGATGATGATGAATCTGGCCCTGTGGTAAGAATGAAGTGGTAGCATTCATCTCTGCCATATGGCCTGTTTCAGCTTGGTTCTGCCCTCTGCATCATGCCCTGGAATAACACCTTCCACTGTCCCCCTATACACTCAGCGACACTCACCTTGGACCTCGACATGGACTGCCATATTTTGATTGGTTACCAATGACACAGCAATCACACTGCGGACTGAAGTCTCCCTCTTCCGATGAACTTGTCAATCCCTAAAGGACTCTGGCTGGCCCTCCACGGGGCAACAATGTAAAGTGGGGTTCACATGGCCCTGTACTGCTCCAGCTTCAACACTCCACTGAATGCGAATAATACATTCTAATTCACACAGATGTGTCGTGGCTATGAGCAATCAAGTATGAAAGTATGGATGAATGTAGGGACAGTGATTCCACAAAAAGGTACTCCCTGCGCATGTATGGCCGTGACCCAGATAGGCAGTGAGACACACATTGTCATTCAAATCAACACTCATCACAGTTGAATACAAGTGAAGGTGCGTAGACTTTATTAGCATATGCATGTCAGTACGGGCAAGATAAGTGCCACAACATGCAGACCAATGCAGCAGTATGTCAGGATGAGGAACATTGCCAAGCGCCGCTGTCCACTCCGGGGGAGTGCCTCACCTTTCACAGGTGTGTGTTAACCCGCGTTGTTGTCCGCTCATGAATTCGGAGTCCAGGCGAATGCAGCCATGTCCACTGTTGTCGTGGGACATGTGACCAGATCTCAAAGATGCAACAAGGTGTTGGGACATGTGCAATGGGTTCCAATCTGTTGTGGCTGCAGGTACGTAGTTACTCGTTCATGAGAGTGATTGCAGCTTCGTAGGCTATCATTTCCAACATGAGCTCATTGTCGACTTCATCAAACAGGACGGCGAGGCAATCCATTAGCAGGTCCGGACAGATGTTCTGCGTCCACCCCCTGTCACCAATTAGCACTACAGCCCAATAGGGGAGCGGTTCAATGTGGTCACTGCACACGAGGAGTTGTGCAATCTCCCAGGTCCAGCTGCCAGCATGTATGCCAAGTATCAAGGCATCCCATAAACGGGTATCACGGTGACACTCCTGGTCGAGGGCCAACAGGGGGCGCACACACATGTCAAAATCCAGTTCAGCCACCGTCCTGATGGATAGGCAGACATCCATGGACCACTCGAATATGCATGATCGACAATGCAACACAGGCTGAACGCAGGTGACGTTGGCAAGGCGGAAGCTTAGCCGGTAACTGATCCGCAGCACTGCCAATGGCAGTGCCCCCAGTAAACGCAGCATACATGCACGGTACAGTTCCACGTGACAGGGGTTGTGCATGTGTCCGGGATGTTCTGCCATTGCGTTAGTGGCTCTGGTTGAAGCGGCACTGTTCTGACCTGCGCCAGTTCTGTGGATGAAATGCCACAGCTCGGATCAATGAGTTGTTTTAGTGTGCAACGGTTGTATGCCTGGGTAAGTGTGAAGGCCATTCCATGCAAGATAACTTTGAGCAAGGACTTCTGTGTGTGGGGTGTGTATACGTTGGTCTTTCTTCGGGCTGTGCGTAGTGTGGGAGTTGTCATCAGCTGCTATAGTATCTGTCAGGGGGTGCCGAGCACATGCAATTCCGAGGTCGGAGGTGCAGAAGTGCTTCCGCCTGATAGTTCAGACAAAGGAGCTTTCATCCCTAATGCTAGTTTCTCATCTGCTTGCATTCAGGAAATGTGAAGTGGCTTGTTGGGGGTGGGGTGGGATGTGTGCGAATTTGGGATTCATGTTTGACATGTCTTGCATGTGGCAAATGAGCGGCATCACTGTGTGTTACGTAGCCTCACAGCTGCTCCTCCCTCCCCCTTAGCCTATTTACTTGTGTGCGCTGCGCGGTTGCATCACTTGCACTCCTACGGCACAACATTGTCATGCCTGTCTGCGCATGTCCACAAGCCTGACAACGACACTGTGATGTTGGCCGTTGAAGGTGGGCGGCCACGTGAGTGTAGGCCTGTGGGAAGGATAGGTCGGACACAGATGTAGAGTTCATGCCTGGCTGAACTCACGCTGCGATTAAGGCTAGGCATTTGGCTCATGCTGTGGCAATACAGATACACACAACACTTGGCATGTATGAGCCAAGACCCCCAGTGGTCTTGCGCTCCTTCATTTCTCCGTTCGTGCGAGCCCGCCCTCCGGGTGCATGCTACATTGCAACATTGTCGATTGCGGGCTGGGTGGCGCCGACACTACAACAGTGACACACTCATTAGTTACTTCCTTGTCCAGGCCAGAACTGAACCACGCCCAGAGCCCCGGGCAAATCCTTCACACCCCTACGCTGGCCTGGCATATGCCGGCCCAGCCCACTACGCTTACAGGGGGGGGGGACAGAGCTACGTGTCAAAGGTCTTAGACACTGCCTGAGGTGACATGGTTGCGTCTGCAGTCCACAGCACAAGGTAAGGTGGTAGGGCCCTGGCCCATCATGCATACATAATGACCACAAGCACACACTTAGTTAGATAGTGGAACTGGCTATGGGCATGTGCGCCCGGCCACATTTTATTGCCAGGGTCACATGTCCAGTGACGCCTCTGCTGGATGGGTTTGGGGTGAGTGTAAGCCAGCACTCAGGGAGTGGTTGGTGATGGCAACAACTAGAACAGTGATCTTCGTATTACACACACAGATTCAATCATAAAGGGTTCATGACTTGTGGTGCACTGAGTTGGTGGCACCTGAAGCGCTCAGCGGGTGTGCAGCCAGAGATGATGGCGTGTCCTCGCAGGTCAGGATTGGATTTGATTTGTGAGCCCTGCTGACTACAGTGTAGGCCGGAGGCAGTGGTCAGAAAGGGCCCACAGCCACGTGATGATGACTTATGGTGCACTGAGTTGGTGGCACCCGAAGCGCTCAGCGGGTGTGCAGCCAGAGATGATGGCGTGTCCTAGCAGGTCAGGATTGGATTTGATTTGTGAGCCCTGCTGACCGCAGTGTAGGCCGGAGGCAGTGGTCAGAAAGGGCCCACAGCCACGTGATGATGACTTGTGGTGCACTGAGTTGGTGGCACCTGAAGCGCTCAGCGGGTGTGCAGCCAGAGATGATGGCGTGTCCTCGCAGGTCAGGATTGGATTTGATTTGCGAGCCCTGCTGACTGCAGTGTAGGCCCCAGACAGTAGTCAGCACACACATAACTCTGCGGTGCTGTGCCGCTGTGTGCACTGGGGGCCTGTGTTGCGGATGCCAGCGATCGTCTGAGGAGGCTGGCGGTAATGGTGGCGGACTCGTGGCAGGGTGAGGGGCGCCTCCCTGGCAGACGCGTTGGCCATCCGGGAAGTGTACCACGCCCAGAGCCCCGGGCTTATTTATTCACACTCCTACGCTGGCCTGGCGTACGCTGGCCCAGCCCACTCCGCTTACGCTTACAGGGGGGGACGACACGGATACATGACCGGGGTCTTCTCCACTGCCTGAGGTAACTTGGTTGCGTCCACTGTCCACAACACTACAGACACCAGCAGTATATGTCCACATGGACATGTCTGTGCTCTGCATACTGTAGTCTGTCCAGCACATCACCGCCACACTTGGCATTGTGTACATTCTTATTCATGGGTGACTTGCCTCCTTCACACATACTTGATTCCCACCTCTCCCCACATTGTGCAATTGTGTGGCTGTGAGGCCATGCCGTTTTGAGAAGGTCAGCTGTCTTGTTCTGCGCTGCCTCGGTGGTAGTCCGGGGGGGGCCTGGGGGTGGTGGCGGTGGGTGTTGTGGCCCTCTTGGGTCTCCGAGCTGCATGGTCAGTAGCTCCATGACATGTGTTGGTCTTCAGATGTGGCTCTGGGCTGGGCTCCCTTTCATGCTGCAGGTTGTCGTCCTGCTTTACACCAGTAAAAGGCAGGTGTTAAATCCCTGCTGCTAACGCGCCTTATCGCCTGTTTTTGGGTCGCATCGCGGATCGGGCTGGTCGTTGAGAATATCGCGAAGTGGTGTTTTCGTGTGTTTTTGCTCGGGAACGCCTACTCTGCATATCATTAGTGTTAGTTGTCGCTCTCATCCTTGGCGATGTTTTTTGCGGCAGCTATCGCTGGAAAACTGGCAATATCGGCAGTTTGCACCAGCTTGAGAATAGGGCGATAAATCTATCACCACTTTTGCGGCGCTAAAGTGCCGATAAATCGGCAATAAGTCCTTGAGAATATGCCCCTATGTTACCTGTGCTATTCCAAAAACAGGAGGAGAAAATAGCTTAAGGCAACAAGTTTTACGGTTTCAAAGTCATCGATTTGGGAAATATTGTCGACAGAAATACAAGTCAAAGGGAACATTTTATACGAAATGTCGTTTTGGATTCCCACGTCCAGTAATTTCAGAAAGAAGAGTCAACAGTTTCATGTCAGCAGTAAGGCATACTATAACTCGGAAATCTCTGAAGAATACTTACAATATAAAAAGAAGTGAAGATTCAAAGTATATTAATGACTACAATCCAGTGATTTTGATGATGTGGAATGCAAATATGGATATCCAATATGTTGCAGATAATTCGATTGCTGTTGCTCGCTATGTTACATCATATATAACCAAATCTGAAAAGACGGAGTTGAAAGAAATGTGGGAAGAAATTTCACAAGAGAAGACTCTTAGTAACAAATTGTACAGCTTTAGTTTGAAGATGCTTTCCCATCGAGAGATTGGATCCTACGAATGTTCGGATCGGTTGACCTCTGCAAGTTTATGTTCAAAGTCAAGAGGAATCATTTGGGTAAGTCTAGGTCTTGCTGCAACATGAAATCGAGTATTGAAATCTGTACAAGAAATTGAATACTTAGCATTGAATGAACCAGAAAGTACTGATATTGTTAAAACTAATATGTTGGATACATACTATCCCAAAAGGAGTCCACATCTTGAAAACATATGTCTCTATGAAGTACTGCAACATTACAGCTTTAAGAGAAATGTTACAGAAAATATAAGTGAAGAAAAATATGCAGTAATTGGATGTGATGGATGTTTGGTAAAACATGCCAAAGGAAATCTAATTAACCACAGAAAATTCAGTTGCGAAACTCCAGATAAAAGGGAATTATTCTATTTAGCACTTCTGCAACTCTTCAAGCCTTGGCATAGTGAAATGGAATTACTTGGAGATTTTGACTGCTATGAAGATTCTTTTAATGCATATAAAGATAACATTCAATGCACAATTTTCCCTACTTATCTACAAATGTTAAATGAAGAGATTGAACAAGAAACTACTATTGCAGCTGAAATAGCTCGAGACAGTTCTCAAGATAGTCAAAGTTCTGCTCCACTAAGTCAAGATCCACTAGAACAACCAATTCTTGAAAATGAAGTAGCAATAGCTATGAATGAAGCAGAAATGGCAATGCAACAAGCACAACAGGATATTATTGAGTTGGGAAACCTGGAAGAACAACTAAATATTGAACAAAAAGAAATATATCAGCAAGTTACACAACAGATACAGCATGGTTTACTGCATGAAAAAAAAGAATGCCAATGCACATCATTTAAACCAATTAGAATGTATATCAGTGGGCAAGCTGGAACAGGAAAAAGTTTCTTAATAACATTTTTGACCAGTTATCAACACAAAAACCACTGAATCACATTTATCTTGTGTTGTAATCGCACCAACTGGGTTAGCAGCACATAACATTAAAGGGATTACATTACATCGATTACTCATGCTACCAGTTGAACATGAAAATAAGTTGGAATATCACAAGCTATCTGGAGAAGCTTGTTATGAAGTTTCAAGAGTACTAAAGAAAATGAAACTTCTGATCATTGATGAGGTGAGCATGGTGTCAAACTTAATGCTTGCCTTTGTACATTTAAGAATGCAACAGATTTAAAAAACAGATTATGATGTTTTATATGGAGGAAAACATGTAATTGTATTTAGCGATCTACTACAACTTACTCCTGTGAAAGGACAACCAGTTTTTAAAACACTTGTCCATGAAGACACTAAAGAAATCTTTGGGAAGTATTGGAAATGTGAACATTTGGTCTCTTTTTGAATATAAAGAACTTATTAAGAATATGCGATAAGCAAGAGATGAACATTATGGGAACATTCTTCAAGATATTAGAATTGGTGTTTTGACAAAACATGGTAAGGAAGCTTTACAAAGTCGGCTACTAACAAACTTGTTTCCAAATGAAAATATTGCACCTGAAATAATGTACAAATAAATGGGAGAAAAGAAGTCTACAGTTTGCCTAATGCCAACACTGCAAGAGTGTTCTACATTCAATCAAGAACTTTTGAAACTGGAGAAACAACCAATAGTGAAAATGGAAGGCATTGATAAAATGGAACATGAAGGGGTTACTATTCTTCTCTCAGAGAAATTACAGTCAAAATTGGATTCTTTGGAAAAGTCTGTATCTAAGACTGCTGGTTTAGAAAAGACTTTATATGTATGTGTAAACTGTCGGGTAATATTACGGCATAATTTAGATGTTGAAAAAGGTTTAGTAAATGGAGCAATGGGAAAAGTTGTTGATTTTGTTAATTATCAGAACAGAGATGGAATTGAATTTTTGAAGATTAAATTTGATCAGATTGAAGAGGTAAAACAGATTGGACGTTGTGCTGTTCGTTTTTTGCTTGTAAACGACTTTTATGTTCGTAGAAAATAGTTTCCTCTTTCTTTAGCATATGCGGTGACCATTCATAAATCTCAAGGTTTAACTGTAGACAGTGCTTTGGTAGATATTAGAAGTACAGTGTTTAAAGAGGGTATGGCATATATTGCATTGTCTCGAGTAAGAACATTATCTGGATTGTATTTGATTGATTTTGATGAGAAAAAGGTTAGTGCTGATGCAAATTGTGTAAGAGAGTATAATCGGTTAAGAAGACTGTATGCTCCTGACTTAGGTGAATATCACATATATGAAAAACGTGTAGTATGTCCAAAACAAAAATATGACAAACATTCTAGTGAGGTTGGAAAAAAGAAAACAATTCAAGAGAATGATGAGGCTGTAAAGAAAATAAAAATGGATACTGTTGATGATATTGTAGGAAACCAGTTAGAAAATAGTTCGGGTATCAACTGTTATGCTAATGTAATTGTGAATGTTGTGTTTTATCTAGAAGATCTTCATCATCAAATTAAGGAAATTCGAGAAAAAAGATTCTGCTCTTTATTACATTATACTTTTGAAAAGTTGGAAACTGATCGAACTAAAATCCATAGTGTTTCTGACATACGACATCTTTTGGATATATGTTCTGGTTCTTCACAATTTACACTTAATGTACAACAAGATGCACAAGAATTTCTTATGCGTATGCTTGCAGTATTGGAAAATGAAGGAATAGAAATTGAAAATTTGTTTGGAGTAAGTTACAGATGGGATCATAAATGTGAAGACTGTTCAGTTTTGTTCTACCACTCAAATAGACACTGAACGATTCATATATTTGACAATACCAGATTGCAAATCAGTGTCTTTTAACAAATTAGTAAAAACAGCTAATCAAGATATGAAATGTTCTCATTGTAAATCAGAAATGTTGTCAACATTATTTATAGAAAGATTTGGACAATATGTCATTTTAATGCTACAACGTTGTAGAGCAGATGGAAGAAAATTGGAAACCAAAATTAAAAATTTTGTGGCAAGTCAACTATCAATTTCAGGAAGAACCTTTAAAGCAGTGGCTATTATTTTTCATGATGGATCTACTACAACATCTGGACACTATACTGTGTATTTAAAGTGCAATAAAGGATGGACACATTGTAATGATGCCCATTTGGAATTCAGATGTCGGTTGCCTTGCGAATTACCAAATTCATATCTGATATTTTTGATGCCAAAGTTTTGAAAACATCATTCGGCCTATTGGAAAGATGTGAACACAAATTAATGAGTTTATTTTGGATATTATTGAATGCCAATGGATTTAGTAAACATTATTCGGCCTATTGGGAAAATGTAACGAATTACTGTTTGGATTATTGTTTGTGCTAATTCTTATTGTGTTTGCAAAATTGTCTTTGAAACAAGTAGTTTATATATTTGTTCTTTATATGATACACGATGTAAATGAGAGTGTATATTTTAGAAAATGTATTTCAGAAACAGTAGATCATTTAATGCAGTTGAAGAATATAATTTAGAAACTGTAGATAGGTAAACAGATAGTTGAATCTGTTGTAAATATTTTTAAGACAGATTTTTTTTTTTTTTACAATCTTACTGATTGTATTTTTTTCCCCACTGTTATATGATGATCAACATTGAAATCACTGTGTATGGTGAAATTCAATAGAATCTGAAAGCAGCAAAACAAGGAAACTGAATATGTTATGTAATTCTAAAATTATGTTGTGTTCTTAAAACTATAATATTATATGCAATAACAGTTTTTCTTCTTATCTTATTACAGAAAGTAATACTAAAGTTTGAAAATATTTTAAATTTAGTTTACAATGAAACAACTGTAAAATAGTTTCAATGAGTTTGATATCTACTTCAATAAAGAAGGTAAGATGAAATAATGTAATAAGCATAATGAGTATGAAGAAATGTTTACAGTCACTTTTATTGCAGTCATTCATTTTTTCAAACTCTGCCAACTCACTCCTCCAATCACCTCAGCACTACCTATGCACTCCTTCAATCACTGAAGCATAACCTATGTACTTACAAAATCACCCAGGCATTAGCAATCCACACCTTTAAACCCTCTGGCAGTACCCATACACTCCTGTAATCACTCAGACATTACTCCTACAGTCATACAATCACCCATACATTACCTCTGCACTCATGCAATCACCCAGGCATTACCCATGCACTTAAAAAATCACCCAAGCAATACCCATGCACTTACAAAATCATCCAGGCATTACCAATGCACTCATCCAATCACCCATGCCCTACTCATCCACTCATGCTATAACCCAGGCACTACCTATGCACTCCTCCAATCACCCAGGCACTACTCATCCACTCATGCAATAACCCAGGCACTAACCATGCACTGCTCCAATCACCCAGGTACTACTCATTCACTCATGCAATAACCCAGGCACTAATCATGCACTGCTCCAATCACCCATGCACTACACATGCACTCATGCAATCTAGAAGTTACAGCACCCCACCCACATTTCTCATTCCTTCAACAACATTGCCAGGAGACACACCTTTGTGTTTACTGCTCTTGGTCTATTTTTTTGGTGTTTTTTCTTCAAAAACAACAAAATGGCATTTTCTAATCCACCTGTTGACATCCATGGTGAAGAAGATGAGTTGGAGGAACCAACAAGAAGAAGAAAGGAGAGTGTTGTGTGGGCCTTCTTCACTTCCGGATGGAGAAAAGAAGGTCAATGCGAGAAAGGTGACCTGCAGCATCTGCAAGCATATATTATCTCGGGGCTCTGAGAAAAAATACTCGTGTGGTACTTCCTCTATGCTGAAGCACCTTCAAACAATTCATCCTCGTCAGCTAGCACGGAAGCAACGAAGACGAGACTGGAACAACAAGCCCAGCAAGATGACCAACAACCAGGACCCATAAACTCATGCAATCACTCAGGCATTATCCATGCACTCTTCCAATCACCCATACATTACCTCTGCACTCATGCAATCACCCAGGCATTACCTGTGCACTTACAAAATCACCCATTTAATATCCATGCACTTACAAAATCACCCAGGCATTACCCATGCACTCCTCCAATCACCTAGGCACTACTCATCCACTCATGCAATAACCCAGGCACTACCCATGCACTGCTCTAATCACCCATGCACTACCCATGCACTCCTCTAATCACCCAGACAATACTCATTCACTCCTTCAATTACCCAGCCAGTAGCCATGCACTCCTCCAATCACCCAGTCACTACCCATGCACTTATAAAATCACCATGCACTATCCTTGCACTCCTCCAATCACCCATGCACTACTCATCCATTCATGCAATAACCCAGGCATTAACCATGCACTGCTCCAGTCACCCAAGCACTACTCATCAACTCATGCAATAACCCAGGCACTAACCATGCACTGCTCCAATCACCCATGCACTACCCATGCACTCCTCCAATTACCGAGACACTACACATGCACTCATGCAATCATCCAGGCATTACCCATAAACTCATGCAATCACTCAGGCATTATCCATGCACTCTTCCAATCACCCATACATTACCTCTGCACTCATGCAATCACCCAGGCATTACCAATGCACTTACAAAATCACCCATTCAATACCCATGCACTTACAAAATCACCCAGGCATTATTGATGCACTCCTCCAATCACCCAGGCACTACTCATGCACTCATGCAATAACCCAGGCACTACCCATGCACTCATCCAATCACCCATGCACTACCCATGCACTCCTCCAATCACCTAGGGCCCGATTCACAGAACTAATTTAAGACAAAATCCTAAACATACTACCATTTTGGTATTCACAGAAGGCACTTACTCATTTTGGTATTCACAGAAGGCACTTACTTACTCATTTTGAGTAACTTACTCATTTTGTGTAACTTACTCATTTTGTGTAACTTACTCATTTTGGCATTCACAGAAGGCACTTACTCATCAATGAGTAAGTGCCTTCTGTGAATACCAAAATGAGTAACTTACTCATTTTGTGTAACTTACTCATTTTGTGTAACTTACTCATTTTGGTATTCACAGAAGGCACTTACTCATCAATGAGTAAGTGCCTTCTGTGAATACTAAAATGAATAACTTACTCATTTTGAGTAACTTACTCATTTTGTGTAACTTACTCATTTTGGTATTCACAGAAGGCACTTACTCATCAATGAGTAAGTGCCTTCTGTGAATACCAAAATGAGCAAGTTACACAAAATGTGTAAGTTACTCAAAATGAGTAAGTTACTCAAAATGAGTAAGTAAGTGCCTTCTGTGAATACCAAAATGAGTAAGTGCCTTCTGTGAATACCAAAATGGTAGTAAGTTTAGGATTTTGTCTTAAGTTAGTTCTGTGAATCGGGCCCCTAGACACTACCCATGCACTCCTCCAATCACCCCGGAACTACCCATACAGTCCTACATGCAGACAGGCACTACCCATGCAGTCTTGCATGCACTCAGGCATTACCCATGCACTCCTTCAATCTCCCAGATAATATCCCTGCACTTATAAAATCACCAAGGCACTACCTATACATTTGTCTAATCACTCAGGCACTACCTATGTACTCATTCAATCACCCAGACATTACCCCTGCACTCATACAATCACACAGGCATTGCCCATGTGTTCCTTCAATAACTCATGCAGTGCCCATGCAGTCAGACAGGCACTAAGGCACTTCTGTGGCACTCATGCAATCACCCAAGCACTACCCATGCAGTATTCCAATCATCCACACACTACTTCTGCACTCATGGAATCACCCTACTACTACTCATGCACTCCTCCATTCACCCAGGAACTACCCATGCAGTATTCCAATCATCCAGGCACTACTGCTGCACTCATGCAATCACTGTGCTACTACTCATGTATTCCTCCAATCACCCAGGAAGTACCCATGCAGTCCTACATGCAGACAGGCACTACCCATGCAGCCTTGCATGCACTCAGACATTACCCATGCACTCCTTCAATCTCCCAGATATTATCCCTGCACTCATACAATCACACAGGCATTGCCCATGCGCTCCTTCAATCACTCGGGCCATGCCCATGCAGTCATACAGGCACTAAGGCACTTCTGTGACACTTATGCAATCACCCAAGCACTACCCATGCAGTTTTCCAATCATCCACACACTACTACTGCACTCATGGAATCACCCTACTACTACTCATGCACTCCTCCATTCACCCAGGAACTACCCATGATATCCTACATGCATCCAGGCACTACCCATGAACTCTTCCATGCACTCAGATATTACCCATGCAGTCCTTCAATCACTCAGACATTACCCCTAGACTTATGCAATCCCACAGGCATTAGCGATATACACTCGTTCAATAACTGACGCAATACCCCTGCAGTCACACAATCACCCAGCCACTACCCATGCAAATATAAAATCACCCAGACACTGTGTATACACTGATCTAATCACTCAGGCACTACCCAGACATTCCTGTATTCAACCAGGGCCTTATTTATGAGGCTCCTTGCACCTCCAGAACGTCACTTTTTGTGACGTTCCGTGGTGCAGGAGCCTGCGTGATATTTATCTGGCAGCACTAAGCTACTTTTTTTCGCTTAATGCTGCCTGATAAAAATCAGTCCCTTTCACGCAGTGTTCTGTGTTAAAGGGGCGTGCAATGGGTGTTGCTGGGGGCATTCCCAGCAATATCCATGGCTTTTTCACACTGTCAAAGATTTACAAGAAATCGAAAATATCTTTATTTCTCTTCATTTTTCCTCTTTCTATGTGTGCTGCATTCTGCAGCACACATAGAAACAGGAAAAAGCCTCTTGTGATTATTTTTGTACAGAAAGGTTTCCTTTCTGTTAAAAAAAAAATTATCCCCTCAATGCAGGCACCGTTGCACCAAGGTGCAAAGGTGCCTGCGTTGGTGCACGGCAGCCCATTGTATACTGGTGGAGGGGAAAAGGACAGGAATACGCTGTATCTTATAGATACAGCGCATTCCTGCCCTTTTCTTTTCCCATAGGGCAGCGCAGGAGAAAGGCCTGCTGCACTGCCCTACGGCAAAACTTCATAAATGAGGCCCCCAGATATTACCCTTGCAGTCATGCAATCACCCAGACACTACCCATGCACTCTTCCAATCACTCAGGCACTATCCTTGCAGTGCTCCAATCATCCAGGCACTAGCCATGCACCCATGTAATCACACAGATATTATCCATGCATTTCTTTATACAACACATACAAATTTGTCTTTTTTTAACCAAATAGGGGGTTCTAACAAGAACCATTTTTTTTCTTCTTTTTTTGTTTTATTTTATTTTGTGTTTTGTAAAACTCTTTTTTTATATTTTTTGGGTGTTTTTTTTTTAAAACGAACAAACAGCAAAAAAAACTGAAAAACTTTTCGGCAACTTTTTGCAATTAAAAAATCTTTGCAAACAAAAAATTTAACAGTGGTGGCTTCGTGCAGCAAAAACAATGGCGTCAATGGACTGTTCGCCATAACAAAGAACTTTTTTGCATTTCACACATCTTTGCTCCAGACCAGCAAATTCTGGCCTAATATCAGGTCTTCTGCTTGAACTTGTAGAACCAGTTGATGTTCTTGGTCCTGGTTGTTGGTCATCTTGCTGGGCTTGTTGTTCCAGTCTCGTCTTCGTTGCTCCCGTGCTAGCTGACGAGGATGAATTGTTTGAAGGTGCTTCAGCATAGAGGAAGTACCACACGAGTATTTTTTCTCAGAGCCCCGAGATAATATATGCTTGCAGATGCTGCAGGTCACCTTTCTCGCATTGACCTTCTTTTCTCCATCCGGAAGTGAAGAAGGCCCACACAACACTCTCCTTTCTTCTTCTTGTTGGTTCCTCCAACTCATCTTCTTCACCATGGATGTCAACAGGTGGATTAGAAAATGCCATTTTTGTTGTTTTTGAAGAAAAAACACCAAAAAAATAGACCAAGAGCAGTAAACACAAAAGGTGTGTCTCCTGGCAATGTTGTTGAAGGAATGAGAAATTTGGGTGGGGTGCTGTAACTTCTAGATTCAAAAGCTTCTTAACCAATGAAATTCTTTCTTTTAAAGTCACATGGATTCGCGCACCCAGCGCGCAACCAGCGTGCACCCGTCGCGATTCCGTAAAAATATATTTAACAATAATTTATCTTTATTCCAGTTACAAATATATGATTTTTATAAATAAATTAAATAATCTCTTGCTATAATATACATATTAAACTTATATACATATACTTTTAAAACTGAAAAATTTGCGATGGATTCGAGCACCCGGCGCGACCTCCGGAACTACGTACGTGACGTTACGCGGGGTCGAAATTCGAGCACCCATCGCTTATCAAGCGCGCATCCTACACGACTTAACCAATATGGCGGCTTGGATTCACACACCAATCGAGACAGGTACACAATCGGAACGCAAATCCACTTTTTAAAAAAAAAAAACATTATATTTATATTTTAGAAAAGAGAAAACATTATAATATTTTTATAACAATAAAAAAACTAAGAAATGTTTTTTTGGGGACATTATCCTTAGAAATTAGCATTTAAAAAACCTTTGAAATTCACTGAAAAAACCATAGGTTTCAGGGACGTTATAGTTAGAAATTAGCATTTAAAAATTCTTTGAAATTCACTGAAAAAACCATAGGTTTCAGGGACGTTATAGTTAGAAATTATCATTTAAAAAACCTTTGAAATTCACTGAAAAAACCATAGGTTTCAGGGACGTTATAGTTAGAAATTATCATTTAAAAACCTTTGAAATTCACTGAAAAAAACATAGATTTCAGGGACGTTATAGTTAGAAATTAGCATTTAAAAAACCTTAGAAATTCACTGAAAAAACCACAGGTTTCAGGAACGTTATAATTAGTTGGACATTTCACTCGTACAAAACCAGAGAAATTCAGCCGTTATAGTTAGTTGAGCTAACTATAACTCGCGCCCCCGCAATGCACTGCTGATGACGTCACATATTACATCATTCATGACATGGTCAGTGACATCACTGATAACATCACTGATAACATCATCCACGTGATAATCTGATGCACCTCCTCATACCCTAATATAACCTTTGATACACCCACTCTAAAATACAGATTACTATTTTCAAAACCATAGACACACCAATACCAGTTAGTACCTACCCACTCACTGATTCCTAGGTCTACACACACATCCACTCATTCACCCATACAGTCACTCATACATGCAGTCAGTCATCAATACAGCTCTATCATATGCACTCATACACCTATACAGACACTCACACACCGCCACTCACCCATGGAGTTACTTACACACCTAGTCAGTCATGCAAAGAATCAATCACACTTCTGTTTACTCACCTATACAGTTATACACACACCACCTCACTTATTCATACAGATACTAACACCTACTTACTCTCTTGTACAATCACTGATACAAGCACACACTCATCCATACAGTCACTCTCACAAACACTCACTCTCACATATAGTCATTTATATACTCCAACACTCACATATACTGCCTTTCACATATGCAGTTACTCACACATGTACCACTGAGACATCCATTCACTCACCAACACACCCATGCACGCACTCACCCACCCATACAGCCCTTCCCAGATGCCCTCTTGAACCCATACACCCAGTGAATCACCCTCTCACACATCTATGCACAGAGTCACACCCCCCCACCCACCCACACAGACACTCAGGCACCCATACAGATGCTCAGACAACCAATCAATAACCCATATAGACTCTCATGTAGCTACTCACCAACCCATGCAGCCGCTTACACACCATCTGACAGACTGATACAGACATTCACACAGTTTAGTCACTAACCCATGCATTCAGTAAGACATGTTTAATCACTCACTTATACAGTCAGTCACACACCTACTAAATCATCCATTCAGACACTTATACACCCACTCATTCTTCAATACACCTTTGCCTATATATATATATAAAACATATTTAAACTTTACAGAAATACACAGTCGCTGGATGATGTCATCAGAGATGTCATCAGTGATGTCATTTGAGATGTCATCAGTGATGTCACTGACCATGTCATGAATGATGTAATATGTGACGTCATCAGCAGTGCATTGCGGGGGCGCGAGTTATAGTTAGCTCAACTAACTATAACGGCCAAATTTCTCTGGTTCTGTACGAGTGAAATGTCCAACTGACTATAACGTTCCTGAAACCTGTGGTTTTTTTCAGTGAATTTCTAAGGTTTTTTAAATGCTAATTTCTAACTATAACGTCCCTGAAACCTATGGTTTTTCAGTGAATTTCAAAGTTTTTTAAATGATAATTTCTAACTATAACGTCCCTGAAACCTATGGTTTTTTCAGCGAATTTAAAAGGTGTTTTAAATGCTAATTTCTAACTATAACGTCCCTGAAACCTATGTTTTTTTCAGTGAATATATATATACACATATGTATATTTGGCCCAGTTTGACGTATCTTCACAAAAGTTTCCAAAACAATTTGACGCTCACTTCAGCTGCTCTCTGAAAAGTTTTGGGGTGATTTGTGAAGCAGGGGTCACAAAAAAAGGGGGTCCCAAAATGCGTTTTCCCCGTGTTAATTCCCATCGGTATTTTGAACACGACTACAGCCGAACTGCTCTACAGAAATACACAAAATTTGGCAGAAAGCTAGCTCTTGGTCCAGAAAGCTCACTTCTTCTGATTTGGTGTAATCCAGTCAGTAGTTTTAGAGATATTAACCAAAAACCAAATTTGTATATCTAGGGACGTAGATCCTCTGCGGATCCGACAGCCCCATGCTGAAATCTGATTGGCTGCCAACACTTCAGCCAGGATGTGTTGCCAGCCATCTTAGAACTCTGCTTCAGCCAAGTCCCGCCAAAAACGTTAACAATAAAGAAAAGGGGGCAGGGTAGGAATACCCTGACCCCCTGCGTGTGGTGGTGGGGTCCCACAGAGACACCGCTGGGGGTTAAAAAAAAAATTTGGGGGGAAGTTATACCGCAAAATTGTGGGTGGATCTGCAAATTAGCAGAAAGATTGAAAAAAAAACACCTGCGCTAGTTTTCTATATGCCCCCAGACCCCCCAACCCATGGGCCAGGTCCCAGGTATTTGGCAATTATTTATATAAGATTAGTTACAGCTGGAAAGCAACAGTACTCACACTGGTGCTCACTTGTAGCTCGAGAACAGCAGCTTACTCTGAATACAGTCATGAATCAAGGCAGTCACCTCCCGAGAGTTCCAGGCTTTGCAGCACTCACTACTCTCTTGACTGCTTTAGCTGCCTTGTGTGTGCGAGAAAGAGGCCTGCTTGTGATGTGCTTGATAGCCCAGCACTGTACTCCCAGGAGCAGAGGATCAGGCAGAGGAGATAGTGCATGGAACGAAGTATAGCAGACGGGGTGTAGGAGCGTCGCAAGCACCACAGACTGCCTGAGAAGGAAGCATCCCAGTGACATACATGGTGCAGCAATGAGAGGTTCAGTGGGTAATACTCAGAGGATTGTGCTGAGAGGTGCAGCAGGAGCAGTGCTGTGGGCACAGGGTTGTGTACAGGGGGCAGCACTGAGAGGTACCGGGAGGAGCTGGTCAGTACATGTACAGTGTGCAGCGAGGTACAGTGGGGGTTGTTTGACACGCAGCCAGTAGCATTGCTGGGGTCTGAGAACTGATTTAAGAGCACCTGTCAGTGCCTCTGTCAGTCTATTAGGACCGCTGTCTGTGTGTCAATCGCGTTATCTCTCTTCTAGTCATATCTTTATCTTTAGCTCCCATCTCTCAATCACTGTGCTTCGGGCATCTGTCTTCTCATTTTGTTTCTATTGGAAACTCTCTTTGCTCTTCTGAGTCCACGTCATGAACTCCTCTGTGTGTTTCACTACCTCGTTTCCCTCCTTATCTCTTTGCCATGTATAATATCTGTACCTTGAGCAAAAACACCTGGTAAACTGTGCAGTTATCTATGTCTGTCGGTGTCTGACCGTGCTGTGGGTCTCTGAGTGTCGGACCGAATCATTTTATCTCTGAGTGTCAGATAGTGTCACCTGGTCATTAGGGTGTGTAAACTATCTAATTATCTTTGTCAGTGTCTGACTGTAACTGGCTAGTTGCCTATGTCTGTTGGTGTCTGACCATGCTGTGGGTCTCTGAGTGTTGGACCACATCATTTTATCTCCGAGTGTCAGACAGTGTTAGTTGGTCCCGGGGTTCAGGGGAATAAAACCTACTCTTTCTGCTATTGATTGAACTGCCCCACAGCAAAAAGGAGTTGGTGGCGTCAGAGATATTTTTGGAAATCACCAGTCGGGTTCTGTAATAGCGGTACACACTATGGGGGCTTCTAGAAACATTTAAATTGCACCAGAGTGTGAAACTGTTTCTAGTAAGCTGCATACCAGCTGCTTTTACCTTTCCGGAATATTTTTAGCATGTTAACATGAGGGGGTTAGCCTTTTGAAACCACAGTAACCACTTGAAGCCACACCCCAACATTTGGCATGCCATCACATTTCCTTCTACTATGATTTAATGTGCCACAGAATCTGTAAGACTTTTGACGAGAAAGGAAGAATGTATGTGAATATATATATATATGTCTAACAACTAACATCTTATATACGAGATACAGGGGACTTTTTAGCCAAAATGCTCAACTTCAAGTGGCAAAAAAACTATCTCCTCATCACGCTTGATGTTACCTCACTTTATACATCTATTCGACATATGGATGGCTTAAGGGCATTGAAATTTTATTTGTCACGTAGGGGTATTAATTTTATGAAACACACTAACATGCTGATTAGTATGGTGGAATTCTGTTTAAATAACAACATTTTTATGTTTCAAAATTTGTTGTTTTAACAACTAAGGTGGGTAGCCATGGGAGCCAGCTTCTCCCCCAGTTACGCTTGCCTCCACATGGGCTGGTGGGAGGAGCTGGTTCTCATGAAAGAACATACTGAATTCATGAATAATAATGTGAAGGTTTGGTGGAGATTCATTGATGATCTCTTTTTGGTGTGGCAAGGCACTCAAATAGAGGCTGAAACATTTATAGAAAGACTTAAGAGAAACCAACTCAACCTGCACTTCACCGCATCTATTAGTAAGACCACAGTCAATTTTTTAGATGTTGAATTATATGTTAATAATGACAAGCTTGAGACCAAACTCCACAGAAAACCTACAGCTGGTAATGCAATACTTCATGCAAGCAGTGCACACCCTGGCCATTTAATTCAAAGTATACCCTACGGTGAACTGTTGCATCTAAAACGCATTTGTAGCAGTGAAAAAGATCTTAAGATGGCACAAACAAATTGCATAACTAGATTTAAAGAAAGAGGTTATACCAAAAAATGCTTGTACACAGCCCTCATGAAGAGTAATCTAACACCCAGGGAGATTCTCCTCACCAAACAGAAGGCAGAAGTGAGAGAGACAGTAAAGACCCTGGGAATTTTAGATTTATCCTAAAATACAACAAACACGAAAGGGCAGTGAAAAACATAATCAAAAGAAATTGGCACCAAATTCTGAGTCACCCTGTAATAGGTGGCTCAGTACCCAAAAGACCCGCCATAACATACAGCAGGGCCCCATCGATGAAAGACGTCCTAGTTAAAAACGATCCCAGCGGTCCACAAGTAAAAATCACATGGTTGAGCCAGAGATTAGGGTTCTACAAGTGCAAAACTTGCAAGGCCTGCCAACATGGAGTAACAACAATATCTTATAGGACTCCATTTGGCGGGAAGGAGAGAAATATCGAGAAATTTTTGAATTGCAAAACTGATCATGTAGTCTATGTGCTGGAGTGCCCCTGTAACCTAAAATATATAGGAAGCACCATCCTGCAGGGGCATAAAAAGGTGCTCCAGCACATAAAGGCTATTAAAAACAACGATCAGTCATACCCAGTGGCACGACATTTTAATGAAATACATGGTGGAAGTTCCAAAGATTTAAAATACTTCCTTATTGATTCAGTCTCACCCAACAAAAGAGGCGGTGATCGAGAAAAAGCACTTCGTAAACTTGAAATGCTATACATTTTAAATTTCGACACCAAACTCCGAGAGGGTTGAATGCCACAGAGGAATTGCATGCGAGTCTGCTAAATCGATAAGATAATGATCAAGCAAAATAAATCAATGCACTGTTTGAGAACCAGTTGAAACAATAATTCATTCATCTTTGAACAGGTTTATTAAAAACATTTAGTTTTAATATAACCGCCAGCCCAATCCCATTATTTTAACACACTAAGCAAGATAGGTTTTTACACAGAGTTTTAAATAATTTGCACAAGACACTTTCTTCACGTTATTTGCACATAGTAGCACTTTATGACCAACAGGGAGGTCCATCATGTACTGTTATACTCTATGAAACATGCTCAAAGGACACAATAAATTTAGAGCAACGCCAGGTATTTGTACCGAGATAGAGTATAACAAGCAGGATTCCTAACCTGTAAGCATCCATCTAAAGCTTCAAGTTAGGTATCAATGTTTCCAAATCAAATTATTTAGGAAACACAATGAATAATTGTATACAGTAATGTTTTTTTGGCATTGTATGGTTTTAAAGCAAAGAATAGGCTTTTTTAAAGTTTGATTTTAGGTATTTGTACCGTTATTTTACAACAAATCCCGTTAATGTGCGTGTATCTGTATTTATTTATATATTTATGTATTTAACCATATCATTATTTATTTATTTATATATTGATACATACGCCATGATTGAAACCTTTGAAGTCAATTGCTTGAAAAGAAACCACTCAACAAGAAACCACTTAAACATTACTATTTCTATGTTTATGGTTAACCCTGTTTAAATAATGCACATGTCACTTTAAAAAAATCACAAGGGAAAAGTTAAAAAAAATGGTATTTAAACAACTCATCCTGCTGAAAGCCTGTCATGTGATCAAGTTCCCTGTGAGGGACGAAACGCGTCATGGCTACTGCGATCTGTTTTGAGCAACAATAAAATAGCCAGCTGAACGAACTACTGTGGTCCGTGCTCCTTCTTTTGCGGAGAGGAATGAGCGAGATGAGAAGGAGTTTCCTGGATATATATATATATATATATATATATATATATATATATATATATATATATATATATATATATATATATCCAACGTAAGTATGTGTAGAGTTAGGCATAGGAAATCTATAGAATACAAACTTATCTGTTGACAGTTTCTCCCTCGATATTCTGGTCACGATATTGTCCATTCAATAATTGGTCCGCAATATTCCCGACCTACACCTCTGGCTACCACTCCCCACCCCTCCTGCCCCTCATCACACTCACACTCTGGAAATGATGAGTCCCAAGCATGATACGCTTTCGAGATCTTACGAAGGTGAGTCGGGAGGTAGCTCTTTATGCTATGACGATGGATAATCTGTCATCGGCCATTGGTTGTGTCATGACCGGTGTCATGACCTGTTCATTTGACAGTAGTCCAGTTTCGTAGCACCCTTTGGCAGATCCCTAAAGTCCAGTGAAACAGAATATTCATGAGACAGTCCACATCTGCAAGCAGCCATTCGGAGTCTGTCAGCATGATGAAATAGCGAGCAAAAAGGCACATGGCTACTGCACTAGGGACTTTTCATTCTATACCAAGTTAACAAGTATCCCTTAGATATTTCTTTATGTGGTTTGCCAGCAAACCATTTGAATATTAAAAAACCTTGCAATGGTGCAACTCAGTAATTTTCTTATGACACAGATATTAAGCCACTAGAGCAGTCACACAAGTCATACTTGGGTAGCTTTGGACCAATGACTGCAGTGTTCCACAAAGCAACACAATAAGTACACTTCAGTTTTCAAGAGTGGGAGACAGGAGATGTGGAAAGTTCAGGCATTACACAGTCCACAGAAATTATTGATTCATTCTTTTACCTAGCTAAGACACGGTATAAGCACTGCCTTGAAAACTTTCAATTATGTTTACTAGTTGTACTGAGTTCCTCCCATTGATCATCTTTGAGTTATTTCTGAGCTTTGATTTATCAATAATTTATCCACAATTGTAATGTTTTTTTATTGACCAACAAATAACTCATTTCATATAATTGATTCACATAAATTGCCATTGTCATGACACTATATAAATGCTTCAATACAACACACTATATACAATGCATCAGGGGATGACTGAAAGCTTACTCTATTAGACAGGATTATTGAGCTCCTTGTTTCCCACTTTGTTCATGTTACCTCTCTTCCGTGCTTGTTTCCTATCACCTGCAATCATCTTTTAGGATATAGAGTCATGTCTTGAGTTAACTTTACTCAATGGACATGGCATGCCCACATTATTGGTGAAAAGGTAAAAGTAACCCAGAGCGGCTATCAAAGAATAACTCTCAAGCCCTCAGTTCAAAAGCCAGTCTGTTCTACTGTACTTTACAAGGTAAATGCCATGCAGTCTCCCTCATATCTTGAGACTGTAGCTGACCCAGGGCCTCTGTGTTCTGTATGTGGTATGAACGCCAAGGAGACGCATGTAAAGCCAATAGAGAACTATCAGCTAAGTGACAACCTTTAATTACTCCATATTGAATGGGGTGAACCAGTGTCTAAAGAGGCATTACTCTTTTTTATATTCATCTTAGCGTCACGCTGATCTATTTTTTGTAATGGTGACAGCAGCACTTTAAGGCTTTATATAAAAGGCATGACAGTGTAAAATATGTCTCACAGTTTTGCAATAACTATTGACTTATTTTACTAAAACTGCCCAAGATCTACACTCCACCCTAACCGGTTTCAATTAATGTATGTGTAGTTTTAAAGGTACAGCACGATACCTGAAATTGCAGACATTATCTTTATTCCAGACCTACATATTGCAGCGCAATGGTGGCATAATTTATTTTCTTTAATTTTTCATGTCATTTGTTTCGTTCTAGAATATGAAAACTTCGCACAAGGAGGTAACCCAGCGAAACCGGATGCTCTCCGTCTGGATGGTACAGCAAAACCTAGGACAGAATTCCCAGGTTATACAGATAATAACGCACTTTCTTTCTTAATCTTGCATATCAATTGCAGTGCAGCTAAAATGGTAAAATACATTTTGTTTTTACAAATTTCCAGGTTGCTCAAGGTGCTATGCTATATTAATCTGACTTTTATATGAACATTCCTCCATTTTAACTGCAGAGTTTAGGAAATGGTTATAAACACTTATCATTTAAACCTGCAAGTACTATTTTCCTGCAGAACGAACACATAGAATTATAGATGGGTAACAGTGAATTACGGGGATGTTCTTCACCAAGGGGTTCTGAGTGATATCAAATAGACAAGGAGAGCAAAGCTCGAGGTGTTTATGTCACTCAGAACCCTGAGTTGAAAAACATCCCTGTAATTCACTTTTTACCCATCTATAATATTATGTTATATATGACCTCCAAAATCACATGCCCCACTTTCAACTGCTACACAGTGATGGGGAAGCCATACATAACACAGCCTCTCCTCCCTGTCTCAAATTTAATAAAAATAAGCTTACCAGCAATCCCTAACCAACTCCCATCACCTTCCATGCCTTCCTTCCCCTCCTACAGCTCTGCTTTCTGCCAAAGAAGACAATCAGCACTCTGCTGACAGGCTCTCAAAGAACCCTGTCAGCCTGGCCTGGAGGGCCCTCATGGCGTAGCAACAGTGGTTAACAAGTTTTGTTATCAACTGTTGCTACGCCAGAGAAGTGAGTTATGACATTAAGAAATTGACATAAACAATACAGGATCTCCATGCAGCCATACAAAACCATGTGCATTATCTTGCTCCTGTTCTGTAGTACAGGAGAGAGCCCTGCACATGACCTATATTGATAACTGCATAGGTTATGGTCATAACCACTGGAATTATGCAGCAGGGGAGCACCAAATTATGCAGCACAGTAGATTAAATTATGTGCCAAGAAAAGGCAAATTATGCAACGTAATGCAGCACATTTTGTGATAGTATTACTTTATTGTTTTGGCATTTTTACAGATGCTAACCCTGTTCATGCAAAAGTTCTACTATATTAATAACCCAGATACGCAACTGAAATTTGACCAGTCAGACTTTGCGAAGGTCCTTCAATAGCAACAGGTGTCGTCACAATTGTAGTTACTTTTGATACGTTTGAGCTTGATACAATTTTTTTGTTAAAATATTATTATGGAGCAGGTAATGGATTATGTGGCAATTCCAGTCATTTGACTGCCTCTGGATAAAGTATGCTCTGCAAGCTGTACAACATTGAAATGGGATGAAAGAGAGTAATAGTTGTTGTTCTGTGTTTCTATAATGTTCAATTTGGAGTTCAAGTGCTTACGTGCAAAGTTACCAAGTTAGTGCATACACTTTATGCTATGCAATATATATAGGGCCCAGTGCATGGACTAGGAACGATAGACATATGCAAGGTAATAATATAGTGAACATTGCTAGGATGGATTCGAGTTGATACAAAGGCATGGAAAGAGATATATAGACGTTGAAAATTAGGCCTAGTACTGAGATATTTGGGATCATTAGGGTTAATTGAGCAAAATATAACATGCATTCAGACTGGTAAAGGTGGGCTTGAAGTATGGGACTTCAGGGGCCGTATTATACAAAGTATCCCAGGGGTGCAACGGTCTTTTGTACCTGCTTTGCGCAGCTCTGGGGCACTCTGGTATTACAGAAAGGGCAGCAGACACCTGTGCTGCCCCTTCTGCGATACAGATAGCGCTGGTGCACATACAGCACTATCATCAGAGGGAATCTCTTTACCTCTGTGCCGTATTATAGACGTGATACAAAAGGGGATGATGGACGGAACGTTTGAGCCAATCAAACACTCACCCCCAGTCAACTGATCTGGGTTTAATCCATCATCATTCTTTAGCTCACTCCACCACCCCAGTTCAGACATGGCCATATGCAAATCAGTCTGACCCTGTGCCTCATGGGAACAGTCCAGCCCGAACTGCCAAGTCATGTCTTCCCTGGACCGGAAACAAGCATCCTAAGACCGGTTTCTGGCATTTCAGCCGTCATCAGCCAGGCTTGCTTGAATCCAGTGGAAAAGTGAGCAAGGGACCCACGTCTGGGCATACCCCTGCCAACTTAGGGCGAACAAAGCGATACAAAAGGGGATGATGGACGGAACGTTTGAGCCAATCAAACACTCACCCCCAGTCAACTGATCTGGGTTTAATCCATCATCATTCTTTAGCTCACTCCACCACCCCAGTTCAGACATGGCCATATGCAAATCAGTCTGACCCTGTGCCTCATGGGAACAGTCCAGCCCGAACTGCCAAGTCATGTCTTCCCTTGACCGGAAACAAGCATCCTAAGACCGGTTTCTGGCATTTCAGCCGTCATCAGCCAGGCTTGCTTGAATCCAGTGGCAAAGTGAGCAAGGGACCCACGTCTGGGCATACCCCTGCCAACTTAGGGCGAACAAAGCGATACAAAAGGGGATGATGGACGGAAGGTTTGAGCCAATCAAACACTCACCCCCAGTCAACTGATCTGGGTTTAATCCATCATCATTCTTTAGCTCACTCCACCACCCCAGTTCAGACATGGCCATATGCAAATCAGTCTGACCCTGTGCCTCATGGGAACAGTCCAGCCCGAACTGCCAAGTCATGTCTTCCCTGGACCGGAAACAAGCATCCTAAGACCGGTTTCTGGCATTTCAGCCGTCATCAGCCAGGCTTGCTTGAATCCAGTGGCAAAGTGAGCAAGGGACCCACGTCTGGGCATACCCCTGCCAACTTAGGGCGAACAAATCGATACAAAAGGGGATGATGGACGGAACGCTTTGAGCCAATCAAACACTCACCCCCAGTCAACTGATCTGGGTTTAATCCATCATCATTCTTTAGCTCACTCCACCACCCCAGTTCAGACATGGCCATATGCAAATCAGTCTGACCCTGTGCCTCATGGGAACAGTCCAGCCCGAACTGCTAAGTCATGTCTTCCCTGGACCGGAAACAAGCATCCTAAGACCGGTTTCTGGCATTTCAGCCGTCATCAGCCAGGCTTGCTTGAATCCAGTGGCAAAGTGAGCAAGGGACCCACGTCTGGGCATACCCCTGCCAACTTAGGGCGAACAAAGTGATACAAAAGGGGATGATGGACGGAACGTTTGAGCCAATCAAACACTCACCCCCAGTCAACTGATCTGGGTTTAATCCATCATCATTCTTTAGCTCACTCCACCACCCAGTTCAGACATGGCCATATGCAAATCAGTCTGACCCTGTGCCTCATGGGAACAGTCCAGCCCGAACTGCCAAGTCATGTCTTCCCTGGACCGGGAACAAGCATCCTAAGACCGGTTTCTGGCATTTCAGCCGTCATCAGCCAGGCTTGCTTGAATCCAGTGGCAAAGTGAGCAAGGGACCCACGTCTGGGCATACCCCTGCCAACTTAGGGCGAACAAAGCGATACAAAAGGGGATGATGGACGGAACGTTTGAGCCAATCAAACACTCACCCCCAGTCAACTGATCTGGGTTTAATCCATCATCATTCTTTAGCTCACTCCACCACCCCAGTTCAGACATGGCCATATGCAAATCAGTCTGACCCTGTGCCTCATGGGAACAGTCCAGCCCGAACTGCCAAGTCATGTCTTCCCTGGACCGGAAACAAGCATCCTAAGACCGGTTTCTGGCATTTCAGCCGTCATCAGCCGGTCCTAGGATGCTTGTTTCCGGTCCAGGGAAGACATGGCTTGGCAGTTCGGGCTGGACTGTTCCCATGAGGCACAGGGTCAGACTGATTTGCATATGGCTATGTCTGAACTGGGTGGTGGAGTGAGCTAAAGAATGATGATGGATTAAACCCAGATCAGTTGACTGAGGTGAGTGTTTGATAGGCTCAAGCGTTCCGTCCATCATCCCTTTTGTATCGCTTTGTTCGCCCTAAGTTGGCGGGGGTATGCCCAGACGTGGGTCCCTTGCTCACTTTGCCACTGGATTCAAGCAAGCCTGGCTGATGGCGGCTGGAATGCCAGAAACCGGTCCTAGGATGCTTGTTTCCGGTCCAGGAAGACATGGCTTGGCAGTTCGGGCTGGACTGTTCCCATGAGGCACAGGGTCAGACTGATTTGCATATGGCCATGTCTGAACTGGGAGTGGTGGATTAAACCCAGATCAGTTGACTGGGGTGAGTGTTTGATTGGCTCAAGCGTTCCGTCCATCATCCCTTTTGTATTGCTTTGTTCAGCCCTAAGTTGGCGGGGGTATGCCCAGACGTGGGTCCCTTGCTCACTTGCCACTGGATTCAAGCAAGCCTGGCTGATGACGGCTGGAATGCCAGAAACCGGTCCTAGGATGCTTGTTTCCGGTCCAGGGAAGACATGGCTTGGCAGTTCGGGCTGGACTGTTCCCATGAGGCACAGGTCAGACTGATTTGCATATGGCCATGTCTGAACTGGGATGGTGGAGTGAGCTAAAGAATGATGATGGATTAAACCCAGATCAGTTGACTGAGGGTGAGTGTTTGATTGGCTCAAGCGTTCCGTCCATCATCCCCTTTTGTATCGCATTGTTCGCCCTAAGTTGGCAGGGTATGCCCAGACGTGGGTCCCTTGCTCACTTTGCCACTGGATTCAAGCAAGCCTGGCTGATGACGGCTGGAATGCCAGAAACCGGTCCTAGGATGCTTGTTTCCGGTCCAGGGAAGACATGGCTTGGCAGTTCGAGCTGGACTGTTCCCATGAGGCACAGGGTCAGACTGATTTGCATATGGCCATGTCTGAACTGGGGTGGTGGAGTGAGCTAAAGAATGATGATGGATTAAACCCAGATCAGTTGACTGGGGGTGAGTGTTTGATTGGCTCAAATGTTCCGTACATCATCCCTTTGTATCGCTTTGTTCGCCCTAAGTTGGCGGAGGTATGCCCAGACGTGGGTCCCTTGGTCACTTTGCCACTGGATTCAAGCAAGCCTGGCTGATGGCGGCTAGAATGCCAGAAACCGGTCCTAGGATGCTTGTTTCCGGTCCAGGAAGACATGGCTTGGCAGTTCGGGCTGGACTGTTCCCATGAGGCACAGGGTCAGACTGATTTGCATATGGCCATGTCTGAACTGGGGTGGTGGAGTGAGGTAAAGAATGATGATGGATTAAACCCAGATCAGTTGACTGAGGGTGAGTGTTTGATTGGCTCAAACGTTCGTCCATCATCCCCTTTGTATCGCTTGTTCGCCCTAAGTTGGCGGGGTATGCCCAGACGTGGGTCCCTTGCTCACTTTGCCACTGGATTCAAGCAAGCCTGGCTGATGACGGCTGGAATGCCAGAAACCGGTCCTAGGATGCTTGTTTCCGGTCCAGGGAAGACATGGCTTGGCAGTTCGGGCTGGACTGTTCCCATGAGGCACAGGGTCAGACTGATTTGCATATGGCCATGTCTGAACTGGGGTGGTGGAGTGAGCTAAAGAATGATGATGGATTAAACCCAGATCAGTTGACTGGGGGTGAGTGTTTGATTGGCTCAAACGTTCCGTCCATCATCCCCTTTTGTATCGTATTATAGACGTGGGCGCAAAGGTAAAGGAGCTGTCAGGAGGCGTCTGAGAGTGAGCCGCCTAAAAGGTGGTACACTGTCTGTGCAACCCTAATGGCAGTCCTCAGGAGGGGCTCTTTAGACCCCCTAGACATGCCCTTGCAGGCGGATGCTGGCACTCACTGCACCCTCCTGAAAGGGGTTCTCTCACCCCTCTTAAAAGTGCAGGCGGGTTTCCACCTGCACAGTAAAACACGGAGCGGCTGCTTCAAAGCCACTTTGTATTTCACTTGAATGGCCTGCCCCCAGGGTAGCACGAGTTCATGGCTGCCTCCAGGGCAGTGCATTCAATTTAATATGATGCACTCTCCTTGTTAGTGGCGAGCACACGTTTTGAAAGGTGCACCCGGCACTAACAAGGAAAATGCACTGCACTGTACATTACGGCCCCAGGTGCCTAGATTCTGTTTGGGGTGGCTGATACTAGGGCATGTTAGCATGGAAATGATAATGAAGATTGGCTGATAGCAGGAGATGTCAGAATGCACAAATTGTACAATGTGCTAGAAGGGTGGTAGTAGGGTGCACATAGTTGTTTCTTATACTGAGGACATGTATACGGGTGGTGAGGTGCAAAAAAAGTGCACAAAAGGAGCATTAAAAGCTGTTACTGCTTTAAGCGGTATGTATTGAAGCTGAAAACAGCTGCTGAATTGGTGAGTTTAGAGTGCTTGAATGCTGAACACTGGAAGATTAGACAATGAAAAAATAAATCATTAAAAGATTGCTGTCCGTGCATTTGCAAGCATGCTTTTGTTCATGCATGGGCAGCCATCTTTGGGAATTTTTAAAGTAATTCAAAACTTACGTACCATGCACACTCATTTGACATCTTTGAATAATTCTAAAGCAATTCAAGATTGCCTTTTCCTGTAGTACTCGTGCTGCACTTGCGCTGCAACTGGCAGAGAAAGCCTAGCATCAATGACAGTAGAGTAGCCGACCCTTGCAAAATGCAACACATATTTATATATATAATATAATATAATATAATATAATGGAATGGAATGGAATGTAATATAATATAATATAATATAATATAATATAATATAATATAATATTATATATATATTAATATATTGATATATATGGTTACATATGTGACATTATAGTTAGAAATTGTAATTTCATCTTACTTTACAGTTTAAAAAAACCTTAGAAATTCACTGAAAAAAGCAAAGATTAAAGTAACGTTATTTCAGTGAACATTTCAGTGACAATGTAACAGTTTAAACAAAAAAACACTGAAAATCAACAGCTATAGTTATCTCAAGTAATTCTAACTCATTACCTCATGCCCTAAAGTAAGTATAACTTGCACCCAGGTCATGCAGAGTGTTGACATCAATGATGTCAGTGCATGGCGAGGGTGCAAGTTATAGTTACTTTTGGGCATGCGTTATATTTATTTGAGATAACTGGAACTGGTGAATTTCAGTGTTTTTGTTTAAGTTTGAAAGGTTAAGTTGTTACTGAATTGCTCACCTTACTGTAACGTTACTTTTTTTCAATTAATTTTTTAAGGTTTTTTAAATGTAAAGTAAGATATATTTAGAATTCCTAACTATAACATCACTTTAACCTTTCTTTTTTTAGGAAATTCTATTTTGTTTAGCGTAAAGAAATATTTTATTGCCATTCATAAAGCAAACCCCACATCGTGCACAGCCTTCAGCCATGAGCAGCGTAGGGTTGGCAATAAGGCCTGGCCCAAGTCCAGGATCTGTGCCATACTCCCTGCTAGTGCCCTACCTACCGCAGCACACGGCCTTCTGGCATGCACAGCACGGGGTTGGTCTCGCAGGTCCTGGCAGCACTCAGGCATACTTACTGACTTTGTCAAAGAGTCACAACTTTGTCAAAGAGTCACACCACCAAAATATAAAAAGAAGGGCAATTGGATTAATCAAGCGGTGAGCATATTAATAGATATAAAGCAGATCTATCATTTTTATCCAAAAATCACAATTATTTTAATCAAATGTATATTTTAGTAATCTGCACAAAGCAATGTTTAATAACAGTGATTATCATAAAAATGTTTAATAACATTTTAAATAAAACAACCAACATGTCTGTGAGTCTTTCTTTTCAAATAGTTTTTATAATTGCATTTTGTGGGCTGAAAATGTTAAAAGAAAGACTCAGAGACATTTTTTTCAGATAAAATCAGCATGTTTCAGAGTCTTTCTTTTTCCATTTTTGAGGCCACAAAATAAATTATAAAAACAATCACAAGAGGGCTTTGCACTCTTAGCTAAAGTGCATAGGGCTCTGGCTAAGAAAGTTTTTGAAAAATATGGTATGTTCTCCTAGTGTCATTGATTTTATGACTAAGGAGACTTACTGTTATTTTTAATGTTCTGGGGGGCTGCTGCACTCCCTGCAGATCCCCACAACATTAAATAAAAATGCTTGATGGTACCCCTGCCCCTTATAGGGACATCACCTAGCTAAAATAAAAGATGTAAATAGCCCTTACAGGACATTATGGGGCGCTCCAACAAGGAGCAGTGAATAATAACTGAGCAGCGCCTGCCGCTCATTTATTATTCACTTTTTAAAAAACAAATTATGTTGTGTGTGTCCCGGTGCTCATATGGGACACCCATGTTAAAATGTTGTTTGGGGGCTGCGGGGGAACCCCAGTGCCCTGGTGAACCCAGCGGCTCCCCATATGGCAGCGATAATGGGTTTCGGCAATAGTCTGCATGTTTTTTCTGAAGTAGGTGCCCCAGTGCCTACCTGGGACAATCACAGCTCAACTTTTAGGGGCTGTGGGGGGACCTCTGGGCTCCCGTTGCCCCAGATGGCTCCCCTGACAGGGGCCAGCCCTTTTTAAAAAATTTCTGATGACTGCCCTGATACCCAGCCAGGGCATCCACACTGCTGGCTCTGTTGTGGGCTGCAGGGCGAGTGCCAAGGCCCCAGCCAACTATCCAGCCAGAGCCATGCTGGGTTCTGGCAGGAGCTTCCCTTTGCTGCCACCCGGGCCTTAGCAGTATTTTTTTACAGCTCCCGTCGGGTGGAAGCAAAGTTGAGCTCCTTGTCCTGGAGAGTGTGGGCAGGATATGCCTGCAATCTTCCAGGCAGGGAACCTCAGTGTCCCGGGGGGCGGCCCCCCTTTACACTGTACTGTATTGAACCTGAGGGGATGGGATCCTCCCGGCTGATATTAGCATGGGGAGGGAGGCGTGTGGCCCACTACCTTTTAAAAGGCTCGGGGAGGGGGGCATTCCGCCCTATCTCCTTCAATAGTTATACCAGGTGCCGTGGATGGGGTTGCCGGGGATGTATCGATTCACTGAGGGGGCAGCACACCATCCTTCCCATTGAATATCATGCCAAACCCTGGGAGATGGGACCCCTGGGCCATAATTGGCGTGGGATGGGCGGGGCTGCACTCCCCCTCCCCTATCACAATGATGTCAGGTCCCCAGAGCCGTAATCAGTTCTGGGAGGGGTGGCCCTTCCCCACCCCTCTCCAATATACATTTTAATTACCCCCCGACCAAGTAAAAAAAATTAATGCCGGCCATCTTTTTTTTTTGCTGCGATCCAGTGGGAGTACTGCAGGATTGTGGCAAAAATCCCAATTTTATTATTAATTTTGGCCCCAGCAGGGTTCCTCTGGAACCCTTTAGCTAGGGCTGGGGGGTAGGGTATCCCTATACTGCCCCCTTGAATTGTTCAGTCACACATTTTCAGGACAGAGAACTAAGTCTCCGGTGTAGTAATGGCCATCACAATATTTTTGTTCATGTTGCGGCCAGTCAATCGCAGAGTTTGCTTCCGTCGAACCCTAACTCCCAAGGGAGCGAGATAGCCTAAGGGGAAAAAACCCTCAGCCAATAAGAATGCTCTAAATTTTTTAAGTTGTGCTCGCAGGACTCTTGTTATACTCCCCAGAAACCAACTGTCCGGATATACAAATATTTCTGAGAGTTAATTCCTTAAAAACGACGGAGCAAATTTACACCAAATCGCTAAATGCGCACCTTTTGACAAAGATCTAGTTTCCTGCCAAATTTGGTGCAGCTCCATTCAGCAGTTATTGTGTTATCTCGTTCCAAATAAGTCTATTGAAAATGCATGAAGATTTTGCATTCTGGGACACCCCCTTTTTCTAGACTCCCCTTGACGGATCACGCCTAAAGTTTCCCTGCCCCCTTAGGTCTGTGGCAGTGGTGCCAGATGGATTCACCCCCACCCCAGGCCAAAAGCATTTTTTTGAAGGGTACAGCAAATCTGATTAGAAAAAGGATCGGGTATCCCAGAGTAGGTCAGGGCCTAGGGGGTCGATGTAACAAATATTTTTTGGGAGCGGGCGTACAGCCCCCTCGCGGAGTCATTTTAAGTCCCCAAGGACCCCATCCCTGAGGCCACTTTTTTTTTAATGGGAGGGAGCACGCGGCCCAAGTTACCTTTCCCCAAGCTCGAGTTATAGTTACTTTAGAGCACGAGCCCTCACCATGCACAGTGTGTTTATCAATGATGTTGTGTCACATGCTGCAGTGATATTATCAATGATGTTATGCAACATGTCATGACTAATGTAATATGTGAGTTAATTAGCAGTGTGTGTCGAGGGTGTGAGTTACAGTTACTTTAGGGCACAAGTTATAGTTACTTGAGATAATTATGACTGGTGAATTTCAGTGGTTTTGTTAGTTCAAATGTAAAGTTTTAACTGACATTTTCTCCTTCCTATAAATTTAACTCAAGAAACTTTAACTTGCGCCCCTGCCATGCACAGTGTAGTCATCAATGATGTAATTTGATGTTGTCAATGATCATAGAACATGTCATGAGTGTTGTAATATGTAAGGTCATAAGCAGTGCATGACAAAGACGTGAGTTATATTTAGTTAAGTAAGATGTTATTACCATACCTAATTAGCAGTGCATGTTAACGGCGCAAGTTACCTATTGCTGCGAGGCTTTCACTACCACTTGTAGTACAAGTACAGCACGAATACTACAGGCAAAGGAGCTCTTTTAAATGCCATGGTTATCCTGCTGCAGCTGCCACACAAGCTTCACACTCATCCTATCATGATACTGTGCATGCTTCATTGGTGAAGCTTGCTCTGTGATGCAGTAGAATGGGGATGAAGCTTGAGCTGTGGGTATAGGCAAGCTACAAATAGAACTCTAAACTAATAAAGGTGAGGGACTGCCAGCGTGTAAACCCACTGTTTACCTTTGTCAAAGGATATATGGGCAAACGCATCAATGTTTTTATTATATTTATGAGCTTTCTTCTACTGAAATGTTTATGTTTTAAAAAACAAATCTCAAGAGTTGATTAAAAAACAGTTTTTTACTCACACAAACGTAAATCAGCATTTATACTTGTGCAAGTGGAAAAATATGCAAAAGGCACAGAAGGGAAATTTACAAACGGCACCATTAAATGGGTCTCTGAAGATTAACACCTATATATGCCTGGATTTGCCTGCCTGCACATTTGTGTAGAAAGGATATTTCCAGAGAGACAGTCTGCCTTAGTATAAGTGCACTGCTCATTCGGACAGGGACTCACTGTCGCTATCATTGCTTACCCTCATATGTTGAATCCACTGGTGTGACGAGCTAGAGCTAGAGACTTGAGGCATCCAAGTGTCATGCTCTGTGGTTTTCAACCCCACTTTACTCAAAAGTCAGAGCACATGCTGAGTGTTTCTGAACAAGAATAACTTCTACCTTTTATAGAAGGGTAGAAATGATTTTGGCTACATTGCTGTTATTCTACTGGTATCATGAGGTCTAACCTGTGGATTATAACTATGACTCCTCTGTACATCTTTCATCTTTGGCTCATGAATGAGTAGAAGCAGCTGACAAATATGGTAATGCACATGCTAGGGGTATAACTTCACAGGCAAAATGGCAGACGCATGAGGCCCTCGCTCCGCTCCGGCATTCCACAACATCCGCCTGTTTACTCCTGACAGGCCGCCCGGGGTGCGATCCTGACCCTACGGGGGTCTTGGGGACCAGAGGTGCTCTGAGCCCCATGCAGTCGGGACTGCTCGTGGCTTGCTGCGGGACCCCATGGTTGAACAGGTCCTGCATGGAGAGACTGTGCCAGAAATAACAATGCCTGCAACCCCGGCGCGCCATATGACATTAGGGAACAGAGAAAAGCTGTAGCCCATGGGATGAACTATGGGCACCTAGGCCACACCTTAAAGATCTGGGCTGCAGCAGCAGCCACCATGCTTGAAGATTGGGCGGCAGGGTCGGGAGCCGCGAGTCAGTGCCATTTTGACTATCTCAATGAGAGCCTGAAGGAGAGCAGTGAGGTAAACTGCAGACCAGATGACTTCCCACTGGGCTGCCCCACTGCAGCAGCGTCTTGGGGCTAATCTTGGGCTCAGTGGAAGAGCCATTTGACTATGAGGTGGCATCTTGGGCCAACGCCCTTGGGGCCTCTGCGTTGTATCAGGCCTGGGAGTTGAAGGGCATCTAGAGCCTGGTAGTGGAGTTGAGACACCCGCTGACATGTTTCTCCACTCAAGGGCTGTTCCTGGAGACAGCAATCAGACAGTGCTGGAGAGTGGGCCATCCTGGGAGTGGTCACTGGGATTGGGGATAGGCGCTCTGCAGCTGAGGAGAGGAGACCTGTGGTCTAGTGCAGGCGGCACGCAGTGGAAGAGGTGTGGCGCAGCGGCCTGGGTGACTCACTCCAGAACACGGGGGTCCCGGTTCGATCCCTGGTGCCAGGTTAGCCCAGCGTCATTTGATTCTGGGCAATAGCTCGCCTAATCTTCCTGACGGCCCCCAGCGACTTGACACCCTTAGGGGTGATTTGTTCGCGCTTTACAAATATCGGGTTATTTATCTCTACTGGCACATTAGGGTTGTCACTGTAGGAGAGTAGGATCTGCTTCACATGGGTACCCCCACTTTTTGCAGATGCTTCATAGTTTTTCGACTTTAGTCTGGCTGGGGCCCTGCTAATCAGAACCCCAGCCTAGCTGCTTCCTCTCTAAAATAGTTTCCATGTACCTTAGGTACATCTCTGATTGGAATCTGGAGTGCCCTTATAGGTCCCTAGTATATGGTATACTATGTACCCAGGGCATAGGTACCCCAGAGGCCTGCCAGGGGCTGAAGCATGTATTATGCCACCCCTGGAAGGCCAGCCAAAATGACACCACAGGTCTGTTACTGCAGCCTGGGTAAGGTGGTGCATGCACCCCTTACTGTGATATAGGTTACCTATATCACTACATATATGCACACATATAAACCTATAAGTCACTCCTATGGCAGGCCTTATCAATCCTGAAGGCAGAGTGCTTGGTTCTTATGTGAGAGGGTGCCCCTGCATGAGCAGAGCCCCTCTGCAGTGTTCGGAGACCCTTCTCTGATGCTGTTTGTAGTGCAGCCTGACCATATACTCTTAAGTGCATTATAACCTCGCGTTAAATGCTAACTTTGGGATAGCTGCACGGAAACATGTCGTGTTTGGTGTCAAACATCTTGGAATACTACCCCCCCCGGCAGTTCTGGTGGCGGGGGTAGCATTCCACCCTTCTAGAGGGAGAGACATGTACACACCGGCCTACCCGGTAACTACTTTACAGAGCCCAGGCATCACAAAATGGATGCCACTGCCACAGACACGGGTCTGGCCTCCTGCTGCTGACTGAAACTCCGGCAGGGGAGGCCTGGACAATAGGTTTCCTGTCCAAGAGAGTTGTAACCACCTCCCCAGACAGGATAATGTGTATTGGGGCTGGGCGGGAGCACTCTCTGGTGCTTTGAAGTCATGCACTGGGGGCACATTTGGTGTCCCTGTGCATCTGGCGTGAAACTGGACAAAGGGAAATGGGTGTAACCGCCCCTCTGCCCTGACCCTCCCATAGGTGGGTCCCCAGAGAATGTCCAACCCCCTAACTTAGTATAAGTATGGGACCCCAGTCCTTAGGACTTTAGATTTACCTGGATGAAACTCTGATACAGAATCCTGGACCTTCGATGCTCTACTTTAAGATTAGAGGACTAAAGAATCTCCCTTGGGGTCAAGGAGTGACTCCCCTGCGTGGCAGGCACCTAAGAAGCAATTGTCTGGTCTGCATCGCTGAAGCTCCCGCCAGACGCCGAACTCTTTGCAACACCAGAGGTAGATTTTCAGACTTCCCCGAGGCTGCCCTGAGTCCCCAGCAAAGCTGAGGCCCGTAGCTGTCGTGGGTAATGTGGAACCATGACCCGTGGACACCGAGTACTTTTGTAAGTGCATCCTCTTCCTGGTCTCCCATGAAGTTGTGCTTTGGGCTCCGAGTAGCCCCCGCCTCCAGCACCGACTGCACCGAAGATCACTGGCCTCTACTCCACGAGTGTCCTGTGAGCCAGCTCCAAGTGCGTCCACTCGAGGCTCCTTCGCGGTCGCTAGTCCGTTGGCTAGTGGGCCCCTCCGAAGGCAACTCTTCTTGTCCTTGGGCTTCCCTGGTTGCTCCAGATGGGCCCTGACTTACCCTCGCTGGGTGAGTCCCCCAGACCTTGCTGGTCTGCATCAACGTCCTTTCTTTGTTTCTACGAGACTTGCCGTTGCCAAGGCTTGTTGGGTCTAATCCGGTCGCCGACACCCCTGCAATCGACAAACATTGTGGGACAGCTCTAATCCAGCTCCTGGTCATCGTCAACGCCTCCTGGACCTCGTGGCTGAAGAGTCAAGATGACCGTCAACCTACCTGAAGCACCCGACATCGGTGGGCATCCACTCATCGCCTTCCTGGTCACTGGCTAGTGACCCAGACTCTGTCCCCTCTGCTTTCAGGTTCTTCAGATCTCCGATCCACCCTTGGATCCACCAGAACACTTTCGACTTGGTCGCCAGCAGCACTTTGCAGCAGATCGCCATTGAAAACGACGACGAAACCCGACCCCGAAAAACACCTATGCACCCGGCTTCCCTGGGTGAGAGTAACTCGAGTACTCCAGTGCTCCCGTGGGTATAGACTCTAGAACAACCTAGTTCTAAAGGGGTTTGCTCCAAGTCCTCCTCTAAGTGTCCTTTTTCTTTAAAACTCCAACCACGACATTCCCCATAGAAGTCAACGGCGGCTCGCGGCTGTGTTTTCACACTGCACGCGTCCCCCGTGGGTCCCCTGTGTCACTTCCTTGGGTGGTTCCTTGAGGGCCAAGCACTTCTACAGGCTCTAGGCCTTGTGTCTAGCTCAGTCGTGGTTCTTATACCACTTTATTGGTATAGGGTTTGGTACGCCCCTAGGGCTCAAACGTGTATTTGGGCTATTACTGTTGATAACTGACTTGTAACTTATGTACTTCGAACTCTAGCCTCATAAAGAGACTAGAGGGGTGTGTTTAAGACTAAATACATATATTTTAAATATATACCTGGTGTGGTCCTCTTTCATTTGGTCACTCAAGAGATTATAGACTGGTAAAACAAGCTGCTTTACATTCCTTCAAGACTTAGCCTGAAGGCTGCTCTCCATAGCTACCACTAGGATAGCTTTCAATAAAGGTTGTCTTTAACCTATCTCCAATAAGGGGTTGTTTGGACTGGTGCAAGGTGCCCACTATAATTAGTGGACAGCATATACCAGGCCAACTTCTCACAGTCACTTCAAAGGGTGCTGACCCTATCGGGACTGCTGGTTAGAGCGGATCATCTGCTGAGTGAATTGACTACCTGGGGTTTTGTTTAAGGTTCAGTGGCACAAAGACTATGGGCAGAACTAGAAACAAAATAGCGGTTCATCAGTGGAGAAATACGGGGCCAGTCTGGAGCTCCTGTCACCTGTCCTGCAACTCACATTTGATAAAATACTAGCTGTTATTGCTGACTTCAAGGATACACTTCAGAATCAGATTGGTACAGTGGCGACGAAGCTGGCCCTTCTCTGGGCGAACCACCAAAAATTGGCTGACAAGGTTAAGACCACTGAGGTGATTGTGGGAGAGCTCCAACCAGTGCAATGATCCTTGCAGCAACAAATGACTGATCTTACTGAGAGGGTACGGATCTTGGAGCATGTAGGAAGTTGGCTCTTTATATAGTGGACCAAAATGAGCTACATTGTGTAAAGAGTCCAGGTAACGCAGAAAATTCTCTCTTTTGTGGTAGTGTGGGCAAGCAGTTTAGGCTTATCAGAGGGTAGTGCTAAGCATTTGATGTAATCAGAGGTAATAAATGAAACACACACTCAAGATTAAATCCGGGTCCAATTTATAATAATAATTCGTGTTCTTCATATACATTTTGATACCAAGAACTTCATTATCAGTTAAGTACTTTTTTAAATATGAATTTCACAGGTAAGTAAACAGTTCACTTAAATGCATCTTTACTCAGTAATGCTTCCCTGTGTGAGAAAAATCATATGTTGCATACAGTTATTTACGGTCGATTTCTGGGTGTCTCCTTCAGGACTTAGGGTCGTAGGGGGCCAGGGTACAAAGTACCACCAGTAGTTACTCATTACCTACACTGGGGTGTCTGTGTGCAGAGGTGCTGGTTGGGTTGGTAGCTGTGCTTGCTACGCCAGTGGAAAGAAGTGGGACCACCTAGAAAGATGCTGCAGAGGGGGACTTATGTCCAAGATCAGAAGCTCCCAACGGGGGGCTGGGGTCACAAGGATCCTGGGGACAGGGGGGCACAGCCGATTCATCGGCACCCAGGCTGGGGCACTAGGGTTCAGAGTAGAAAGGTCGGCTGGGCTGTGTGCATCTTAGGGCCTTGCGGTTGTCAGTATTGGCCGTTGAGGGTACAAAATCAGGACAGCTGGGCCACTCTGGAAGTGGGTCTCTGCGGTGCTGAAATTCCTCAATGGCTGTTCGGTCTCAGTGCAGTGGGAGTCCAGATTGGAAGCTCATTGGCTCTGTTTGCTGCAAGGGGTTCGGTAACCCAGGTTATTGGTCCTGTGCTGCTCTGGTTGCTCCTGGTGTCCTCTCACTTGGTGAGGGAGACAGATCTGGCCTTCGGGACCACAGGGTCCTCTTCCTGGGAGGCTGCACCATCGGGCTAGCCTGCGAGTAGCAACTGGGTTAACTGGACTTTGTGTTTTCGATGCCAGCCGACTGCAGGGGAGTAGCTCCTCTTCTCCAAGGGAGATTGCTAGCAATTTTCAAAGAACTAGTAGTCTCCTGTGGTTCTTGGTAGCTGTTCAGCTGTACGCCGAGTTGCTACTGACAATTGTCAAGACTGGTGCAGGCAGGCAGGATTTGCTACCAAAAGTCCACAGCAGGTCTTCGGTTCTCAGTTTTCTCACAGCTCTTCTTTGTCCTCTTCTTCTGGATCAGTCAAATCTAAGTTTTTGGCATTAGGAGTGCCACCTAAGTACTCAATTTAGGGGTTTTAAGGGGAGTGACAGGTAGTAGCCAATGGACCACTAACCATTAGGGTGTCTACACCCTCTATATGTCCACTTTCTGTGGTTTGTGGGCATAACCCTGACCCAGAGAGCCTAATCCCACCAAAACTAAGATGGTGGAATTCTAAAAGTTGTGTTCACATCAGGTAGCTCACCTTATGGGTGGATATAGCGTAAGAGGGGAACATGCCTTCTGACTAGCTCATTTTCCTGCCTGTGCTCGTGCTAAATGGGCCCGGGAAGGGGGTGGCATTCCCCCAGTCTGGGAAAGCCTTGGGTCACATATCAAAGGTGGCAGAGGCCTTTGAAGCCTCCTGCCTTGATATGCTGATCATTCAGCCATCCTGCTTGGAGGAGGTGACAACCCCTCCGGCCAGAGCAGGCATTGTTTCTGCACTCAGTGAGCACAGGCTATCAGCTGTAGGGGGTCAGAAACCTGTCTGTGGTGGCAGGCTGGTTTACACCAATCAGCCAGCAAACTGGTAGTCGGTAGGTTTTCAAGGGGCACCTCTAAGAAGCCGTCTGGGTGCATGTATTAATAAATACATCACTGATATCAGTGTGGGCGTATTAAGATGAGATATTTGATACCTCTAGTTTCAGTGACGCCATCATGTAGCTGGGGAACTTGTAAATGCCAGTGTCCAGCACATGAACTCAAAATGGCTTTCCTCTTACTTCTAAAATTAAGAATCAACTTAGACATCACAGGGGCATATCTGCTCTTGCATAGTGCACCCTGCCTTAGGGCTGTAAGGCCTGCTGTAGGGGTGACTTACCTATAGTGCATGCAGTGTCTGCAGGCATGGCACACAGGAGATGTGCCATGTTGTATCTTCACTTTTCTCTGCACCATGGCAGGCAGCCTGCAATGGAAGTTTGCATGTTGGTGCTTAGAGGTCCTTAATGGTGGCACAATACATGCTGCAGCCCTTAGGGACCCTCTTTAACCTCCTCACCCTAGGTACCAGGGGTACTATTTATTAGGTACATACAGGGGGTGCGAAAGGGATTGCAAAATGGGGGAGCAATTGTACACTTTTAGGGAAAGAGATCTGGCACTGTTGACCTGGATAGCAGGAACCCAGTGCTCTTCAGTCAAAATCGCGTTACATACCAGGAAAATTATGGGGGTGACCATTTAAAAAATGGGCACTTTTATCCACAACCCTCCCCACAAATGAGAGAGAATGAGACTAGCCTTTACCAAGAGAGTCTTCATCATCTAAGTGGGAAAACATGGAAAGGCCATCTGCATTGGCATGGTCAGTCCCAGGTCTGTGCTCCACTGTAAAGTGTATACCCTGTATGGAGATGGCCCACCTCAACAGTTTGGGGTTTTCACCTTTCATCTGCATCAGCCATCTGAGAGGCTGTGGTTGGTTTGGACACTTTAGTACCAGACAGATTTGCTCTCTGCTTCTACAGGGAAAAAACCACAGCAAAGGCTTCCCTCTCAATGGCACTCCAACGCTGCTCTCTGGGGAGTAACCTACTTCTAATCAAAGCAGCAGGCTGGTCATGGCCCTCATCACTGGTCTGGGAAAGGACCCCTCCAATCCCATGTTCAGAGGCATCAGTCTGTGCTATGAACTGCTTTGAATAATTTGGAGCTTTAAGAATGGGTGCTGAGATTGTTGACTGTCACTGACACACATAGATATCTGGGCATTGCCTATGTCCATCTATCCACGTCTTACCTTTGATGGATGAACTCCTAAAGGTATTTGCGTTGTTTGTTTGAGCATTGCACATTTTAATTCCTGTACCTGGGTGGTCTATTAAGGAACCCATCCATGGGGCCAAATACACTTGAAAAGGGGAGGAGGCAGCATGGCCCCCCTCCCGAGCCTTCTCAGGCTCCCTGCACCCCATCCCACCTGGTCATGTTTTTATTTTAAAGTGGAGGGGGCCATGAGACCCCCCTCTCTGAACTATTTTGGCCCCAGGGACCCATTTCCCCAGGACCTCTATTATTTACAGAAGGGCAATCGCCAAGCACAGTGTTGCGGACTGCGGGGGGAGCCCCTGGACCCCTGGTGCCGCAGCCAGCTCCCTGCATGTTGTGGGAGCTGGAATTGCTCCTGCCCGGAGGGAGCAGCTACTTATGCTGCTTCCAGTTGACAGGAGCCTTTTTAAATCTCCTGCTCACTGGGAGCAGACTTAGTGTTTGCTCCTGTTTCAATGGAGATTTTAAAAATGCTCCGGGCAAGTGGTAGCAGACACATTTCCCTGCCTGCTCTGGTGTGGGCAAGGAAACTACTTTGTCCCAAAGGTAATCTCCTCGGGGCATAGTAAGTGAGCTAGCCCCAGGGGATGGGGTTCCTGGGTGCTCAGGGAGGCCCCCTCCCTTTGGATAGAAGTGACAGCCCTGAGGGATGGGGTCCACATGGCCTTTTTAACGCTTGTGAAGGGAGCGGCCAAGCACCCCACTCCCCTTATTAAATACATTGAGCCACAGGGGATGGGGCACCCAAGGCCGAATACGGCTCAGAGAGTGGGGGACGCCCATCCGCTCCCATAATAATTAAAATGGGTGGGGAGCCGCGTAGCACTAAATGGGCTATAGAGGGGGGGCCCTCATGACCCCCTCCTCTCTCTTTCTCTCTCTCTCTCTCTCTCTATATATATATATATATATACATATATACATATATAAAATCAAAATGGCGGCTGCCATTTATTTTTGGGTTTTGCCATGATCCCGTGGAAGTTCCGTGAAATCACAACAAAAAACGCAGCTTTATTTTTCATTTTCATCCCGGGGAGGGGAGGGGAATATCTCTGGGTCCATGCCATAAGGCGTAGTGGGGCAGGGTTACCCTAGCCTGCCCCTTATAATATATATATTTTTTACTTCAGGACAGGGGACTAAGGTGCACATGCATCAAAGAAGTCAATAGCGATTCTTTAATTGCAATTTTTAAGGAATCGCAATTAAAGAATCGCTATTGCCTATGCATGTAGGAATCGCAAATAAAATTGCGATTCCTACAAATTCCTTAATTGCGACTCGCAGATTGCGACTACGCAATTAAGGAATTGCTTCCCATTCATTCCTATGGGCCTAGAGGCCCATAGGAATGAATAGGAATTACATGCTCAATTTGTAAGTACCCAAGAGGTACTCGCAAATTGCGCATGCAATGTCAGAGTGCAAGGGTGCCAAAAGGACACCCTGTTGCACCCCTGAAATTGTAATGTTAACACATGTTGCGCACACACATGACCCAAGGGCATGTGTGTGTGTAACTCAAGAACTTTGAAAAATGCACTTTAGTGCATTTTTCAAAGTTTTTGCAAATTACCGTCAAGTTTCATTTGACGGTAATTTGCGTCCCCTATTAGCGAAATCGCTATTTTCAATGACATCATGCATTGCATTTGAGGCATCACAATTTGCGATTCCTTAAATGCAATCGCAATTTAAGTAATCGCAAATTTTGCGATTCCTTAACTTGCGATTTTTGCATTTGTGATGATGCATCCCAAATGCAAAAATACCGGTCACAAAGGGGCAGATTCTGAGAATCTGCCCGTTTGCGACGAGTTTTTCTTTTGATGCATGTGGCCATAGGTCCCTGGTTCCCGTATTGGTTGTTAGAAACATTTGTCTCATGTTCCTGGCAGACAATCAGAGGGCTAGCTCCCATGGGAGTCTGACTCCCAATGGAGCGAGATGGCCCAAGGGAATATAAGCTCCCTGAGACAATCAGAACGCCCTGTTTTTAGATTGGTGCTCCTGTTAGCCTCTTGCAGACCCACCTGTCCAGATATGCAATTATTTTGAACCTTAATTTATCAAAAACAAATTTACACTAAATCACAAAAGGCACACTTTGCGGACCAAGATCTAGCTTTCTGTCAAATTTGGTGTAATTCTGTTCAGCATTTTTTACATTAGCCCTGCCTAAAGAAGTCTATGGAAAACGCATGGGTAAATTAGCTTTTCGGGCCCCCCTTTTTTCTCGGCCTCCACTTGACGGATCACCCTGAAATTTTACAGGAACCAGCTGAAGAGTATTTGCTTTTTTGGGGAAAGTTTTGTGAAGATTCGTTAAACAGCGCCAATGTTTTTATCAAACCAAAAAAGATCACAAGAAAACAACAGCCAGTATACAATGAATCACAAAGAAATAAAATATCCAAGAAAGAAGTGACTCAAACAGATGGACTCTCCAAAGAACAAAAATATATTTCCACTACAACGTTTCAGCTTCCACCTTCCTCAGGTAGTACACGCTGTCTTGCTCAGTGGCTGCACAGATGACACTGCTGAATTTTCAAAAAGCATCATGAGTGAAGATTCCATTTAGAATGTGGAATCAATGCAGTCCTGATATCTCTTGATATATGCAGTAATCAGGTGATATTGTCAGTGATGTTCAGTCCATCCGGATGCAGTGATTTTAAACAGTACATCCAGAAGTTTTCTCTGAGTCTAGTAATTCTTCCTTTAAGATATGTTCCACAGGGAAAATCTTCAAATATGATAGTAAACGATCCACAAGTTTAAAATGATTGGCTACAGGCTGGTCAAGTTTCTTGTTACCTATTGCCGATTTAAGGTTACTGAATTGTGTATGGAGGTCATTCTCTGTTTGTTCTACATATTGTTTTTTACAGCTTTGGCACTGAATCACATAAATAAAGGACATTGAGCGACATAAGATGATGTCTTATTCCATAGGTCCTTCTCATAACAGAACTAGTTACTCATAATGTTGTAAAAGGTATTCACATGTGATGCACCTTTTAGAGTCACAGAAATGAACCCCTGCATTTGTTATTGCTTGCTTGAGTTCTGCTCTCACAATAAGATATCATCAATGTATCAGTGGTTTGATGCTAAAAGTAGCAAGTATATAGTTCTCTAGTTTGTCCATGAAGATATGTCCATAAAATAGAGCCATCCATGTGCCCATGGAAGTCCCTTGCATCTGCAGATAGTGTTTACCATTGAAGGTAAAATTGTTGGATTTATATTGGTGTACAATGATGTAACATCAAATGTAGCCAGAAGAGTGTCATCATCAAATGTGTAGGTTTGGTTTAATTTTTCAATAATCTGAAGGAAGTCCCGTCATTGCCGATTCTAACTGCCTTGCCGCTCCAGGAGATAGCAGGACTCCAGGTCCCAGGCATCCTTGCGGCACTCATGCCGCTGCCGACGCACATCACGCGCCAGGAGGCGCATTAAGCCAGCTTGGGGCTCCCGCAGCTCGGGAGCCCGTCATTGCCGATTCGAACTGCCTTGCCGCTCCAGGGAGGAGCAGGATTCCAGGTCCCAGGCATCCTTGCAGCACTCAGGACACCGCCGACGCACGTCATGCGCCAGGAGGTGCATTAAGCCAGCTTGGGGCTCCCGCTGTAAGGGACGGGTGCGCACGTGCTCGGGCCGTGCCTGTGCAAAGCCCGGGCCAAGAGCAGGCCCGTCCATGCCCGTCGGAGCCCGGAGGAGACTGGGCTGGGCCTACCCTCTTGGTTTTTGGACAACATTTGTTCTGTGATACATTGAGAAGATAAAAACGGCTATCAGTCTATTATTATTTTGTATTGTGGTTTCCTTGGTCCGTGTTGGGCAAACTTCATCTGGAATCCAGCCTGCTTTTGCAAAACTATGGGGAGATGAAAAACGACACCCGCTGTAAAGCCCACTGACACTACGTTGGACGGCTTTCTCCAAAAAGCGGTGGGGGCCATTAATAAAGAAATAGAGCTGGCAGAGCGCAGACTCTCGCTAGCCCCCCTCTCTGCCTCACCTCCCTCCGCTATTATCGACCTTGGCAATGACACGATTGAGACAGATCTTGAACTCAGACCCAAGTACCCCTTTCACCTACCGTCAAAATTGTGAATCAGGCGGGACCAGGTGCCATACATGAGGGAAAAAGCAAGCCTTCAACCTAATTTTGGAGAACAATGGACTTTTGCAATTAATGGGGGGAAGAGAAAAAGCCCCGAGATGGCAGGGGCTGATGTTAAATTGAAGGGTCAGTCACCCAAGGGTCAGAGAACCAGACAAGATCACGCAATAGCCAGGGTAAATAGATCACAAGGGGGACTAGGAAGAGGGGCCATATTTGAAAACTCAGATATCCTTACTGATAAAATTAGTAAAATCGCATTAGATGCGTTGGCCCCTATCACCACTCGATTAACCCGCATTGAAGATCAGCTCTCTCGTGTGATGCATGACTTAAGCAAGAGCTAAGCAAGCAATACTGATAATTTGCAGAGGGACAAGGCCATTCAACCAAGTAGGACATATAGCAGCACAGGTAGCATCATCCCTAATAGGCCTGTCCCAAAAAAGACAAAACACACTCAAAGTAGGGGCGATTCTCCTCGAGAGGTTCCGAATGACAATTTTCCAGTTTTGACCCCCTGGGAGCCTGTACCACAGAGGAATAACTATAAGCTGGGGCAGGGGGCCCCTAACCAATTGGGACATGACCTGGTAAATGGGGGTAGTTCTCATCAAGGAAATCCTAGTAGTAACGCACCAGCACATAGTGCCCCTAGTAGGGTGGGGGTAAAATATATATTAAATTTACCACCAGATTACACCCCTTATACACTGATCTTGACAGGAGTTCCCTATCTCTCTCACGATAGTCAAGAAAGTTGCCAAAGTTTAATTAACAAATCAGCCCACTGGTGCCTTGATAAAACTTTGTCCAAGATAAACTGGTTTGACCATATCATCATGGCCAGGCGGGTGAACTGGTTGGGACATATGGCTAAGTCTGTTGAAGGGGATTTTGTAGTTCTAAACTTTAGGAACGCTAGAACTGTGCATTTTCTCTTAAGTCAGCTCAAACATACACCTAACGAGAATGAATCGATAAGGGCCTACCCACTGGGCTTTTTCTATCCCCCTCATTGGGGTCCTAGGGTAAGACAAGGGCCCCTCTCGACAGGCGTAAATCCATACCCATGCACACAGCCTCCCTCTTTTGTTCACTGCAACCGTTTTGAGGCATTATCAGGCCTCACTGATATTGATTGACTACACATTCATCTTAGACAGGGTGCAATGAAAGGAGGGTTGGGACAACATTGCAATAACTTAGGGAGCGATCCCGATGTAGATGAGTCCGGAAGTATAGGGAGCGAACACTTAGCTGATGTAACATCAAATATAATCATAAATATTAACAAGGGCGCAGACAATCACGAAAATAAAACTCTAAACTCTGATAACACTTTTGTAAGCGACCCCGGAGTGAAAGGGCTCGAACTTTTGGCTCATGAGATATCACCCATTTTAAAGAATACTCCAGAGGACTCACCAATTAGGGAATTTACTACATTTCCCTTTAAAATTATTTCTTGGAACATCGCAGGAATTCGCCCTAAGCTTACGAATAAGGTATGGTTAGATTATATTAGAGGGTTTGACATTATCTGTCTCCAAGAAACTTGGTCCAGGGATGACGTTGTTCTAGATGGTTATCGCTCTTTCACAGTACTCGCAATACCCTCCTCAGCAGGAAGAGCCTAAGGAGGGATTGCATTGCTAATCTCAGTGAAATATGGAACGTTAAAAGCCTCATGTATAATCTCATCACCCTGGTACCAACTGATTATCCTATCCAATTTAATAAAGGTTCAGATATTAGTGGTAAATTGGTACTACAATATCTTTGATTCAAATAGTTGTCATGTTATTGAATCCCTACAGGCATAAATTACAAAACTAACTGGGAAGTGGCAACCATTATGTATTTTATGGGTGGGGGATTTTAATTGCCTAATCTGTAAGCCTAGTGGCCAACGAGTTTGTGGGTTGGCGGATACTGAGGGTCAGCCACAGCCACACTTTATTCATTCCCCTCAAGGCCAAGCTTTAAACTCTATTCTCGTTGGTAATGATCTAGCTATTATTAATAACTTGGTTTGTGGTCACTCCTCACAGTACCCTACCTATGTGGGTGGTAGTAGGGAAAGTTTTATTGACCACATGTTAATATCTAGGACATTCACTTTGCTTATTCATGATTTCACGGTGGAGCCAAACTGCGCTAGTGATCATAATCCCCTTATAGTCTCTCTATATTCAATTACCCAGGCGGGGGAGGGCGATAACCACCCTATTTTTTATAATCCAAATAAAGGGGTAAGATTGAATTGGGGTAAGATAAACCCTCTAAAATACGAGGCAGACACCATTAAGGAAAATTATCACTCTATCATGAGGTGTTTGCAGTATGACTCCCCCATCGCAAGTTGTTTGGGAATTTGGGCAGTTTTGCTCAGATGTAGCTAGGAGGCTGACTAGACCCGCTCGCCAAGGGGAACCTCAAGAGGCACAGTGGTTTTTAACACTGAATGTACAAAAGCCCTAAAGAATTTTAAAAAGGCACTTCATGCTACCCCTAGAGACAGCCTCTTAATTAAAATCGCAAGGCAAACCTATAAAATTACTATTGGGAAAAGAGGAGAAGAACTGAGGAGACAGGCATGGGAAGACTTGGAGAGAGCTAGTTCCCTCAAAGATTCCAAAAGCTTTTGGAATATTATTCATCAACCACTATTTACGGAAGAAGTAACCCAGATGGGCTCATTGATCCTGGGAGATGCCTGAGAAAGTCACTTTACTGCTATATTTAATCCGCAGTCTAAGCAGTTAGAGGAGAACTCAGGGGATCTGCCCGTAGACCTAATTTCAGCCTCCCATCTAAGTTCTTCCATTACAGTATCCGAGGTTGAAGAAGCGTTAGCTCGGGGAATCTGCCTGAAAGCTCCAAGGCCAGATGGGGTCCCACTTGATTTGTTTAAAAGGAATCCTAACCTGTGGGCACCTCTATTGACAAATGTTTTTAAGGCAGCAGTCATTGGCCGTATTCCAGGATCTTGGAAGGAGGCTATTGTGGTTCCCGTTTTTAAAAAGGGCAATAGGAGTGACCCAGCGTGTTATAGACCAATCTCCCTCATTGATGCCACAGCAAAAATCTTGGGTAGGGTGCTCCTTGCCCGATTATAGGCATGGGCGTCCGAGACGAGAGTTATGTCTAAACTACAATATGGTTTTAGTAAAGGATTGGGTACCACTGAGCAATGCCTTAACTTCTCCCTAATTGTCAACAAGTACATGAAGGCCAGGAAGGGTTCTATCCACCTGGCCTTCATGGACTTGACTAGTGCTTTTGACATGGTTAATCAGGACAAATTGTGGGACATGATGGGAAAAATGGGTGTAGAAGAAGAATTTATATCCCTTTTACGTAGGTTACATTTTAATACTTCAGTTGTTGTAAGATACGGCCACCATGGGGAAAAGACCAAACCTATCATGTCCACTGAAGGCGTTCGGCAAGGCTGCATTTTGGCCCCTTTCCTTTTCTTAATCTATACCAACGGGTTAGAGGCTTACCTATTAGGTAAGGAGATTGATTTCCCCTGAATTGGTGGTAATTTTGTTCCATTACTCTCACATGCAGACAACACAGTGCTAATGGCATTGACAGCAAATAGCCTCCAAAAATCACTTAGCGCTTTTACTGAATTTATGTCGTTGCTTGACTTAAAAGTAAATTTTATTAAATTTTATATAATGGTGTGCGGTCCCAAGTTGACAAAAACCAGGAATTTTGCTGTAAAGGGAACAAGACTAGAAAAAGTGAATAATTTTAGCTACCTGGGGAACTTATTTAATAATCATATGAACTGGGAACCACTTATCACAGCAAGGGTGCATCAAACAAATAGGGTTGTAGAGGGGTTATTCTGTTTTGCATCCAAATTAGGTCACAAGCTGGTGAGAGAGTTGATTACCCTTTATAAAGCCAAATGTTTGTCTGTTGCAACATACGGGGCAGGGGTGTGGAGACACTATAAAAGTCGTCAATTACAAGTTTTGGAAAATACATTTATAAAAAGACTATTGATGATTCCGATTAGTGCCCCCACACGCTTCGGTCATAAAGAACTGGGGCTAGAGAATATAGACGACCATATAGACAGCGCCCCTTTGCTTCAATGGGCAAAAATCTGGCTGACCGATGAACTAAGGTTCTCGAGGGAAGTAATCAAAGATTGTATTAACCTGGATAGTGCCGAATGATTCCTTGGTTCCGATTTGTGAGAGATTAATTTCTAGCGATAGGACTGGGGCACTTTTATCATAATCCAGAAAGCGTTCCCACAAACGCAAAAGCTATTATTAAAGAGGCATACCACTCCAAGGCTGCCATGCGCTATTTGCAACAAGAGGAGATGGGCCCTTCATGTTCCTTTCCCGTGTTACAGCAATATTATTTAACATTTACCACTAATGTTCAGGCCAGATTTCTCTTAACCAGATTGTGCTTATGCACTTTACATTTTTTAGTGGCCTTTCCGCGCCAAATAGGGTGGGCTGACAAACTTATGCCATGCCTGTGCGATAATTTGGCCAGCCAAAGCACCATGCACTTTATCTTATTTTGCACTTTATATAAAGAAGCGAGGAGCAAATTTTTAGCCCCATTATTAACAAAGATTCGCCCTTGTACATATATTGATGGTTTTAATTATCTGTATTCATTGACCACCCCTGTTATCTGCTCTGTGGTCTCTAGCTATATTAAAGTGTTGATGGCTATTAGAAAGCGCTATCAGCTTTAGAGGCTGAACAAGAATGATGTAATTTTTGGTTTAGCTAATTTCTATATCACTAGAATTTGGTCTGACTTATGGAATAGTATGTCGTACTAAATGTTTTACTTTCACCAAAGAACTTTTTAATGGTAAAATCTTATGAATTGTGTTTTTATCCTTTTTATCGTGATTGTTTAAAAAAAAATTAAACTGTAAAGTTTTATTCTGTCAAACTTTTATGGTTTTGTGAACCACAATAAAGTAATTCTTGACTTGACTTGATAGTAAATGATCCACAAGTTTAAAATGATTGGCTACAGGCTGGTCAAGTTTCTTGTTACTTATTGCCGATTTATGGTCACTGAATCTTGTATGGAGGTCATTCACTGTTTGTTCTATATATTGTTTTTTACAGCTTTGGCACTGAATCACATAAATAAAGCACGTTGAGTGACATAAGATGCTGGCTTATTCCATAGGTCCTTCTCGTAACAGAACTAGTTACTATTGATGTTGTAAAAGGTATTCACATGTGGTGCACCTTTTAGAGTCACAGCAATGACCCCCTGCATTTGTTATTGCTTGCTTGAGTTCCGCTCTCACAATAAGATATCGTCAATGTATCGTAGCCATATGAGTGGTTTGATGCTAAAAGTAGCAAGTATATAGTTCTCTAGTTTGTCCATGAAGATATGTCCATAAAATGGAGCTATCCATGTGCCCATTGAAGTCTCTTGCATCTGCAGATAGTGTTTACCATTGAAGGTAAAATTGTTGGATTTATATTGGTGTACAATGATGTAACATCAAATGCAGCCAGAAGAGTGTCATCATAAAATGTGTAGGTTTGGTTTAATTTTTCAATAATCTTAAGGAAGTGACTGGTATCCTTAACAAATGATGGAAGTTACTGTACAATGGAATGGAGGTGCAGCCCAACAAATGAAGAAAGTCTCTCAGTGGCTGTAACATTTCCAGAGATGATGGGACAGCCAGGATTGTTCATTTGGTGAATTTTGTAAAGCATATAAAATCTCCCAGGTCTTGGTTTGGGATGAACAAGTATATCTGCTATTGTTTCATCTAAGAAGTTTAGGTAGGCTTGGGTGGTGAACTCCGCTCCATTTGCGGAGTTTTCTGCGCAGAATTTTCCACTTCGCGTAGCGCAGCGGAGTTTTTTCCCTGCTCGTGCTCATGAATGGTACGTTCGTGAGCGCGAGCTGCTGCTCGGGTAGAATTTCTACCCGAGCGGCAGGAAGACCAGTGTGATCGGCAGTTCGCACTGCACTCTGCCACTTGCGGAACTTCGCGGAGTTTTCTTGTCACTTCGCAGAGTTCCGCGTAGCAAAACTCCGCGAACTACGTCCAGGCCTGAGTTTAAGCTCCTGTATCTTACAACCCCATTGTGTTTAAAATGTCAATTCCCCTAGGTGAAACAAATGTAAGCAAACCAGGCCTGACTGGTCTGAGCAGTAGGGAAAAGGGGCTCAGAATTAGTTCATGAAGTATTTCGATCCCTGTATTATTTAAGTCTTTAGTTAGCAAGCTTTTGGATCCATTGCTTTCAAGTGACCCATCTCCTGAGGGGGTCCTGGAGGCATTCAGGTCCCTTAACTTTTCATCCTACTAGATTATGCAAAGTCATTCTGCCCCAAGCAGAGAGGGAAAAATTGGATGGTTTGACCATGACTGTAGGGCTGCAAACAGGCAGCTTAGAGACATGTAATGCCCCGCCTAAAATCCAAGTGAAAATTTTTCATGCTATCGTAAAATATAGGTCAGCCATCAAGATTAGGAAACAAACTCTGAAGGAAGAGACATGGGACCGACTAATGTATACCTGCATTAAGAGAGAATCAAGGGGATTTTGATAAATAGTCAAAAGACACCGCCACCGTCAGCAGGACACCAGGAACCGACACTCGAGGGAAGGACTCTAGCCCCCAGCATCCTCTCTTGGAGGCCTCGCCCACCTCACGCTCTTAAGCGCTGTGTGGCCCCGCTGTACTTGACACCGCCAACGCCAGCAGGACACCTGGAACCGGCACTCAAGTGGAGGGCTACAGCCCCAAGCTTCCTCTCTTGGAGGCCACGCCAACCTCGCGCTCTTAAACGCTGCGTGGCCCCATGGTAATTGACACCGCCGCTGCCAGCAGTACACCAGGAACCGGCTCTCGCGGGGAGGACTACAGCCCCCAGCAGCCTCTCTTCGAGGCCACGCCCACTTCACGCTCTTAAGCGCTGCACGGCCCAGCGGTAATTGACACCGCCACCACCAGCAGGACACCAGGAACCGGCACTCAAGAGGAGGACTACAGCCCCCAGCATCCTCTCTTGGAGGCCATGCCCACCTCGTGCGCTTAAGGCCTGCATGGCCCCGCGGTAATTGACACCACCACCGCCAGCAGGACACCCGGAACAGGCAATCCAGCTGAGAACTATAGCCTCCAGCATCCTCTCTAGGAGGTCACGCCCTCCTCATGCTCTTAAGCGCTGCATGGCCCTGCGGTAATTGAAACCGCCAGCAGGACAAAAGGAACCAGCACTCAAGGGGAGGACTACAGCCCCCAGCATCCTCTCTTGGAGGCCACGCCCATCTCGCGCTCTTAAGCACTGCGTGGCCCAGCGGTAATTGACACCGTCAGCAGGACACCAGGAACAGGCACTCCAGCAGAGGACTACAGTCCCCAGCATCCTCTCTTGGAGGCCACTCCCACCTCACACTCTTAAGCGCTGTGTGGCCCTGCTGTAATTGACACCACCAGCAGGACACTAGGAACCGGCACTCGAGGGAAGGACTACAGCCCCCAGCATCCTCTCTTGGAGGCCTCGCCCACCTCACGCTCTTAAGCGCTGTGTGGCCCCGCTGTACTTGACACCGCCAACGCCAGCAGGACACCTGGAACCGGCACTCAAGTGGAGGGCTACAGCCCCAAGCTTCCTCTCTTGGAGGCCACGCCAACCTCGCGCTCTTAAACGCTGCGTGGCCCCATGGTAATTGACACCGCCGCTGCCAGCAGTACACCAGGAACCGGCTCTCGCGGGGAGGACTACAGCCCCCAGCAGCCTCTCTTCGAGGCCACGCCCACTTCACGCTCTTAAGCGCTGCACGGCCCAGCGGTAATTGACACCGCCACCACCAGCAGGACACCAGGAACCGGCACTCAAGAGGAGGACTACAGCCCCCAGTATCCTCTCTTGGAGGCCATGCCCACCTCGTGCGCTTAAGGCCTGCATGGCCCCGCGGTAATTGACACCACCACCGCCAGCAGGACACCCGGAACAGGCAATCCAGCTGAGAACTATAGCCTCCAGCATCCTCTCTAGGAGGTCACGCCCTCCTCATGCTCTTAAGCGCTGCATGGCCCTGCGGTAATTGAAACCGCCAGCAGGACAAAAGGAACCAGCACTCAAGGGGAGGACTACAGCCCCCAGCATCCTCTCTTGGAGGCCACGCCCATCTCGCGCTCTTAAGCACTGCGTGGCCCAGCGGTAATTGACACCGTCAGCAGGACACCAGGAACAGGCACTCCAGCAGAGGACTACAGTCCCCAGCATCCTCTCTTGGAGGCCACTCCCACCTCACACTCTTAAGCGCTGTGTGGCCCTGCTGTAATTGACACCACCAGCAGGACACTAGGAACCGGCACTCGAGGGAAGGACTACAGCCCCCAGCATCCTCTCTTGGAGGCCACGTCCACATCTTGGTCTTAAGCACTGCATGGCCCTGTGATAATTGACACCGCCACCACCAGCAGGACACGAGGAACCAGCACTTGAGGGGAGGACTACAGCCCTCAGCATCCACTCTTGGAGGCAACGCCCACCTCGCGCTCTTGAGCACTGCACGGCCCCGCGGTAATTGACACCACCACTGCCAGCAGGACACCAGGAACCGGCACTCGAGGGGAGGACTACAGCCCCCAGCCTCCTCTCTTGGAGGCCATGCCCACCTAGCGCTCTTAAGCGCTGCGTGGCCCCACTGTAATTTACACCGCCATCGCCAGCAGGACACCAGGAACTGGCACTCGAGGGGAGGTCTACAGCCCCCAGCATCCTCTCTTGGAGGCCAAACCCACCTCATGCTCTTAAGCTCTGCGTGGCCTCGCGGTAATAGACACCACTACTGCCAGCAGGATGCCAGGAACCAGCACTCGAGGGGAGTACTACAGCCCCCAGCATCCTCTCTTGAAGGCCACTCCCACCTCTCGCTCTTAAGTGCTGCATGGCCTTGGGGTAATTGACACCGCCAGCAGGACACCAGAAACTGCAACTCGAGGGGAGGACTACAGCCCCCAGCATCCTCTCTTGGAGGCCGCACCCACCTCGTGCTCTTAAGTGATGCATGGCCCCGCGGTAGTTGACATCACCACCACTAGCAGGACACCAGGAACCAGCACTCAAGGGGAGGACTACAGCCCCCAGCATCCTCTCTTTGAGGCCATGTCCACCTTACGCTCTTAAGCACTGAGTGGCTCCACGGCGCAGGATGCACCCGGGCAAAGCCCTGGCCAAGGGCGGACCCATCCACACCTGTCGGAGCCCGGAGGAGGTTGGGTTGGGCTACCCCTCTTGGTTCTTGGGCTCAAGAAGACGGGACCACAAAGCGGATTCCGCCATCAACTACTAGCACAGGTATTGTTGCCCTCGATCTTCTTCTTTCAATAATACAGTAGATGAAACAGTAAAAAACAGTGAAAGTAACACAGTCCTTTTCCAGGGATTGCTTCTGACAGACCTGCTACTGCTTATTGCATCTTTAGGTGATACCGCTAAACATTGGAGAATGGGCAATCAGAAGGCCAAGGGCAGTCCAAACAGGGCTCCTAAGCAAGCTAAAAGGTCTACAGCGAGTGCTGCAGCGAACTGTGTGGTGGACGATATAGACACTCTAATTCAAGAAGTAGAAAGTCTATTAAGTGGTCAGAACAAACCATCAAGAGAGGGCCAGAAAGTGGCAGACATTTTTCTCTAAAGGATTCCCCTGAAAAAGATCTCGCCCAAGATCCCAGCCCCTAGTGATATTGCTATGTGCTCAGCAATCTCCAGTGATACAAATAACGGGAAGCAGCTGGAGCATATCCCCTTACCTGTACGCTCTGAAACTGGTCATACCAACACAGAGGAAACAGTAGCTCCGGACATTGTATGCATGAATCTGTTTGACCCTCTCACTGCTAGTACTGAAGCTACTGTCAGTAGGAATCCTGGTGAGATCTTTGTTGCATCTATGTCCAATGAGGCTGAAGCCAAGAGGCGGAAAGCGAAATATTTGACAAAAACAGACATCAGTACTCTTTAGAGCGAACTGAGCGAGCTTAAAACAACTGTAAAGGAATTAACTCTAGAGGTGCTTTCGTTGAGAATGACTGTGGGGTCTCTTGTAGATCAGCTTAGCAGGATAAACTCAAGCACAAACAGAAGGTTGGGAATGGGTAATATCACTCATCAGCAGAGTAATGATTGGGCGGACAAGGGTGATGGAAATAGTAGCCCAGGAATGATCACAGTCCATGATCTTAGCCCCCCAAACACACCCAAAATGTATCACACCCACCAGCAGTATTTAAAAAAACAAGTGCCCCCATGCTCTAATCGATTGGAGGTCACAAAGAAGAACACTACACTATGCGAAGGTCAGCAGGATATGGGCAGATTTCGCGATCAAGGTGGGTCCCAATGGAAAATTAACTCCAGGGTAGGACTCCCCATTGTAAAGGCTCCGTTAGGGGTACCAGGTATGAATCCATTTCCGAAAGATTGTGTACTGACGGTGAGTTCCAGAGATCCAGGAGGGGAGCCACTTACCGTAGCCCCCTGGAAATCTCTACAGGGGCTAGAAATAGAGTGTTTCTCTTCCAGGGGATCCTCATCAATAGTCATAAGCACTTGAATATTCCTGCCCATGCGTGGGGACCCGAAAATATATAAAAATTATATATGAAAACATATACATACAGCTCTATATATATACATATAATTTTTAAAACAAATAATGCAGCCTGCCAGAAAAAACTAAACCCATAATAGGCTAAGCAATGCTGTGATACCTTGTCTTTGCACATACAAAAACAAAACAGGAAGACCAAAAGACACTTGAACTGCTTTTAATGAACAGCAGAAAAGTTGTCCTGCAAAGAAAAAGGCAGGCATTGTTAGCCCATAGGCTGCATTGGAACTTCAATAGCATAGAAACTGAAAGCAAATGTGGAAACTCAAAAACTGGCACCGTGCCTTAATGGCAGCCATGACCCATCATGCCTCAGGGGTGACATTTAGGTCAGTTGTTCTTTCCGGCTCCTTTAGTCAGGACCCTGGTTGATCAGCTCCGCAGATTTTTTGACTTTTTTGTCAGAAAATATCTTCTTTTTTCACTAAAAATCATTTGCTTCAACATTTAATACCTCTTGGAGTTATATATTACCTTTTATCTGGCAGATTGGCATTTCTTTCCTCTCAGAGATGCCTTCTCTGTTTGATCCTTGCCCTTCCTGTGGCAAAAAGAAGGCCAAAACAGATTTTCACTCTGTTTGTATTCTCTACCTTCCGGATTCTCATGTTCCTGAGACTTGCCAACACTGCCAAACTTTATCAAGACGCACTCTCAAGGACAGAGAGAGGATTCGCCTTTATGGTCTCTCTGAGAAAGGTAAAACTTCTACCTCTAGAGGCAGGTCTCCTTTGAGACAGAAGAAGAAGAGGCCCAGATCGTCTTCTAGAAGCAAAATCCCGGTCTGTTCTTCATCGGCGTCAAGAATGCCTCCACCGACGAAGAAAACGTCGACGACAATCACTTCGACGGCGGCATCGCCATCGAGAGAACATCGGTCGTCTTCGAAGACTTCCAAGCACAGAGGTACGTCATCAGTGTCGAATAATCCACCACCGTCAACCCGGAAATGGTTAGAGTTAAGGAGTCGTTCTCCGTTGGTGCGGGATCGCCCAATGTTGAGACACCGCTCTCCGTCGTCGGTACGGCGTTTGATGTCGAGGCGCAGTCCTCCATTGCCGTCAACCAGGCGGCGGGCAACGTCGAGGCCTAGATCATCTACGACGTCGAAAAAGGGTTCAGCATCAAAGCAGACCCCTCCGTTGCAGTCCACGAGACGGCGCTCAACGTCGAGGCCTAGATCTTCTACGGCATCGAGAAGGGGTTCGACGTTGAGGCGGACTCCTCCATTGCAGCCCACGAGACGGCGCTCAATGTCGAGGCCTAGATCGACGGTGTAAAGAGATTCAACGTTGAGAAGACTTTCACCTTCCCCTAGTACGACGTCGAGGCTTGGTACTCCGATGGGTACTCCTCTTCCAACATCGAAGCACAAGTCTCCATCGACAGGGCATTGGTCGACATTGAAGCAGAAAGATTCTACATGGCCGACGTTGAGGCCAAGATCTCCGTCAGTGGGCTCACAGGTCTTAGTGGCGCATAGCCGCTCGACGTCGAGACACTCACAATTATCGACGTCGTCACATCATTCGACCTCAGTGAGGCACCGCTCTGCTTCAAAGGACCTCTCACAACCTTCAGTGTCGAGTGCAGGATCTCCACAGGTTATTTGGATGTCGAGAAGCTGTTCTTCTCTGTCTCCAGAACGGCGAGTGCAGAAATCCACTCCGCAGATCACTGTTCCTCCTACACAATGAGGAGAAGACTACAGATCTCCTTCCGTTCATCTCTCTCCCAGGTGGCTCCTCCCAGTCCATCACTGGCAGAAAGAGACAGCAACACAAGTGCAACAGCCTTTGGACTATTCAAGTCCTCTCCATGGATCTCCTCTGGCTCAGCTGGTGCAGGCAGTGGATCGTTCACCTAGTACTCCATCCAGGGGTCGCCAAAGGACAAGTCTCCATCAGGTCATAAATCGACTTCTCATGGCCGTTATAGGAGACGAAGATCGCCTTCTTGGTCGTCCTCCTGGACTCACACCTCCAAGAGGGATTATCCACCCACATTAACGGATAGTCCACCCTCCAGAGTGTCACCTGTTGACGACATCAACACTTTTCATGATGTGCTGTCAAGAGGAGCACAAAAGTTGAACATAAAGATGTCTACACCTCAGACGTCCACGTCTGTCATTTTTGAGACTCTGCTCAGAGTCCGCGTCGAGGCCTCTGCTGCCATTGGTTCCTGGACTCTTGCAAACAGTCATGGACATTTTTTTTTACCCCAGAAATGATCAAAAAGGCTCCGGCAAGGATCTTAAAAAAATATAGACCAGCAGAGCAAGATCCCCTGTTCCTCAGGTCAGACCCTCCACCAGATTCGGTGATTATTGCGGCTGCAAAGAAGACCCATGCAGTAGCCTCTTCCTCGACAGTCTCTCCAGAGATCAGAGCTCAGGATTCCTGGGGTAGGAAAGCATGCAGCTCTGCAGCTGCATCTTTGAAAGTGTAGAGGGCTGCAGCCGTGTTGGGTCGTTATGATAGGGCGTTGTGGGACTCGCTAGAGCGGTTCAAAGAAAAACTACCCAAAGAGGACCGCTAAGATTTTGGGGAGATTCTCCAGAAGGGAGCCCTTGTTGCGAATCAAATGATCAGTGCAGCAGCTGATGGAGCATCTCTAGCTGCTCACTCATACTCGCCTGGCATATGCACAAGAAGATCCTCCTGGTTACGGCTTACAGCCTTAAAGCCGGAAGCCCGACAGCGCATCCTGAACCTCCCGTTTTCTGGAAATTCCCTTTTCGGTTCTCACACAGATGAAGAGATGGCCAGGATGAAATCGGAACTGTACACTCTTAAGGCTGTGGGGTTAGAAAGAAGGAAGGAATTCAGACGTCGGTACAGGCCTTACGATTGCAGAGCGTTCTGTCAGAGGGTTCAAGCCCCTCAATTGTCCCAGAGGCAGTACCACCAGTCCAAGTCTCACTATCAGGGACGTCGACCTTCCAGGGGAAGAGGAGCACCCCGACAGTCCTCTTCCACAGCCAAGAACACTGGCAAACAATGAACATTCACTTCCTCTGTCGCCATTGCCCACTCCAGTGGGAAGAAGTATCGCCGGCCATGTAGAAGAGTGGCGCAGCATAACAAATGATCAATGGGTGCTGAATATACTACAAAATGGATATGCACTACGTTTTCGTGCTCCTCCAAAGTGCACTCCCCCAGTAAAGGCAAGAGTTCACCAACTGCCGTTGTTGCGCCAGGAGGTATCCACACTCTTACAGAAATTGGCCATAGAAGAGGTTCCTCCATCACAATGGGGAAAAGGAATATACTCCAGATACTTCCTGGTACAAAAGAAGGGTCAAAAAGAGAGTTTCAGACCTATTCTGGATCTTCGTTCCCTCAACAAAGTCATACCAAAAGAAAGGTTTCGTATGCTGGAGCTCCATCAAATATATCCACATCTTCAGAAAGGAGATTGGATGTGCTCGATAGACCTCCAGGATGCTTACTTCCATGTTCCAAATTGCTCCACGGCACCGGATGTTCCTGCTCTTCATGGTAGGCTCCAAGCATTACCTGTACATAGCCCTACCCTTCTGCCTAAAATCTGCACCTCGAGTATTCACAAAATGCATGGCAGTGGTAGCCGCCGCTCTACATCGCCAAGGTCTGTTTGTCTATCTATATCTTGACGACTGGCTTCTAAAGAGCTCATCTCCTCAAACGGTGAAAGACCACTATTGAATCTGCCTAAACTTGCTGCAACTCTTGGGCCTTCATGTAAATGTGGAGAAATCAATCCATCAGCCCACTCAAAGAATTCACTACCTGGGGGCTACTCTGGACTCCAGCACAGGAAAAGTGTCTCCTTCGGAGGAGAGACTATTATCAATCAAACTGAACTGCAATCTCCTTCTTCAAGTTCATCAGCCCTCAGTTCAGCAGGTTGAATCGCTCCTGGGGTCGATGGCATCTTGCATCTTTCTAGTCCCCAATGCCAGACTGAGGATGAGACCTCTACAGCAGGACTTGGAGGACAAATTGGATCAGACGTCGGCACGATGGGAAGACCGGATTCTTCTTTCCCATTCCGCGAGATCTTCCATCCCATGGTGGACTCATCGGAAAAATCTCCTGGTAGGAGTGCCTTTCCACCAACCTCCTCCGACACAATTCTTGATCACGGACACCTCACTTCAGGGTTGGGGAGCACACATGGGTCTTCTGCAGACTCAGGGCAGGTGGTCGAGCAAGGAACAAACATATCACATAAACATGCTGGAGCTATGGGCAGTGCATCTAGCCCTCAAGGCGTTCTACCCGTCCATACAGTCCAAGTCCATATTAGTACAGACGGACAACACGACCACCATGTACTACCTAAACAAACAGGGGGGAACTCACTCTCGCACACTGTACCTGGAGGCTCAGGCGATCTGGCATTGGCTCCTGGTCAGACAGCTCTCAATCACAGCAGTCCATCTGCCAGAGGAGCAAAATTCTCAGGCAGACGCTCTAAGTCGTCACTTCGATGATCAACAAGACTGGGTATTAAACGACGAAGTGGTGGCGGACAGTTTTCAACAATGGGGTCATCCAACCATCGATCTCTTTGCGGACGAGTCAAACAAAAAATGCCACGCCTTCGCGGCAAGGTTTTGCAGACCAGGATCGATAGGGAATGTCCTTGTGGTCGACTGGTCAGGAACCTTTGTTTATGCTTTTCCACCTCTTCCTCTCATCCAGAAGGTCATAACCAAACTCACACGCTCCAGGATGAGGATGATTCTAATAACACCAGACTGGCCACAGCAGTGCTGGTACCCAGACCTTCTGCATCTCTCGGAGTGTCCACACAGGAGGCTTCCGTGCAGACCGGACCTTCTGTCCAAAATGAACGGGAGGATCCATCATCCCAACCTTCGCTAGTTGAACTTAGCAGCATGGCTCCTGAGGTCCTCCAGTACAGCCACCTAAACCTCCCTCAGGACTATATGGACATTTTGAGGGAGTACAAACGGCCTTCTACAAGACATTCCTATTCTTTTAAATGGAAAAGGTTTTATTTGTGGTGTTTACGTAACGGTTTCTAACCTACCAGGGGGCAAGAGGAGGCATTTTTACCCTATATCCTGCATTTAGCCAAGTCAGGTCTAAAGTTTACTTCCATTAAGGTACACCTGGCTGCCATTGCGGCTTACAGAAAGTCTCCAAATCAACCTAGTTTATTCCAGCTCCAGGTGGTTAAGGATTTCCTTCAGGGTTTGAAGAAAGTTTTTTCCCCTGTCCGGCCTCCTTCACCTCCTTGGGAGTTGAACCTGGTTCTTTCCAAGCTTATGGTCCCCCCTTTTGAGCCTATTCACAAAGGGACCCTTCAGCACCTCACGTGGAAAGCCGCCTTTTTGGTGGCGATTACTTCAGCTCGTAGAGTAAGCAAGATTCAGGCGCTCTGTTCCAAAGAACAGTACATGGTTTTTCCCCACAACAGAGTGGTTTTGAGGACCCACCCCTCCTTCCTTCCGAAGGTGGTGTCGGATTTTCATGTCAATCAAACTATCTCACTACCTTCTTTCTTTCCTAATCCATCTACGCCAGCGGAAAGGTCTCTCCATTCCCTAGACCTTAAAAGAGTTCTGAAGGTCTACTTAGATAAGTCTAAGACCATTAGAAAGTCTGATCAGTTATTTCTAAACTATGGTTCCATCAGAACAGGTTTCCCAGCCTCCAAGTGTTCCATTTCCAGATGGATAGTGTCTTGCATCAAGCTGGCTTATCAATTGGCAAATAAACCCCTTCTGGCTTCTCCCAAAGCGCATTCCACTAGGGGGAAAGCAGCTACAGTGGCTTTTCTACACAATGTACCGATGGCTGAGATCTGCAAGGTGGCCACTTGGAAATCGGTACATACTTTCACAAGACACTATTGTCTCGACTCTGATTCCAGAGCAGATACTCAAGTAGGACAAGCCTCCTTGAGGAATTTATTTCAATGCTAAAGTCATTTGAATTGATTCTTTGATGTTACTGTCATTTATGATACTCATTTGCCCGCAGGAAGAGGAGATGGGCTTGCTACTCGATTCAAGTGCTTATGACTATTGATGAGGATCCACTGGAAGAGAAGGATAAGTTACTTACCTGTAATCCTAGTTCTCTTCCAGGGGTATCTTCATCAAAGTCATAAGCAACCCACCCACCTCCCCGGGCAAATTATTTAAAATTATGTCATCTCTTTGTGCCCTGACCTCCTGGTCTCCGCAAAGAACAACTGACCTAACTGTCACCCCTGAGGCATGATGAGAAGCTAGGGGTCATGGCTGCCTTGAAGGCACGGTGCCAGTTTTTGAGTTTCTACATTTGCTTTCAGTTTCTATGCTATTGAAGTTCCAATGCAGCCTATGGGCTAACAATGCCTGCCTTTTTCTTTGCAGGACTACTTTTCTGCTGTTCATTAAAAGCAGCTCAAGTGTCATTTGGTCTTCCTGTTTTGTTTGTGTATGTGCAAAGACAAGGTTTCACAGCATTGCTTAGCCTATTATGGGTTTAGTTTTTTCTGGGAGGCTGCATTGATTGTTTTAGAAATTATATGTATATATATAGAGCTGTATATATATGTTTTCATATATAATTTTTATATATTTACCGGGGTCTCCGCACAAGGGCGGGAATAGTCAAGTGCTTATGGCTTTGATGAGGATACCCCTGGAAGAGAACTAGGATTACAGGTAAGTAACCTATCCTTATGACAAATGTACCTAATCTGACAGGTGCTTCAGTAGAAACAAATGAAGCCCTAATCAACAAAAGCAAAACCAAAGGGGATGATGGACGGAGTGTTGAACATTGCAAGCACTCACCCCCAGTCAACTGATCTGGGTTTAATCCATCATCATTCTTTAGCTCACTCCGCCACCCCAGTTCAGACATGGCCAAATGCAAATCAGTCTGACCCTGTGCCTCATGGGAACAGTCCAGCCCGAACTGCCAAGCCATGTCTTCCCTGGACCGGAAACAAGCATCCTGGGACCGGTTTCTGGCTTACAGCCGTCATCAGCCAGGCTATCTTGAATCCAGTGGCAAAGTGAGCAAGGGACCCACGTCTGGGCATACCCTGCCAACTTAGGGCGAACATAGCAAAACCAAAGGGATGATGGACGGAGTGTTGAACATTGCAAGCACTCACCCCCAGTCAACTGATCTGGGTTTAATCCATCATCATTCTTTAGCTCACTCCGCCACCCCAGTTCAGACATGGCCAAATGCAAATCAGTCTGACCCTAGCCTGGCTGATGACGGCTGAATAGCCAGAAACCGGTCCCAGGATGCTTGTTTCCGGTCCAGGGAAGACATGGCTTGGCAGTTCGGGCTGGACTGTTCCCATGAGGCACAGGGTCAGACTGATTTGCATATGGCCATGTCTGAACTGGGGTGGTGGAGTGAGCTAAGGAACGATGATGGATTAAACCCAGATCAGTTGACTGGGGGTGAGTGTTTGATTAGCTCAAACGCTCCGTCCATCATCCCTTTTTGGTATCGCTTTGTTCGCCCTAAGTTGGCAGGGTATGCCCAGACGTGGGTCCCTTGCTCACTTTGCCACTGGATTCAAGCTAGCCTGGCTGATGACGGCTGAATAGCCAGAAACCGGTCCTAGGATGCTTGTTTCCGGTCCAGGGAAGACATGGCTTGGCAGTTCGGGCTGGACTGTTCCCATGAGGCACAGGGTCAGACTGATTTGCATATGGCCATGTCTGAACTGGGGTGGTGGAGTGAGCTAAGGAACAATGGTGGATTAAACCCAGATCAGTTGACTGGGGGTGAGTGTTTGATTAGCTCAAACGCTCCGTCCATCATCCCTTTTTGGTATCGCTTTGTTCACCCTAAGTTGGCAGGGTATGCCCAGACGTGGGTCCCTTGCTCACTTTGCCACTGGATTCAAGCTAGCCTGGCTGATGACGGCTGAATAGCCAGAAACCGGTCCCAGGATGCTTGTTTCCGGTCCAGGGAAGACATGGCTTGGCAGTTCGGGCTGGACTGTTCCCATGAGGCACAGGGTCAGACTGATTTGCATATGGCCATGTCTGAACTGGGGTGGTGGAGTGAGCTAAGGAACGATGATGGATTAAACCCAGATCAGTTGACTGGGGGTGAGTGTTTGATTAGCTCAAACGCTCCGTCCATCATCCCTTTCTGGTATCGCTTTGTTCGCCCTAAGTTGGCAGGGTATGCCCAGACGTGGGTCCCTTGCTCACTTTGCCACTGGATTCAAGCTAGCCTGGCTGATGACGGCTGAATAGCCAGAAACCGGTCCCAGGATGCTTGTTTCCGGTCCAGGGAAGACATGGCTTGGCAGTTCGGGCTGGACTGTTCCCATGAGGCACAGGGTCAGACTGATTTGCATATGGCCATGTCTGAACTGGGGTGGTGGAGTGAGCTAAGGAACGATGATGGATTAAACCCAGATCAGTTGACTGGGGGTGAGTGTTTGATTAGCTCAAACGCTCCGTCCATCATCCCTTTTTGGTATCGCCCTAATCAACAAGTCATCCACTGGATAAGACGGGTGGGGCAATGCCATTCAGTCATAAGATCAGACATAATAGCTGCAAAACGCTGCTCAACAGATAAGGGATTAGAGTACATCATACTGGATCTGGCTGGCCAAGATATAGCGGATGGTCTAGTTAACCTGGAACTCTGCAGTTTACCACCTAAGGGTTCGCCGATCCAGCTTAAATATTCCCCACCAAACAAGGCCCAGGAAACCTATCCAAAGCATGGGAGACAAGTAGATAACACTCACAATAAAACCCCCATGGGCCAGGTTGATCCTGCAAACAAGTACACCTGACATGCGGAGGGACTGTCTATCGACTGTGTCACAACGAATTCACCAAAGGAAGGCTATTAGTTTCACACACCATTTGTGTTAGCTCAGCCTGCAGGGGAAACTATGCATAATGACACGGAGGGGCAGTCCCATACTTTAAAGATTACAACACCAACCATCATTTGTTCGACAAGCCAAGAGTAAAGACACATTCCTCTAAATCCTGAACCTACTAAGAATCTGAGATTACTGTCCTGGAATCTAGCAGATCTAAGGTCTAAGATTGTCTGTGAAGAGTGGGGAAATTTGTGGATAGTTATGACATATGCCTTTTTTCAGGAGACTTGGGCCACTGAAAAAGTTTTTAGAGTGGACTTTACTAATCACAGTGTTGAAGCTGTACCATCTAAGAAGGGCCACCCATCAGGTGGTCTCATCATGTGGTCCAGAATCAATCTAGGGCCCGTATTCAATAATGGGTTTGTTGAGCGCGACTACTCACCCGTAAGGGTCTCAAGGCGCTGGGGAGGAGGGGAGGTGCAGGTATTAAAAATCATGATATAAAAGCCACTGATTCCCTGGCCCTGAGCATGCAAGGAGTCTTACAGATCAGTGCTCCTGGTTAACATCTATAACAGATTTCACTCTCAATATCATGACTCCCCTACAATTCTTACCCTAGATGAGTTCCTGGAAAGGGGCCTCACATAATATCGTTCTTGCAAGGGACCTTAATATAACCTTCGAGTCCCTTGAGGTAACTATGAATGTCACCGACGAAGAGGATGCCGAACTGGGCATCCCGCGCTTGAGTCAAGTTAAACCACCTAAGAACGTGAAGGCAGTATTCCAAGTTGCCTCTCTAACCCTCAAATATAGGTTGAGGGCTAGTAATGGGCATTCTATCTCTGACCAAAAGTCCGCCCATACACATAAACAAGCCAATTGCCAAACCAGGAGTGATTATATCCTGCTCGATGCACTCCTTTGGTGCAAGATGGTGGATTTGTGGGTAACTGAGAGATTGGATAGCAATTATAACGCTTTCACTTTAGAATTGTTTGACATGTGCAATTCCTACCAGTTAGGCCCAGAGAGTATCTTACCCACTCCAACTGTCCTTAGTAATACAAAAGGAGGGTTAAATGGCCAGCGATTGAGAGTAGCACTGACACCCTGGCACACACATACAAGATAGTAGCCCTCTCACTGGTTGACCTGCGCAACCAGGGATCGAAGTTGCAACCTCTGGAGGATATATTCTCAATCCTATTAAACATTCTCAAAAAGTTTTTCTATAAGGAAAGTAGGGGCAAGAAAATGCCCATAAACAAGAATGAGTGGTTTGATGAGTCCTGTAAGCCAGCTCGACAATTCTTGATGGGGGCAATTACAACTGGCCTAAGAACCCTGGCATCCACAAAAAGGAAAGAATATAAAACCGCCCAAATTGAGGCAAAAAGGAATTGGCACAGAGGCTTCTAGAGAGATTTATTAATTGTAGCGCAACGGGGTAAAGCACCCTGTTTCGACAAATTCCCGGGTGATCTCTTTCTATCTGAACCCAAAATTTGGGGGGGTGATTTTAAATCACACCTGCAATGTCATTTTAAAGGGAGCAGAAATTCTGGATTCCTAATTTAAAAAGGAGACAAAAGTAACCCTGTGAACTACAGACCCATCAGCCTGATTGATATCACACAGAAATTATTCTGATGGAGAGGCTCCTAGATTGGATGAGGGATGGGAATATCCTGTCACCTCTCCAGGCAGGATTTAGAGGTAACACAAGCACTATAGATCAAATGTTTCGTTTCTTACTGATCCTTTGGAAATATGTAACAATCAAAAATTATCACTTATATGTGGTGTTTGTACACCTCGGCGCTGCATTTGAGCTTGTCCCCGCGAAAAACTCTGGGCGGCCCTTAAGAAAATGGGGCTCCCGAGCAATCTATTGCAGATTATTATGAGACTTCACAAGAACACCTATGCCCAGGTCTGGTGGGGGAGTGAGGGGGGGTTGACCGATCAAGTTAGGGTGAACAGAGGACTGCGTCAAGGTTGTGTCCTTGCACCGACCCTGTTCACCCATTACATCAATGGTTTGATTAAATCATTAACATCCTGTAGAGGCGATCCCCCAAGCTTGCTGGACAAGTAGTGCCCGCACTACTATTCGCAGACGACACCCTGCTCATCTCTAGAACACCAATGGGGCTTCAAAATATAGTGGATCAGTTTAGTGCAGATTGTGAGGAATTTGGACCAGAAATTAATACTTCAAAAACCAAATTTATGGCATTCAATCAACATAAGTCTTTTAGGGGGAGTATAAGGGTGGGATCTACCTTACTAGAGGAGGTGAACAAATTTGACTACTTGGGGGTAAGGCCGACTAGTACACAATCATCGGCCCCCCAACTAGTAAAGAGCCAACTCTCACTTCAGCATGTAGGCACTGCCGTTGTTAAAAAGCTAGGGAAGTCAATTTTCAGACCTTTGGCACCAGTAATCCAAGTGTATCAAGCTCAGGGCATCAGAACCGCACTTTAGGGGGCAGAGCTTTGGGGCCACAACATTATAGGAGCCATAGAAAAAACTGAAAACTCATTTATGAGATTGGTTTTGGAGCTCCCTCGGAATGCTCCTTTGACACGATGCGTCTGGACCTGGGTCTAAAAAAACATTGCTCATGCGATAGCTTTTAGGCCCCTTGCTTACTGGATCCATATTTGGTCAAATAACACACCACTACCCATGAAAGAATCTCTACTCAAACTATTATCACTTGATAGTAGAGGGAGCATACAGTGGCTTAAGTTCACTATGGGCTGGTTGGATAAACTGGGTATGAGTAAACTCTGGTCTAATCCTAGTACTATTCAAAAAAAGGATTTTGCACATCCTCAAAGAGAGATACTAGCTCTATGTCATTGACAGATGGCTAAACAAAGGACTAGCAGGGAAGCTGACAAGTAGGTTTTTGAGATTCAAAGACAACATTCACCAAGAATAATTTCTAAATCGCATAGAACCCCCATTAGCTAAATCTCTATACCTGAAGTTCAGGGACAGTATCCTACCCGTGAACAGCTTTTATAGTAACCTGAGGGGCACCAAAATCTCGCCCAGTTGTCCTGCATGTAAGGGTGCACTTGAAACTGAAGAACACTTCTTATTCTTTTGTTCCACGTATACACACTATATGTAGAATTCTCGCCGCAAACAGATTGATTGAGATTATGAGGATTTTAAAAAGCGACTGCACAGAGTACTTAACTTTCACTGTGTCTAGATACCTATTATATGCATGGAGACTAAGATCTAGGATGCTGAAAACCTTGGGATACAACTGAACTAACTATGATGTATCGAATGTGACTGTGTTTTTTGTGTATTCATTGTTACGGGACAGCTAGAGCGATTCCACCAATTTACAACTGGAGAGTTTCTAGAGATTTCATTCTCTGATGAACTAAATCTATTCCTGTAAGGATCTTTTTATGTAGTAATTAGAATGATGAAACATTGCATTTTACTAAACATATTACCGATAATAATATAGATGTGCCATAAATTTCGAACATACCTCCCAATGAGTATCGCTTCAGGTGATAGGTGCACCATTCTTTTAAATCAAACTGTATGTGGAAGTATTTATGTTTTTAGAAGAAAGAGAAAAATGGATAAATCAGTGGCAGTAACAGTATCTGCATAACGGGTAAAGATTTGAATCAACGGGCAAATTTTATCTATCATTGTAAATAAATTTCACATAGCAACTACAATGATGAAATACTGCACACAGCACTTTATCCAGCATTTCAGTGTATATAATTTACTGTCGATATTATTATCAGGTGCGATTAAATTCTGGATATAGCCCATATCAAGCAGAGTCTTGAGGGACAGTCGAATTCTTTTTTAATGGTACTGTACGCGGATGCATTTATGTTTTAGAATTTTATTATTCTATTTCTAGAATGGGAATTTAGAATTCTCTGAATTGTACTGTATGTTTTGATGTACTTTTATAATTTTTATAAAAACGAATAAAGATACTTCTACTACTACTACTAGATGGTCAAAAGAATGTATTTGCTCCTAGATGTCCCTTAGGATATTGGTATGCATATAACTCCTGAGCAGCGGCTGACAAATCTTTCTGCAATGTATTCCATGGACCTGAACAGGCCACTTGAAAGTGGAGAGGAAATACTCCCCCTAGATAATAGGTTTGGGATAGAGGAGGTTTGGGAGGCTATTCAGACTAGTCCTGGTAACAAGGCATCCATCACCGCTGAGGCACTGTTCAGGATTGAGCAGAGATGGGTCCATCGCTTGGCCTCGGACAAGTATGGTCTCAACGAGGATATCCCTTGGAGCACCCTTAACCGCTCCCAATTGTAGGCCAACACACAACTTGCCCTCGCCACACCAACTTGTATTATGCTCTATTACAGGACTTTACATGTCTCATGCAAGCCCTGACAATATTTACGAAACATGGTCCCCTATTGTGCCCGACCTTTGGTAGCATGCATCTCACCATGCGACACACGATGAGCTAACTGTATCCCCTAGCACAAGCCGCCGTATAACACTACACTTTTAGGTGGTAAGGTTCACGGTCACTCACGACTTGTTCCCGTTAAAACCTCTTCCAAGATGGCGCCCATTATTTGCCGGCCAGAAATCTAACATGGCCGCCGCCAGAGCCCCACAGGAAGGCGGGAGGTCCATGTTCTAGTGCCTCACGGCCAACGTAGACACTCCGAAATGCGCGCCCTTTCCATTGGTTTATCTGCAACCAGAACCGGGCTTGCAGTCACCTCCCAGATACGGCACCGCAGGGTAGGTCCTCCGCCGAGTGGGCGCGAGACAACGTGAGTAATTGGTACCCCCGCTCTCTCCTCAATACAGGTAATACCCACCAACGCTTTGGCTGCACAAGGCGAACACCCAGAGGCATCAAGCTCTGATACCAACCCGCAGGTACCAGCAGGACACTGCCACAAGGCACGTACACCACGAGTCTCCCTGAGTGTGGATGACGGTTCGGCATGAGAGCCGAGGGTCCGGACTAGGTGTTCTACCCCCAGGGGTATGCACGTGGTCGGCCCTTGGACCCATGCAGTCCTGACGCCACCTAGACCGTGGTGCACAGTCCTTGGGGTGTAGCGCTGAATTATTAGCTTATCCCGGGTGTGGGACTCCGCACTTGCTACAACAAACGCTGGGTCTACCACCACAAATGCTTACACAACAGCCGCTTCTCCGCTGTTATTTTTAACTTGTCACCACCTTTGGCCCCTTCCTCTAGGACAATCGTTACTTTAACGTGTCCATTCCCTGCCGGAAATCCGATGGGGCCAGTCTTGACTAGATTTTAGGTGAGTTCTTTTAGGGTCTCACCGCGCCGTACTCATACCTATGACTCTCTCTTTACTGCTGCTACAGTACTTTTTTAACGGTTTTAATTGCACCTTACCTACTGCACTGAACTGTATTGTTGCATAACCTATGTTTGACTAAATATGATGTATATAAATTCGACACGTTCAACACAAGGGGTGGTGCTCATATAGATTGGTGGCGTGATCCTCTTATAACGTCATGATCGAGATGACTGTTTCATTTGTCATTTATAGATTGGCTACTGCACCTCACGGACACCACACGCCTCTGGTGCAACTAAACTGGTAAAACTAGGTCAATACACCATATTACCAATGAATTGAGTGTAGATTTATCTTCTTAGTTAGGTCCTGAAGAATTGCCGCCAGATCTCTCCGACTATATAGGCAAGAAACATGTTGACCGAGTAAGTCCTAATGCAACTGCCTGCAACATCACTGTAGACAGTCGCCACACTGATTTTAATCAGGGTGGGAGGCAGGAACATTAAAATTAGTTTCCCTGATCCTCCTATTTCCCTGTTTTAATTCACATGGTCTACTAGAACCCACATCACAGCACATCTACACTTTAGGGTCCCTTACACACACCGCACCAAACGGCAAGGAATAAAAGATCTCCGCCAAAGAGCCCCCAGTGAGGGTGCCTGTCGGGTATTGCAGCGCCGACCCGACGAGGAGCATGCCCGATGATGAAGCATGACACCCAGGGGGCTGGGTGTGTGAGGGCCCTCATTCCGAAAGGAAGGATTCCCCATCCTCCCTCTCGTTAGCCACTATTGGATCTCGCCCCATGTTTGTTCACCCCCCTTAGGAACTGCATACTCCTTTTGTTTGTAACAAGGCTCCAGGCCCCGTTGGGGTTCCAAACGATTTATATAACACAAATATCCCCATTTGGGCCCCGTTAATCACTAACATTCTTAATGCAGAGGCTGTAAATGGTATTCCCAAGGAATGGAAAGCTGTCACAATTGTGCCTGTTTTAAAAAAAAAATAGATCGCCAGGACCCTAGCTCTTATAGGCCCATCTCCTTGTTAAATTTGATTATCATAGTGGCAGGAAGAATTATTCTGAGTCAAATTAAAGAGTGGTACAAGTCAATATTATCTTGACTCCTGTCCTAGTTGGATTTAGGGAGGGCAAGAGAGCAATAGTACAGTGTCTCAATCTTAATCTGTTGACTGGGAAATATGTGGTGGCAAAGCAACTGTTTTCTTTCTTCTTTCTTTTGGCTATTTCTAAAACGCGGCAATTACCCGAGGGTGTCCTGGGGCTAACCACTATACTCTGAGAAATAAGGAGAGGAGGCAACATTAAAGCGTGAAAAGCCATGTTTTCAATCCCCTCCGAAAAGTAAGGAGGTCAGGTGCCTTTCGCAGATATGGTGGAAGATCATTCCAAGCCTTTGCTGCGCACACCGTGAAACTTCTCCCGCCCCAGGAAGACTTTTTTATTGGTGGTACTATCACCAACTTGGCTCCACAGGAGCGAAGGGTTCTTCTGGGTAGGTACCACTGCATGTGCTGTTTCAAAAAGTCTGGACCCATACCATGTAGTGCCTTGTAGACGGTGCAGAGCGCTTTGAAATGCACCCGTTTCCTAACCGGCAACCAATGCAACTTTTTAATTTCATTAGAGATGGGGGCAAATTTGGGGGTGCCAGTGAGCAGCCTTGCTGCCGCGTTTTGCAGCAGTTGCAGTTTATTCGAAAAGCGTTCCTGTATGTTTAAATACAGGCTGTTGCAATAATCAAGTCTGGACATAATAAGTGCAGTGACTACAGTCCGCTGGCTATCTGCCGGCAAGAAGGGGAGAACTTTCTTAATCATTCTAATAATAAAGAAGGTAGATGATGCCACTGCGTTGATCTGATCGCCAAAGTTAAGTTTCTCATCAATTATGACTCCTAGGTTTTTCACCTTCCTAGCGGGAGTGGGAAGAGTCCCCATTGCTTCTGGCCACCACCTAGGGTTCCAGAAGTTGGGATAATTTCCAAATAGGATGACCTCGGTCTTTCCTGAATTCAATTTCAGGCAGTTTTGTGACATCCACCTCCCGATTGCTGCCATGCAATCGTGGAACCTGTTGTCAATTCCCGCTGCCTGACCAGGCCGCAAGGCCACCACGATTTGTGTGTCGTCTGCCTATGATGTCAGGCTGAAACCAAATGAGCCAATTAGAGTAGCCAGGGAGGAAACATATACGGTAAAGAGAGTGGGGCTAAGCGAGGACCCCTGAGGCACTCCGCATGGCAAGGAAAAAGGTTTGGAATGGAATTCACCCAGTGCCACAGTTTGGGCTCTGTCCATCAGAAACGATTTCAGGAGTTCAAATGCTTTGCCTTGGACCCCGCATGCCAGTAAACGGTCCATCAGAACATCATGATGGACCGTATCAAAGGCCGCCGACAGGTCCAACATAATCAGAGCAGCCTTGCCTCCCTTGTCCACAGCCTCCCTTATCTCTTCCGTGGATTTTATAAGGGCGGATTCTGTGCTGTGCCCTTTTCTGAACCCATATTGTGTGGGATCTAAGACGTTGGTTTCGCATAGAAAGGCGCTAAGCTGTGAGTTCATGGTTTTCTCAACCAATTTTGCAGGTAAAGGGAGGCGTGATATGGGTCGAAAATTATTAGGCTCCTTTGGGTCCAAATTGGGCTTTTTTAGCAGCGGCAATATTGAGGCCAGCTTCCAGGATCTAGGGAAGTGCCCAGCTTCAAACATTGGATTGAACAAAGGGGTGAGCAAAAGGGCCACTGGTACCGGGACTTGTTTGATCACTGAGACTGGACAAGGATCATAAGGGGAGCCTGAATTTGCAGACAGGAGCAGCTTCTCAGTGTCAATTGTGGACAATGGCCCGAATTTATCAAAAACCAGGGGGGATCAAGAGACAGCCTCCTACCCTCCATCACCACTCCTGCTCCTCCTGGGCTTGGGTGGCTAAAGTCCGAGAATATGACCTCTACCTTGTTCAAAAAGAACCTGGCAATGTCATCACATAGTTCCTGACTTGACTCAATTTTTGTCAGGCTGGGGGAGGCCAGACTTGGGACAGTTTTATAAAGTTCTTTAATAGAATTTTTTGCTAAATTAATTTGATTTGTAAAAAACTTTTTCTTAGCATCGAATAAGAGTTGCTTATAAGTGGCGAGACTTTGTCTGTAGCTCTTTTTCTCCTCTTCCTTATATTCTTTCCTCCAGCTCCGCTCTAGAGACTTACAGGAGCGTTTTTGTCTCCTAAGTTCTTCTGAGTACCAGGGGGCTGTAGGATGGGACCTTCTAGGGCATAACGTCTTGACTGGGGTGAGTTTATTGCAGGCTGACTCCACCCAGGAAGTGTAGTGAGAGACGGCCTCCTCTATTCCTGAGGGTATCTGACCAACAGATGCCATAAGTGCCATAAGTGAGTCTTAGTACCCTTCTCAGTCTTGTTATGCGTGGCCAGGGTTAGATCAAAGTGCACAGCCGCATGGTCTGTCCAAGTCAGAGGCAAAGAGCCCGTGTATCGCAGTTGAGGGTGGTTAGTGAAGATCCCATCCAAAGTGTGACCTGCCATATGCGTGGGGCCCGTCACCTGTTGACTTAGGTCAGCACTCTTCATCAGATCCATAAGGGCCACTGTATCTGGGTCCATCAATGTTTCTAAATGATAATTAAAATCACCAAGGATTGTGAAGGAATCAGTACAGAGCCCCTCTTCCAGCAGATTACCAATAGAGTATGGGAAAACGCTCCTAGGTCCCGGGGGTCTGTATAATAAAATGCCCTTAAACGTGTGATGATGTGATAGACTGAAACTAAAGGAGAGTGCCTCATAGACTAAATTGGAGGCTATATGAAAGGCAGCCTTTAGTGAGTTGTGATATATTATGGCTAAGCCCCACCCTCTCCTGAGTGTCCTGTTTAGATTATGGCAGAGAAACCCCGGTGGAGTAGCTTTTACCATATCGGGGCCTGAGCTTTCATCTGTCCAAGCTTCAGTGATGAAAGCAATTTGAATATTCTCCTCCTCAATAAACGAGGCACACTCAACACTGTGCTTCACCAACGACCTAGCATTGAGCAGCAAACATTTTACCACTATTGTGTTAGGCTCCGCCGTTTTAGAACCTTCTATATTGGTGGACTTAATAGGTTGGTAACTAATCCTAGGCAAAGAGGAGTTGGAATTGGGCCAAATGACCAAGGAAGACCCTGGTCTTGTGTTAAATGTGAGACACAGACAGTCAGAGGACTTACCAGCTGGCTTCAAGTCCAATAGCTGAGATCTGGAGTACTCCGTAGTTTTTGTCCCACCTGGGTTTGGTCGGGCAGGGGTGCTGGCGCTGGGCGTGAACGGAGAGCGGACAGGCGCATATGGGCTTGCCTTTGGCGCGCCAGTGGCGTGCCCACTGCACGGTCGTGTCAGTGCTTCCATATATAGCGTCAGGGGAAACTAGCCCGCTGACCTAATACTCCCCCAAGATGGAGGCCCTACTCCACACGAGTCCCGGGAAACCACCTATGTCTGCCCGCCCCCGAGCACGCTCACCAATTATCCCCATTCCCCGGAGGTTGGCAGCATGTACAGCGAACAGTGGCAGGTAGGAGGAAGCTGACTAAAAAACTGTCAGCTCAGTTCCCCAGGGAGTTGTGGCAAAAACACTCGATTCAATTGACCAGCAGTTTAAAACATAACAATGTTAAAAGCAGGTTTAAAAGCAATCAAGTTAATTACAAGTGCAAGTTTATCAGTGCAATGTGCAAAAGCGCAAATAGTAGTCTCCCGGCTCAAGCCTCAGGAGCAAGTGGTGCTGCGCGGTCGCGTCAGTGCTTCCATATATAGCGTCAGGGAAACTAGCCCGCTGACCTAATACTCCCCAAGATGGCGGCCCTACTCCACACGAGTCCCGGGAAACCGCCTATGTCCGCCCACCCCGAGCACGCTCACCAATTATCCCCGTTCCCCGGAGGTTGGCAGCATGTACAGCGAACAGTGGCAGGTAGGAGGAAGCTGACTAAAAAACTGTCAGCTCAGTTCCCCAGGGAGTTGTGGCAAAAACACTCGATTCAATTGACCAGCAGTTTAAAACATAACAATGTTAAAAGCAGGTTTAAAAGCAATCAAGTTAATTACAAGTGCAAGTTTATCAGTGCAATGTGCAAAAGCGCAAATAGTAGTCTCCCGGCTCAAGCCTCAGGAGCAAGTGGTGCTGCGCGGTCGCGCCAGTGCTTCCATATATAGCGTCAGGGGAAACTAGCCCGCTGACCTAATACTCCCCCAAGATGGCGGCCCTACTCCACACGAGTCCCGGGAAACCGCCTATGTCCGCCTGCCCCGAGCACGCTCACCAATTATCCCCGTTCCCCGGAGGTTGGCAGCATGTACAGCGAACAGTGGCAGGTAGGAGGAAGCTGACTAAAAAACTGTCAGCTCAGTTCCCCAGTGAGTTGTGGCAAAAACACTCGATTCAATTGACCAGCAGTTTAAAACATAACAATGTTAAAAGCAGGTTTAAAAGCAATCAAGTTAATTACAAGTGCAAGTTTATCAGTGCAATGTGCAAAAGCGCAAATAGTAGTCTCCCGGCTCAAGCCTCAGGAGCAAGTGGTGCTGCGCGGTCGCGTCAGTGCTTCCATATATAGCGTCAGGGGAAACTAGCCCGCTGACCTAATACTCCCCCAAGATGGCGGCCCTACTCCACACGAGTCCCGGGAAACTGCCTATGTCCGCCCGCCCCCGAGCACGCTCATCAATTATCCCCGTTCCCCGGAGGTTGGCAGCATGTACAGTGAACAGTGGCAGGTAGGAGGAAGCTGACTAAAGAACTGTCAGCTCAGTTTCCCAGGGAGTTGTGGCAAAAACACTCGATTCAATTGACCAGCAGTTTAAAACATAACAATGTTAAAAGCAGGTTTAAAAGCAATCAAGTTAATTACAAGTGCAAGTTTATCAGTACAATGTGCAAAAGCGCAAATAGTAGTCTCCCGGCTCAAGACTCAGGAGCAAGTGGTGCCTATCGTTCATGGATTTAAGTAGTGCTTTTGACCGTGTAAATAGGTCTAAGATGTGGTCTTTATTGGCCAATCTGGGAATTCCTAAAACCCTGTTGTACTTTTTACGTGCCATACACACCGACATAGATGCTGCTGTTAGGTAAGGACAGAATGGGGAGTGTATGGACTCCCCTATTCTTCCTAGAGGGGTCAGGCAGGGGTGTACTTTGGAGCCCCTCCTATTTCGATTGTATATCAATGGCTTAAATCAATTCTTGATTTCCAACGGAGGGATATACCCAAGGTTAATTCCGTTTTTGTCCAGTCTCTGATATATGCACATGACGCAGTTTTGTTATCCCGCACAGCTAATGGTCTTAGGAGTTCAGTGGACTTGTTTGTACAGTTCATGGATGATATTGATTTAGATACTAATATCGCCAATACCCATTTATTGGTCTGTGTGAGGTTGTCCTCTAAAACTTGGCTTCTACCTATCAAGGGGAGAGCTATCTCACAAGTCTGTTCCTTCCCATATTTGGGTGTCACTTTTGACCAATATAGCAATTGGACCCCATGTCTGGCTGTTAGAAGCCAGCTTTTTAAGCAAGCATGTGGTGCCCTCTTTACATTTTCGGCAACAAACCTGTAGCTCCCCTGCTTCAAATCTATAGGCTGAAATGTATGCTGTTACGTACCCATTGTGCTGCTATTTGGGGATACCAGAATTGTATGAAAGCGCAGCAGGAAGAGAATCGCTTTTGTCACAAGTTGCTTTCGGTTGGTCCTGCTAGCCCAAGCTCTTTTGTCCATGATAAATTGGGTTAGGGGTATGTAGAAGATTTTATAAAATTAGCTCAACTCCTTTTAGGATTTACATCTGGTGTGGGGACCATACTTCTTTCAACATAGAGCTAATTCAGGATTGCCTAAATTGTGACTTGGAGCATAAAATCCCATGACTATCTTATAACAGAAATGTGGCCATTAAGTTGGGCCATCCTGAATTGTATTATGCCCCCCAGTCCATTGTTAAAGCGGATGGGAGAAGGATGAAAGAGCTGTTTTTTAACCTGGCCAAGGAAACAAGGAAAACTAGGGCCTTGGAGAAACTAATTATGAGAGCCTGCAAGATTATGAAATCTACTCGCGGTCTTGAGCCTTATCTCACTCTGTTAAAAAATCCATGGGAGAGATCATTGGTTGTCATGTTTGGTTGGGCTCCATACAGAATGGATTATGTCCCCCTTCCACTCCCCCCCGGCCAGTTTGATCGCAACTCTACACTAACCAGTCCCTGTGATGTCACCACACTACAGACCTTGGACCATCTTTTGCTAATCTGTCCGATGTATACCTTCCCTCAAAGAAGCTATTTGATACCCATTTTAAGATTCAGGAGTTTTTTATCAATTTAGACCCGCTTTTCTCCATCTTCAGATGTTGGCTGACCCAGCTATTTTAGCTGCTGTAGACTAGTGTCCTTTTTAAAATGTGCCCTGTATTTGAATGCTGCTATAAGTATGTAATTATCTATTCTAATGCACCAACAGGCATGTTGTTCTACATCATATGTATTATTATTTTTTATCTTTTGTTTTTAAGATATGCATTCCTGATTGTTCAGTTTCTAAGGTCCATGTAACATTGTTTAAGAAATTCATGTGCTTGTTTTTGATACTAGTGTTTCGCATTTTGTCTCTATATGGACTTTTATGATCATTAATTAATAATCAAATAAAGATTTCAGTCATCAGATACAAATGAGCATCTGTAGGCTTGTGGTACAGATCAGTATGACTAATTGCATCCTTTGGGATCCAAATCTTTGCCCTGTGTGGCCATTGTGTTCTTGTGATGCTTCATCTTCTAGTATACTGTTTTTGAGATTACAAATTTTTATCCTCCTTGAATCCAAAACTCAAGCCAGAAGCAGCCACCATGTCCAGAACAAATCTACATCCTAGATATACACTGTTCATCCAGGAGAAAATCAGTAAGTGTCAATTTACAATAGCACATTTACAAATCTATAAAAACGAAACATCTATCAAATGGAGTTGGAGATTAAGTCTAAGCCACCTTTTAAACTAACTAACTTTGAATGGTCTGCTTCATGGAATATTTTCCTGCATAACTCATCAATGACCCTACTAGCAGCATCTGTTAAAGTAACCATTCAAAAAATGCTGATGCTTAAAACCAAGCTACAAAAAGAACTGGAACTTTTAAAAAACACAAAAAGTGACTCTGAAGTGGCACACATACTACAGAGGATTGCAGTAGTAAAAAAAGATGACTGCCAGGAATGCTAATTAAATTAAATCTGCAAAACTAAAAAGAGACGTGTTAAGATTTCATATACCTCCTCTTCCAACTCACCACTTCATAAATCATTCTGTTTTTGGACATTTTTTTGTCAGAGTAAGTCCTGTGAGTAAACCGCATAAAAAAACTGAAAATTTATAACACAAAAAAATACTGCATAGCATCAGCCAGCTACAACTCTTCCAGTCATCAGGCGCTGGGCCGGATGTCTGCAAGAGTTGTAGCTGGCTATTGATTTAAATTGAGGGCTCCTATCACCAGGTAAGTTGAACCTCTTGAGCAAAAGCCTCTATTTCTGTCCAGTACCTAAGGACCATAATACGACCAACATGATGAGAGACCTAAAACTTTTGAGAGAAGATGCAGACTTGCAGAATACTTTAGCAATAATTCTAATGTTAATCTGCCAAGCTACCTTCCAGGTACATTTAAGAAGTTCTGCCATCCCAAATCATGGACTCCTCAATGTGCTAGAAATCCTGTTCTTGATACATACACTTTATCCATCAACAAACTCAGGAAGGAATCAACACCTAAAAGGATTTTAGATAACATAACCAACCGAAGAAAGAAAATTTCTCCACCACCTTCAACAGAGAATAGATGTCATTATAAAACTGGCAGACAAAGGTGGTGCAGTGGTTGCCATGAAAGTAAGTGATTATATTGAGGAGGGAATAGGACAACTAATGGATACCAACACTTACAAACCTTAAGAAACTGATCCCACAAAAGACTTGAACAAAGAAAATTAAACATGGCTGTAAGGTACAGGAGCTTACACAACATTGATGAACAACAACAGATATACTTGTCCAAAACGAGACCTGAGAGATTTTTTATGCTTCCCAAAATTCACAAAATAAACAATCCTGGCTGTCCCATCATCTCTGGCAATGTACAGCCACTAAGAGATTATCTTTATTTGTTGACCTGCACCTCCAGCCCATGGTACCGGAATTTCCACCATTTTTTACGAATACTAGTCACTTCCTTCAGATTATTGAAAAATTAAACCAATATACTGCATGAGGATGGGCGTATGGCGTTATCTGAAGCTCTTAATAAACGAACTGTGAAAAAGCCTTCAACAAAAATGCTTACCAACTTTTCAAGAGTTATCCTTAAATTCAATAATTGTACCTTCGAAGGTAAACACTATCTGCAGATACGGGGGACTTCCATGGGCACTCGATGACTCCATCCTATGCACATATCTTCGTGGGCAAACTAGAGAACTATATACTTGCTACTTCTCACCTCAAACCATTCGTCTGGCTACAATACATTGATGACATATTTATAATATAGAAGGTAGGAAGTAGAACATTGTAACAATTTGTAGCTTATATCAACAGTATCCATCCTACCATCAAATTCTCCAGCAACAATACTAAACAGAAGCAACATCTCCCTTTCCTGGATGTGCCACTCACCATTCATGAACAAACAATTATAGCTGATCTGTATCACAAGCCTACAGATGCTAATTTGTATCTAAACTGGACTTCATGTCTCCCACGCTGCACTAAACTCAGCATCATCTACAGTCAAGCACTCATAATATGACGCATCTGCAGCAATGAGGACACCTGTAAAGACCATTTACAGGTACTTGCTACATTATTTAAAAGGCAAGGCTATCCTCTGCATATCATACAACAGCAAATTGAAAAGTCTTTGCTGTTGGCCAGGGAAGCACTTATGTGAAATACCAACAGCAGAAACAAAAGTGACAGAGCTCCATTTGTGGTTGACTATCATCCATTAGCTCCCAGCCACCGAAATGTAATGCAAAAAACATTTCCCTTACTGTTCACTTGTGAAAAATTGCAAATGTTTTTTCCAAAACCGCCAGTAATTCCTTACTGCAGAGCTCCCAATTTACGATCTCTTATTGCAAGAGCTGAACTCAAGCAAGCTGTAACAATTTCAGGGTTTTATTGCTGTGACTCCAAAAGGTGCATCACGTGTGAATACCTTTAACAAACATCATCAGTAACTAGTTCTGTTATGAGAAGGACCTATGGAATAAATCAGCATCTTACATGTCGCTCAACATGTATTATTTATGTGATTCAGTGCCAACGCTAAAGCTGTAAAAAACAATATGTAGGGCAAACAGTGAATGATCTCCGTACACAATTCAAGAACCACAAATCAGAAATAATTAATAAGTAACTTGACCAGCCTGGAGCCAATCATTTTAAACTTGTGGATCATTTACTATCAGATTTGAAGATTTTCCCTGTGGAACATGTCTTAAAGGAAGAACTACTGGACTCCAGAGAAAACATCTGGATGTTCCGATTAAAATCACTGCATACAGATAGACTGAACATCACTGACAATACCATCTGATTACTGCATATCTTAAAGAGATCTCTGGACTGCATTGATTCCACATTCCAAATGGAATCTTCACTTTTGATGCTTTTTGGAAATTCAGCAGTGTCATCTGTGCAGCCACTGAGCAAATCACATTGTACTGCCTGAGGAACGCGGAAGCTGGAACGTTGTAGTGTAAATATATTTTTGTTCTTTGTTGAGTCCATCTGTTTAAGCCATTATATATATATATATATATTCACTGAAAAAACCATAGGTATCAGGGACGTTATAGTTAGAAATTAGCATTTAAAAAACCATAGAAATTCACTGAAAAAACCATAGGTTTCAGGGACGTTATAGTTAGTTGGACATTTCACTCGTACAAAACCAGAGAAATTCAGCCGTTATAGTTTGTTGAGCTAACTATAACTCACGCCCCGGCAATGCACTGCTGATGATGTCACATATTACATCAGTCATGACATGGTCAGTGAAATCACTGATGACATCACTGATGACATCACTGATGACATCATCCAAGTGATAATCTGATGCACCTCCTCACACCCTAATATAACCTTTGATACACCCACTCTAAAATACAGACTACCACTTGTGTCCTGAGGTCCTCAGGACACAAGATGGACCTCATCGCCCCACCAGCAGTGGGCCAAAAGGCGCGTTTGCAGATTGGTGTAAAAAGGGGGCATGGCCTCGGATCACTCTCAGCAATCCAGCTGTGTGGGGCATACTGGAGGTACCTGGTAGGCTAGTTGGCCCCCAGGGACCCTCAGGAGGCAAGGGAGGCAAGGGAGGCAAGGGGACTTAATTCCACAACTTAGAATGCGCCAGGGGCCGCATTTGCAGAGTGGTGCAGGGAGGGGGCGGGGCCTCCAGCAAGATGCCGGCTTTTCTTTTTTTTAAACAGTGGGTATGTAGTTATTGGTGTTGGAGTGTCTATGGTTTTGCGAATGGCAGTCTGTAATTTAGAGTGTATCAAAGGTTATATTAGGGTGTGAGGAGGTGCATCAGATTATAACGTAGATGATGTCATAAGTGATGTCATCAGTGATGTCATTTGAGATGTCATCAGTGATGTCATCAGTGATGTCACTGACCATGTCATGAGTGATGTAATATGTGACGTCATCAGCAGTGCATTGCAGGGGCGCGAGTTATAGTTAGCTGAACTAACTATAACGGGGGAATTTCACGGGTTTTGTACGAGTGAAATGTCCAACTAACTATAACTGTCCCTAAAACCTATGGTTTTTTCAGTGAATATATATATATATATATATACATATATATATATATGTATATTATCTACTGGCGGTCGCCAGTAGATAGTTATAGTTAGGACCTAGTTTCCATAGGAAAAGCGTTTTTTGTTTTACCAATAACTTTGGCGTCAGATGACGAATCTTCGCGAAATTTTCAAAACTTGTGGCCGGCTCCGGTCAGCTCCTATCCTGAAAATTTCGGGGTGATTCGGCAAGCGGGGGCCGAGAAAAAAGGGGGGTCCCAAAACGTGTTTTCTCCATGTTAATTCCCATAGGAAACTTTGGCCACGGCTACAGCCCGAACTGCTGAACGGAATTATACCAAATTTGGCAAAAAGGTAGTGCTTGGTTCAGAAAGCGCCCTTTTTTTTAAATGGTGTAAATCCGTTCAGTAGTTGCTGAGAAATTAAAAAAATAAATGTTTCGATATCTATGGCCGTGGTGGATCCGCGCACCCTCCCGATCACGAGCTTCATGCTAATTGGCTGTCAACATTCCAAACCAGGAAGTGTTGGCAGCCATTTTGTGACTCGGTAGAACTGAGTCAGAAGTAAACAGGGAAACAAAGGTGTCAAAGAAGAAAAGGGGGCAGGGTAGAAACACCCTGACCCCCTAGGCCTGCTCAGGGGGTCCCACAAGGACCCCCAGGGCCAAAAAAAGCATTTTTTTTTTAAAAACACCGGAATGTGCGCTGGGTGTGCGGGTCCCGGCGAAAAAAACAAAAAAAACCGAAGCGAGTGTTTTCACGCTTCGTTATTTTTAACCCCCCGGGTGGGCCAGGTCCCGGGGGATTTGTATAATGTAAAGTGGGGGCCCGCGGAGGCCCCCGCAGCCCCGGGGACTGCCACCTCCCCGGTGCTCTAAATATAAATCATTTTTTTTTTTTTAAATGTGTGAAGGGGCTCCAGCCACCCCACATGCCCCAGGGTCCACCACCTCCCCGGGGCACTAACTGTTAAAATGCCATTTTGGACCCCTGAGCCCCGGGGACCACCACCTCCCCGGGGCTTTGCAAAAGATGTGTGGGGGCCCCCCTCCAGGAGCCTTTTCGATGGCCCTGGGGACCGCCACCCCCCAGGGCCGGCTCCTGCAGTGTCCCGGGGTGCCCACCCCGGGACACTGCTGTTTGCTATGGTAGGGCGGGAGCACGTCTCCCGCCCTACCGTAGCAAACTCTGGTTTGGATTTTGGAAGAGAGAGCAGGGAAACCTGCTCTCTGTTCCAAAATCCAAAGCAGAATTGCTTTTGCACACGGGGAGCTGCATGTCAGCAGCTCCCCATGTGGAAAAGCAATGCTGGCTCTCGCAGGACGCAGGGAGCCGGCGGGACCATGGGGGCATTGGGGCTCCCCCCACGGTCCCCAACGAAGTGAGTAGGCCCCGGGGAATGGGGTCCCCGGGGCGAATAAAAATTAGTGGTAGGAGCCCGTTTAAAAAAAAATAAAAAAAATTGGAGTTGCGTCCCCAGCACAGCGCTCAGCACGGCACCCTGGTGTGAACACGAGGGCTGCGCAATTCCCAGCGCGGCCCCCTGGTGTGAACGCGAGGGGTGCGCGACTCCCAGCGCGGCCCCCTGGTGTGAACGCGAGGGGTGCGCGACTCCCAGCACGGCCCCCTGGTGTGAACGCGAGGGGTGCGCGACTCCTGACCGCGACGGGTGCGCGACTCCCAGGAAAAAAAAGGGAGATTTTTTTATAATAAATCTCGGTTGTATGTTTGGATCTTGGGTGGCTCTAAAAAGAGCCCTTGTGTTTATTGTGAGAAGATGGTAGCTACATGTAAGTGCCAATGCAGAGTCTGAAGTTGTTGAGAAAGACTCTGTTTCCCTCATCTGTGAAATGTACACCATCTCTCCTGTATATGCCATCCATATTAAAACGCAGATTGTTGTTGTATATGGACCCCATACTATGGTCTCTGAGATAAGCAGAAACAGCTTTATTGACATTTTTTCTAGCTTTCTCAATCTGTGGACAAAATTGATTGGACCACTTCTATTTCTGTCTTTGGCATATGTTAGAGTAGACCAAGGCAGTTTGGGGGAAAAGCAACATCAATTCTGCAAAGGTGCCCTTCATTAGCATTTCCAGACCTACCCCAGTCAATGTGCCTAGGTCATTGCCACCACAGTGCACAATAATGAGGTCAGGAGGTTGGAGGTGCATAAAGGTTCTAACCAATGGCATCAATTGGTGCCACTTCAATCCTCTCTGTCCAATCCATTTGATATCTACATTTTGCAAAGCTAGGTCTTTGCCAATACCTCTGCTTTCAGCATACCTTTTGCACCAGAAAACATAGCTGTGCCCAACAATCCAAGGGATCTCTGTAGGTAATCAGAAGATGTCTGTAGCTGAGGTAGGCAGGTGGTAGAATGAACTCTATCTAAAATGGTGGACAACATACTGTTTTTAGGAAAGTAGAGATTTGATTGGCTGTTTAAGAACACTCTACTTTCAAATATAGGGTGCATTTTACTTTGTTTAGAAAGCATGTTTCTTATTGGTTATTAAGAAAAGTTTGAAAGGTACAGCAGAAAGGATAAGGGCATGCTTTGCAAAGCCAACCACACCAGCTGTTGTCATTTGCAACATTGTGTGTTGAACTTGTGACCTGGCAGCTAAGTTGAATGTTGCATGACCTGTTGCTATGGAAACTGATATTAAGGACAAGGGGTGAAGATGTCAGTTGAAAAGTATTATTCTCTATGACCAATGGAAATTCGTTTTCCAATTTGAAAAACACTGGGAAGTAATGTCATTTGTGGGTTATGTGTATATGTATGAAAAATTAGAGGGAAAGTTTGCCATTACTGGTTTTACATTGGAGAGTGTGCTCATCTACATTCTCTGTGTGAAAAAGAAAATCCTGACTGAGTGTGTGAGATTTTTCATTCAACAGATTTATTTAAAAGGTGAGTTATATTTTTAAGAGATTTATGTAAAATAGATTTGACATGTTTATGAAACTCTGCTGGTTAAATTAATTTATTAAATGTACAGATATATATTGGGATAATTTCTAGTGAATTTGAACTTTGTTAAAAAAATAGTATGTGCACTAATATATGTATTATTAAGTGTCTTGAAAGGTATAGTTGAATGATGGTTCTTATTTATTATTAATTGGTTAAATATGCATGAAGAATGTGTATTTTCAAAAATATTTATTTAAGGTGCAGTTTATTAAGCATGCATATTTCTTCTCAGTAAAAAGGTATAGTTTAATAAAATGGCATTATTATAGATAGTTTAGTCAAATGAGGTACATCTGTGCTGTTTGCAAGATGATCATATAAGGTGTTAATGATTACAATTCTGTTATTAGTTTGTAGAGTTTGTGTGGTTTTAAAAAACCCCATAAAAAAGGTGGTGTTGGTTACTGTTCTTAATTAAGTCTGTTGAGAGGTACAGTTTGATGATGTTGCATATTTCAAGATTTAATTGGCAATATGTAGTTCAAAAGAAAACCACTACATTTTACTCTTTCGGGTATGTAGTAGTTGTCTCCTTAAGTAGATAGTATGTCATGAGTCATGTATTTGTTTAGATTGTATTTATATAGTTATAACTATATTTACTGAATTAATGAGAGGTACCTGATAGATTACAGGAGTGCGAAGGTAGGCAAAGGTAGTCAATATGTGATTTTAAAAGTACATGAGAAGTGTTTTTGTGGTTCTATAATGTCTAATTTTGTAGTTAGTATGTAGGTAAATGTGCACAATCTATACGGTCCAATAACCCCCTGCAGTCTAGTGATTCACTCCTGCAAAAATCCAAGTAGTAGCAATGCAGTTCAGTAATCACAGTGTCAGTCTCTGCCCACTCCTGCTATCATCCTGACAGAAGCATATCCTTATCTAATCTCTGTGCCGAAACACAAGCACTTATAAACTCACCCTGCTGTTAACTACCAGCACTCTACCTATCCAGTCACTGTCCATGCACTTGTACAATGACTCAGGCATTAACACACGCAGTGGTACAGTCAAATGTGCACAATCTATGCAGGCCCCTAAAACCATGCAGACTACTGATTCACTTCTGTAATAATCTAAGTAGTACTCATGCAGTGCCCCAATCAGACTATCACTCTCTGCCCACTCCTGCTATCATCCTGACAGAAGCATATCCTTATCTAATCTCTGTGCCGAAACACAAGCACTTATAAACTCACCCTGCTGTCAACTACCAGCACTCTACCTACTCAGTCACTGTCTATGCACTTGTACAATGACTCAGGCATTAACACACGCAGTGGTACAGTCAAATGTGCACAATCTATGCAGGCCCCTAACCCCCTGCAGATTACTGATTCACTCCTGTAATAATCCAGATAGTACTCATGCAGTGCCCCAATCACACTACCAGACTTTGTCCACTCTTGCAATCATCCTGACAGAAGTATGTCCTTGTCTAATGTCTGTGCCGAAACACAAGCACTTATAAACTCACCCTGCTATCAACTACCAGCACTCTACCTACTCAGTCACTATCTATGCACTTGTACAATGACTCAGGCATAAAGAGACACCATGCTACAGTCAAATGTGCACAATCTATGCAGGCCCCTAACCCCCGTGCTACAGTCAAATGTGCACAATCTATGTAGGCCCCTAACCCCCTGTAGACTACTGATTCACTCCTGTAATAATTTAAGTAGTACTCATGCAGTGCCCCAATCATATTGTCACTCTGTGTGCAGTCTTCTAATTATGCAGCCAGTACCATGTCCTTATCTAATCACTGTGCAAAATCCAAGCATTAATGATTTCTGCATTCTCTTTTCATGCAGTACTCTAATTATCCAGTCAGTACCTATGTACTCATGCAATGACCCAGGTACTAATACTTACAGTATTAGAATCATTTATCCAATATTGATGCAGTCCTCTAAACACGTAAACACTACTTATTCACTTATTCAGTCCTAGAATTATCCAATTAGTACCTGTATACTGCAGTAAATGGATTGTGATTTCTAAACAAAGTGTTTAAATGGTTTTTATGTAGAACATGTTTGTTTACTAATAAAATAGTATATTTTATAGATTTATTTTAATAATATTATATATTTTTTTTTTTAAACAGATATTGTTCATCATCATTAAAAAAAAACTTACCATGGCTAAAAAAACAGAAAAGAGGAAACAACAAAAAAAGGAGTCTTATTTGAAGAAACGACAACAGCAAGAATTAGATAAACAACAACATGTGGGGAAAAAGAAAAAATCTTGCGGTAAGAGAACAAAACAATTTATTAAAAACATTTCAAAGCCTAGAAACAGTGTGCACAGTGTGGAAAGTACAAAGAATGCCTTAACAACAAAAAAGAATAAGAAGAAAAAAAGCAAGAATAATGGGAAATCATATTCTAAGGAAATATTGTATGGTAAAAGGAGGAAGACTCAGTATGAAGAAATTAGAAAGAGAATGTTTTACAATAGAGTTGTGTCTAATTTGTTGAAAGATGTGAAGAAATATAAAAAAAGATCAGCATTTTATAAAAAGAAAAAACAGATTGAAAGTATTGTGGAGAAGGCTTTTCAATTAAAAAGGAAATTATTCATTTTAGTTTTAAATAGAATTCGATCACTTGATAAGCCAATACATTTTATGAAGGCCAAAAGTAGGAAGAAGAGACTAATTAACAGAAGTAACTTTTGTGATATTTTTTGGGTGAATGGAAACACAGTTCAAGCTCAGAGCCTTTTTTTAATGAAGAGAGTTATTTTCAAACCAATACATTATTGCTTGCAGTTGATACCAGTGGTCGAGCTTATGAGGTTAGAAATGGTTGTCCAATTGAGAAAGAGAAGATGGTTCCCCGAAATGAAGAAGAAGTGATAGCTGATGAAGTTCTAGGGAGACGTTCTAAAGCTCCAGTGTATACTTGGGATTGTAGTAGTATTTGTAGTATACGACAGGAATCTATTGAGATTTTTCGCAATTTCTTACGACAGTATAGTAAAAAAAGTATTAAACAAAAGATTAAGATGTTGCAAGGACTAGATCCTTGCAGAGTGAGAAAAAATACTGGTTTGCAAGGTCATTCACTGGCTTGTCTTTCAAGAAAAGTATGTCAAAGTGTTTTTCATCATTTTAGAATGTTAGCAGTACATCATTCTCAAATGCGGAAGTTAGTGAGAAGATTGTATTACGCAAAAAGTCCAGCAATAATTTTAAATGACTTAAACAGTGCTCTTTTGCATGGGTCAGTATCAGATGTTAAAAAAGTTTGTGATGAAATAGAGTTTTGTTACTTTGGTCCTCAAGAAGAGAGTGGACAAAGTGAGACATTGATAGAAGTAGGTGTTGAAGAAAATGTGGAAAATAGAAGTACAGAGAAGTTTGAAGAACAAATTACAAGTTTAAGGTAATTTCGTGTGAAAGGCCAAATTACACTTGTATTTGTTGCCGATGAACTCACTATAGAAATCAGACTAGGAGTGTTGATCTGTATTTAAAAAGTGAAAGAGAAAATAATGATAAGTGGATGGAATTTGCAACTTATTTGTTGGTAGAGGATTGCTTTGATTTGGGTACTGATCAGCGTATTTGTAAATATTGTTATAACAAATTAGACGATAATAAAATGCCTGCTAGAGCTGTCCATAATAATCTAGAGTTGGTAACTATTCCTCCAGAACTGATAGATTTAAACACATATGAATCTATTCTGATTCAATGTGTGCACCCATTTCAGGCTATTGTTCGTATGGAGCCTAAAACAGGTAAATTGCCTCCTACAGATTTACAGAGAGGATTAAAAGGTAGAGTTGTATATTTACCACTAGATTTAAAGAAAAATATTGAAACTATTGGTGTACAGAATGTAGAAAGTGAACCACTAGTTATTCTAGTTAATGGTGTTCCTACTAAGAGTAAGAAAATATGGCAGGAATTAGTGGATGTCAGGAAAGTGCAAAAGGCAACATTATATCTTATAAAAAACAATGATTACTACAAAAATGTGTATGTGGAAGAAGAAGAAATACTTTTAGGAGATGATAGTGAAATGTCAAGTGGTCAAATTGAGAAAGTAGACATGTCCAAAAGTGAAGAAATTTATGAACATTATAGTGTACATCCACTTCATTCGAAAGAAGTCATGGGGAATACTATTGAATTATTCCAAATGAAGAAAGCGAAGGGGACTCCCATGAGTGTTTGGGAAAAAAGTTTGGAAGCTCGTTGTTTTCCCCAGCTGTTCCCAACTGGAAAAGGTGGACGATATGACGAACGATCAGTACAGATTCCTGCATCAGAATATCGGACAACAAGATTGTATGCAGAAGATCCAAGATTTTGACAATGTATCCCATATATATTTCATCTTTTGTTTGAGAGTGACTTGTCTGGACTTTCATATGCAGTCAACCACATATTAAAAACAGGAGTACATCTTCAAAATGTTTCTGCAAAGGAATTTATGGATAAAGTACATCAGAGAGACGATCATTTATGAATCTCAACTGATTAATTTGATGGCATGTCAGCGTGGTACTAATGAGTATTGGTATCGTCGTCATGGAGAACTTAAATGCATGCTAAGGAACTTAGGAACTCCTACGTGGTTCGTTACCCTAAGCTGTGCTGAATACGCTTGGGATGATTTACTTGAATTTCTTCGAGAAGCAAATTCAAATATTAAAAATATTGAATACAAGACACCTGGAGAATTGTGTTCTTTGGATCCTGTAAATGTATGCAGATATTTCAATCATAGGTTTGAAGCTATGATGTCTTTTATCTGCAATAAAAAGAATCCTCCTCTTGGAGAAGTTATTGATTTCTTTTGGAGAAAGGAGTATCAAGCTAGAGGTGCTCCTCATATACATATGCTTTTATGGATCAAAGATGCACCCAAATTTGGAACTGATTCGGATGATACTGTTTTATCGTTTATTGAAGATTATGTTACATGTGCTATACCAAAAAGAACACAAGAAAACAACTTAAGGCAACAAGTGTTACGATTCCAAAGTCATCGATGTGGCAAATACTGTCGACGGAAATACAAGTCGAAGGAAAAGTTTTATACCAAATGTCGTTTTGGATTTCCACGTCCAGTAATATCCAAAGGAAGAGTAAACAGTTTCATGTCAGCAGTGAGACATACCATCACTAGAAAATCACCCAAAAATACTTACAATTTGAAAAGAAGTGAAGAATCAAAGTATATCAATGATTATAATCCAGTTATTCTCTCGATGTGGAATGCTAATATGGATATCCAGTATGTTGCGGATAATTCCATTGCTGTTGCTCGGTATGTAACATCATACATAACAAAATCAGAAAAGACGGAGTTGAAAGAAATGTGGGAAGAAATTTCTCACGAGAAGAGTCTTAGTAAGAAATTGTACAGTTTCAGTTTGAAGATGTTATCCCATCGAGAGATTGGAGCGTACGAATGCTCGGATCGGTTGTCATCCGCAAGTTTATATTCAAAGTCAAGAGGGATCATTTGGGTGAGTCTAGGTCTTGCTGCAACACGAAATCGAGTACTTAAATCTGTACAAGAAATCGAATATTTAGCAGTAAATGAACCGGGAAGTACAGATATTGTCAAAACAAACATGTTGGATACATACTATCCAAATAGAAGTCGTCATCTTGAGAACATATGTCTCTATGAAGTGCTGCAATTTTACAGTTTTAAAAAAAATACTACAGAAAACATAAATGAAGGAAAATATGCAGTGATTGGTTCAGAAGGATGTTTGGTGAAACATACTAAAGGAAATCTGATTAATCACAGAAAACTGAGTTGTGATACTGCTGATAAAAGAGAATTTTACTATTTAGCACTTTTGCAACTATTCAAGCCTTGGCGTACAGAATTAGAATTACTTGGAGATTTTCAGTGCTATGAAGATTCTTTCAATGCATGTAAAGATAGCATTGAATGCCCAGTTTTTGCAAATTATCTCAAAATGTTGAATGAAGAAATTGATCAAGAAGCTACTATTGCAGCTGAGATTGCTAGAGACAGTTCTCAAGACAGTCAAAGTTCTGCTCCCCTGAGTCAAGATCCACTAGGACAACCAATTCTTGAAAATGAAGCAGCAATCGCCATGAATGAAGTGGAAACAGCAATGCATCAAGCTCAAGAAGATATTATGGACTTAGAAAACTTGGAAGAACAACTAAATATTGAACAGAAACAAATATATCAGCAAGTTACACAACAGATCGACCATGGTTTTCTTCATGAAAAGAAAGAATGCACATGCACATCATTTCAACCTATCCGAATGTATATCAGTGGTCAAGCTGGTACAGGAAAAAGTTTCTTGATTAAAGTTTTGACCACTTATCTACAGAAAATAACTGACTCACATTTGTCTTGTGTTGTAACTGCTCCAACTGGATTGGCAGCACACAACATTAAAGGAATTACATTACATCGTTTACTAATGCTACCTGTGGAACATGAAAATAAATTGGAATATCACAAGCTATCTGGAGAAGCTTGTTATGAAGTTTCAAGAGTGCTAAAGAAAATGAAACTTCTAATTATTGATGAGGTGAGCATGGTCTCAAACTTAATGCTTGCCTTTGTGCATTTAAGAATGCAGCAAATTTTAAAAACAGAATACGATGTCTTATTTGGAGGAAAACATGTGATAGTTTTTGGTGATCTACTGCAACTTACTCCTGTAAAAGGGCAACCAGTATTTAAAACGCTTGTGCACGAAGACACCAGAAAGTCTTTGGGAAGTGTTGGAAACGTTAACATTTGGTCATATTTTGAGTACAAAGAACTCATTAAAAATATGCGACAAGCAAATGATGAAGATTATGGAACCATTCTTCAAGATATACGAATTGGAGTATTGACAGAACATGGCAAACAAGCTTTGCAAAGTCGTCTACTTACCAACTTGTTTCCAAATGAAAATATAGTTCCTGCAAAAATATACAAAAAGATTGCAGAAAATAAATCTATCATCTGCCTCATGCCAACACTGCGAGAGTGTTGTACATTCAATGAAGAACTTTTAAAGCTGGAAAATGAAGAAATAATAAAAATGGAAGCCATTGATAAAATAGAGCATGAACGAATTACTATTATTTTGACAGAAAAACTGAAAACAAAATTGGATTCTTTAGAAAAATCTATATCTAAAACTGCTGGTTTAGAAAAGAATTTATATGTATGTGTAAACTGTCGCGTTATTTTACGGCGTAATTTGGATGTGGAAAAAGGTTTAGTAAATGGTGCAATGGGTAAAGTTGTTGATTTTGTTAATTATCAAAATAGAGATGGAATTGAATTTTTGAAAATCAAATTTGATCAAATTGAAGAAGTAAAACAAATTGGTCGTTGTTCGGTTCGTTTTTTGCTTGTTAAAGATTTGTATGTTCGTAGAAAACAGTTTCCTCTTTCTTTGGCATATGCGGTGACTATTCATAAATCTCAAGGTTTAAGTGTAGACAGTGCTTTGGTAAACATTGGAAGTACCGTATTTAAAGAGGGTATGGCATATGTTGCTTTGTCCCGAGTCAGAACTTTATCTGGATTGCATTTGATTGATTTTGATGAGAGAAAGATTAGTGCAGATGTAAATTGTGTAAGAGAGTATAATCGGTTAAGGAGACTGTATGCTCCCAATTTAGGTGAATATCCTGTATATGAAAAGCGTGTAGTAGGTCGAAAAAGAAGGTATGAGAATATCTGTAGTGAAGTTAAAGAGAAGAAAAAAATCAGGATAATGTTGAAATTCCAAGCAAAAAGAAAAAGGACAGTATTGAAGAGATTGTCGGATATCAGTTAGAAAATAGTTCAGGTATCAACTGCTATGCTAATGTAGTGGTAAATGTTGTATTTTTTCTAGAATATCTGCAACAGCAAATTATGGAGAATCATGAAAAAAGGTTTTGTTCCTTGTTGCGTTCTATTTTTGAAAAATTGAGAACTGATAAAAGTAAAATACAAAGGGTTTCAGATATTCGGAAACTTTTGGATATATGTTCTGGTTCTACGCAATTTACACAGAATGTGCAACAAGATGCTCAGGAATTTCTAATGTATATGCTTGCAGTATTAGAAGAGGAAGGAATACAAATTGAAAATCTATTTGGACTTCGTTATAAATGGGAACATCAATGTGAAAATTGTACGTTTACTTCTACCACTAACATAGACACTGAAAGATTTATATATTTAACAATACCAGACTGTAAAACAGTGTCTTTCAACAAATTAGTTAAAGCAGCAAATCAAAACATGGAGTGTATGCAATGCAAATCAGAAATGTTATCAACACTATTTATAGAAAAATTTGGACAATATATAATTTTAATGATACAACGTTGTACAGCTGATGGAAGAAAATTGGAAACTTTAATTAAAAATTTTGTAGCAAGTCAACTATCAATATCAGGAAGAACTTTTGTAGCAGTAGCAATTATTTTCCACAATGGACCTTCTACAACATCTGGACATTACACTGTCTATTTAAAATGCAATAAAGGATGGACATATTGTAATGATGCTCATTTACTTTTTAAATATCGTTTGCCGAACGAATTACCAAATTCATACCTAATATTCTTAAAGCCAAAGTTCTAAGAACATAATTCGGCCTATTGGGAATATGTTAAACTGTATTAATACGATTACTTTGGACAATTTCAGTATAAAGGATTTCAGGAATATCATTTGGCCTAGAGGAAAGATATTAATGTGAATTAAGCACTTTTTCTGGGATATTCTGACACCATATATTTTAAAGAACATCATTTAGAGTATATGGAAATTATGAAGAATTATTGATTGAATTATTGTTTTGCTTCTTTTATCTTGTAGTAACAAAATTCTCTTACAAAGAACCATTTTATATATGTGTGATTTGTATTATATGCTATGTTATTGAGGATGTTATTTTTATACAATGTGAAGAGATAGTTCACTATGTTGAAAATATTTTTGACACAGATTTTTTTTTTTTAAACAATCTTCTTGATTGTTTTTTTTTGCCCGCTGTTATGTGATGAGTAACATTGAAATCACTATTTATAGTGAAATTCAATATATTCTGAAAACAGCAAAAAAGGCAAACTAAATAATTTAAATTATGCTTACATTATGTTGTTTATAAAATTATAATATTATACATTATAACTGTATTTTTTCTTCTCTTTCACAGATCATAAATCTAAAGTTCGAAATTTTTAAAAATGTAAATTATAAAAAACAACTACAAAAAATGTTTAGAAAAATTTGATATCTACTACTGTAAAGGTAAGATTAAGTAATCCAAACACTATCTATGCAGTACTACATTTAGTTATGCACTATCTATATAAACCTCTAACCAGCTACTTACTAAGTTACTACCCATGCAGCCTAGTAATCCTCCTGTCTGTCCCATGCACTTTTCCAATCACCCATCCAGCACTATCTACTTATCCTATCACTCCACCAATACCTAAACACTTATAACTTGAGCATGCACTCTGCTTCCAGCACTGTAATCATTCCAATTACTAGTGATGTCGTTATGGAGTGGCCTAGCCACTAACACAAGTACACCTACAACTTTCTCTGCACTATGCATGCAGAAGTCTAACCACATACATACTATTGATACACTATTGCAAATACCCACTTAGTACCCATGCAGCCTAGCAATCCACCTGTCACTCCCATGCACTTCCTCAATCACCCATCCAGCACTATCTTCTTATCCCATCACTCCGCCAATACCTAACCACTTATAAATTGACCATGCACTCTGCTTCCAGCACTGTAATCATTCCAATTGCTAGTGATGTCGTTATGGAGTGGCCTAGCCACTAACACAAGTACACCTACAACATTCTGTGCACTATGCATGCAGAACTCTAACCACATACATACTATTGATACACTCTTGCAAATACCCACTTAGTACACATGCAGCCTAGCAATCCGCCTGTCACTCCCATGCACTTCCTCAATCACCCATCCAGCACTATCTACTTATCCTATCACTACGCCAATACCTAACCACTTATAAATTCACCATACACCACTAACGCATTCTTTCAGTCAATCATACTCCACACATATATTCAAGCAAACTTTCAGACATTACCATGCAATTATAGTTCTTTTTTTAACCAGATAAGGTAGTTCTGAGAAGAACTTTTTTTTTTCTTCTTTTTTTCTTTTGTATTTTTTTTAGTTTTTTTTTAAACAATTTAGTATTTTTTTTTGTGTTTTTTCAAAAACTGAACAAAAAAAGGAACAAAGTAAACAGGTAACTTTTGGAATTAGTTATCATTCCAAAAAGAACAAAAAAAAAAAAATTAACAGTGGTGGTTGCGTTGGGCAGCACAAACTGCATCCACCGACTGCTCACCATAACAGATTATTTTCTTGCACTTAACACAGTGCTGTTCTAAAAACGCAAATTATGCCCTTATGTCCATAGGAGGTGTTGGTTGTGACGCTCCTGAGGTACTAGCAACTGCTGGTGTTGGATTTTCCGCAGCTCGCCTCATTTCCTCCCGAGCTAGATTCTTGGGGTGAATGGTGCGCAAATGTTTGTACATACTCACAGTTCCACAGGAGTATTTCTTCTCGCTGCCTCGTGACAGCACCCTGCCACACAGCAAGCATGTCACCTTTGTTGCATTCACCTTCTTTTGTCCAGAAGGAAAAGTGAAGAACTTCCACACAACAGACTCTGGTCTCTTCTTGGGTGGGTCTTCCTCCAACACTTCTTCTTCTGAAAGTAGTTGCACCTGCTGTTCCTCTCCAGATGCCATTTTTGTACAGAGTTCACAAAAAACACCAAAAAAAACCAATCAGGTTCAAATTGGAGAAGAGATGCTTCTCTGAAGATGGTCCAAGAAGAATGATTAAAATGGGTGGGGTCCTTCAATAGTTACAGTGGGAAATGTTATAAACCAATCAAATCCTTTTTTTTGAGGTCACATGGGATTCGCGCACCATGCGCACATGACGCGCGCACCCGACGCGATTTCGCGAAAATAGATTTAAAATTAATACAAGTTTATTACAAGTAGAAATATATTATTTTTATGAATACCTTAGATAATCTCTTGCCCTAATATGTACATTAAAGACACATACATATCATTTTAGAATATAAAAACTTTCGCGGGAGTCGCGCACCCAGCGTGCCCCAGCACGTATATGACATCATGCGGGGCCCGCCACCACGCAAGCGTCGCGTACGCTAATGCATATGTGTCACGAATAAGCGGGAGCAGGAATCGCGTACCAGTCGCATACCAAACGTGCACACCACGTAATATTATACGTATGTGACGTAACTGGAAAACACGCACCCGTCGCACACCATACGCGGATCCTGCACGAGTTTTCCAAACAAGCGGCTGGGGTACGCGTACCCGCCGTGTTAGGTACGCTTTCGGTGCGCGATTCCCCAAAAATGTTTTAAAAAAAAAGAAAATAATAAAAATATATTAAAATAAAAAGAAAAAGAAAATAATGATACTATATTTTACTTTTTAATTTTTTAAATAAAAAAAATTGCAAATTTCACAAAAGTATACAATATTGTTTAATAAATAATATATTTACAAATAAACAGTTAAAAAACTACAGAAATTCAGTACAAAAAACATAGGTATAACTACTATTACACTTAAAAATTAGCATTTAAAAAACCGTTGAAATTCACTGAAAAAACCATAGGTTTCAGACACGTTATAGTTAGAAATTAGCATTTAAAAAACCTTTGAAATTCACTGAAAAAACCATAGGTTTCAGGCACGTTATAGTTAGAAATTAGCATTTAAAAAACCTTAGAAATTCACTGAAAAAACCACAGGTTTCAGGCACGTTATAGTTAGAAATTAGCATTTAAAAAACCTTAGAAATTCACTGAAAAAACCATAGGTTTCAGGGACAGTTATAGTTAGTTGGACAATTCACTCGTACAAAACCAGTGAAATTCCCCCGTTATAGTTAGTTCAGCTAACTATAACTCGCGCCCCCGCAATGCACTGCTGATGATGTCACATATTACATCACTCATGACATGGTCAGTGACCTCACTGATGACATCACTGATGACATCTCAAATGACATCACTGATGACATCACTGATGACATCATCCATGTGAACATTTCATGCATCTTCTCAAACCCTAACATAACTTTTGATACACCCACTCTAAATTACAGACTGCCATTCTCAAAACCATAGACACTCCAAGACCAATAACTACATACCCACTCACTGATTATTAGGTCTACACACACATTTACTCACTCACCCGTACAATCACTCATACTTATGGTCACTCAGTACAGGACTTTCATATGCACTCATACACCTATATAGACACTCACACACCGCCACTCATCCATAGAGGTACTCACACACCTAGTCAGTCATGCAAATAATTATTCACACTCCCATTTACTTACCTATACAGTTATACACACACCAGCTCAATTACTCATACAAATAATAGCACATTCTTACGCTCTTATACAATCAGTGATACAAGCACACACTCATCCATACAGCCACTCTCACAATCACACACTCTCATTTATAGCCAATTATGTACTACAACACACATATATACTACTTTTCACATATGTAGTTACTCACACATGTACCACTGAGAAATACATTCACTCACTAACACACCCATACATACACTCACCCACCCATACAGTCCATCACAGATGCACTCTTGAAACCATGCACCCAGTGAATCACCCACTCACACATCTATGCTCAGAGTCAAACACACTCCACCCACACAAACACTCAGGCACCCATACAGATACACAGACAACAGATCAATAACCCATATAGACACTCATGTAGCTGTTTGCAAACCCATGAAGTCGCTTACACACCAACAGACACACGGATACAGACATTCACACAGTTTACTCACTAACCCATGCATTCAGAAAGATACGTTTAATCAGTCACTTATAGAGTCATTCACGCACCTACTAAATCAACCATACAGACACTTATACAACCACTCATTCTTCAATACGCCTTTCCCTATATATATTAAACATATTTAAACTTTACAGAAACACACATTCACTGGATGATGTCATCAGTGATGTCATCAGTGATGTCATTTGAGATGTCATCAGTGATGTGATCAGTGATGTCACTGACCATGTCATGAGTGATGTAATATGTGACGTCATCAGCAGTGCATTGCGGGCGCGCGAGTTATAGTTAGCTGAACTAACTATAACGGGGGAATTTCACTGGTTTTATACGAGTGAAATGTCCAACTAACTATAACTGTCCCTGAAACCTATGGTTTTTTCAGTGAATTTCTAAGGTTTTTAAATGCTAATTTCTAACTATAACGTGCCTGAAACCTATGGTTTTTTCAGTGAATTTCAAAGGTTTTTTAAATGCTAATTTCTAACTATAACGTGCCTGAAACCTATGGCTTTTTCAGTGATATATATATATATATATATTTAGCCAGTAGGTAGTTATAGTTAGGACCATGTTCCCATAGGAAAGCGTCTTTTGTCTTGCCTATATCTTTGGCCCAGTTAAACGAATCTTAATAAAAGTTTCCCCAAAAATTTGACGCTCACTTCAGCTGCTCTCTGAAAAGATTTGGGCGATTTGAAAAAAAAAGGTGGGCCCCAAAATGTGTTTTCCACGTGTCAATTACCATCGGTATTTTGAACACGACTACAGCCTGAACTGCTGTATAGAATTACACCAAATTTGGCAAAAAGCTAGTCTTTGGTCCAGAAAGCTCACTTTTTGTTATTTGGTGTAATCCACTCAGTAGGTTTAGAGATATTAACCAAAAACCAAATTTGTATATCTAGAGACGCAGTTCCTCTGCGGATCCGACAGCCCCCATGCTGAAATATGATTGGCTGCCAACACTTCAGCCAGGAAGTGTTGCCAGCCATCTTGGGACTCTGCTTCAGCCAAGTCCCACAAAAAATGTTAAAATTAAAGAAAAGGGGGCAGGGTAGGAATACCCTGACCCCCTACATTTGCTGGTGGCGTCCCACAGAGACACTGCTGGGGGTTAAAAACATTTTGTTCTGCAATTATGTTGCAAAATTGCAGGTAGATCCGCAAATTTGCAGATAGATTGAAAAAAAACACGTGCGGTCTCCTGCGCTTGTTTTCTTTATGCCCCCAAACGCCGCCACCAGCAATTATTTATATAAGTTAAGTTACTGCTGGAAAGCAGCAGTACTCACACTAGTGCACACTTGTATCTCGAGAACAGCAGCTGACTCTGATCAAGTCATGAATCAAGACAGTCACCTCCCGAGAGTACCAGACTTTGCAGCACTCACTACTCTCTTGACTGCTTTAGCTGCTTTTTGTGTGTGGGACAGAGCCCTGCTTGTGATGTGCTTGAAAAACGCAGCACTGTACTCCCAGGAGCAGAGGATGAGGCAGATGAGAGAGTGAATGGAACGAAGTATAGCAGACGGGGTGTAGGGGTGTAACAAGCACTACAGACTGCCTGAGAAGGAAGCATCCTTGTGACATACATGGTGCAGCACTGAGAGGTACAGTGGTTAATACTCAGAGGATAGTGCTGAGAGGTGCAGCAGGAGCAGTGCTGTGAGCAACAGGGTTGTGTACAGGGGGCAGCACTGAGAGGTATACAGCGAGGAGCTGGAGAGTACATGTACAGTGTACAGCGAGGTACAGAAGGGGGTGTGTGACACGCAGCCAGTAGCGTCGCTGGGGTCTGTGAGAACTGATTTAAGCGCACCTGTCGGTACCTCTGTCAGTCTATCGGGAGCTCTGTCTTTGTGTCAATCGCATTATCTCTCTTCTAGTCATATATTTTTCCTTAGCTCCCGTCTCTCAAACACTGTGCTTCGGGCATCTGTCTTCTCATTATATTTCTATTGGAAACTATCTTTGCCCTTCTGAGTCCACGTCAGGAACTCCTCTGTATGCCTTACTACCTCATTCCCTCCTTATCCCTCGGCGATGTGTAATATCTGTACCTCAAGCAAAAGCACCTGGTAAACTGTGCAGTTATCTATGTCTGTAGGTGTCTGACCATGCTGTGGATCTCTGAGTGTCAGACCGAATCATTTCATCTTTGAGTGTCAGATAGTGTCACCTCATCATTAGGGTGTGTAAGCCATCTAATTATCTTTGTCAGTGTCTGACCATAACTGGCTAGTTGCCAATGTCTGTTGGTGCCTGACCATGCTGTGGGTCTCTGAGTGTTGGACCACATCATTGTATCTCTGAGTGCCAGATAGTGTTAGTTTGTCCCGGGGTTCAGGGGATTAAAACACACTCTTTCTGCTATTGATTGACATGAAACTGCCCCACAGCAAAAAGGAGTTAGTGGTGTCAGAGATATTTTTGGAAATCACCAATCGGTTTCTGTAATAGTAGCACTCACCATGGGGACTTCTAGAAACATTTATATTGTACCAGAGTGTAAAACTGTATGTAGTAAGCCGCATACCGGATGCTTTTTCCTTTCCGGAATATTTTTAGCATGTTAACAGGAGGGGGTTAGTCTTTTGAAACCACAGTCAACAGTGTAACCACTTGAAGCCACACCCCGATATCCGGCATGCCATCACATTTCCTTCTACTATGATTTAATGTTCCACAGAAATTGTAGGACTCTCGACGAAAAGGGACGATGCATGTGAATCATACATATATATATATATATATATATATATACATATATATATATTATCTACTGGCGGTCACCAGTAGATAGTTATAGTTAGGACCACGTTTCCATTGGAAAAGCATTTTTTGATGTGCTTATAACTTTGGCGTCGTGTAACGAATCTTTATGAAATTTTCCAAAAGTTCCTCTTTTCAGGTCAGCTCCTATCCTAAAAGTTTGGGGGGATTCGTCAAGGGGGGCTAAGAAAAAGGGGGTCCCAAAACGTGTTTTCTCCATGCAATTTCCATAGGAAACTTTAGACAAGGCTACAGGTCAAACTGCTGAACGGAATTACGCCAAATTTGACAGGGAGAAAGGTCTTGGTCCAGAAAGCACACTTTTGTTTAAATGGGGTAAATCCGTTCAGTAGTTTTTGAGAAATATCAAATTTTCCAGATATCGATATTTGAGAATTCTGACATCTGATTGGCTGAGGCGTTACGAGCACGAGCTTGCGGCTTATTGGCTGCGAACTGTTGAAACTAGGAAGTGTTGGCAGCCATTTTGTTATTCACAACTCTCCCTCTACAAGGCATCAGGTCCGTAGTTCTACCTCTGCGAGGCAACACTAAAAAGATACCGCAGCTCTGTCTGTGCGAGATACCCCTTTCACGGTCCCTCTCCACACATCACCAGCTTGCGGCTATGCCTTTAGAAGCCAGTCCGTCGGCTCGCAGCTGTGCGGCTGCGAGCTGTCAGCCATTTTGTGACTCAGTCTGTCAGCTCGCATCTCTCCCTCTAAAAGGCATCGGATCTGTAATTCTACCTCTGTGAGGCAATACTGAAAATATCCCGCAGGTCTGTCTGTGCGAGATACTCCTTTTACGCTCCCTCCCCCGCTTTACCTCTGTGAGCCACTTCGTTAGCTCGTTTTACGCTGCCTGTCCCCACATCATCAGCTCGCAGCTATGCCTTTAGAAGCCAGTCCGTCGGGTCGCAGCTCTGTGTCTGCGAGTCGTAGGTCCGTAGTTCTAACTAAAAATATACCGCAGCTCTGTCTGTGCGATATACCCCTTTCACGGTCCCTCTCCCCACATCACCAGCTCGCGGCTATGCCTTTAGAAGCCAGTCCGTCAGCTCGCAGCTCTGTGTGTGCGAGTCGTTGGGCCCGCAGCTCTACCTCTCTGAGCCACCTCGTTAGCTCATAGCTGTGTCTGTGCTAGCAGGCCCGTAGGCCCGTTACTCTCCCTCTGCCAGTTAGCCCGTCGGGTTGCAGCTCGGAGGGCTCGCAGCGGTATCTCTGCAAGCCAGCCCGTTAACTGATAGCTGTGTGTCTGCTAGCAGGCCTGTTGGCCCGTTGGTCTCCCTCTGAAAGTCAGACCACAGCTCTCCCTCTGCGAGCCAGTACGGTGCTGTGCTTTTGCGAGCCAACAGCTCATAGGTCTCCCTCTGCAAGCTCAGCCCATGGGCCGCAGCTCTTCCTCTGCGAGCCTGCCCAATGGCCCGCAGGTGTTTCTCTGCTAGCCGAACCACAGCTGACACTCTGCGAGCCAAAATTGGGAATATAAGGCGGCTCTAAAAAGAGCCTTTGTGTTTATGAGTTGGAGCGACATGTAAGTGCGAATGCACAGCTTCAGGTTAATCAGGAAAACTCGGTTTCCCTCATCTGTGAAGTGTACTCCATCACTTCTGTAGATATCAGCCATATCAAAACGTATGTTGTTGTTGTAGATCGACCCCATTCTATGGTCTCTGAGGTATGCAGACACAGCTTTGTTGACATTCTTCCTAGATTTTTCAATCTTATGACAAAATTGGTTTGACCATTTCCACTTCTGTCTTTGGCATATATTGGAATATACAAAGACAGTTTGAGGCAAAAGTAACATCAATTGTCCAAAGGTGTCCTTCATAAGCATTTCCAAACCTACCCCAGTCAATGTGCCTAGATCGTTACCATCATAGTGCACAATCATGAGATCAGGGTGTTGGAGATGCAAACAGGTTTTAACCAAAGGGAGCAATTGGTGCCACTTCAATCCTCTCTGTGCAAACCATTTAATGTGCACATTTTGTAAACCTAGGTCTAAGTCAATACGTCTCTGTTCTGCATACCTCTTGCACCAGAAAACATAGCTATGTCCTACAATCCACACTAGCATTTTGAAGGTATGGCTAGAAGATATAGATAAATGTCTGTAGCTCATGCACTGCATTCGTAGAATGAGCGATATGTTTAAACATGGGGAACAACTTTTTTTTTTACATACAAAACCTTAACCGACTGGGAGCTAAATGTATGTGTCCTAAAAAGTAGGGTGTATATTAGTTTTGATGAAAAGCATCTTTGTGATTGGTTAATAAAAAAGCAGTTTATACGTGGAGTACATATTATAGGATGAAATTTGCTCAGCTCAACCACACCTGCTAATTGTATTTGGAAGGTGCAGTTCAAACTTGAAAGAATGGTGAACTTTTGACCTCCACGTGCCGTTAAATGTTGCACCAAAAAATATCAGTTGGTTAAAAAAAATGATGAACTTTTAACCTGCATGTGTCGTAGAATGTTCTAGAAAGTGTTGATACAATACGTTGAACTTTTCACCTGTATGTGTCCTTAAAAAAAGTGTTTATATGGAAATTTCAAAAATAACCAATAAAGAGAGGTTTTGCAATCGAAAAAAAAGGAACTATTCTGATTTGTTCTTTACATGTATTTATGTGTGGAGCAACAGGGAAATTGTGCCATTACTGGTTCCATTCTTGATGAAAGCGGTGCATTACATGTACTGTGTGACAAGAAAAGAATTGCATGCGTTTGTGACATTTGAAGTCTGCATACCAACTACGAAGGTAAATTAGAAATTAAGAAGGTGTGTTATGTGTTTTGTAGTAGTGGTTAAGTATTTGAGACGATATTTTTAACTTTACAAGTATTTTTTATTTCTAAATAACATAGTGTTAGTAAAGTCTGGTGTTTTATTGGTTCTAAAATATGCATAATGTGTAACTAGTTGTTAAACAAGTACTTTATATATGTTTAGGAGTTTTCGCAAAGAAAAAGTGTAAGTTGTTATCTGTAAAAGACTGTGTGCCATATTCTCAAGACGAGCGATAACATTATCGCCGCTTTAGCAGCAGTTTCCTGCCGCTAAAGCTGCGATAATATTATTGCCATTCTTGTGAACATAGCCCTGTATGGGTTTGGAAATTCCATGTAGCGTTAATTTCGATTTGTATATCTATTCCGGCGAGATAAACAGAATGTCGCACGTTTGGAAATTATGCTCAGTCTGGAAATAGTGGAGAAGGGGTCACAGTAGAAAATTCATGTGTTATTAAGTTAACAGAGATGGAAAAAAAGAAGAAATGTTATGTGCACAGTTTGTGGTCTCATTTTTTACACTGAGAGGTAGATTTCAATGTCAGTCAAGGCTGGTGTGGTACTGCGAGGCTTTGCATTTGGGTGTTCTTAGGAAATCTAAGTTGTTAGGGAGCGTTTCTTCAGAAGTCATTTTTTTACATATGTGAGAGATAAAAAATAAATGAAAATGTTCTTTGTATATTTTCTGTACGATTTTGTTCACAGTGGTAAAGTAAATGTGATTATTAGTGATAGTAATTCTCACGGTGTGTTCCTCTGCTGAATATACGCAGGCGTTTAAGTGGTCCGGGTGTTATTAGTAGTAGGCTCCGCCATCCCTTTAAGAGAGCCGCCAATTTTTTCATCCCAGTTAAAGGTGTTAATATACGTATAGTAAATGGACGATACATAAAAAGTTTGGAATTATACCTTCATTTACTCTGTCTACCTTGCAGCACCATTTTGTGCCCCCAGCAGTACTGTTTATAAAAATAATCTAATACAGCTTTTTGTATTATAAAAATAGCACTTATAGGTTTATTGGCATATTGGTAGAATTTGTACTATATAAAGAATGTTGCAATCAGTTTCAATGGTATAAAAATGCACTGTATTATGTAGGAAATATTACATATGCATAGGTTGTGATGTCATTTTTTTACTGTAAGGTACAATTGAGTATAAGTGAAAACAGGTGATATACTGCGAACCCGTTCAGAATGTGCACATATTACATAGAGAGTAAATGGACAAAGTAAACGTGCACGTTGCTTTGTGTATGTATGCATGGTTTGAATCATTTGATGATACTTTAAGACATAATCTAAACACTATTTCTGCTTTACAATTGGGTATAGTGCACAGTGTTAGTAGTTAGTGACTAGATGCTGGTAAAGGTATTATTTATTGCTCGTTCGTACGAAATAAAGGTGGAGAGGGGCGTTTCTTTACAAGAGATATTTTATAAATGTGTGAGAGATAAAAAACAATTAAAAATGTTCTTAGTAAATTCTCTATACGATTTTTTCACACTAGTAAACTAACTGTGATTATAAGTGATGAAAATTGTTAGGGTGTGTCTCTGTGCTGAATATACGCAGGACTTTAAGTGGACTGGGTGTTACCGGTGCTGAACACTGCTAACCCTTTTAGACACCCGCATTTTTTTCATCCCACTTAAAACCCTCAATATACGTATATTAAAGGAACGGTACAATAAAAGTTTAGGGATTACACCTCTGTTTCCTCTCCTCATGTGTCATCCCCATTTTGTGCAACAAACAGTAGTGTTTAGAAAAATTAAGTAAGAGAGCTTTATTTAGTATGAAAATAGCACTTATACCTTTATTAGCATGTTCATGGGATCTGTAGTGTAAAGAAAAGGTCGTAATCTGTTTCAATGGTACAAAAGTGATGTAACATATGTTTGAAAGATTACATGGTTTTAGGAGTAAGGTATAGAGGTAACAAATAAGCAGTATAGTTTGTTATGTTTAAACTAGTATGTAGTTTTGTAAATCAGATACGGCGCTGATTTGTGCAGCACACAGTACACCCACAATGACCCTGGAACATGTCCCTGAATGCCTTGGCACACTGCAGCACACATCCAAACGCCAAGTAGGCCCCCATCCACAATGTGGACAGAGTGCCCCCCCTATCACCAATATCACAACCTACCCTTGCACATATGCTGAATCCAGCAAACCAGCAGATCCGTGACCCACACTGACTATGCAAGTAACACTGCATTTCGTTAGCATAGGAGCTGCGCAAAGAAAATGACATGGCCCACGAAGTGACATGGACGGAGCCAAGTGCTGATCACATCCTCAAAGGAGCAGGTCACACTCCGACGTGTCCGCGTGCAACCACAACCCATGCCTTACAATACACGCAGCAGACCAACAATGCACCAGGCCACAAAATAAATCCGCAAGCGCACATCACCCAAGTCAAAAGCAAAACAGGCCCCGAAAAGCACACAATCCAAAGGCACCCCGTCTGAAGGGGAGAAGGCTACACGAAATCAGAGGTGCTGGGGCAATTCCCCAACAATGCAGCCCACACACATAGCAATCACAGAACATCAGCAATCAAGGCAATGTGGTACAAACTCCCCTCATACGCGTTCTGTTCCGGTGTGTATGGCGGGGTGATGGCTGCATGGCTGTGTGCCCTTGACACATCAGACTGCGTAGGTGATGGGGCTGCATCAGATGTCGTCCAGCACCTATGCAAAAACAATGTCTGGCTCACAGAGGCGGAGCTTGCCAAAGGGATACACCCCCATTGCACATGCGACAGTCAGTTCTTCCCTGTGTTGGGACGAGGCTCATTGTGGCACACGAGTGGACAATCTTTACAACACACCTCACAGTTAGACACCAGTGGAGTGGCATAGGCTTTATTGGCATGTGCGTGTCAGTACGGACGAGGCAACGGCCACAACAGGCACGGACATGTTTAAGACACTTACACGCAGCATGGGTGCATGTCGAGGGGCAGATGATGTTGGGGCTCAAATGGACAATATTGATCACATATGGCAACGCTCACAGCCCACCTTGCCTTGCTAGACGAGTCATGTGTTGTTTGGCGTCTGCACAGTGCCCCGTGTGAGGGAGCACGACTGACTGTACGTGGGGTCTGCATGGTGCTCTGCCTCCGGGGTGCGGCAATTGTCTGCTCTGCCGACAGTGATCAGGTGTGAGGGTCCGACAGGTTCGCATGTCGTGCTACATCGCCATGTGTGTGCTCTCACCCAGCAGTGTGTCCCAATTGGCAACGTTGCGAAACGACGCTGTGTTGCTCGGACCATGGACCTGCGTCACCTTGGACAGGTGTGTGTGCACACACGTTATTCCACGCACATGCATCCAGAGCCCGACCGACGGGAGATGTGTGCTCAGTTTTGGTGGGATATGTGAGCAATCCCCACTGTGCAACAAGTTGTTGGGCCATGTGCTGTGGGTGGCAATAGGATGTGGCTGCAGGTACGTAGTTACTCGTCCATGAATGCCCGTGCAGCTTCATGTGCAATGTGTTCCAATAGTACGTCGTTGTCGTGTTCAAGGAATACCAGGGTGAGCCAATCCATTAGGTGGTCCGGGCAGGTGTGCTCAGCCCACGCCGTGTCACCGATCCGCAACACAGCCCAATACGGAAGCGCCTCGATGTGGTCACTGCAGACGAGAAATTGTGCCATCTCCCATGCACAACTACCAATACATACACAGTATGTCAAGGTATCCCATGCACGGCTGTCTCGGTTACACTCCTGTTCGTGATCCAACAGGGGGCGCAAACACAGGTCATAGTCCAATTCATCAACAGTTGTGTTGGATAGGCAGAGATCCATGGGACACTCGAATGTGCATGTTCGGCAGTGGAACCAGGGCTGGACGCAGGTGACGTGGGCAATGCGGAAGCTGAGCCTGTAACTGATCCGCAGCACTGCCAGTGGCAGTGCGCCCAGTAAATACAGCATACATGCACGGTACTGTTCCACGTGACGGGTGTTGTGCATGTGCCCGGTATGGCCTGCCATTGCGTTGGTGCGTCTCATGAACAGGCACTCTTCTGGACTGCGGTGTTGTGTGGAGGATATGCCACAGCTCTGAGCAATAATTTGAATGTGTGTGCAGCGTTGTGGGACATGGGTTACTGTTTCCGTGGGTGTCAAGGCCTTCCCATGCAGGGGTACCACAGGCAGGGGCTTCTATGTGTGGGCTGTGGATAAGTCGGATGGTTTATTTGCGGAATGCGTGGTGTGGGAGTCGTCCCCATCTGCCATTGTATCTCTATCAGGGTGTTCCAGGCGCGTTCGGGACCAAGGTCAGAGGTGCAGGTGTCCTCCCGGCTTCTGCATTGGGACAATGGTGCTTTCATCCCTGATGTTTGTCTCACTACTACTTTCATTTTGGGAATGTGATGTGGCTTTGGCGCTGAGATTGGGACACGGCCTTGGGCTCATGGTGAACGGATGGCGAAGCACACACATATGTTGGCATGTGGAGCCAGGTGCCCGTGCGTCCTTGCGCTGCTTGTGCTATCTCACTCCGTCTCTCTCCCTCACTCTCTCCCTCTGTTTCGTTTGTTGCGCGCATGGCACACCATCTTGTCTTGGATTTGGTCTACCGGGCTGTGTGTTACGGATTGTCCAGTGGGAGCAGCTAGAACTCATCCTAGGGGTTGTTTCTGCTTTTGTTTGTGTGGTGTTTTGTGTTGGTGGTTGCATTGCTGTATGACTGATTCTCCATTTTCTGGTCACGCATGTATGTTTATTTTGCTGCTTGTGCGACATGAGGGAAGATGTTTGTTTTGGGGTTGGTGGTGTTGGTGTGCAATTTCTTAGTCCGGTGTTGGGGGTGGTGCCGGGGGGTGGGGATGTTCCGGGTGTGAGATGGTGTCCTGGAGTGTTAGCGTTGGGTGTCCGGGATGCATGATGAATTGCTCCATGGCATCTGTTGCCCTTCGGATGTGGCCCTGGGCTGTGCTTCCTTTTGTGGTGCTGGCTGCCGTCCAACTTTACACCAGGTCAGAGCAGGTGTAAATTTCCTGGTGCTAACGCGCCTTATCGCCCGTTTTGTGTTTTTATCGGGGATGTGGCTGGTTGTTGTGAATGTTGAGGTGTGCTGTTGTCTCGGCTTTTGCCACGGGAACACCTACTCTGCATCTCATTAGCGATATTTGCGAGGGTCGTCTGTGGCGATGTTTTTTGAGGCTGCTATCGCGGGTATACTGGTGCTGTGGGCTGTTAACACCGGCTTGTGAATGGGAGGGTAAATTTATCACGAGTTTGGCTGCGATAAAGTGCCGTTAATTCGGCGATGGCTCCTTGTAAATATGTCCCTTAATCTTTCCCCCTCTCCATCTCCATGTCGGTGGTTTTTGTTGCTGTCTAACAGTTGATCTGTACTTGCTTATGTACATCCACAATGAAATGTAAGCCTGTACCATATTTTTGCTAATATGGTGCAGTGTTATGCTTGCTAAGTTGCCGATAGAAGTGTTAAACTAATAAGGGTAACGTTTATATGTGCCGTTTAGTTGAGAATATCACTCTAAGTATACAGATAACAATTTTACAAAATAGTATCTACAAAGTTATCTGTAGTGGGTTGCAGAGGAAGTGGCGTGGGACGGTGGGGTGCTTGGGACGGGGGTGGGGCCGGGGGGGCGAGGGGAAAAGTAGGAGGTAGTGGAGTCACATATAAAATGGAAAGGTGAATCTAAATAATTCAATAAATACGTGCTGTATGTCGGATGACACTACCTGCCACCCTACTGTTCCCTTATTCTGCTCCAGTACCATGTAGCATTTCCTCTGCAAGCCACCACTGGAACTTATATAATTGTATGTGATAATTTTGACATATTGAACAGATATAACAAATAAATGAAACTTTTTTTCATTCGCAGAAAAATATTTTGTTTGGATTAAAAATTGAAAATGCCTAGAAGAACTGAAACAAAAAGGAAAAACATAAAGGCAATCTACTTAAAGAAAAGTCAAAAATGTGCATTACAAGAAAATGAGAGTACTACAAAAATAGTTTCTTCTGGTAAAAACACTAGACAATTTCTAAAAAAGTACTACGAACATTTAATGAAAATAACATCACACAAAGGAAAAATAAAAAAATTTCAAGTAAGGAGAAGCAGACTTCGACTTCAAATTGCAAGAAAAAAAAACATGATAAGGAAAGAGTATTTGTTACCCGTAGACAAAAACAATTTCAAGAAATTCTTCTAAGAGTTTTTCGAAATAGAGTAATTCAGAATTTAATAAAAGGATGCCGCAAATATAAAAAGAAAGTGCTGCAATTGAAACAGAAACAGCGTGTTGAAAGCATAGTGGATACTGCTTTTAAGTTAAAACAAAAAATATTCATTTTCATTTTGAAGAGGATGAAAGTGTTGGATAAAACAATGAAGATTCTGAAAGACAAAAGTAAAAAAAAAGACGTGTGAACAAAAGCAACTTTTGTAAAATCTTCAGTGGAAAATGGAAACATACATCTAATAGAGAACCTTTTTTTAATGAAGAGAGTTACTTCTAAGAAAATAGTTTACCATTTGCAGTTGATACTGGAGGTCGTTGCTACGAAGTTCAGAATGGTTGTCCTGTTGCAAAAGAGGAAATGGTTACTATTAGTGCAGAACAGTTAATAGCTGAAGAAGTGCAAGGGAAACGCACACAAGCTCCTGTGTATAAGTGGGGTTGTAGCAGTATTTGTAGTATTCGACAGGAATCTATTGATATAATGCGAAATTTGTTACGTGAATATACACAGAAAAGTGTAAAACAGAAGATGAGGTTGTTACAAACACTTGATCCTTGTAATGTAAGAAAATATACTGAGAAACATGGGCATTCTCTGGCTTGTCTTTCAAGAAAAGTGTGTAAAAGTGTTTTTCATCACTTAAGGATGTTAGCAGTACACCATTCAGAAATGCGGAAGTTTGTAAGGAAACTGTACTATGTAAGAAGTCCTGCATTATGTTTAGGTGAACTAAATACAGCTCTTTTACACGGTTCTTTATCAGATGTACAAAAAAGTGTGATGATATTCAGTTCCGATATTTTGGTTCAGAAGAGCAGTGTACAGAAAGTGAAAGTTTGACAATTACAGATGTTGAAGAAGATGGGAAAGTGATTATAATTGATCAGTTTGAAGAAGAAATTGGAAAGTTTAACATAGTGTGCTCTCAAATTCCAAACTATGTTTGTGTTTGTTGTCGACGTACTAATTATAAAATTCAAACTAGGAATGTTGATTTGTATTTGAAATCTGAAAAGAAGAATAATGATAAATGGAAAGAATTTGCAACTTACTTGTTAGTGGAAGGTCAATTTGAGTTAGGCAGTGATCAACGTATTTGTAAATATTGTTATAACAAATTAGAAGAGAACAAAATGCCCGCTAGAGCAGTACATAATAAGTTAGAATTAGTAGCTATTCCGGAGGAACTGGCAGATTTGAATACATATGAGTCAGTTCTAATTCAATCTGTTCATCCATTTCAAACTATAATTCGCATGGAGCCTAAAACAGGTAAACTGCCACCAACAGACTTACAAAGAGGGCTGAAAGGAAGAGTAGTGTACTTACCTTTGGATTTTAAGAAAAATATTGAAATTGTTGGTGGAGACAAAGATGAAAATGAAGCAGTAGTCATTCTAGTAAATGGAGTACCAACAAAGAGTCGGAAAATATGGCAAGAATTTGTGGATGTTAAAAAACATCAAAAGGCTACGTTATATCTTGTGGAGAATAATATTTATTATAAAAGTGTAAGTGTGGAACAACAGGTAATAAGTTTGGAAGATGAATCTGAAATTTCAAGTGGTGAAATAGAGAAAGTGGAGAAGTCAAGGAGTGAAGAGATTTATGAACATTACACAATATGTCCTCTACATTCAAAAGAAGTAATAGGAAACAGTATTGAGTTATTTCAAAAGAAAAAAGCAAAGGGAACTCCAATGAGTGTATGGGAGAAAAGCTTAGAAGCTCGTTGTTTTCCACAGCTGTTTCCTACTGGAGAAGGTGGACGATATGATGACCGACCTGTACGTATTCCAGCTTCAGAATATCGCTCAACAAGATTATACTCTGAAGATCCTAGATTCCGGCAGTGAATACCATATATATTTCACCTTTTGTTTGAAAGTGATCTGTCTTCTCTGTCCTATGCAGTGAACCACATACTGAAAACTGGAGTTCATCAATCACTTCTTTCAGCGAAAGAATTTGTGGAGAAAGGTCAACAAACAGATGAAAATTTAGAAGCACAGTTAATTCATTTGATGGCATGTCAACGAGGAACAAATGAGTATTGGTATCGTCGTCATGGAGAACTGAAGTGTATGTTACGGTACTTAGGTACACCAACAGGGTTTGTGACACTTAGCTGTGCAGAGTATGCATGGGAAGATTTGCTTGAATTTCTACGAGAAGCAAATTCCAATATAAAGAATGTTGAAATGAAGACACCTGGAGAACTGTGTTCTTTGGATCCTGTAAATGTGTGCAGATATTTTAATCATAGGTTTCAAGCTATAATGTCTTTCATCTGCAATATAAAGAATCCACCTCTTGGAGAAGTTACCGATTTCTTTTGGAGAAAGGAGTACCAAGCGAGAGATGCTCCTCATATACATATGCTATTGTGGATCAAGGATGCACCTAAATTTGGAACTGATTCAGATGAAATAGTATTGTCTTTCATTTAACAGTATGTGACATGTGAGATTCCAAGAGAAGGAGGAGATAGAAGCTTGAGACAGCAAGTTTTACGTTTCCAAAGTAACCGTTGTGGAAAGTACTGCCGACGAAAATACAAGTCTAAAGGAAAATTTTATACCAAGTGTCGGTTTGGATTTCCACGTCCAGTAATTTCTAAAGGAAGAGTAAATTCTTTTTTTCTTCTGTAAGGCACACAATAACTCGCAAATCTCCAAAGAATACCTACAACTTGAAAAGAACAGAACTGTCAAAGTATATTAATGACTACAATCCGGTTATTTTAAAAATGTGGAATGCAAATATGGACATCCAGTATGTTGCAGACAACTCAATTGCTGTTGCACGCTACGTTACATCATATATAACGAAATCAGAAAAAACCAAGATGAAACAAATGTGGGAAGAAATTGCACAAGAGAAAAGCCTTAGCAAAAAATTGTACAGCTTTACTTTGAAAATGCTTTCCCACAGAGAAATTGGATCGTATGAATGTTTAGACCGCTTGTCCTCTTCAAGTTTATATTCAAAATCACGAGGGATCATTTGGGTAAGTTTAGGTCTTGCCTGCTCACGAAATAGAGTGTTGAAATCATTAGAAGAAATTGAATACTTAGCAGCAAATGAACCAGACAGTACAGAAATTCTTAAAACTAATATGTTGGATACATACTATCCGAAAAGGAGTCGACATCTGGAACAGCTATGTCTGTATGAAGTACTTCAACATTACAGCTTCAAAAGAAATGTTAAACAGAATTTAAAACAAGGAAAATATGCAGTACTTGGATGTCATGGATGTTTAGTAAAACACACAAAAGGTAACCTTATCAACCACAAGAAACTCAGTTGTGAAACTCCAGACAAGCGACAAATTTACCATTTAGCACTTCTCCAACTGTTCAAACCATGGCGTACCGAAAGTGAATTACTTGGAGATTTCGACTGCTACGAAGATTCTTTTAATGCATGTAAAGATAGCATTGCATGTTCAATTTTCCCTACATATTTAAAAATGTTGAATGATGAAGTTGAACAGGAAAAGACTATTACAGCTGAAGTTGCAAATGAAAGTTCTCAAGATAGTCAAAGTTCTGGTCCATGTAGTCAAGATCCACTTGGACAACCAATAGTGGAAAATGAAGCAGCGATTGCTATGCATGAAGTGGAAATTGCAATGCAACAAGCACAAGAGGAGAATATTACATTGGAAAAGTTAGAAGAACAAGTAAATAGTGAACAGAAAGAAATATATGTACACGTGAGAGAACATATAGAACATGGTTTGTTGCATGAAAAAAGAATGTGTATGTTCATCATTTAAACCTATTCTGATGTACATCAGTGGTCAAGCTGGAACAGGTAAAAGTTTTTTAATTAAAGTTTTGACCAGTTATCTTAAAAAAACTACTGGTTCACATTTATCTTGTGTAGTAACAGCTCCAACTGGATTAGCTGCGCACAATGTTAAAGGAATTACTTTGCATAGATTACTAATGTTACCAGTTGAGCATGATAATAAATTAGAATATCAGAAGTTGTCTGGAGAAGCTTCTTATGAAGTGTCAAGAGTGCTGAAGAAGATGAAACTTTTAATTATTGATGAGGTGAGCATGGTCTCAAACTTAAGGCTTGCTTTCGTACATTTAAGAATGCAACAGGTATTAAAAACAGATTACGATGTTCTCTTTGGAGGAAAACATTTAATTGTATTTGGAGATCTGCTACAACTAACTCCTGTAAAAGGAGAACCAGTCTTTAAAACTCTTCTACATGAAGACACTAGGAAATCTTTGGGAAGTATTGGAAATGTGAATCTCTGGTTAAATTTTGAATATAAAGAAGTCACTCAGAATATGCGACAAGCAAGTGATGAAGATTATGGAAATATTCTGAAAGATGTAAGAATTGGTGTTCTAAGCAAACATGGTAAACAAGCTTTACAAAGTCGTCTACTAAAGAACTTGTTTACAACTGAAAACACACCAGCAGGAGTACTGTACAAGAACATTGCAGAAAAAAGTCAATACTTTGCTTAATGCCTACACTGGAAGAGTGTTATACATTTAATCAAGAGCTTCTGAAATTGGAAAATCAAGAAATAGTTCACATTGAAGCTACTGATAAAATTGAGCATCAAGGAATAACAATTCTTCTTTCAAATAAACTACAGAGTAAATTGGATTCTTTGGAAAAGTCTGTATCAAAAACTGCTGGCTTAGAAAAAAATGTAGATGTATGTATAAACTGTCGGGTAATTTTGAGGCGTAATTTGAATATAGAACAAGGTTTAGTGAATGGAGCAATAGGGAAAGTTGTTGAATTTGTAAAATATCAAAACAGAAATGCAATTGAATTCTTGAAAATTAAATTTGATCAGATTGCAGAGGTGAAACAAATTGGGCGTTGTGCTGTACGTTTTTTGCTGGTAAAAGACTTGTATGTTCGTAGAAAACAGTTTCCTTTCTGTTTAGCATATGCAATAACCATTCATAAATGTCAAGGTTTAAGTGTAGATAATGCTTTAGTAAATGTTGGAAGAACTGTGTTTAAAGAGGGAATGGCATACGTTGCATTATCTCGAGTTAGAACATTGTCTGGTTTGTATTTAATTGAATTCGATGAAAACAAGGTTAGTGCTGATGTAAATTGTGTAAGAGAATATAATCGTTTAAGAAGACTTTATGCACCAACTTTAGGTGAATATCCTATTTATGAAAAACGTGCTGTGTGTTCAAAACGCAAACATGTTGATGAATCAAGTGTGGTTGAAAAGCAGAAAAAAATTCAAGAGAAAAGAACAGATGCAAAGAAACAGAAAATAGAAACAAGTGATGATGTTGTGGGATACCAATTAGAAAATGCTTCTGGTGTCAACTGCTATGGTAATGATATTCTAAACGTTATATTTTATCTAGAAGATCTGTATGGTGAAATTATGGAAAGTCAGGAAAAAAGATTATGTTCTGCACTTTATACTTTATTTGAACAATTGAGAACTGACAGAAGTAAGATCCATACTGCTTCTGGTATTCGACAACTCTTGGATACATGTACTGGATCTTTAACGTTCAGTCCTAATATACAACAAGATGCACAAGAGTTTCTGATGGTTATGCTTGGAGTATTAGAAGATGAAGGAATCCAGATTGAGAGTTTATTTGGACTCAGTTACAAATGGGATCACAAATGTGAACAGTGTTCATTAACTTCTAGTACTATAGTTGACAGAGAACGATTTCTATATTTAACAATACCTGACTGCAAATCTGTACCTTTTCCGAAATTAGTAAAAGAAGCAAATCATGATATGAAATGTTCTCGTTGTCAATCAGAAATGTTATCTACATTATGCCTAGAAAGATATGGAAAATATGTAATTTTAATGCTACAACGCTGTAGACCAAATGGAAGAAAAGTGGAAACGAAAATTAAAAATTTTCTTGCTAGTCAAGTATCGATTTCTGGAAGAACTTTCACAACACTGGCTATTGTTTTCCATGCTGGAGGTACTACCACATGTGGACATTATACTGTATATTTGAAATGCAAAAATGGTTGGAGTCACTGCAACGATACACACTTGGAAATTAAACCGAGATTGCCTTATGAGTTACCCAACTCATACTTGATATTTCTGAAACAAAAATTTTAGATACATTATTCGGCCTAGAGGGAAAATGGGAAGATGCTTTAAGGAATTGATACTGGATGATTTTTAAAAAAATTCCACACATTATTTGTCCTTGAGGAAAAATGTCAAGAGAAAGTACACAGTAAAGGTAACATTTAAAAATTGGAAATAGTATTGGATGTTTTATTTGTTTTGATTTGTTATTGTGGTTGTAAGAGTTAGTCATTTTTTTTTTTTTAACAATCTAGTTGATTGTTTTTTTCCCAGCTGTTTATGATGATACTACACTGACATCACTATGAATAGTGAAGTTAAGTTGAATCTAAATAACAGCAGAAAAAGGGAGAAAAATATGTTTTGAAAATGTTATATTATGTTGTATTATTTGATAAGTAACAGTGTAATTTGTGAAATATATTACATTACACAACAGTTTTACAGTTTATTTTCTTTTCTGTAGTGGAAAAGTGAGAAAAAATTAGTACTAATGACAAATAGCAGAATAGTAGTTTAATATTTAAAAAAAAAATCAAATTCACTGAAAAAACCATAGGTTTTACAGACGTTATAGTTAGAAATTAGCATTTAAAAAACCTTTGAAATTCACTGAAAAAACATAGGTTTTACAGACGTTATAGTTAGAAATTAGCATTTAAAAAACCTTAGAAATTCACTGAAAAAACCATAGGTTTTACAGACATTATAGTTAGAAATTAGCATTTAAAAAACCTTAGAAATTCACTGAAAAAACCATAGGTTTCAGGGACGTTATAGTTAGCTGAACATTTCACTCCCATAGAAATTCCACTGTTATAGTTAGTTCAGTTAACTATAACTCGCGCCCCCGCAATGCACTGCTCATGACGTCACATATTACATCATTCATGGCATGGTCAGTGACATCACTGATGACATCACTGATGACATCTCAAATGACATCACTGATGACATCATCCACGTGATAATCTGATGCACCTCATCACACCCTAATATAACCTTTAATACACCCACTGTAAAATACACACTACCATTTTCGAAAGCATCCACACACTAATACCAGTTACTACATACTCACTCACTGATTCCTATGTCTGTATACACATCCACTCATTCACCTATACAATCACTTATACATGCAGTCACTTTTCATGCAACACTATCATATGCACTCATACACCTATTCAGACACTCACACACCACCAGTCATCCATGGAGTTACTCACACACCAAGTCAGTCATGCAAAGAATCAATCACACTCCTATTTACTCACCTAAACAGTTATACACACACCACCTCACTAATTCATACAGACAGTAACGCCTAGTTAGTCTCTTATGTAATCACTGAAACAAGAAGAGACTCATCCATATATGCCACTCTCACAATCACTCAGTCTCACATATAGTTATTTATATACACCATCACTCACATATACTGCCTTTTACATATGTAGTTACTCACATATGTACCACTGAGACATCTATTCACTCACCAACACACCCATACATACATTCACCCACCCATACAGCTGTTTCCACATGCACTCTTGAACCCATACAACCAGTGAATGAACCACTCACACATCTATGCAGAGTCACACACCTCCAACCCACCCACACACACACTCAGTCCCCCATACAAATACTCAAGCAAACAATCAATAACCCATATAGACACTCATGTAGCTACTGACCAACCCATGTAGCAGCTTACACAACAACAGACAGACTGATACAGACATTCACACAGTTTAGTCACTAACCCATGCATTCAGTAAGACACGTTTAATGAGTCAATACAATTAGTTACATACCTCCTAAATCCTCTATCAAGACACTTATACACCCACTCATTCTTTAATACACCTTGCCATATATATAAAACATATTTAAACTTTACAGAAACACACAGTCACTGGATGATGTCATCAGTGATGTCATCAGTGATGTCATTTGAGATGTCATCAGTGATGTCACTGACCATGCCATGAATGATGTAATATGTGACGTCATGAGCAGTGCATTGCGGGGGCGCGAGTTATAGTTAAATGAACTAACTATAACAGTGGAATTTCTATGGTTTTCTTTGAGTGAAATGTCCAGCTACCTATAACGTCCCTGAAACCTATGGTTTTTTCAGTGAATTTCTAAGGTTTTTTAAATGCTAATTTCGAACTATAACGTCTGTAAAACCTATGGTTTTTTCAGTGAATATATATATACATATATATATATATATTATCTACTGGCGGTCGCCAGTAGATAGTTATAGTTAGGACCTATTATCCATAGGAAATCTGCGACATTCTATTTGAAATAACGTTGGCGCCGGTTGACGAATCTTCGCGAAAGCTTCCAACTTGTTGGGGCGCTCCGCTCCAACCCTGAAAGTCTCGGGGTGATACGTCAAGCGGGGGCCGAGAAAAAAGGGGGGTCCCAAAATGCGTTTTCCCCATTCATTTTTCCATAGGAAACTTTAGACGCAGCTACAGCCCGAACTGCTGAACGGAATTACACCAAATTTGGCAAAGAGGTAGCCCTTGGTTCAGACTGGTGCCTTTTGCTAAAATGGTGTAAATCCGTTCAGTAGTTCCTGAGAAATTCACAAGTAAAATCACATATAAATCTATGGCCGCGTCGGATCCGCGTACCCTCAGTGCACCCTGCACGCACCGTCCCGATCACGAGCTGCATGCTAATTGGCTGTCAGCTGGCTGTCAACACTCCAAACCAGGAAGTGTTGGCAGCCATTTTGTCCCTCGGTAGAACCCAGGCACAAAAACAAGTGCGCAAAACGCACAAAGGGGGCAGGGTAGAAACACCCTGACCCCCTAGGCCTGCTCAGGGGGTCCCACAAGGACCCCCTGGGCAGAAAAAAGCATTTTTTTAAAAAAAAAATCGGCAGAATGCGCTCAGGGTGCGCGGATCCTGCCAATTAGAAAAAAAACCCAGAAGAAACAAGTGCGCAAAATGCACAAAGGGGGCAGGGTAGAAACACCCTGACCCCCTAGGTCTGCTCAGGGGGTCCCACAGGGACCCCCTGGGCAGAAAAAGCATTTAAAAAAAAAATCGGCGGGATGCGCTCAGGGTGCGCGGATCCCGCCGAGAAACAAGTGAGCGCGGTCTCCCGCGCTTCGTTGTTAATTGGCCCCGGGTGGGCCAAGTCCCGGGGGCATGCAGGGGTTTCTTTTTAATATGTGGGGGCCTCTAAGGCCCCCAAGCCCGAGGACCGTCACCCCCGGGGCTTAAAAAAATAATGGTGCGGGAGGGCTCTTTGCCCTCCCACTGCCCCGAGGACCGCCACCTCCCGGGGCTTCTTTTTAAAATGTTTTAACCTATGTGGGGGCTCCAGCCCCCACATGCCCGAGGACCGCCACCTCCCCGGGGCACTAAGAAAGTTCAAAATGGGGGTCCGTTTTGGACCCTCGAAGCCAGGGACCACCACCTCCCGGGGCTTTCTAGATGTGGGGAGGGGCCGCGCGGCCTCCTCCTGGAGCCCGTGGTGGCCCTGGGGACCGCCACCCCCAGGGCCAGCTCCTGCAGTGTCCCGGGGTGCCTACCCCCGGGACACTGCTGTTTGCAATGACAGGACGGGAGCCTCGCGGCTCCTGTCCTGTCATTGCAAACTAGCTTTGGATATTGGAAGCGAGAGCAGGAAACCTGCTCTCGCCCAATATCCCAAGCAAATAGCTTCCACATGGGGAGCAGCATCTTAGCTGCTCCCCATGTGAGAAACTGCAATGCCGGCTCACGTAGGACACGGGGAGCCGGCGGGACTGTGTGGGGTTTGGGGACCCCCACAGTCCCCAACGAGAGCCAGGCCCGGGGATGGGGTCCCCGGGGCCATAAGTGGCCAGGGAGGGGGCCACGCAGCCCCCTCCCTAAAAAATAAAAATAAAAAAAATTTAAAGGCCGGCCCGGGGATGGGGTCCCGGGGCCTTAAATGGCCTGAGGAGGGGGCCACGCAGCCCCCTCCAAATTTTTATAAAAAAAAAGAGGAGCTTGCCCCGGGGATGGGGTCCCGGGGCCAATACAGGCCCAGGGAAGGGGGCCACGCGGCCCCCTTCCCGTTTTTTTAAATTTTATTTAAAAAAAAAAACTCCTCAGGCCCCGGTGGATGGGGTCACTGGGGGAAAAAGTGGCTGAGGGAAGGGGGGCCATGCAGCCCCCCTCCCAATCAAAAAAGAAAAAAAAAAAAAAGACCGGCATCGTGCCGGAGGCCTCGCCCCTCCCTGCAGCAGTCTGCAAACGCGCCCCTGGCGCGTTTGAGAAGGAAGTAATTCCCCTTGAATACTGGGGGTCCCTGGGGCAAAGTAGCCCACCAGGAACCTCCAGTATGCGCCAGGGCTGCGTTGCAGAGAGGTGTACAGAGGCCACGCCCCTTTTACACCTCTCTGCAACGCAGCTCTGTGGCGCTTTTGGAAGTACATGGTGGGCTAGTTGGACTCCAGGGACCCTCAGGATACAAGGGGACTTAATCCCCAACTTAAAACGCGCCACGGGCGCGTTTGCACAGTGGTGAAGGGGAGGGGTGGGGCTTCAGGTGACATGTGTGCAAACAGGCCCCGTGGCGTGTTTTAAGATGGGAATTAAATCCCCTTCAATCCTGAGGGTCCCTGGGGGCCAACTAGCCCAACAGGTACGTCCAGAAAGCGCCACAGAGCTGCGTTGCAGAGAGGTGTAAAAGAGGTGTTGCCTCTGTACACGTCTCTGCAACGCAGCCCCTGACGCATACTGGAGGTTCCTGGTGGGCTACTGGCCCCAGGGACCCTCATGATTCAAGGGGACTTAATCCCCAACTCAAAACGCGCCACGGGCGCGTTTGCAGAGATGTCACCTCAGGCCCCGCCCCTCCCTTCACCATTGTGCAAATATTCCTCTAAAATCAGCCGAAATACGAATTCCGATTTACTCACCTGTTATCAGGAGAGACCTCAGTGCTGCATCTTTCAGCCCAGTACTGGTCCTGAAAAGTAATTTTAACCGTACTTACCAGTAACTTGAATTTCCTTCCATAGGCTAACATAGAAGAATTTCCAAGTGAAACCAGTCAAAGTGTGGAGTTTTGGAACTCTATAATATTCCTCTAAAATCAGCCGAAATACGAATTCTGATTTACTCACCTGTTATCAGGAGAGACCTCAGTGCTGCATCTTTCAGCCCAGTACTGATCCTGAAAAGTAATTTTAACCGTACTTACCAGTAACTTGAATTTCCTTCCATAGGATATCATTGCCTGCTTTTTGCTGAAAAAGTTTCTAAGTGTTGATTTTTGAAACATACAAATATTCCTCTAAAATCAGCCGAAATAGGAATTCCGATTTACTCACCTGTTATCAGGAGAGACCTCAGTGCTGCATCTTTCAGCCCAGTACTGGTCCTGAAAAGTAATTTTAACCGTACTTACCAGTAACTTGAATTTCCTTCCATAGGCTAACATTGACTGGTTTCACTTGGAAATTCTTCTAAGTGTGGAGTTTTGGAACTTTATGATATTCCTCTAAAATCAACCGAAGTACGAATTCCAATGTACTCACCTGTTATCAGGAGAGAACCCAGTGCTGCATCTTTTAGCCCAGCACTGACCCTGAAAAGTAATTCTAACCGTACTTACCAGTAACTTATATTTCCTTCCATAGGAATCCATTGTCTTGTTTTCAGCAGAAAAGTTTCAAAGTGTCGATTTTCACAAACTACAAATATTCCTTAAAAATCGCCTGTATGACTTAAACGCATTCTTTCAACTGTTTACAGGAGATGCACCAGTGCTGGATCCAGGATCCAACACTGAGTAAGAAAAAAGTAACGATAACACTTTTTACCTGCTAAGTGAATTTCCTCCCATAGGATAACATTGGTGATTCTATGTGAAAAAGTTTCTAAGTGTCAACTTTTAAAATACAATAATATTCCTTAAAAATCACTACTGTAACCAAAAAGCTTTTACTCAACTGTTTACAGGAGATGTCCCAGGACTAAATCTAGGATCCAGTCCTGTGGTTAGAAAAGTAATCCATAAAGTAACTAATTGCATTTAACTAGAAATTCACATTGAGCTGAATGTTGCATTGTGTTTGAAATTGTGTTGCCCATTGCAACAACTGTAACTACTGTACTTAAAAGTCAATTGCCTATTTGCAAAGTATTTAAACTAAAGTAATTCATTCTGAGAAAGTATATTTTGTAATGTAATGTATAATGTTATTACAATGTAATTTAAAAAATAAAATATTTAAAAATAAATAGTTTAAAAAATGTAGTAAATCAGTATGAAAAAAATAAATATAACAATTAATACATTTAAAAATTGTCATTTACAAAACCTTTGAAATTCACTGAAAAAAACAGTAGGTTTCAGACATGTTATAGTTAGGAATTAGCATTTAAAAAACCTTTGAAATTCACTGAAAAACCATAGGTTTCAGACATGTTATAGTTAGAAATTAGCATTTAAAAAACCTTTGAAATTCACTGAAAAAACCATAGGTTTCAGGCACGTTATAGTTAGAAATTAGCATTTAAAAACCTTACAAATTCACTGAAAAACCATAGGTTTTAGTGACAGTTATAGTTACTTGGACATTGCACTCATACAAAACCCTTGAAATTCCCCGTTATAGTTAGTTCAGCTAACTATAACTCGCGCCCATAATGCACTGCTGATGACGTCACATATTACATCACTCATGACATGGTCAGTGACATCACTGATGACATCACTTACGACATCTCAAATGACATCACTGATGACATCATCTATGTGATAATGTGATGCACCTCCTCACACCTTAATATAACCTTTCATACACCCACTGTAAATTACAGACTGCTATTCGCAAAACCAAAGACACTGCAACACCAATAACTGCATACCCACTCACTGATTCTTAGGTCTACACACACATCCACACACTCACCCGTACAGTCACTCATACTTACAGTCACTCAGTACAGGATTATCATATGCACTTATACACCTATATAAACACTCACACACTGCCACTCATCCATAGAGGTACTCACACACCTAGTCAGTCATGCAAAAAATTAATCACACACCCATTTACTCACCTATACAGTTATACACACACCAGCTCACTTACTCATACAAATACTAGCACATTCTTACGCTCTTATACAATAACTGATACAAGTACACACGCATCCATACAGCCACTCTCACAATCACACACTCTCACTTATAGCCATTTAAATAGACTAACACATATATATACTGCCTTTTACATATGTAGTTACTCGCACATGTACCACTGAGATATACATTCACTCACTAACACACCCATACACACACTCACCCACCCAAGCAGTCCATCACAGATGCACTCTTGAAATCATGCACCCAGTGAATCACCCACTCACACATCTATGCACAGAGTCACACACACCCCACCCCCACAAACACTCAGGCACCCATACAGATACTCAGAGAACCAATCAATAACCCATGTAGACACTCATTTAGCTATTCGCAAATCCATGCATCCACTTACACACCAACTAACATACAGATACAGACATTCACAGTTTAGTCACTAACCCATGCATTCAGTAAGATACGTTTAATCACTCACTTGTAGAGTTAGTCACGCACGTACTAAATCATCCATTCAGACACTTATACACCCAATCATTCTTCAATAAACCTTTACCTATATATATTAAAGATATTTAAACTTTACAGAAACACACAGTCACTGGATGATGTCATCAGTGATGTCATTTGAGATGTCATCAGTGATGTCATCAGTGATGTCACTGACCATGTCATGAGTGATGTAATATGTGACGTCATCAGCAGTGCATTGCGGGGGCGCGAGTTATAGTTAGCTGAACTAACTATAACGGGGGAATTTCATGGGTTTTGTACGAGTGCAATGTCCAAGTAACTATAACTGTCCCTAAAACCTATGGTTTTTCAGTGAATATATATATATATATATATATATATATATATATATATTCTGCTCCGAAGGTTGTCCACCTGGTGAGTAGCACTCGATCAACAGCTTGGTTTGTGATAGGCAGGGACGAGGATCCGCTTGTAGAAGCTGCTCCATAATGGAAATGCCTGATGCGTTTCGAAGCTCCATATGCTTCTCTTCAGAGGCTTGAACGGAGACAGTGTGTGCAAACGCTGGACCCACTTCGCCATTTTCATATTGCACTCCCACCAATGGGAAGCTCGAATGAGACTGTGCATTGTGGGAAATGTGGTCCGGATAGCACACAAATCTTGTCCTGTATGGACCTTGCAAGTGGACTCGTCCTCAATCCTGTTTACGGCTGTTGGCCCACATGGCCGACATGATAGTTACCATGTCGGGTGGCCCCCATAACATTACGGGGTGGTGCACACTCCGCGGCAGGACGGCCGCGTATTACATTCTGCTCCGAAGGTTGTCCACCTGGTGAGTAGCACTCGATCAACAGCTTGGTTTATGATAGGCAGGGACGAGGATCCGCTTGTAGAAGCTGCTCCGTAATGGAAATGCCTGACGCGTTTCGAAGCTCCATATGCTTCTCTTCAGAGGCTTGAACGGAGACAGTGTGTGCAAATACTGGACCCACTTCGCCATTTTCATATTGCACTCCCACCAATGGGAAGCTCGAATGAGACTGTGCATTGTGGGAAATCTGGTTCGGATAGCACACAAATCTTGTCCTATATGGACCCTGCAAGTGGACTCGTCCTCAATCCTGTTTGCGGCTGCTGGCCCACATGGCCGACATGATAGTTACCATGTCGGGTGGCCCCCATAACATTACGGGGTGGTGCACACTCCGCGGCAGGACGGCTGCGTATTACATTCTGCTCCGAAGGTTGTCCACCTGGTGAGTAGCACTCGATCAACAGCTTGGTTTATGATAGGCAGGGATGAGGATCCGCTTGTAGAAGCTGCTCCGTAATGGAAATGCCTGACACGTTTCGAAGCTCCATATACTTCTCTTCAGAGGCTTGAACGGAGACAGTGTGTGCAAACGCTGGACCCACTTCGCCATTTTCATATTGCACTCCCACCAATGGGAAGCTTGAATGAGACTGTGCATTGTGGGAAATGTGGTCCGGATAGCACACAAATCTTGTCCTGTATGGACCCTGCAAGTGGACTCGTCCTCAATCCTGTTTGCGGCTGCTGGCCCACATGGCCGACATGATAGTTACCATGTCGGGTGGCCCCCATAACATTACGGAGTGGTGCACACTCCGCGGTAGGACGGCTGCGTATTACATTCTGCTCCGAAGGTTGTCCACCTGGTGAGTAGCACTCGATCAACAGCTTGGTTTATGATAGGCAGGGACGAGGATCTGCTTGTAGAAGCTGCTCCGTAATGGAATTGCCTGACGCGTTTCGAAGCTCCATATGCTTCTCTTCAGAGGCTTGAACAGAGACAGTGTGTGCAAACGCTGGACCCACTTTGCCATTTTCATATTGCACTCCCACCAATGGGAAGCTCAAATGAGACTGTGCATTGTGGGAAATGTGGTCCGGATAGCACACAAATCTTGTCCTGTATGGACCCTGCAAGTGGATATATATATATATATATATATATATATATTACCTACTGGCGGTCACCAGTTGGTAGTTATAGTTAGGACCGTGTTTCTATTCAAAAAGCGTTTTTTCTTTGGCCAATATCTTTGGCACCATTTGACAAATCTTTGCGAAATTTCCAAAACTAATGGGCCACTCACTTTAGCTGCTATCTTGAAAATTTCGGGGTGATCCGTCAAGCGGGGGCCGAGAAAAAGGGGGGGTCCCAAATGCTTTTTCTCCATGTTAATTTTCATAGGAAACTGTTGACACAGCTACAGCCCGAACTGCTGAACGGAATTACACCAAATTTGGCAGAAAGGTAGCTCTTGGTCCAGAGTGCACTCTTTTTGTTAAATGGTGTAAATACGTTCTGTAGTTCCTGGGAAATTTAAACATGTCTCAGATATACAAATATGGCCGCGGAGGATCCGCGAACCGTCCTGATCTCGTGCCTGAGATCTGACTGACTGCCAACACTTCAAACCAGAAAGTGTTGGCAGCCATCTTGTGACTCGGTTGAACCGAGTCATAAGAAAAAAGGTAAAAAAAAATTAAAGATCAAGAAAAGGGGGCAAGGTAGAAACACCCTGATCCCCTAGGCCTGCTCAGGGGGTCCCACAGGGAACCCCAGGGCCAAAAAAAAAGATTTGCGTTGGATCTGCGAATCTGGCCAAAAATAAAAAAAAACAAGTGCGGGCTCCCGCGCTTTGTTTAATGAGGCCCCCGTGGGCCAATAATCAAAATACATGCCGGGGCCCGTGCAGGCCCCTGCAGCTCTGGGGACCACCACATCCCCAGGGCAATGTTTATTAAATGCGGGGGCATATTTGCCGCTCCCTCTGCCCAAAAGCAAGACCGCTCCTGTAGGAGGCCGGGAGCCAGCAGGGACCGCGGGGGCCTTGGGGCTCCCCCCAGTTCCCAAGGACGTGGCATTGGCCTGGGGGATGGGGTCCCTGGGGCCAAAACTAGCCCAGGAAATGGGGCCATGCGACCCCCGCCTTCCTTAAAAAAAATGAATTTTTTTTTTTTTAAAAAGGCCGGGCTCCAGGGAATGGGGTCACAGGGACCAAAATCGGCCTTGGGAGGGGGGCCACACGGCCCCCCTCCTGTTTAAAAAAAATAGCAAAGGCCCGGCCCCACGGGATTCAGTCCCCGGGGCAGAAACCTGCCTCGGGAGCGGGGCCGCATGGCTCCTCTCCCACTTTATTTTTTAAAAAATAGGTCAGACCCCGGGGAATGGGGTCCCCGGGGCCCAAAAGCATCAAAGGAAGGGGGGCCACAGAGCCCCCTTTTTAGAATAAAGAAAAAAATGGAAGTCGGCAACTCACCAAGGCCCCACCCCCTTTCTTCACTACTCTGCAAACAACCCTCCTGGCTCGTTCTTGGTTGTAAGATGAAGTCCCCCGCGGTCCCTGCTGGCTCCCGGCCTCCTACAGGAGCGGTCTTGCTTTTGGGCCAACTAGCCCACCTGTTACCTCCAGGAGGCCCCACACAGCTGGATTGCTGCGAGGTTGTTGGAGGCCACACCCCTTTTCCACCACTTGCAAACGCCCCTCTTGGTGAACTGCTTGTGGGCTTATGAGGTATCCTTGCCTCTTGAGGGCCTCGGGAGTAAAGTAGACTTCATCCTTCAAGCAGCAGTGCGGCAGGTGGCACGTTTACAGAATGGTGGAGAAAGGGGGCATGGCCTCTGACCACCTCTCAGCAATCCAGCTGTGTGGGGCTTACTCGAGGTAACAGGAGGGCTAGTTGGCCCCCAGGGACCCTCAAGAGGCAAGGGGACCTCATCTCCCAACCAAGAGCACACCAGGAGGCGTGTTTGCAGAGTGGTGGAGAAAGGGGGCGTGGCCTGCAACCACCTCTCAGCAATCCCTCTGTGTGGTGCTTACTGAAGGAAACAGGTAGGCTGGTTGGCCCCTAAGGACCCCAGGAGCAAATGGGACTTCATCCCCCAACCAAGAGCATGCCAGGAGGCGGGTTTGCAGAGTGGTGGACAAAGGGTCATGGCCTGCTTTCAGAACTGAGCAATCCTGCTGTGTGGGACTTACTGGACATAATAGGAGGGGTAGTTGGCCCCCAAGGACATCCTTGGGGGCCAACTACCCCTCCTGTTACCGCCAGTAAGTCCCACACAGTGGAATTGCTAAGAGGTCTTTGGAGGCCACGCCCCCCTTTCTCCACTACTCTGCAAACACGCCTCCTGGAGCACTACTGGTTGGGGGGTGAAGTTCATTTACTCCTGAGGGCCCTTGTGGACCAAGAAGCCCTCCTGGTGTCTCATGTAAGTACTACGCACCAGAATTCCTGAGCGCTGGTTAGAGGCCCAGCCCCTTTCTCCACTACTCTGCAAAGGCGACTGCTAGTTAAAAAACCATAGAGATTCACTGAACAAAACACAGGTTTCAGGGACGTTATAGTTACAAATTAGCATTTAAAAAAACATAGAAATAGACTGAAAAAAACACAGGTTTTTAGAGACGTTATAGTTAGAAATTAGCATTTAAAAAACCTTAAAATACATGGAAAAAACCAAAGGTTACAGGGACATCATAGTTAGGCTGACAATTCCCTCGTACAAAATCAGAGAAATTCTGCCGTTATAGTTAGCTGAGCTAACTGTAACTCGCGCCCCTGCAATGCACTGTTCATGACCTCACATATTACATCACTCATGACATGGTCAGTGACATCACTCATGACATCTCAAATGACATCACTGATGACATCTGTGATGACATCATCCACAACATCTCTGACGCACCCACTCAAACCCCTATAGAATCTTTTATACACCCACTGCCACTCCCACACAACCATTCATAAACCCATTCACAGAGCCATACCAGTACTTACACACTCACTCTCTGATTCATTGCTCTATAGACACATCCACTCGCTCACCCATACTGCCACTCATAGATCCACTCACTCACCAATACAGCCATTAACATATCCACTGATACAGCCATACAGGTACTCACAGACTGAGTGAGTCACCCATAGAACTACTCACACACCTAGACACTCACCCATACAGTCAATCATACAGCTACTTACTCACCCAAACAGTTACACACCCACCCTCTTACTTTCTCATACAATTGGTAACACATACTCACTCAGCTATACAGTCACTGACAGAAGCATGCACTCATCCATATAGCCACTCTCACATTCACTCACTCACACAGTCACTCATATACCCCGTCACTCACGTATACTGCCTTTTATATACTCAGTTACTCACCCATACTAACACATGCACTCAATCACCGACACAGCCATACAGAAACTCACTCACTCACACAACTTTTTACACATGCAACAGTACCCCATACAGCCACTGACTCACCCACTCACTGATCCATACAGGCAGTCACACACCTCCTCACCCACAAACACAGACACCCATACAAACATAGACGTAGTCAGACAACCAATCAATCACCCATATAGCCATTCATTTACCCACTAACACACGCATACACCCACTTACACATTAACTGACAGACAGACACACACATTCACACAACCAGTCACTCACCCATACATTCATTGAGACACCTAATCACTCACGTATACAGTCAGTCACACACCCACTGAGTCATCCATACAGTCACTCATATACCCACTGATTCACCAAATCACCTTGGTATGTATATTTAACACTCATAAACTTTTAAAACACACTCAGTCACTGGATGATGTCATCACTGATCTCATCACTGATGTCATTTGAGATGTCATCAGTGATGTCACTGACCATGTCATGAGGGTTGTAATATGTGAGGTCATAAGAAGTGCATTGCGGGGGCATGAGTTATGGCTGAATTTCTCTGGTTTTGTATGTGGGAAATGCCAGCCTAACTATAACTTCCCTGTAACCTTTGTTTTTTCCCGTGGAAAAAAATTATATAAATATATATCCAAACAACAAGGTAGCCCCAATGGAAGGAAGCCAGCTGGCAGGTAAGTGGTTCAAATCTTTAATGGCAACATCTTGCAAACAGGCAGCAGGGAGAACAAAGGCATCCGCATGCACGCTGAGCCAAACGCGTTTCGGGAACTCAGGTCCCTTCTTCAATGGCTTTATTTCCTGAAATAACAAGACAGCGGTCATGGCACACTTTTAAGTTCCAAGATCCTGCCCCAGTGGGCGTGGCAATTCACATTGTATTCTGGTTCCTGTAGTGCCATGAAATCATCTCAAGTGAGTCCGTCAATGTTAAAACATATTAAATAACAAGTAATACCCATTTGGGTCGATGCCAAGTCACACAATACTGCCTGCACCGCTTTTCAGCTGTTGCCGTTGAAAAACTGCCTCCCGCAGCGCTGACACCAACTTGGCGCCAACGCGGGCCCGCTCTCGAGCGGTGGGCCTCCTTCCGCGGCTGGGCTCAGCCGCTAAATATCCAAACAACAAGGTAGCCCCAATGGAAGGAAGCCAGCCGGCAGGTAAGTGGTTCAAATCTTTAATGACAACATCTTGCAAACAGGCAGCAGGGAGAACAAAGGCATCCGCATGCACACTGAGCCAGACGCGTTTCGGGAACTCAGGTCCCTTCTTCAATGGCTTTAGTTCCTGAAATAACAAGACAGCGGTCATGGCACACTTTTAAGTTCCAAGATCCTGCCCCAGTGGGTGTGGCAATTCACATTGCATTCTGGTTCCTGTAGTGTCAATGTTAACTGCGGGAGGCAGTTTTTCAACGGCAACAGCTGAAAAGCGGTGCAGGCAGTATTGTGTGACTTGGCATCGACCCACATGGGTATTACTTGTTATTTAATATGTTTTAACATTGACGGACTCACTTGAGATGATTTCATGGCACTACAGGAACCAGAATGCAATGTGAATTGCCACGCCCACTGGGGCAGGATCTTGGAACTTAAAGTGTGCCATGACCACTGTCTTGTTATTTCAGGAACTAAAGCCATTGAAGAAGGGACCTGAGTTCCCGAAACGCGTCTGGCTCAGTGTGCATGCAGATGCCTTTGTTCTCCCTGCTGCCTGTTTGCAAGATGTTGCCATTAAAGATTTGAACCACTTACCTGCCGGCTGGCTTCCTTCCATTGGGGCTACCTTGTTGTTTGGATATATATATATATATATATATATATATATATATATATATATATACACACAAAGCACAATCTCTGCTCCCAAAGGAAAAGAGCAAGCACACAAAGATTGCAGGAATATGGCTTCTTTATTGTAATGGGCCTCCCACGACCCAGCTACCAGGAGAGACGCGTTTCGGCTGTAACGACAGCCTTTGTCAATCTGGTAAGCGCCATTTTTTTCTTTCTACATATAGTGTGGTACAGCTTCATAGAAAAGGTAAAAATACTGCATGCTAATACAAAGTAATATACATTACCTAATGCGTCTATATACTCTGCAATGTGTACACCACTACAAAAAATAGTATAGTAACATAGTATGGCTATTTGAATATTTTCAAAAAACTGCACCAATAGTTATTGATATTGCCAATACAAATACCCTTTCATACTGAATCTAAAACACCTTGCACAAAGAGCATACAGTATAAGAAAACATATTTCAAAAGATAAAACGAATTTCAATTTATTAAGACCACTACTCTTCTAGAATTAAAAAGATTAGCGCAAACCACCTCGGATAGCACTAATATATCAATTGGTATGTCAGTGTATGCAACATGAAGTTGACACGGGTTGCCTGAATTATTAAAATGTTGCTGCTTAACTCGCAAACGCCGAACAGCCTCGTTCTGATAACATTTTTTCTCAAATTGCATACCTTCCTCTATGGTTCAGATACGATGTAGAAAAAACATGCCAGTGTTTTCAGGACATACACAATACTGTGCACACCACCTGTACCACATTGGCCTCGCTGAATGTACTATTGCTTTCACTTCACTATAGTAGTAACTCGGAGGAGTCATGATCCCATAATTCATCATTGAAGCATCATCAGTTTGGACGTTACAAACATGAATTCACAGCATACCTTGCTATGTTTGTTACACATGGACAAGCTGTAAACATCGAAAGAAACTTATGCAGTATTTAGTCTTCTGAAATGCTCTACGGAAAATAAAACAACATCATATGCATACTGTTCCGCAGCAAATGAGCTTACAGAAAGCAGATACCAGGCATTCCAGTCCACATCACCGTATGAATGTCCAGCTGGATACATCACAAATATGTCCAACAGCCCAATGTTATTCAAAATGTGGGGTCGGGGGAGATCCTCACCAAAATATTAATATGCGCCGCAATCCTCACCAAACCAAAGCCAATGCTTATGTTGGTGGCCAGTCACCAAACCTCCCTCGGCATCCTGAGTGGGGCTGTAGTATGCATGGCGAAGCTTCGTCCCAGCGCTGAAAATCGGAAGATTTCCCCACGCTGAGTCTCCGTCTCTATATATATTACCTACTGGTGGTCGCCAGTAGGTAGTTATAGTTAGGAACTAGTTTCCATAGGAAAAGCGTTTCTTCTTTTGCCAATATCTTTGGCGCCATTTGACAAATCTTCGTGAAATTTTCAAAACTAATGGGCGCTTAGATCAACTCCTGTCTTGAAAGTTTCAGGTTGATTTGTCAAGCGGGGGCTGAGAAAAAAAGGGGGGGCCCAAAAACACGTTATCTCCATGTTAATTTCCATAGGAAACTGTTGACGCAACTACAGCCCGAACTGCTGAACGGAATAACACCAAATTTGGCAGAAAGGTAGCTCTTGGTCCAGAGTGCACTCTTTTTTTTAAATGGTGTAAATCCGTTCAGTAGTTTTGAAAATTAAATATTTACAGATATCTATATATTGATGCGAAGAATCTGCGAAACCTCCTGATGTCGGGCCGTGCAATCTGATTGGCGGCCAACAGTTCCAACCAGGAAGTGTTGGCAGCCATCTTGTGACTCAATTGAACCGAGTCACAAGAAAAAAGGTGGAAAAATGTGAAAATGGGACAGGGTAGAAACAACCTGACCCCCTAGGCCTGCTCAGGGGGTCCCCAAAAGTTTTGTTTTTTTAATCGGTGGGATTCGCATAGGGTCCACGAAACCCGCTGAATTTAAAAAACAAAAACAAAGCGCTGTCTCCTGCACTTCGTTTTCTTGAAGCCCCCGGGTGGGCCAGGTCCTTGGGGCAATGCTTAATCATGATGGGGGGGCCCCCACAGCCCTGGGGACTGCCACCTCCCCGGGGCTTATTCTTCAAAAAATGCGTGAGGGGGCTCCTACCCCCCCCACCCTGCCCCAAGGACCGCCACTTCCCCGGGGCTTTATTGATTAATTGGTGGGGTCTTGCGGGCCCCCAAGCCCTGCGGACCACCACCTCCCCGGGGATTTAAAAAAAAAATAGTGTGGGGGGGCTCCTGCCCCCCACACTGCACCGGAGACTGCCACCTCCCCGGGGCATTATTAATTAATTGGTGGTGGCCTCACGGGCCCCCCAAACCCCAGGGACTGCCACCTACCCGGGGCTACTTTTAAAAAATTAAGTGTGGGGCTAGAGCCCCCCTACACTGCTCTGGGGACCACCACCTCCCAGGGGCATACATCAATTAAGTGCAGGGGTCCGTTAGGACCCCCAGCCCCGAGGACCACCACCTCCCCAGGGCTGCACACAAGATGGAAGGGGGGCCGTGCAGCTGCCCTCCAGGAGCCCTCCTTGGCCCTGGGGACTGCTACCCTCCAGGGCTGGCTCCAGCAATGTCCTGTGGTGCCTACCCCTGGGACATTGCAGTTTGCTATGGCATGGAGGAAGCACTGCTCCCCCATCCCATAGCAAACAGTGTGCTCCACTTTGAAGAAGCGAGAGCAGGAAAACTGCTCTTGCTTCCATGAAGCGAAGCAGAATTGCTTTTGGGCAAAGGGAGCTGCATGTTAGCAGCTCCCTTTGCCCAAAAGCAATGCTGGCTCCCGCAGGAGGTGGGGAGCCGACAGGGACTGTGGGGGCATTGGGGCTCCCCCGCGGTCCCCAACCAGAGGCCAAGCCCTGGGGAATGGGGTCCCGGGGCCCAAAATGGCCTGGGAGGGGGGCCTCTAGGCCCCCTCCTTTTTAGTTTTTTAAAAGGAATGGCCTGGCCCCAGGGGGATGGGGTCCTCAGCGCCGAAAATGGCCCAGGAGGGGGCACTCGGCCCCCCTCCATTATTAAAATTTAATGCAAAAATGGACAGGCCCCAGGGGATGGGGTCCCCGGGGCCGAAATCTGCCTCAGGAGGGGGGCCGCGTGGCCCCATTCCTGTTTTATTTATTTATTTATTTTTAAATGGCTCAGGCCCTGGGGGATGGGGTCCCCAGGGCCCAAAAAGTATTAAGGGAAGGGGGCCACACATCCTCCCTTCTCAAAACAGGGCTAAAAAAACAGAAGCCGGCAACTCGCCGGAGACCCCGCCCCCTCCCTGCACGACTCTGCAAACGCGTCTCCTGTCCCGCTCTAGGTTGGGGGATGAAGTCCCCTTCAATGCTCAGTGTCCTTAGGGGTCAACTGGTCCACCAGGTACCTCCAGTAAGCCCAACACAGTGGGATTGCTGAGAGGTGGTTTTTACACCACTCTGCAAATACACCTCTTGGTGCACTGCTGGTAGGGCGATGAGGTCCTCTTGTCTCCTGAGGACTTCAGAACTAAAGTAGACCTCATCGCCCCACCAGCAGTGCGCCAGGAGGCCTGTTTGCAGAGTGGTGTAAAAAGGGGCATGGCATCCGACGATCTCTCAGCAATCCCACTGTGTGGGGCTTACTGGAGGTACCAGGTAGGCTAGTTGGCCCCCAGGGACCTGCAGGAGGCAAGGGGACTTCATCCCCCAACCAAGGGCGTACCAGGAGGCGTGTTTGCAGAGTGGTGGATAAAGGGGGACTGGCCTGTGTCCACCCCTCAGCAATCCCATTGTGTGGGGCTTACTGGAGGTAACAGGTAGGCTAGTTGGCCCCTAAGGACCCCCAGCAGCGATGGGACATCAATCCCCATCCAAGAACGCACCAGAAGTGCGTTTGCAGAGTGGTGGGCAAAGGGGACGTGGCCTGCTATGAGAATTTAGCAATCCTGCTGCATTGGACTTACTGGAGGTAATAGGAGGGGTAGTTGGCCCCCAAGGATGTCCTTTAGGGCCAACTACCCCTCCTGTTACCTCTAGTAAGTCCCACACAGTGGGATTGCTAAGAGGTCTTCGGAGGCCACGCCCCCCTTTCTCCACCACTCTGCAAACGCACCTCCTGGCACACTACTGGTTGGGGGGAGGAAGTCCACTTTACTCCTGAGGGACTTTGGTTGCCAAGTAGCCCTCCTGGTACCTCCTGTAAGTCCTACGCAGTGGAATTCCTGAGCGCTGGCCAGAGGCCCAGCCCTTTTTCTCCACAACTCTGCAAATGTGACTACTAGTTAAAGAAGCATTTGCAATGTAATAGGTCTTGCATTTGCAAGAGTTAGAGCTATTGGCGTTGTAAATTTAAAAGTTTTTTACTAATATTTTTTGGAGTGGAGTGGATGTACGTTGTGTGTAGTAGAATTATGTGGTATGTTGTGCAGTGAAATTATGTGGATAGAAAGTATGTGGTATTTAGTGTATAGGGATGAGGTAGTGTGGGATTATGTGTTATGGAGAGTAATTATGTGGTATGGTAGTCTGTGTTGTGGAGTGGTAACCTCAGGTTTAGTCTTCCTCGTTTCCATGAAAGGTAAACTATAAAGTCAATGAGACAAAAGAAATAAGGAACCACTGAGGAGCACTTCTAGACCTAGTCAGAGGTATGAGCAGGGCCACTTGAATTATGCAACTGTTCAGCTGCACCGATTTCCGTATAATTATACATTTTCTGCATTTGCCACATAATCCATCATCTGCTGCATAATCTGCAGATTTGAACAAAAAAAACCTTGTTTCTAGATCGAACGGCTCGAACGTTACCAAAAATGCAGTGACAAGTGTTACAGCGTGGTGGAAGGCCCTTTGCAAAGCTGGAATCGTCACCTGTTACTTATTGCTAAAAGTAGGTGTTAAACTGGTACTAATGGTGCGCAAACCACTCTTGCTTCTTTCTGTGCCTCTCCTGCCTATTTCTGCATTTCTCTTGCTTCTATCTGCACCTTTTTTCCTTTTTCTGTACTTCTCTTGCCTCTTTCTGCATATCTCTTCCTCTTTGTGTACCTCCCTTCTTTCTGTACCTCTCTTGCTTCTTTCTGCACCTCTCTTGCTTCTTTCTTCTGCACCTCTCTTGCCTCTTTCTGCACCTCTGTTGCTTCTTTCTGCACTTCTCTTGCCTCTTTCTGCACTTTTCTTGCCTCTTTCTGCACCTCCCTTGCTTCTTTCTACACTTCCCTTGCTTCTTTCTGCATATATCTTGCTTCTTTCTGTACCCCTTTTGCCTCTTTCTGCACCTCTGTTGCTTCTTTCTTCACTTCTCTTGCATCTTTCTGCACCTCTCTTGCTTCTTTCTGCACCCCTCTTCCCTCTTTCTGCACCTCTGTTGCCTGTTTCTGCACCTCTCTTGCCTGTTTCTGTACTTCTCTTGCCTCTTTCTGCACTTCTCTTGCCTCTTTCTGCACCCCTCTTGCCTCTTTCTGCACCTCTGTTGCTTTTCTGCACATATTTTGCTTCTTTCTGCACCTATTTCTTCTTTCTGCACCCCTCTTGCCTCTTTCTCCACCCCTCTTCCCTCTTTCTGCACCTCTCTTGCCTCTTTAAGTACCTCTCTTGCCTCTTTCTGCAGTTCTCTTGCCTCTTTCTGCACCTCTGTTGCTTCTTTCTGCAATTCTCTTGCCTCTTTCTACACCACTCTTGCCTCTTTCTGCACCTCTCTTGCCTGTTTCTGCAACTCTCTTGCCTCTTTCTGCAGTTCTCTTGCCTCCTTCTGCACGTCTGTTGTTTATTTCTGCACTCCTCTTGCCTCTTTCTGCACCCCTCTTGCCTCTTTCTGCAACTCTCTTGCCTCTTTCTGCACCCCGTTCCCTCTTTCTGCACCTCTCTTGCCTGTTTCTGCACCTCTCTTGCCTCTTTCTGCACGTCTGTTGCTTCTTTCTACTGTTCTCTTACCTCTTTCTGCATCTCTGTTGCTTCTTTCTGTACTTCTCTTGCCTCTTTCTGCACCCCTCCTGCCTCTTTCTTTTTATTTATTTATTTATTTTTAAAGTTTTATAGAGCGCGAACCAGACCCGTGAGGGTATCAGAGCGCTTTACAGGGTTGACGGTGGTATACAAAAGACTTAGGAGCTGAGGATACTATTGGGATACAGAGGGGTAGATACATAATATCGGAAAAACAAGCAGTCTCAAATCCCGGATACATTTGGGATAAAAACAGGTAGATTCATTATACAAGAAAATAAGCAGTCTCAACTCCCGGGTGGGATTCCCAGAAAGGCCGGGAAGGTATCATCAGGAAAAGCCATGGATAATGCCGTAATGGTGGGTGGAACAAGGTCGTTGAGGTGATTGTAATGCGATCGTTAGGCGAGGAATTTGCCCATTAGGAAAATGTTGGTCTCCTTTTTGAAGCATGCCAAAGACGACAGTCTTCTGATGGTGGGCGGGAGAGAGTTCCATATTCTTGGAGCGGCCCCAGAGAGGCCCGATTGTAGGTTTTCTTTTCCGGAAGCGAGCTGGTTGGAGCAAAAGGTCTCTGGCAGACCGGGAGTTTCTGGCTCCTCCGGATATCACGAGTTTCTGGGCGAGGAATGCAGGGGAATTGGAATATAGAGCCTTGTGAGTAATGCAGGCCATCTTAAGTTAGATTCTGGCCTCGAGAGGAAGCCAGTTCAGAGCTTTAAGGTGGGGAGAGATGTGGCCGAATTTCTTTGAACCGGTTAGGAGTCTGGCGGCAGTGTTAACGCAGGCTTTCAGTGGGGCCAGAGAGTTCTTGGGCAGACCTGCGAGAGTAGGGCATCCATATTCTAGTCTGGAGATAACTAGTGCCTGGATTGCCGTTTTTAGGTCGGGAGTGTCGAGGAAGGGTTTCAGGTTTCTTAGGTAACTCAGGTGATATCTGGCAGTTTTGGCCATCGAGTTGATATGGGCACGCATGTTCAAGCTGCCGACTAGAGTTATTCCAAGGGATTTAGCAGAGTCCACAATGGTAGGAGGGCAGTTTAGCGCTGTGATAGCCTTGATCCATTCCTGGATGTCTGGATTGGTTTTGGGTGGGGAGATAAGAAGAAACTCAGTTTGAGCTGGTTAGAGGAATGTCCTTAGGAGAAGAGATTTTAATGTAGATCTGTGTGTCATCGGCATACATGTGGTAGGAGATATTGGCGGTGCGTAGCACCTCTGTGTTCGGTTCAAGGTAAAGATTGAAGAGGGTAGGGGACAGGGTTGAGCCTTGGGGGACTCCCACCATGATCGGAGAGGGAGTGGATAGGTTGCCGTTGATTAGGACTCTCTGTGAGCGATTCTGGAGGAAGGACCTAAACCATTCAAGAACGGTGCCATCCAAACCCATCCTGAGTTTGAGGCGTTCAAGGAGTGTTTCGTGGTTAACCGTATCGAAAGCCGAGGATAGGTCGATGAGGATAAGGAGACAGGTTTTGCCTTGGTCCAGGGCTTGGAGGGCATCATCCACGATGTGGAGGAGGGTGGTTTCAGTGCTGTGACCAGGTCTGAACCCGGATTGGAAGTCGTCTAGTAAGTGAAAGTTGGTGATGTGTAGGCTCAGCTGCTGTTGCACACATTTCTCCAGAACTTTGGCTAGGAGTGGGATGTTGGATATAGGTCTATAGTTGTCAGGGGAGGTAGGATCCAGCGTAGGTTTTTTTAAGATGGGGGTGACTTGGCCGGCTTTAAGAGAGTCAGGTATCGATCCCTGTAGGATGGAAGCATTGATTATTGCAGTCCAGGAAGGGATGATAGCCTGAAAGGCGGTGGCTAGGCAGTTAGAGGGGCGAGGATCATTAAAGTGATTGTTCGGGTTTAAGGAGGATAGAATTTTCGAGACAGAGTGTTCGACATAGACTTTAAAGTTGGACCAGTGAGCTTGGTTTTTGGGTGAAGACTGGGAGGGCAGCACAGAGGGAGGAGGTAGAGCCGACAGAGTTTGGGAGAAAGTTGCGGATTTAGATTTGCTTCCTAGGGCAGAGACTTTGTCGCAGAAGAAGGAGGAAAATTCCTCGCAAGATATTAGTGATTTAGGGGTTTCCTTGGAGGTTTTTGCTAGTTTGTTGGATTGGTGTTTGACCAAATCGAATAGCGTGCGAGGTCTATTCTTGGCGTTCTCTAGTTCAGTTCTGAAGAATTCTTTTTTCAAGTTGAGGATTTTCCTATTGTAGGCATTTCTGGCCTGGCGGAGAAGTTTTAGATGGGCTGCTGACGGGTGCTGTTTCCAGTTACGTTCTGTCTGCCGAAGGGATCTCCTCTCCTTGTTAAAGGATTCGTTGAACCAGGGATTCCTGTCTTTGATCTGGGTTCTTTTGAGTTTTAGCGGAGCAAGGTCATCGAGAATGTCAGATATAGTAGAGGAATAATGTTCCGTGAGGCTGTTGACCAAGGTGAGATGAGGGGGGGGAGGTCAGTCTCACAGCGCGCAGCCAATTTCCCGTGATCTAGGTTCTTGGTGTCTCTAACCCATCGTTTGGGGATCAAGGGTTGAGGTCTCCATGTCTTGTGGGTGCCAGGCAGAAGGAAGGTGATAGCGTGATGGTCAGACCAATCACATGGGTCTATAGAGATAAGTTTGACCGCTGCTTCCTTAGCGATGATCCAGTCTAGAATGGCGCCTTTCGAGTGAGTAGGGAGTGCGCAGGCTTGGGTAAGGGCTTGGTCAGCCAGGAAGTCTCTGATGGCATTGACCTGAGGGTCCTTGGGGTAGTTCCAGTGCAAGTTGAAATCGCCAAGGAAAATGTCATTAGAGTTAGGGGAAGCCTTAGCTGTGATGATTTCCATGAGGTGGTCAGTGAAGGTGTCATTCTTGCCTGGGGGGTGGTAAAAGATATGTAGTCTGCACAGTTGGGTGGTGTTGTTGCAAATGGAGAGTGCAAGGTATTCGCAGGAGTCTGTAGGATCAGCCAGAAGCTCAGTAACAAGTAGGTTAGAGCGGTAGATGCAGGCAATGCCTCCTCCTTTTTTTTTGATTGCCTGTCCAGCCTTACGATGTTGTAATTGGGCGGGACTAAGAGGTCTAGGCAGGGCGATGAGGATTCGTTGAGCCAAGATTCAGTCAAGATCGCTAAGTCTGAATTTTGGCTCAGGATGAGAACGGCGACATCCGAGGCATGCTTGACTGCTGAGCGGCAGTTAATTAGGAGGCCGGATAGATGGGGGTCGGAGTGTGTGTCGTGGGTAGGGGCAGAGATGGGTACTAGCGCTACTAGGTTACTATTGACCACTTGTAGGAGAGTAGGATCTGCCTCTTATGTTGCCCCCACTTTTTTTCTGATGTTTACACTGGTTTCTGGCTATAGTCTGGCTGGGACCCTGCCAATCAGGGCCCCAGCCTCTCTGTTCTCTCTAAACGACTTGGAGTGCACTCTAGGTGCACTAGTGATTGGATACTGTGGTACCTTATGAGTCCCTAGTATATGGTACCTTAGGTACCAAGGGCATAGGTACTTCACAGGCCTACCAGGGGCTGAAGCATGTATTATGCCACCCCTGGGAAGCAGACTAAATCTGACACCACAGGCGTGCTACTGTAGCCTGGGTGAGAAGGTGCAAGCACCCCTCACTGAGATATAGGTCTCCTATATCTCTCATGACACACACATTTAAACCTATCAAGTCACTCCTAAGGCAGGCCCTATCAATCCTGAGGGCAGGGTGCTTGGTTCCTATGTGAGAGGGTGCCTCTGCCTGAGCAGGGCCCCTCTGCAGCATCTCAGAGTACATTCTCTGAGGCTGTTTGTGAATGCAGCCAAACCATATACTCTTAAGTGCATTATATCCTCGCGGTAAATGCTAACTTTGGAATGGCTGCATCGAAAACATGTCGTGTTTGGTGTCAAACACTCTTGGAATCACTACCCCCACACCAGTATCTGGCGGTGGGAGTATGAATCCACCCTTCTAGAGGGATAGACATGTACCTACTGTGGAAACGCGGTAGAATCCCTGAAGAGCCCTGGCATCACAAAATGGATGCCACCAGTCACAGACACTGGGCTGCCCTCCTGCTGATGACCGACACTCGCAGTGGAGGAGGCCCAACAATAGATATCCTGTCCCAAGGGGGTGTGACCACCTCCCAGACAGGGTTTAGTGTATTGGGGCTGGGTGGGTGCACTCCTAGAGTGCTTTGAAGTCCTGCACTGGGGGAGCAGAAGGCTCCTCTGTGCATACCCCAGTTCAAACCGGCTCAGGGGCTACCTGCCCCTGCTCTGGCGCAAAACTGGACAAAGGGAAGTGGGTGTAGCCACCCACTCCCCTGACCCTCCCATAGGTGGGGTCATAGAGCTAGTCCCTCCCTTCTTTCTAGTATAAGAGGGGGAACCTGTGCATTGCAACCTAGATACCCCTGGATGATGCTCTTAAGAAGAATCCTGGACCTTCGACGTTCCACTACCTCTGGAAGACTGAAGAATCTCCCTTGGAGTCAAGGAGTGACTCCCCTGCTTGGCAGGCACCAAAAACTACAATGACGTTCGCAAACTACACCGCTCCCGCCGGAGCCCAAAGTCCCTGCAACCCAGAAAGAGGATTTCCTGACTTCTCGAAGACCATCGTGAGTCCCCAGCGAAGCTGAGGAAAGTGGACCCCACGAGAGATGAGGAACCGCAGACCCTGGGTACCGTGCACTATTATCTAGTGCAACCCCTTCACGATGTTCTACGAACTTGTGCTTTAGACCACGTGTGGTCCCAGCCTCTATCAGAGATTCCTCCCGAATTCAGAGGCCTACCCCATCCCGAGTGACAGTGGGCCCCTGTTGAGTGGGTCCTCCTGAGGCATCTTTGCGATCCCTTGTTAGCCGGCTTGTGGGTCCCCAGAAGACCTTTCAACAAAACCAAAGGGCTCCCCTGGTTGCTCCAGGCCCGCCCTGACCTACCCTTGCTGGGTAAGTCCCCCAGACCTTGCTGATCTGCACCATTGACTTTTCCTCATCTCCACGAGACTTGCTGCTACCAAGGCTTGTTGGCTCCAATCGAGTCACCGACAACTCAGTAAGCTGCAGACGTTGTGGGACACACCGTATCCAGCTCCTGGTCATCATCGACGCCGCCTGGACCACGTGGTCGAAGAGTCAAGGCACCCGTGAACGACCCGAAGCTGTCGACGACGGTGGGCATTCATCTTCCTTGCCCAGAGTCACTGCCAAGTGACTGTGAACACTGTCCCCTCTGCTTTAAGGTCTTCCTCCTTCCGAATCCAGGCTTGGATTCCAACAGACCCTTCTTCTGTCGTCGCAAGCAGCAAGTCCTCACTGGCTCCCATTGAAAACGACGCCGCGACCCGACACCAAAGGACACCTATGCACCCGGCTCCCCTGGGTGAGGTAACTTCAGCACTACGGTGCTCCTGTGGGTGTGGGCCCTAGAACTACTTACCCTGTAAGTGGCTTGCTTGTAGCTGCCCTAAAAGTGCCCTAAAACTCCTATTTTCCCCGTGCGATTCTCGCACTGACTCGTACAGGGCTCGCGTCTGTGTTAGACACATCGCATCCAACTCCCTTGTAACTCTATCAGTATCCGCGTCCTTCGACTCGTACTGACCGATCGGTGTGTTCGCCTCGAACACGCCAGGGACCTGTAACATTGATAACTCAATCGGGTTCTCTCGCATAGACTCGTACAGGACTCGCACCAGTGTCTGAACACCGTGTCCATCCCCTGTGGGTCTCCTACAACTACCTGGGGTGGTTCTTTGGGCTCCCTCGATTCTATGTGCTCTAGACCACGGTCTAGCCAAGATAAGATTGTGATATTTACCTGTGCTAACTTATTTTGATAAAACATTGACTTGTACATATGTTCCTGACTTCTAATCTCATAAAGAGATTAGTAGAGAGTTGTTTAATAATAAATACATATATATTTGATATATATACCTGTGTGGTGTCTTTTCATTTGGTGATTCAAGAGATTGTGTGGTAAAACAAGCTGCTTTACATTCCTCCAAGACTTAGCCTGAAGGCTGCTCTCCACAGCTACCACTAGGATAGCTTTCTATAAAGGTTGATCTTAAACCTACCTACCATAAGAGTCGAATTGTACTGGTGCAAGGTGTCCACTTTAACTAGTGAACAGCATATACCAGGCCAACTTCTCACATTGGTGGCAGCGTGTGGGATTCCAGCTTGCTATTGTTTTACCAGAAAATCTCTATTTGAATTACTAACTGAAACCACTATAGGTACTCAAGGTACATATAAAGTCAAGCTTAGTATCAATAAGTTCTACTGAACTTAGAGCTGTGTGCCAAGGGATAGCACACCCTTTCTACAGCTCAAGCTAGGATCAGTAGGCCACAAACTAGTGTAGGTAGTACAACACTGCACAACACTAGAATGTCCTTAAGGGATGGACCCAGTGGATCCACCCAGCTTCAGTATAAGGACATGACTTTCTTTGACTTGAAAGCCATGTGTGCTGAGAGGCACCTGAAGATAGGACAGAGTCCCTCCACACTACACCTGATAGATCTGCTGACAGCAGATGATCTTAGATTAGCTCTAGGAGCTAATGGGTCTGAATCAGGGGGTGGGTCAATTACAGTGTCTGGGTCAGATGATGAACATCAAGTTGACCAAGACTCTGTGATTGAAGGGCCAGGACCCAAGGGGTCTGAAAAGGACAGAGGAATTCTCCCTAAGAGAACTGACACAGTGGAGGAGAGGCATAGGTCCCTTTCTAGGAACTCTGACCGCTCCTATCACTCTGGCAGAGAATTTGTCCACCAGAGGAACTCCTACTTCCCAAGAAGAGAGACCTCCTCTGAAAGACTGTGCAAGTATGAGGAAGCAAGATTTGCCCTCAAAACCAAGCAGTTAGCATTAGATAAATAAGCCTTTGAGCTCCAGAGAGCTTCTAGAAAAGAGGGGTTAGAACCCCCTGGTGGCAGAAGCAGTGTCCCTAGAGGCAGAGAATATATTCCAGACCATAGGAACCTGAGCAAGGTTGTTCCTCCCTACCAGAGTGGGGCTGATATCCATAAGTGGATAACTGCTATGGAAAGGGCCTGTAGAGTACAACAGGTCCCCCAAAAGCAGTGGGCAGCAATCTTGTGGCTCTCCTTTTCAGATAAAGGTAGAGACAAGCTCCTCACTGTTAGAGAAGAGGATGCTGATGACTATGAAGTCCTGAAGAGTGCACTGATAGATGGGTTTGGCTTAACCACTGAGCAGTACAGGTTGAAGTTCAGAGACACCCAGAAGGCACAGACTCAGGACTGGACTGACTTTGTAGATTGTGCAACCAAGGCTCTGGAGGGTTGGCTGGTTGGCAGTAGGGTTACTGATTTCAAGGGATTGTATAATCTAATGATGAGAGAACAGATCCTTAATAATTGCCAGAACCAGTTGTTGCATCAATACCTGGTGGACTCCGATCTGACCTCTCCCCAAGAATTGGGAAAGAAGGCAGACAAGTGGGTCAGAACCAGGGTGAGGCAGAAAACCCAGAACCAAGGGGGTGACACAAAGAAGCAGGATTCTAAGGGCTCTGAGAAAAGTGGGGATAAGTCAAAAGACCAGAAGTCTTCACAAGGGCCCCAAAAATCTGCATCTGGTGGGGAGTCACAATCCAACAAGGGAAAAGGCCAAAAGAAGCCCTGGTGCAAATTCTGTAAACAGAAAGGGCACTGGACTTCTGATTGTACCAAGTCCAAAGACCAAACCACCACCACTCCTGCCCCTAAGGCAACTGTTCCCCCTAGTTCAGCTACTGGTGGAGGTGGTACTCAGAATAAGGGTGTAGTAGGGTTGACCCTGGGTTCTGAAGTGGACTCTGGCCTAGTCAGAGTACCCACTCAGGCAATGCTGATTTGTGATGGAGACATTGACATGTCCTTCCTAGTAAGCCCCAGTAACCTGGGCAAATACAAACAGCAGCCTGTAATCAATGGCAAACAGGCTTTGGCATTTAGGGACACAGGTGCTAGTGTCACCATGGTGGCAGAGGATCTTGTGGACCCTGGACAGATCATCCTGGGTGAAATGTACCAGGGGACCAATGCAAGCAACACCAGGACCAACCATAGTCTGGCAGTTGTGAATTTCTCCTGGGGAGGGGTAACTGGCCTCAAGAAGGTTGTAGTCAGTGCAGACCTCCCTGTAGAATGTCTATTGGGCAATGATCTAGAAACTTCAGCCTGGTCTGAAGTAGAGTTATGGACTCATGCTGAGATGTTGGGCATCCCTGCAGAGGTATTTGCTGTGACCAGGTCACAAGCCAAAATGCATGACACTGAACAAGCTCTGGATCCTGAAATTATGGACCAGGTGCTTCCCAAGAAGAGGAGCAGTAGGGTTAAGGCAGTGCCTTCCCTCTGTCTCAGATCACAGATTCCCCTCTTGAGGGAGGAGAAGCAGATCCTGAAGAAGGAACTGCCCCAGAGGGACTTGAACCTGATCAGGTTGAGTTCTTGGGGGCAGGGGGCCCTTCTAGGGAAGATCTGAGGAAGGAGCAACAGTGCTGCCCCTCTCTTGAACCCCTCAGACAGCAGGCTGCTGCTGAGGCTGCTGGGAGTGCTAGTGGGTCCCATAAAGTTTATTGGGATGAGGGACTCCTATATTCTGAAGGTAGAGATCCAGCCCCTGGAGCCACCAGGAGGTTGGTAATACCTCAGAAGTTTAGGGGGTTCCTCTTGACCCTAGCACATGACATCCCTTTGGCAGGTCACTTGGGCCAAAACAAGACCTGGGACAGGCTTGTTCCACATTTTCATTGGCCACATATGTCAGAGGACACAAAGGAGTTTTGTCGCTCCTGTGTCACATGCCAAGCCAGTGGCAAGGCAGGTGGCACAACAAAGGCCCCCTGATACCACTACCTGTGGTGGGGGTACCCTTTGAAAGGGTAGGGATTGACATTGTTGGTCCCCTTGACCCTCAAACTGCATCTGGGCACAGATTTATCCTGGTGGTAGTGGATCATGCCACCAGGTACCCAGAGGCAATTCCCTGAGGACCACCACAGCCCCTGTGGTGGCAAGAGCCCTCATTGGAGTTTTCTCCAGAGTGGGTTTCCCAAAGGAGGTCATCTCTGACAGAGGTACCAACTTCATGTCAGGATATTTGAAAGCAATGTGGAAGGAGTGTGGGGTAACTTACAAGTTCACCACCCCCTATCACCCACAATGCAATGGATTGGTTGAACAAAACCCTGAAGGGAATGATTAAAGGACTCCCAGAGAAGCTTAGGCGGAAATGAGACCTTCTTCTTCCCTGCCTGTTGTTTGCATACAGAGAAGTTCCACAGAAGGGGGTTGGTTACAGCCCATTTGAGCTTCTGTTTGAGGTCCATTATGTTTGGTAAGAGAGGGCTGGGAGTTACCTCTCAAGCCCCCAAACAGGATGTGATGGACTATGTACTTGGTCTCCGCTCCAGGATGGCTGAATACATGAAAAAGGCAACCAAAAACCTGGAGGCCAGCCAAGAATTACAAAAAGCTTGGCATGACCAAAGGCTGTGCTGACTGTGTACCAGCCAGGACAGAAAGTGTGGGTGTTGGAGCCTGTGGCCCCAGCAGCCCTCCAAGACAAATGGAGTGGCCCCCATACAATAGTTGAGCAAAAGGGAGAAGTCACCTATCTGGTGAATCTTGGAACTCCCAGGAGCCCCCTGAGGGTGCTCCATGTCAACAGATTGAAACCATATGTTGACAGGGCTGACATGGGCTTGCTCATGGCAACTGATGAGGAACAGGAGGAGGAGAGTGACCCTCTCCCTGACCTGCTCTCGCAGAACCCTGATGATGGGTCAGTAGATGGTGTTGCTTTGGCAAGCAGCCTCACTGACCATCAGCAAACTGAGTGCAGACAAGTTCTGCAGCAGTACAGACATATGTTTAGCCTGACCCCTAGTCAGACTACCTGGTGCACCCATGAGGTGGACACTGGAGACAGTCTGCCTGTCAAGAGTAAAATCTACAGGCAACCTGACCATGTCAGGGACTGTATCAGGACTGAAGTCCAGAAAATGTTGGAGTTAGGTGTGATTGAGCCTTCAGATAGCCCTTGGGCTAGCCCAGTAGTCCTAGTACCCAAGCCTCATACCCAGGGTGGTAAGAAAGAAATGAGGTTTTGTGTAGACTACAGAGGCCTCAATGCAGTCACTAGGACTGATGCCTATCCCATACCAAGGGCAGATGAGCTGATTGATACTTTGGCCTCAGCCAAGTATCTAAGTACATTTGACCTAACAGCTGGCTACTGGCAGATCAGATTAGCTGATGATGCAAAAGCCAAAACAGCATTTTCGACCCCTGGTGGGCACTACCACTTTGTGGTGATGCCCTTTGGATTGAAAAATGCACCTGCCACTTTTCAGAGGTTGGTGAACAAAGTTCTGGCAGGGATGGAAACTTATTGCTCAGCTTATCTAGATGATATTGCTGTCTTTAGTTCCTCCTGGCAGGATCACCTGGTCCACCTCAGAAATGTTTTGGAGGCTCTGCAGAAAGCAGGCCTCACTATCAAGGCCACTAAGTGCCAGATAGGGCAGAGTCAGGTTGTGTACCTGGGCCACCTTGTAGGTGGAGGCCAGGTTCAGCCTCTACAGAGCAAGATCCAAACCATAATGGAATGGGTTGCTCCAATCACCCAGACACAGGTGAGAGCCTTCTTAGGCCTGACTGGGTACTATAGGAGGTTTGTGAAGGGATATGGATCTATAGTGACCCCCTTGAATGATCTAACCTCAAAGAAAATGCCAAAAAGGTTCAGTGGACAGCTAGCTGTCAGAAGGCATTTGAAGACCTAAAGCAGGCCATGTGCACTGCCCCCATCTTACAGAGTCCAGACTACACCAAAAAGTTCATTGTCCAAACAGATGCTTCTGAGCTGGGTGTGGGAGCTGTACTGTCTCAACTGAATGATGAAGGTCAAGACCAGCCAGTAGCTTTCATTAGCAGAAGGCTGACCCCTAGAGAGAAACGTTGGTCAGCTATAGAGAGGGAGGCCTTTGCTGTGGTGTGGGCCCTGAAGAAGCTGAGGCCATACTTGTTTGGCACTCACTTCATAGTTCAGACTGACCACAAGCCCCTCCTATGGCTTAAACAAATGAAAGGAGAAAACCCAAAACTTTTGAGGTGGTCCATTTCCCTACAGGGGATGGACTATACAGTGGAACATAGGCCTGGGACCCAACATGCCAATGCAGATGGACTCTCAAGGTATTTCCACTTAGAGCACGAAGACTCAACTGGTCAAGGTTAGTTTAGTGTCCCTGCGTTTGGGGGGTTGTGTAGGAGAGTAGGATCTGCCTCTTATGTTGCCCCCACTTTTTTTCTGATGTTTACACTGGTTTCTGGCTATAGTCTGGCTGGGACCCTGCCAATCAGGGCCCCAGCCTCTCTGTTCTCTCTAACGACTTGGAGTGCACTCTAGGTGCACTAGTGATTGGATACTGTGGTACCTTATGAGTCCCTAGTATATGGTACCTTAGGTACCAAGGGCATAGGTACTTCACAGGCCTACCAGGGGCTGAAGCATGTATTATGCCACCCCTGGGAAGCAGACTAAATCTGACACCACAGGCCTGCTACTGCAGCCTGGGTGAGGAGGTGCAAGCACCCCTCACTGAGATATAGGCTCCCTATATCTCTACTGCTACACACATTTAAACCTATCAGTCACCCCTAAGGCAGGCCCTATCAATCCTGAGGGCAGGGTGCTTGGTTCCTATGTGAGAGGGTGCCTCTGCCTGAGCAGGGCCCCTCTGCAGCTCTCAGAGTCCATTCTCTGGGGCTGTTTGTGAATGCAGCCAAACCATATACTCTTAAGTGCATTATATCCTCGCGGTAAATGCTAACTTTGGAATGGCTGCATCAAAACATGTCGTGTTTGGTGTCAAACACTTTGGAATCACTACCCCCACACCAGTAACTGGTGTGGGAGTATGCATCCCACCCTTCTAGAGGGATAGACATGTACCTACTGTGGAAACGCGGTAGAATCCCGAAGAGCCCTGGCATCACAAAATGGATGCCACCAGTCACAGACACTGGGCTGCCCTCCTGCTGATGACCGACACTCGCAGTGGAGGAGGCCCAACAATAGATATCCTGTCCCAAGGGGGTGTGACCACCTCCCAGACAGGGTTTAGTGTATTGGGGCTGGGTGGGTGCACTCCTAGAGTGCTTTGAAGTCCTGCACTGGGGAGCAGAAGGCTCCTCTGTGCATACCCCAGTTCAAACCGGCTCAGGGGCTACCTGCCCCTGCTCTGGCGTAAAACTGGACAAAGGGAAGTGGGTGTAGCCACCCACTCCCCTGACCCTCCCATAGGTGGGGTCATAGAGCTAGTCCCTCCCTTCTTTCTAGTATAAGAGGGGGAACCTGTGCATTGCAACCTAGATACCCCTGGACGACGCTCTTAAAAAGAATCCTGGACCTTCGACGTTCCACTACCTCTGGAAGACTGAAGAATCTCCCTTGGAGTCAAGGAGTGACTCCCCTGCTTGGCAGGCACCAAAAACTACAATGACAGTCGCAAACTATGCCGCTCCCGCTGGAGCCCGAAGTCCCTGCAGCCCAGGAAGAGGATTTCCTGACTTCTCCAAGGCCATCGTGAGTCCCCAGCGAAGCTGAGGCAAGTGGACCCCACGAGCAGCGAGGAACCGCAGCCCCTGGGTACCGTGCACTATTGTCAAGTGCAACCCCTTCACGATGTTCTACGAACTTGTGCTTTGGACCACAGTGTGGTCCCAGCCTCTAGCAAAGATCCCTCCCGAATTCAGAGGCCTACACCGTCCCGAGTGACCGTGGGCCCCTGTTGAGTGGATGCTCCTGAGGCGTCTTTGCGATCCCTTGCCAGCCGGCTTGTGGGTCCCCAGAAGACTTTCCAACAAAACCAAAGGGCTCCCCTGGTTGCTTTAGGCCCGCCCTGACCTACCCTTGCTGGGTAAGTCCCCCAGACCTTGCTGGTCTGCACCATTGACTTTTCCTCATCTCCACGAGACTTGCTGCTACCAAGTCTTGTTGGCTCCAATAGAGTCGCCGACACCTCAGTAAGCTGCAGACGTCGTGGGAAACACCGAATCCAGCTCCTGGTCATCATCGACGCCGCCTGGACCACGTGGTCGAAGAGTCAAGGCACCCGTGAACGACCCAAAGCTGTCGACGACGGTGGGCATTCATCTTCCTTGCCCAGAGTCCCTGCCAAGTGACTGTGAACACTGTCCCCTCTGCTTTCAGGTCTTCCTCCTTCCGAATCCAGGCTTGGATTCCAACGGACCCTTCTTCTGTCGTCGCAAGCAGCAAGTCTTCACTGGCTCCCATTGAAAACGACGCCGCGACCCGACACCAAAGGACACCTATGCACCCGGCTCCCCTGGGTGAGGTAACTTCAGCACTACGGTGCTCCTGTGGGTGTGGGCCCTAGAACTACTTACCCTGTAAGTGGCTTGCTTGTAGCTACCCTAGAAGTGCCCTAAAACTCCTATTTTCCCCGTGCGATTCTCGCACTGGCTCGATACAGGGCTCGCGTCTGTGTTAGACACATCGCGTCCAACTCCCTTGTAACTCTATCAGTATCCGCGTCCTTCGACTCGTACTGACCGATCGGTGTGTTCGCCTCGAACACGCCAGGGACCTGTAACATTGATAACTCAATCGCGTTCTCTCGCATAGACTCGTACAGGACTCGCACCAGTGTCTGAACACCGCGTCCGTCCCTGTGGGTCTCCTACAACTACCTGGGGTGGTTCTTTGGGGTCCCTCGATTCTATGTGCTCTAGACCATGGTCTAGCCAAGATAAGATTGTGATATTTACTTGTGCTAACTTATTTTGATAAAACATTGACTTGTACATATGTTCCTGACTTCTAATCTCATAAAGAGATTAGTAGAGAGTTGTTTAATAATAAATACATATATATTTGATATATATACCTGTGTGGTGTCTTTTCATTTGGTGATTCAAGAGATTGTGTGGTAAAACAAGCTGCTTTACATTCCTCCAAGACTTAGCCTGAAGGCTGCTCTCCACAGCTACCACTAGGATAGCTTTCGATAAAGGTTGTCTTAAACCTACCTACCATAAGAGTCGAATTGTACTGGTGCAAGGTGTCCACTTTAACTAGTGAACAGCATATACCAGGCCAACTTCTCACACCACTCCTCTGTTGCGGAGGGTAGCTGATCTGTTGGGGTTGGATAGGGTGTTCGTCACTCGGGTCTGAAGGGCATGGGGTTGTCAGGGCAGATTCGTAGCTAGAGAGGAGGGCTACAACTTCTTCCTCCGTAAGGTCTAGAGGGCAAGGCGTGATAGGGGTAGGATTGTAGGTAAGGAGGAGGGCCAGAACTTCCTCCTCCGAGAGGTGGCAAGGCTGCTTGTGGGGGCGCAGGTGTCTCAGGGATAGCGGTAATGGGTGAAGGAGGGGCTCGGAGTAAGGGGGTGGGTAGAGTTCTGCGAGAGCCTGAGATTCAAGAAAGAGCATTCGGTGAGGTGCAGGAGGTTCATTAGATCCAGAATGGAGTTGTGGATGCTCAGGGTTAGTTCGGTGGCTCTGCGGTGGAGAGTATCAATATCCCTATAAGAGGGAAGCACTTGCGGGCAGGGTGCTGATGGTATGGGAGCGATTCTGATGGAGTGTGCTGGTAGCCTAGTGGTGCGGCTAAGATGACCAGTGTCGTGAGCCCTTGCAGGAGTTTCAATAACCATATGGGAGGGGAAATTTTGCGGGCAGGAGGTTATGGGTTTGGGGACGCTTCTGTTGGCATGTACTGGTAGCATGGTAGAGGGGCTATGACGGCTAGAGGCGTGAGCCCTAGGGGGAGTTTCAGTAGCCATAGGAGAGTGGGGAGCTTGCAGGCCTGAGGTCAGTGGTATAGGCATGCAGCTGTTGGTATGCCCTGGTGGCATGGTAGTGGGGCTAGGTCGACCAATGACATGATCCCTAGCACGGGAGGTTTGTGAAAGGCTAGGCACCCTTGGCGGATTGGGCAAGGGGTGTTGCGGGGGAGCGTGGATAGAGGAGGGTCGTGCACATATTTTTTAAGGCGGGTGAAGAGGTCCGCGAATTTAGTGAGGTCTTTGGGTGGAGCTTGTATCAGGATGATGCCGTTTTTGTATAGAGTGATAGTGAGGTCAGCACGCAGGTTTGCAGATGGTGCGATCGTGAGTTTATTGTCGTATGGGATGTTTCTGGCTTCGTGTACCTTAAGGAGGTTCGAGAAGGCTTTACGCCATAGGGACGTTTTTCTGGAGTAGAAGATGAGGTCATTAATGACTGTGCCCTTGTCCGTGCTGAATCTCAGGTCGGAGACCAGGGTCTCGGGGTGACTTTTCAGGATGGAGTGTTTCAAGGATTTCGTGGCGGTCTTGGAGAGATTAGGAGGATAGACAACGGTGTAGTAGTTCTCGCCCGTGGGGGTCAGGCAGGGCCCTGCCATGTTGGGGAAAGTGGGGAAACTCCCACCCAGGAGGTCTGTTAAGAATAGTGAAATATAAAGGTGGAGACCCCAACACGTCTGACCTATGAGCTAGGCCTACCTAAAGCGTGTGCTAAAGTGCCATGGTGACTTGTCCCATCTTAAATGATCTGCAGTAATGCAATTGCAAACTACAATTTCTGCACCTCTGTTCGTTCTACTACACTTCTCTTGCTTCTTTCTGCAACTCTATTATAAATTTCTGCACCCCTCTTGCCTCTTTCTGCACCCCTCTTCCCTATTTCTGTTCCTCTCTTGCCTCTGTCTGCACACCTGTTGCCTCTTTCTGCACCTCACTTGCTTCATTCTGCACCACTCTTGCCTCTTTCAGCACCCCTCTTCCCTCTTTCTGCAACTCTCTTGCCTCTTTCTGCACCCGTTCCCTCTTTCTGCACATCTCTTGTCTGTTTCTGCACCTCTCTTGCCTCTTTCTGCACTACTCTTGCCTCTTTCTGCACCTCTCTTGCCTCTTTCTGCACTTTTATTGCCTCTTTCAGCACCCCTCTTGCTTCTTTCTACACCCCTCTTGCCTCATTCTGTACCCCTCTTCCCTCTTTCTGCACCTCTCTTGCCTCCTTCTAGACCTCTCTTGCCTCTTTCTACTGTTCTCTTGAATCTTTCTACATCTCTGTTGCTTCTTTCTGTACTTCTCTTGCCTCTTTCTCCACCCCTCCTGCCTCTTTCTGCACCTCTGTTCGTTCTACTGCACTTCTCTTGCTTCTTTCTGCAACTCTCTTATAAATTTCTGCACCCCTCTTGCTTCTTTCTGCACCCCTCTTCCCTCTTTCTGCACCTCTCTTGCCTCTTTAAGTACCTCTCTTGCCTCTTTCTGCAATTCTCTTGCCTCTTTCTAAACCACTCTTGCTTCTTTCTGCACCTCTCTTGCTTCTTTCTGCACCCCTCTTCCCTCTTTCTGCACTCCTCTTCCCTCTTTCTGCACCTTGGTTGCCTGTTTCTGCACCTCTCTTGCCTGTTTCTGAACTTCTCTTGCCTCTTTCTGCACTTCTCTTGCCTCTTTCTGCATTTCTGTTGCTTCTTTCTGTACTTCTCTTGCCTCTTTCTGCACCCCTCTTGCCTCTTTCTGCACCTCTGTTGCTTCTTTCTGCACATCTCTTGCTTCTTTCTGCACCTATTTCTTCTTTCTGCACCCCTCTTGCCTTTTTCTCCACCCCTCTTCCCTCTTTCTGCACCTCTCTTGCCTCTTTAAGTACCTCTCTTGCCACTTTCTGCAGTTCTCTTGGCTCTTTCTGCACCTCTGTTGCTTCTTTCTGCAATTCTCTTGCCTCTTTCTACACCACTCTTGCCTCTTTCTGCACCTCTCTTGCCTGTTTCTGTAACTATCTTGCCTCTTTGCGCAGTTCTCTTGCCTCCTTCTGCACGTCTGTTGCTTATTTCTGCACTCCTCTTGGCTCTTTCTGCACCCCTCTTGCCTTTTTCTGCAACTCTCTTGCCTCTTTCTGCACCCCGTTCCCTCTTTCTGCACCTCTCTTGCCTGTTTACGCACCTCTCTTGCCTCTTTCTGCACTTCTCTTGCCTCTGTCTGCACACCTGTTGCCTCTTTCTGCACCTCACTTGCTTCATTCTGCACCACTCTTGCCTCTTTCTGCACCCCTCTTCCCTCTTTCTGCAACTCTCTTGCCTCTTTAAGTACCTCTCTTGCCTCTTTCTGCAGTTCTCTTGGCTCTTTATGCACCTCTGTTGCTTCTTTCTGCAATTCTCTTGCCTCTTTCTACACCACTCTTGCCTCTTTCTGCACCTCTCTTGCCTGTTTCTGCAACTCTCTTGCCTCTTTCTGCACCTCTCTTGTCTGTTTCTGCACCTCTCTTGCCTCTTTCTGCACTACTCTTGCCTCTTTCTGCACCTCTGTTGCTTCTTTCTGCACTTTTCTTGCCTCTTTCAGCACCCCTCTTGCTTCTTTCTGCACCCCTCTTGCCTCATTCTGTACTACTCTTCCCTCTTTCTGCACCTCTCTTGCCTCCTTCTAGACCTCTCTTGCCTCTTTCTACTGTTCTCTTGCATCTTTCTACATCTCTGTTGCTTCTTTCTGTACTTCTCTTGCCTCTTTCTGCACCCCTCCTGCCTCTTTCTGCACCTCTGTTTGTTCTACTGCACTTCGCTTGCTTCTTTCTGCATCCCTCTTCCCTCTTTCTGCTCCTCTCTTGCCTCTGTCTGCATCCCTGTTCCCTCTTTCTGTACCTCTTTTGCCTGTTTCTGCCACTCTCTTGCCTGTTTCTGCAGTTCTCTTGCCTCCTTCTGCACCTCTGTTGCTTCTTTCTGCACATCTCTTGCCTCTCTATGCACCCCTCTTGCCGCTTTCTGCACATCTGTTGCTTCTTTCGGCGCATCTCTTGCTTTTTTCTGCACCTATTTCTTCTTTCTCCACCCCTCTTGCCTCTTTCTGTACCCCTCTTCCCTCTTTCTGCACCTCTCTTGCCTCTTTAAGTACCTCTCTTGCCTCTTTCTGCAGTTCTCTTACCTCTTTCTGCACCTCTGTTGCTTCTTTCTGCAATTCTCTTGCCTCTTTCTACACCACTCTTGCTTCTTTCATCACCTCTCTTCCTTCTTTCTGCACCCCTCTTCCCTCTTTCTGCACCCCTCTTCCCTCTTTCTGCACCTCTGTTGCCTGTTTCTGCTACTCTCCTGCCTGTTTCTGCACTTCTCTTGCCTCTTTCTGCACTTCTCTTGCCTCTTTCTGCATTTCTGTTGCTTCTTTCTGCACTTCTCTAGCCTCTTTCTGTACCTCTCTTGCCTCTTTCTGCACCTCTGTTGCTTCTTTCTGCACATCTCTTGCTTCTTTCTGCACCTATTTCTTCTTTCTGCACCCCTCTTGCCTCTTTATCCCCCCTCTTCCCTCTTTCTGCACCTCTCTTGCCTCTTTAAGTACCTCTCTTGCCTCTTTCTGCAGTTCTCTTGCCTCTTTCTGCACCTCTGTTGCTTCTTTCTGCAATTCTCTTGCCTCTTTCTACACCACTCTTGCCTCTTTCTGCACCTCTCTTGCCTGTTTCTGCAACTCTCTTGCCTCTTTCTGCAGTTCTCTTGCCTCCTTCTGCACGTCTGTTGCTTATTTCTGCACTCCTCGTGGCTCTTTCTGCACCCCTCTTGCATTTTTCTGCAACTCTCTTGCCTCTTTCTGCACCCCGTTCCCTCTTTCTGCACCTCTATTGCCTGTTTCTGCACCTCTCTTGCCTCTTTCTACACGTCTGTTGCTTCTTTCTACTGTTCTCTTACCTCTTTCTGCATCTCTGTTGCTTCTTTCTGTACTTCTCTTGCCTCTTTCTGCACCCTCCTGCCTCTTTCTGCACCTCTGTTCGTTCTACTGCACTTCTCTTGCTTCTTTCTGCAACTCTCTTATACATTTCTGTACCCCTCTTGTCTCTTACTGCACCCCTCTTCCCTATTTCTGCTCCTCTCTTGCCTCTGCATACCTGTTGCCTCTTTCTGCACCTCACTTGCTTCATTCTGCACCACTCTTGCCTCTTTCTGCACCCCTCTTCCCTCTTTCTGCAACTGGCTTGCCTCTTTCTGTACCCTGTTCCCTCTTTCTGCACCTCTCTTGTCTGTTTCTGCACCTCTCTTGCCTCTTTCTGCACTACTCTTGCCTCTTTCTGCACCTCTGTTGCTTCTTTCTGCACTTCTCTTGCCTCTTTCAGCACCCCTCTTGCTTCTTTCTGCACACCTCTTGCCTCATTCTGCACCCCTCTTCCCTCTTTCTGCACCTCTCTTGCCTCCTAATAGTCCTCTCTTGCCTCTTTCTACTGTTCTCTTGCATCTTTTTGCATCTGTGTTGCTTCTTTCTGTACTTTTATGCACCTCTCTTGCCTGTGTCTGCACCTCTCTTGCCTCTTTCTGCACTTCTCTAGCCTCTTTCTGTGCCGCTGTTGCTTCTTTCTGTACTTCTCTTGCTTCTTTGTGCAACCTTCCTCCCTCTTTCTGCACCTCTCTTGCCTCTTTCTGCACCTCTCTCATCTCTTTGTATAGTTCTCTTGCCTCTTTCTGTACCTCTGATGCTTCTTTCTGTACTTCTCTTGCCTCCTTCTGCACCTCTATTGCTTATTTCTGCTCTTCTCTTGCCTCTTTCTGCACCAATCTTGCCACTTTCTGCACCTCTGTATCTTCTTTCTGTACCCCTCCTGCATCTTTCTGCACTTCTCTTGCCTCTTTCTGTACCTCTGTTGCTTATTTCTGCTTTTCTCTTGCTTCTTCCTATACCTTTCTTGCTGATTGGAACCCCTGGTGCCTCTTTCTGCACTCGTCTTCCCTCTTTCTGCACCACTCTTGTCTCTTTCTGTACCTCTCTTGCTTCTTTCAGCACCCCTCTTGCCTCTTACTGCACCCCTCTTCCATCTTTCTGCACCTCTCTTGCCTCTTTCTACACCTCTGTCATTTCATTCTGCACTTCTCTTGCTTCTTTCTGTACCTTTTTGCTTCTTTCTGCACCCCACTTGCCTCTTTCTGCACCTCTCTTGCCTCTTTCTACACCTCTCTTGCCTCTTTCTGCACATCACTTGCCTCTTTCTGCACTTCTCTTGCTTTTTTCTGCACCTCTCTTGTTTCTTTCTGCAACTCTCTTGTCTCTTTCATCTCTTCTCTTGCTACTTCACGTCTGTTGCTTCTTTCTGCAGTTCTCTTGCCTCCTTCTGCACCTCTGTTGCTTCTTTCTGCACATCTCTTGCCTCTCAATGCACCCCTCTTGCCGCTTTCTGCACCTCTGTTGCTTCTTTCGGCGCATCTCTTGCTTTTTTCTGCACCTATTTCTTCTTTCTCCACCCCTCTTGCCTCTTCCTCCACCCCTCTTCCCTCTTTCTGCACCTCTCTTGCCTCTTTATGTACCTCTCTTGCCTCTTTCTGCAGTTCTCTTGCCTCTTTCTGCACCTCTGTTGCTTCTTTCTGCAATTCTGTTGCCTCTTTCTACACCACTCTTGCTTCTTTCTGCACCTCTCTTCCTTCTTTCTGCACCCCTCTTCCCTCTTTCTGCACTCCTCTTCCCTCTTTCTGCACCTCGGTTGCCTGTTTCTGCACCTCTCCTGCCTGTTTCTGCACTTCTCTTGCCTCTTTCTACACTTCTCTTGCCTCTTCCTGAATTTCCATTGCTTCTTTCAGCACTTCTCTTGCCTCTTTAAGCACCTCTCTTGCCTCTTTCTGCACCTCTGTTGCTTCTTTCTGCACATCTCTTGCTTCTTTCTGCACCTATTTCTTCTTTCTGCACCCCTCTTGCCTCTTTATCCACCCCTCTTCCCTCTTTCTGCACCTCTCTTGCCTCTTTAAGTACCTCTCTTGCCTCTTTCTGCAGTTCTCTTGCCTCTTTCTGCACCTCTGTTGCTTCTTTCTGCAATTCTCTTGCCTCTTTCTACACCACTCTTGCCTCTTTCTGCACCTCTCTTGCCTGTTTCTGCAACTCTCTTGCCTCTTTCTGCAGTTCTCTTGCCTCCTTCTGCACGCCTGTTGCTTATTTCTGCACTCCTCGTGGCTCTTTCTGCACCCCTCTTGCATTTTTCTGCAACTCTCTTGCCTCTTTCTGCACCCCGTTCCCTCTTTCTGCACCTCTCTTGCCTGTTTCTGCACCTCTCTTACCTGTTTCTGCACTTCTCTTGCCTCTTTCTGCACGTCTGTAGCTTCTTTCTACTGTTCTCTTACCTCTTTCTGCATCTCTGTTGCTTCTTTCTGTACTTCTCTTGCCTCTTTCTGCACCCTCCTGCCTCTTTCTGTACCTCTGTTCGTTCTACTGCACTTCTCTTGCTTCTTTCTGCAACTCTCTTATACATTTCTGTACTCCTCTTGTCTCTTACTGCACCCCTCTTCCCTATTTCTGCTCCTCTCTTGCCTCTGCACACCTGTTGCCTCTTTCTGCACCTCACTTGCTTCATTCTGCACCACTCTTGCCTCTTTCTGCACCCCTCTTCCCTCTTTCTGCAACTGGCTTGCCTCTTTCTGTACCCTGTTCCCTCTTTCTGCACCTCTCTTGTCTGTTTCTGCACCTCTCTTGCCTCTTTCTGCACTACTCTTGCCTCTTTCTGCACCTCCGTTGCTTCTTTCTGCACTTCTCTTGCTTCTTTCTACACCTCTGGTGCTTCTTTCTGCACCCTTTTTGCCTCTTTCTGCACTCGTCTTCCCTCCTTCTGCATCTCTCTTGTCTCTTTGTGCACCTCTCTAGTCTCTTTGCGCACCTCTCTTGCCTCTTTCTGCACTTCTGTTGCCACTTTCTGCACCTCTGTTGCTTGTTTCTGCAATTCTCTTGCCTCTTTCTGCATTTCTGTTGCTTCTTTCTGCATTTCTCTTGCCTCTTCTGCATTTCTGTTCCTTCTCTCTGCACTTCTCTTGCCTCTTTCTGCACCTCTGTTGTTTCTTTCAACACTTCTCTTGCCTCTTTCTGCATCCCTCTTGCATCTTTCTGCACCTCTGTTGTTTCTTTCTGCACCCCTCTTCCCTCTTTCTGCACCTCTCTTGCCTCTTTCTGCACTACTCTTGCCTCTTTCTGCACCTCTGTTGCTTCTTTCTGCACTTTTCTTGCCTCTTTCTGCTGCCCTATTCCCTCTTTCTGTACCTCTCTTGCATGTTTCTGTACCCCTCTTACCTCTTTCTGCACCCCTCTTCCTTCTTTCTGTACCTCTGTTGGTTCTTTCTGCACTTCTCTTGCTTCTTTCTGCACCTCCCTTACAAATTCTTCACCCCTCTTGCCTCTTTCTGCACCCCTCTTCCCTCTTTCTGCACCTCTCTTGCCTCTGTCTGCACCCCTGTTCCCTCTTTCTGTACCTCTTTAGCATGTTTCTGCAACTCTCTTGTCTCTTTCTGCACTTCTCTTGCCTCTTTCTGCACAGCTCTTGGGGCATTCTGCACCCCTGTATTTTCTTTATGTACATCACTTGCCTCTTTCTGTACCTCTCATGCCTTTTTCTGCACCCCTCTTCCCTATTTCTGCACCACTTTTGCCTCTTTCTGCACCTCTCTTGCCTCTTTCTACACCTCTCTTGCCTCTTTCTGCACATCACTTGCCTCTTTCTGCACTTCTCTTGCTTTTTTCTGCACCTCTCTTGTTTCTTTCTGCAACTCTCTTGTCTCTTTCATCTCTTCTCTTGCTACTTCACGTCTGTTGCTTCTTTCAGCACTTCTCTTGCCTCTTTCTGCACTTCTCTTGCCAGTTTCTGCACCTCTCTTGCCTCTTTCTGCACCTCTGTTGCCTCTTTCTGCACCTCACCTGCTTCTTTCTGCACCACTCTTGCCTCTTTCTGTACCCCTCTTCCCTCTTTCTGTACCTCTCTTGCCTCTTTCTGCATCCCTATTCCCTCTTCATGCACCTCTCTTGCTTCTTTCTGCACCCCTCTTGCCTCTTTCTGCTGCCCTATTCCCTCTTTCTGTACCTCTCTTGCATGTTTCTGTACCCCTCTTACCTCTTTCTGCACCCCTCTTCCTTCTTTCTGTACCTCTGTTGGTTCTTTCTGCACTTCTCTTGCTTCTTTCTGCACCTCCCTTACAAATTCTTCATCCCTCTTGCCTCTTTCTGCACCCCTCTTCCCTCTTTCTGCACCTCTCTTGCCTCTGTCTGCACCCCTGTTCCCTCTTTCTGTACCTCTTTTGCATGTTTCTGCAACTCTCTTGTCTCTTTCTGCAGTTCTCTTGCCTCCTTCTGCACCTGTGTTGCTTTTTTTGCACTTTTGTGCCTCTTTCTGCATCCCTCTTGCCAGTTTATGTCTCACTTGCCCCTTTCTGCACCTCTCTTGCCTCTTTCTACACCTCTCTTGCCTCTTTCTGCACATCACTTGCCTCTCTCTGCACTTCTCTTGCTTTTTTCTGCACCTCTTCTTTCTTTCTTCAACTCTCTTGTCTCTTTCATCACTTCTCTTGCTTCTTTCTGCAAGTCAGTTGCTTCTTTCAGCACTTCTCTTGCCTCTTTCTGCACTTTTCTTGCCTGTTTCTGCAACTCTGTTGCCTCTTTCTGCACCTCTGTTGCCTCTTTCTGCACCTCACCTGCTTCTTTCTGCACCCCTCTTGCCTCTTTCTGCAATCCTCTTCCCTCTTTCTGTACCTCTCTTGCCTCTTTCTGCATCCCTGTTCCCTTTTTATGCACCTCTCTTGCCTGTGTCTGCACCTCTCTTGCCTCTTTCAGCAGTTCTCCTGCCTCTCTCTGTACCTCTGTTGCCTCTTTCTGTACTTCTCTTGCCTCTTTCTGCACCCCTCTTGCCGCTTTCTGCACCCCTGTATCTTCTTTCTGTACCTCTCTTCCCTCTTTTTGCACCTCTCTTGCCTCTGTCTGAAACCCTGTTCCCTCTTTCTGTACCTCTTTTGCCTTTTTTCTGCAGTTCTCTTGCCTCCTTCTCCACCTCTGTTGCTTCTTTCTGCACGTCTCATGCCTCTTTCTGCACCCCTCTTGCCGCTTTCTGCACCCCTGTATCTTCTTCTGTACCTCTCTCTCTTGTCTCTTTCTGTACCTCTCTTGCCTCTTTCTGCACTTCCCTTGCCTCTTTCTGCACTTCCGTTGCTTCTTTCTGTACTTCTCTTGCTTCTTTCTACACCTCTGGTGCTTCTTTCTGCACCCTTTTTGCCTCTTTCTGCACTCGACTTCCCTCATTCTGCACCTCTCTTGTCTCTTTGTGCACCTCTCTTGTCTCTTTGGGCACCTCTCTTGCCTCTTTCTGCACTTCTGTTGCCTCTCTGCAACTATGTTGCTTCTTTCTGCAATTCTCTTGCCTCTTTCTGCATTTCTGTTGCTTCTTTCTGCACTTCTCTTGCCTCTTACTGCATTTCTGTTCCTTCTCTCTGCACTTCTCTTGCCTCTTTCTGCACCTCTGTTGTTTCTTTCAACACTTCTCTTGCCTCTTTCTGCATCCCTCTTGCATCTTTCTGCACCTCTGTTGTTACTTTCTGCACCCCTCTTCCCTCTTTCTGCACCTCTGTTGCCTTTTCTGCACCTCTCTAGTCTCTTTGTACAGTTCTCTTGCCTCTTTCTGTATCTCTGATGCTTCTTTCTGTACTTCTCTTGCCTCCTTCTGCACCTCTATTGCTGATTTCTGCACTTCTCTTGCCTCTTTCTGCACCCCTCTTGCCACTTTCTTCACCTCTGTATCTTCATTCTGTACCTCTCTTGACTCTTTCTGCAATTCTCTTGCCTCTTTCTACACCTCTGTTGATTCTTTCTGCACTTCTCTTGCTTCTTTCTATACCTCTCTTTCTTCTTTCTGCACCCCTGTTGCCTCTTCATGCACTCGCCTTCCATCTTTCTGCACCTCTCTTGCTTCTTTCTGCACCTCTGTTCTTTCATTCTGCACTTCTCTTGCTTCTTTATGCACCTTTCTTGCTTCTTTCTGCACCCCTCTTGCCTCTTTCTGCAGCCCTCTTCCCTCTTTCTGTGCCTCTCTTGCATCTTTCTGTACCCCTCTTACCTCTTTCTGCACCCCTCTTCCTTTTTTCTGTAACTCTGTTGGTTCTTTCTGCATCCCTCTTGCCTCTTTCTGCACCCCTCTTCCCTCTTTCTGTACCTCTCTTGCCTCTGTCTGTACCCCAGTTCCCTATCTCTGTACCTCTTTTGCCTGTTTTTACAACTCTCTTGCCTCTTTCCACAATTCTCTTGCCTCCTTCTGCACCTGTGTTGCTTTTTTTGCACTTTCAGTGCCTCTTTCTGCACCCCTCTTGCCAGTTTCTATGTCACACTTGCCTCTTTCTGCACCTCTCTTGCCTCTTTCTACACCTCTCTTGCCTCTTTCTGCACATCACTTGCCTCTTTCTGCACTTCTATTGCCTTTTTATGCACCTCTCTTGTTTCTTCCTGCAACTCTCTTGTCTATTCATCACTTCTCTTGCTTCTTTCTGCACATCTGTTGCTTCTTTCAGCACTTCTCTTGCCTCTTTATGCACTTCTCTTGCCTGTTTCTGCACCTCTCTTGCCTCTTTCTGCAACTCTCTTGCCTCTTTCTGCACCTCACCTGCTTCTTTCTGTACCCCTCTTGCCTCTTTCTGCACCCCTCTTCCCTCTTTCTGTACCTCTCTTGCCTCTTTCTGCACCTCTGTGCTTCTTTCTGCCACCTCTCTTGCTTCTTTTCTGCACCTCTCTTGCTTCTTTCTGCACTCCTCTTCCCTATTTCTGCACCTCTCTTGCCTCTTTCTACAGTTCTCTTGCCTTTTTCTGTACTCTGATGCTTCTTTCTGCACTTCTCTTGCCTCCTTCTGCCCCTCTTTTGCTTCTTTCTGCACTTCTCTTGCCTCTTTCTGCACAGCTCTTGGGGCATTCTGCACCCCTGTATTTTCTTTATGTACATCTCTTGCCTCTTTCTGTACCTCTCTTGCCTTTTTCTGCACCCCTCTTCCCTATTTCTGCACCACTTTTGCCTCTTTCTGCACCTCTCTTGCCTCTTTCTACACCTCTCTTGCCTCTTTCTGCACATCACTTGCCTCTTTCTGTACTTCTCTTGCTTTTTTCTGCACCTCTCTTGTTTCTTTCTGCAACTCTCTTGTCTCTTTCATCTCTTCTCTTGCTACTTCACGTCTGTTGCTTCTTTCAGCACTTCTCTTGCCTCTTTATGCACTTCTCTTGCCTGTTTCTGCACCTCTCTTGCCTCTTTCTGCACCTCTGTTGCCTCTTTCTGCACCTCATCTGCTTCTTTCTGCACCACTGTTGCCTCTTTCTGTACCCCTCTTCCCTCTTTCTGTACCTCTCTTGCATGTTTCTGTACCCCTCTTACCTCTTTCTGCACCCCTCTTCCTTCTTTCTGTACCTCTGTTGGTTCTTTCTGCACTTCTCTTGCTTCTTTCTGCACCTCCCTTACAAATTCTTCACCCCTCTTGCCTCTTTCTGCACCCCTCTTCCCTCTTTCTGCACCTCTCTTGCCTCTGTCTGCACCCCTGTTCCCTCTTTCTGTACCTCTTTAGCATGTTTCTGCAACTCTCTTGTCTCTTTCTGCAGTTCTCTTGCCTCCTTCTGCACCTGTGTTGCTTTTTTTGTACTTTCAGTGCCTCTTTCTGCACCCCTCTTGCCAGTTTCTATGTCACACTTGCCTCTTTCTGCACCTCTCTTGCCTCTTTCTACACCTCTCTTGCCTCTTTCTGCACATCACTTGCCTCTTTCTGCACTTCTATTGCCTTTTTATGCACTTCTCTTATTTCTTTCTGCACCTCTCTTGTCTCTTTCATCACTTCTCTTGCTTCTTTCTGCACGTCTGTTGCTTCTTTCAGCACTTCTCTTGCCTCTTTCTGCACTTCTCTTGCCTGTTTCTGCACTTCTCTTGCCTCTTTCTGCACCTCCGTTGCCTCATTCTGCACCTCACCTGCTTCTTTCTGCACCCCTCTTGCCTCTTTCTGAACCCCTCTTGCCTCTTTCTGCACCCCTCTTCCCTCTTTCTGTACCTCTCTTGCCTCTTTCTGCATCCCTGTTCCCTCTTTATACACCTCTCCTGCTTCGTTCTGCAACCCTCTTGCCTCTTTCTGCAGCCCTATTCCCTCTTTCTGTACCTCTCTTGTATCTTTCTGTACCCCTCTTACCTCGTTCTGCACCCCTCTTCCTTCTTTCTGTACCTCTGTTGGTTCTTTCTGCACCTCTCTTACAAATTTCTACACCCCTCTTGCCTCTTTCTGCACCCCTCTTGCCTCTTTCTGCACCTCTCTTGCCTCTGTCTGTACCCCTGTTCCCTCTTTTTGTACCTCTTTTGCCTGTTTCTGCAACTCTCTTGCCTCTTTCTGCAGTTCTCTTGCCTCCTTCTGCACCTGTGTTGCTTTTTTTGCACTTTCCGTGCCTCTTTCTGCACCCCTCATGCCAGTTTCTATCTCTCACTTGCCTCTTTCTGCACCTCTCTTGCCTCTTTCTACACCTCTCTTGCCTCTTTCTGCACATCACTTGCCTCTTTCTGCACTTCTCTTGCTTTTTTCTGCACCTCTCTTGTTTCTTCCTGCAACTCTCTTGTCTCTTCATCACTTCTCTTGCTTCTTTCTGCACATCTGTTGCTTCTTTCAGCACTTCTCTTGCCTCTTTATGCACTTCTCTTGCCTCTTTCTGCACATCACTTGCCTCTTTCTGCACTTCTCTTGCTTTTTTCTGCACCTCTCTTGTTTCTTCCTGCAACTCTCTTGTCTCTTCATCACTTCTCTTGCTACTTTCTGCACATCTGTTGCTTCTTTCAGCACTTCTCTTGCCTCTTTTTGCACTTCCCTTGCCTTTTTCTGCACCTCTCTTGCCTCTTTCTGCACCTCTTTTGCCTCTTTCTGCACCTCACTTGCTTCTTTCTGTACCCCTCTTGCCTCTTTCTGCACCCCTCTTCCCTCTTTCTGTACCTCTCTTGCCTCTTTCTGCACCTCTGTGCTTCTTTCTGCACCTCTCTTGCTTCTTTCTGCACCTCTCTTGCTTCTTTCTGCACTCCTCTTCCCTATTTCTGCACCTCTCTTGCCTCTTTCTACAGTTCTCTTGCCTCTTTCTGTACTCTTATGCTTCTTTCTGCACTTCTCTTGCCTCCTTCTGCCCCTCTGTTGCTTCTTTCTGCACTTCTCTTGCCTCTTTCTGCACAGCTCTTGGGGCTTTCTGCACCCCTGTATTTTCTTTATGTACATCTCTTGCCTCTTTCTGTACCTCTCTTGCCTTTTTCTGCACCCCTCTTCCCTATTTCTGCACCACTTTTGCCTCTTTCTACAGTTTTCTTGCCTCTTTCTGTACCTCTGATGCTTCTTTCTGCACTTCTCTTGCCTCCTTCTGCACCTCTGTTGCTTCTTTCTGCACTTCTCTTCCCTCTTTCTGCACCTCTCTTGCCTCTGTCTGAACCCCTGTTCCCTCCTTCTGCACCTCTCTTGCCTTTTTCTGCAGTTCTCTTGCCTCCTTCTGCACCTCTGTTGCTTCTTTCTGCACTTCTCTTGCCTCTTTCTGCACCCCTCTTGCCGCTTTCTGCACCCCTGTATCTTCTTTCTGTACCTCTCTTGCCTCTTTCTGTACCTCTCTTGCCTCTTTCTGCACTTCTCTTGCCTCTATGTGCACCTCTGTTGCTTCTTTCTGCACTTCTCTTGCTTCTTTCTACACCTCTGGTGGTTCTTTCTGCACCCGTTTTGCCTCTTTCTGCACTCATCTTCCCTCCTTCTGCACCTCTCTTGTCTCTGTGCACCTCTCTTGTCTCTTTGGGCACCTCTCTTGCCTCTTTCTGCACTTCTGTTGCCTCTTTCTGCAACTCTGTTGCTTCTTTCTGCAATTCTCCTGCCTCTTTCTGCTGCTTCTTTCTGCACTTCTCTGGCCTCTTACTGCATTTCTGTTCCTTCTTTCTGCACTTCTCTTGCCTCTTTCTGCACCTCTGTTGTTTCTTTCAGCACTTCTCTTGCCTCTTTCTGCATCCCTCTTGCTTCTTTCTGCACCTCTGTTGTTTCTTTCTGCACTTGTCTTGCTTCTTTCTGTATCTCTCTTGCTTCTTTCTGTACCCTTCCTGTGTCTTTCTGCACCCCTCTTCCCGCTCCTCTCTTACCTCTTTATGCACCCCTGTTCCCTATGTCTGCACCTCCCTTGCCTGTTTTTGCAACTCTCTTGCCTCTTTCTGCAGTTCTCTTGCCTCCTTTGCACCTCTGTTGCTTCTTTCTGCACTTCTCTTCCCTCTTTCTGCACCCCTCTTTCCTATTTCTGTACCTCTCTTGCCTCTTTCTGCACTTCTCTTGCTTCATCTGCACCTTTCTTCCTCTTTCTGTACATGTCCTACCTATGTAGGCATAGTTAGAAATTAGTATTTAAAAAACCATAGAAATTCACTGAAAAAACCACAGGTTTCAGGGACTTTATAGTTAGTAATTAGCATTTAAAAAACCTTAGAAATTCACTGAAAAAAACACAGGATTCAGGGACGTTATAGTTAGGAATTAGCATTTATAAAAACCTTAGATATTCACTGAAAAAAACCACAGGTTTCACGGACGTTATAGTTAGGGTGACATTTCACTTGTACAAAACCGGAAAAATTCAGCCGTTATAAATAGCTGAGCTAACTGTAACTCGCGCCCCCGCAATGCACTGCTGATGACATCACATATTACATCTCTCATGACATGGTCAGTGACATCACTGATGACATCACTGTTGACATCTCAAATGACATCACTGATGACATCACTGATGACATCATCCACTTAATATCTGATGCACCTCCTCACACCCTAGTATATTCTTTCATACACCCACTCTAAAATACAGACTACCATTCTCAAAACCATAGACACACCAATACCAGTTAGTACATACCCACTCACTGATTCATAGGTCTACACATATATCCACTCACTCACCAATACAGTCACTCATACACGCAGTCACTCAACAAAACAGCCACTGATATATGCATTCATACACTCATACAGACGCTCACACACTGCCACTCACCCAGAGAGTTACTCACACACCTAGTCAGTCACCCAAAGAATCAATCACACTGCCATTTACTCACCTATACAGTTATACACACACTACCTCACTTATTCATACAGATACTAACACATACTCTCTTTACAATCACTGACACAAGCATACACTCATCCATACAGCCACTCTCACAATCACTCACTCTCACATAGTCACTTATATACTCCAACACTCACATACACTGTCTTTCACAAATGTAGTTACTCACACATATACCACTGAGACATCCATTCACTCACCAACACAGCCATACACACACTCACTCACCCATACAGCCCCTCGCAGATGCACTCATGAACCCATACTCCCAGTGAATCACCCACTCACACATCCATGTAGGGAGTCACACAAACAGACAGTCAGGCACCCATACAGGTACTCAGACAACCAATCATTATACCCATATAGACACTCATGTAGCTACTCATTAACCCATGCAGCCACTTATACAACAACTGACATACTGATACAGACATTCACACAGATTCGTAATTCACCCATGCATTCACTAAGACACGTTTGATCACTCACTTATATAGTCAGTCATGCACCCACTAAATTATCCATTCAGACACTCACACACCCACTCATTCTTCAATACACCTTGGCGTATGTATATATATATATATATATATATATATATATATAACATTCTTAAACTTTTTAGAAACACTCAGTCACTGGATAATGTCATCAGTGATGTCATCAGTGATGTCATTTGAGATGTCATCAGTGATGTCGCTGACCATGTCATGAGTGATGTAATATGTGATGTCATCAGCAGTGCATTGCGGGGCACGAGTTATAGTTAGCTCAGCTTACTATAACGGCTGAATTTCTCTGGTTTTGTGTGAGTGAAATGTCAGCCTAACTATAACGTCCCTGAAACCTGTGGTTTTTTCAGTGAATTTATATATATATATATTTACATATATATATATATATATATATATATATACATATATTTGGGGACCCGAGGAGGCACTGCATTTCTACTATAGCAGGAAAAAAAACTGGTCACTTTCATCGCAGAATTCTCTGCGCTACCGCCCGGCCACTTGGCTTGATTCAACACTCCACGCATCACCTACCTGGAATTGGGACAGTGCATTCTGGGGCCTGCAGTTCACAGCAACCTTGTGAACTGGAACGGGTGTAAGGTGAAATTCGGGGGCGGAGCTGACCTCTACCAACAAAAGAGTAGCAGGACAAACTTACTGCGATGATGGAAGCCTGCTAAACACCTGGGCGCTGATGAAGGCAGGATTTAGAGCCGAAATGCATTCGCCACACAAATGAAATAAAGTGCTTCCATGGTCTTCCCCTGTGTGGCCTCTGCTCTTTCTTGTGGAGGAGTTTGTTGGATATATACATATATATATACATATATATATACATATTCACTGAAAAAACCATAGGTTTTAGGGACAGTTATAGTTAGTTGGACATTTCACTCGTACAAAACCATAGAAATTCCCCGTTATAGTTAGTTCAGCTAACTATAACTCGCGCCTCGCAATGCACTGCTGATGACATCACATATTACATCACTCATGACATGGTCAGTGACATCACTGATGACATCACTGATGACATCTCAAATGACATCACTGATGACATCATCCAGTGACTGTTTGTTTCTGTAAAGTTTAAATATGTTTAATATATATAGGGAAAGGCGTATTGAAGAATGAGTGGGTGTATAAGTGTCTGAATGGATGATTTAGTATGTGCGTGACTGACTCTACAAGTGAGTGATTAAACGTATCTTACTGAATGCATGGGTTAGTGACTAAACTGTGTGAATGTCTGTATCCGTCTGTTTGTTGGTGTGTAAGTGGATGCATGGATTTGCGAATAGCTACATGAGTGTCTATATGGGTTATTGATTGGTTCTCTGAGTATCTGTATGGCTGCCTGAGTGTTTGTGTGGGTGGGGTGTGTGTGACTCTGTACATAGATGTGTGAGTGGGTGATTCACTGGATGCATGGTTTCAAGAGTGCATCTGTGATAGACTGCTTGGGTGGGTGAGTGTGTGTATGGGTGTGTTAGTGAGTGAATGTATATCTCAGTGGTACATGTGCGAGTAACTACATATGTGAAAGGCAGTATATATGTGTGTTGGAGTATATAAATGGCTATAAGTGAGAGTGTGTGATTGTGAGAGTGGCTGTATGGATGAGTGTGTACTTGTATCAGTGATTGTATAAGAGCGTAAGAATGTGCTAGTATTTGTATGAGTAAGTGAGCTGGTGTGTGTATAACTGTATAGGTGAGTAAATGGGTGTGTGATTACGTTTTTGCATGACTGACTAGGTGTGTGAGTACCTCTATGGATGAGTGGTGGTGTGTGAGTGTTTATATAGGTGTATGAGTGCATATGATAGTCCTCTACTGAGTGACTAAGTATGAGTGACTGTACGGGTGAGTGAGTGGATGTGTGTGTAGAAGACCTAAGAATCAGTGAGTGGGTATGTAGTTTTTGGTGTTGGAGTGTCTATGGTTTTGAGAATGGCAGTCTGTAATTTAGAGTGGGTGTATCAAAAGTTATATTAGGGTGTGAGAAGATGCATGAAATTATCACATGGATGATGTCATCAGTGATGTCATTTGAGATGTCATCAGTGATGTCATCAGTGATGTCACTGACCATGTCATGAGTGATGTAATATGTGACGTCATCAGCAGTGCATTGCGGGGCGCGAGTTATAGTTAGCTGAACTAACTATAACGGGGGAATTTCTATGGTTTTGTACGAGTGAAATGTCCCACTAACTATAACTGTCCCTAAAACCTATGGTTTTTCAGTGAATTTCAAAGGTTTTTAAATGCTAATTTCTAACTTTAACGTGTCTGAAACCTATGGTTTTTCAGTGAATTTCAAAGGTTTTTAAATGCTAATTTCTAACTATAACGTGCCTGAAACCTATGATTTTTAAGTGAATTTCAAAGGTTTTTTAAATGCTAGTTTCTAACTATGCCTACAGAGGTAGGACATGTGAAGAAAGAAGAAAAAACGCACAGAAAGAAGCAAAAGATGTGCAGAAAGAACCAACAGAGGAGCAGAAAGAGGCCTTGTTGCAAAATCATCCTGTGCCCACAACTTTTTCAGACGGGTACTGGTGGTAACTGACTCTGACTAACCAGAGCCAGTGCTATGCTAAAAGACACTTAGAATACAGTGAAAACACCTACATACACTAGGGAACACTATGCGTTGGGGTACCCCTGTGATTAGCATGACCTCCTCTGCAAGTCCCTAGTACATAATAGGGCAGGGGATTAAAACTACCTCTTAAAACGCGCTACAGGGCGCGTTTGCACAGTGGTGAAGGGAGGGGGCCTGAGGTGACATGTGTGCAAACGCACCCCGTGGTGTGTTTTAAGTTGCAGGATTAAGTCCCCTGAATTCTGAGGGTCCCTGGGGCCCAACTAGCCCCCAGGTACCTACAGTTAGGACCACAGAGCTGAGTTGCAGAGAGGCGGTCCGAGGCCACGCACCTTTTTCACCTCTCTGCAACGCAACTCTGTTGTGCTTACTGAAGGTACCTGGTGGGCTAGTTGGCCCCCAGGGTCCCTCAGGATTCAAAGGGAATTAATTCCCCAACTTAAAACGCACCACAGGGCGTGTTTGCGCACATGTCACCTGAGGCCCGCCCCTCCCTTCACCACTGTGCAAACGCGCCCCGTGGTGCGTTTTAAGTTGGGGGATTAGGTCACCTTGAATCCTGAGGGTCCCTGGGGCCCAACTAGCCCACTAGGTACTTCCAGTAAGCACCACAGGCCTGCGTTGCAACGCCTGTAACAAATTGTGCAGTTGTGTTTAGGTAGTGAAGAGGGTCGTGCTGGGGGTAGTGTTTTAGGGTTTAGGGTAGTGCAGTGGTGTTTGTGTAGTGTAGGGGGTCATGCTGGGGGTAGATTTAGGGTTTAGGGTAGTGCAGTGGTGTTTGGGTAGTGTAGGGAGTCGTGCTGGGGGAGTGTTTTAGGGTTTAGGGTAGTGCAGTGGTGTTTGGGTAGTGTAGGGGGTCGTGCTGGGGGTAGTGTTTTAGGGTTTAAGGTAGTGCAGTGGTGTTTGGGTAGTGTAGGGGGTCGTGCTGGGGGTAGTGATTTAGGGTAGTGCAGTGGTGTTTGGGTAGTGTAGGGGGTACTGCTGGGGGTAGTGTTTTAGGGTTTAGGGTAGTGCAGTGGTGTTTGGGTAGTGTAGGGGTACTGCTGGGGGTAGTTTTTAGGGTTTAGGGTAGTGCAGTGGTGTTTGGGTAGTGTAGTGGTTCGTGCTGGGGTAGTTGTTTAGGGTTTAGGGTACTGCAGTGGTGTTTGTGTAGTGTAGAGGGTAGTGTTTTAGGGTTTATGGTAGTGCAGTGGTGTTTGTGTAGTGTAGGAGGTCGGGTTTTAGGGTTTAGGGTAGTGCAGTGGTCTTTGGGTAGTGTAGGGAGCCGTGCGGGGGGTAGTGTTTTAGGGTTTAGGGTAGTGTAGGGGGTCATGCGGGGGTAGTGTTTTAGGGATTAGGGTAGTGCATTGGTGTTTGGGTAGTGTAGGGGGTCATGCGGGGGGTAGTGTTTTAGGGTTTAGGGCAGTGCAGTGGTGTTTGGGTAGTGTAGGGGTCGTGCTGGGGGAGTGTTTTAGGGTTTAGGGCAGTGCAGTGGTGTTCGGGTAGTGTAGGGGTCGTGCTGGGGGAGTGTTTTAGGGTTTAGGGCAGTGCAGTGGTGTTCGGGTAGTGTAGGGGTCGTGCTGGGGGAGTGTTTGAGGGTTTAGGGCAGTGCAGTCGTGTTTGGGTAGTGTAAGGGGTTGTCCTGGGGGTAGTATTTTAGGGTTTAGGGTAGTGCAGTGGTGTTCGGGTAGTGTAGGGGGTCGTGCTGGGGGTAGTGTTCTAGGGTTTAGGGCAGTGCAGTAGTGTTTGGGCAGTGTAGGGGGTAATGCTGGGGGTGGTGTTTTAGGGTTTAGGGCAGTGCAGTGGTGTTCGGGCAGTGTAGGGGGTCGTGCTGGGGGTGGTGTTTCAGGGTTTAGGGCAGTGCAGTGGTGTTCGGGCAGTGTAGGGGGTGGTGTTTTAGGGCAGTGCAGTTGTGTTCGGGCAGTGTAGGGGGTCGTGCAGGGGTGGTATTTCAGGGTTTAGGGCAGTGGTGTTTGGGCAGTGTAGGGGTCGTGCTGGGGGTGGTGTTTCAGGGTTTGGAGCAGTGCAGTGGTGTTCAAGCAGTAAAGGGGTCGTGCTGGGGGTGGTGTTTCAGGGTTTAGGGCAGTGCAGTGGTGTTCGGGCAGTGTAGGGGTGGTGCAGGGGTGGTGTTTCAGGGTGAGGGCAGTGCAGTGGTGTTCAGGCAGTGTAGGGGGTGGTGCAGGGGGTGGTGTTTTAGGGTTTAGGGCAGTGCAGTGGTGTTCGGGCAGTGTAGGGGGTCATGCAGGGGGTGGTGTTTCAGGGTTTAGGGCAGTGCAGTGGTGTTCGGGCAGTGTAGGGGGTCGTGCTGGGGCTGGTGTTTCAGGGTTTAGGGCAGTACAGTGGTGTTCGGGCAGTGTAGGGGGTCGTGCTGGGGCTGGTGTTTCAGGGTTTAGGGCAGTGCAGTGGTGTTCGGGCAGTGTAGGGGGTCGTGCTGGGGCTGGTGTTTCAGGGTTTAGGGCAGTGCAGTGGTGTTCGGGCAGTGTAGGTGGTCGTGCTGGGGCTGGTGTTTCAGGGTTTAGGGCAGTGCAGTGGTGTTCGGGCAGTGTAGGGGGTCATGCTGGGGCTGGTGTTTCAGGGTTTAGGGCAGTGCAGTGCTGTTCGGGCAGTGTAGGGGGTCTTGCTGGGGCTAGTGTTTCAGAGTCTAGGGCAGTGCAGTGGTGTTCGGGCAGTGTAGGGGGTCTTGATGGGGCTGGTTGTTTCAGGGTTTAGGGCAGTGCAGTGGTGTTCGGGCACTGTAGGGGGTCGTGCTGGGGGTGGTGTTTCAGGGTTTAGGGCAATGCAGTTGTGTTCGGGCAGTGTAGGGTGTCGTGCTGGGGCTAGTGTTTCAGGATTTAGGGCAGAGCAATGGTGTTCAGGCAGTGTAGGGGGTTTTGCTGGAGGTGGTGTTTCAGGGTTTAGGGCAGTGCAGTGGTGTTCGTGCAGTGTAGGGGGTGGTGTTTCAGGGTTTAGGGCAGTTGTGTTCAGGCAGTGTAGGGGGTCTTGCTGGGGTTGATGTTTCAGGGTTTAGGGCAGTGCAGTGGTGTTCGGGCAGTGTAGGGGGTCGTGCTGGGGGTGGTGTTTCAGGGTTTAGGGCAGTGCAGTGGTGTTCCGGCAGTGTAGGAGGTCATGCAGGGGGTGGTGTTTCAGGGTTTAGGGCAGTGCAGTGGTGTTCCGGCAGTGTAGGGGGTCGTGCTGGGGGTAGTGTTTCAGGGTTTAGGGCAGTGCAGTGGTGTTCGGGCAGTGTAGGGTGTCGTGCTGAGGGGTGGTGTTTCAGGGTTTAGGGCAGTGCAGTGGTGTTCGGGCAGTGTAGGGGGTCGTGCAGGGGGTGGTGTTTCAGGGTTTAGGGCAGTGCAGTGGTGTTTGGGCAGTGTAGGGGTTCATGCAGGGGGTGGTGTTTCAGGGTTTAGGGCAGTGCAGTGGTGTTCAGCCAGTGTAGGTGGTCTTGCTGGGGGTGGGGTTTCAGGCTTTAGTGCTGTGGTGTTCGGGCAGTGTAGGGGGTCTTGCTGGGGGTGGTGTTTCAGGGTTTAGGGCAGTGCAGTGGTGTTCGGGCAGTGTAGGGGGTCTTGCTGGGGCTGGTGTTTCAGGGTTTAGGGCAGTGTAGTGGTGTTCGGGCAGTGTAGGGGGTCGTGCTGGGGCTGGTGTTTGAGGGTTTAGGGTAGTGTAGTGGTGTTCGGGCAGTGTAGGGGGTCGTGCTGGGGCTGGTGTCTCAGGGTTTAGGGCAGTGCAGTGGTTTTCGGGCAGTGTAGGCGGTTGTGCTGGGGCTGGTGTTTCAGGGTTTAGGGCAGTGCAGTGGTGTTCGGGCAGTGTACGGGGTCGTGCTGGGGCTGGTGTTTCAGGGTTTAGGGCAGTGCAGTGGTGTTCGGGCAGTGTAGGGGGTCGTGCTGGGGGTGGTGTTTCAGGGTTTAGGGCAGTGCAGTGGTGTTCGGGCAGTGTAGGGGGTCGTGCTGGGGCTGGTGTTTCATGGTTTAGGGCAGTGCAGTGGTGTTCGGGCAGTGTAGGGGGTCGTGCTGGGGGTGGTGTTTCAGGGATTAGGGCAGTGGTGTTCGGGCAGTGTAGGGGGTCTTGCTGGGGGTGATGTTTCAGGGTTTAGGGCAGTGCAGTGGTGTTCGGGCAGTGTAGGGGGTCTTGCTGGGGGTAGTGTTTCGGGGTTTAGGGCAGTGCAGTGGTGTTCATGCAGTGTAGGGGGTCATGCTGGGGGTGGTGTTTCAGGGTTTAGGGCAGTGCAGTAGTGTTCGGGCAGTGTAGGGGATCGTGCAGGGGGTGGTGTTTCAGGGTTTAGGGCAGTGCAGTCGTGTTCGGGCAGTGTAGGGGGTCGTGCTGGGGGTGGTGTTTCAGGGTTTAGGGCAGTGCAGTGGTGTTCGGGCAGTGTAGGGGTCGTGCTGGGGCTTGTGTTTCAGGGTTTAGGGCAGTGCAGTGGTGTTCGGGCAGTGTAGGGGGTCTTGCTGGGGGTGGTGTTTCAGGGTTTAGGGCAGTGGTGTTCGGGCAGTGTAGGGGGTCTTGCTGGGGGTGATGTTTCAGGGTTTAGGGCAGTGCAGTGGTGTTCGGGCAGTGTAGGGGGTCGTGCTGGGGGTGGTGTTTCAGGGATTAGGGCAGTGGTGTTCGGGCAGTGTAGGGGTCTTGCTGGGGGTGATGTTTCAGGGTTTAGGGCAGTGCAGTGGTGTTCGGGCAGTGTAGGGGGTCTTGCTGGGGGTAGTGTTTCGGGGTTTAGGGCAGTGCAGTGGTGTTCATGCAGTGTAGGGGTCATGCTGGGGGTGGTGTTTCAGGGTTTAGGGCAGTGCAGTAGTGTTCGGGCAGTGTAGGGGATCGTGCAGGGGGTGGTGTTTCAGGGTTTAGGGCAGTGCAGTGGTGTTCGGGCAGTGTAGGGGGTCGTGCTGGGGGTGGTGTTTCAGGGTTTAGGGCAGTGCAGTGGTGTTCGGGCAGTGTAGGGGTCGTGCTGGGGCTTGTGTTTCAGGGTTTAGGGCAGTGCAGTGGTGTTCGGGCAGTGTAGGGGGTCTTGCTGGGGGTGGTGTTTCAGGGTTTAGGGCAGTGGTGTTCGGGCAGTGTAGGGGGTCTTGCTGGGGGTGATGTTTCAGGGTTTAGGGCAGTGCAGTGGTGTTCGGGCAGTGTAGGGGGTCTTGCTGGGGGTAGTGTTTCAGGGTTTAGGGCAGTGCAGTGGTGCTCGTGCAGTGTAGGGGGTCGTGCAGGGGTGGTGTTTCAGGGTTTAGGGCAGTGCAGTGGTGTTCGGGCAGTGTAGGGGGTCGTGCTGGGGGTGGTGTTTCAGGGTTTAGGGCAGTGCGTGGTGTTCGTGCAGTGTAGGGGGCGTGCTGGGGGTGGTGTTTCAGGGTTTAGGGCAGTGCAGTAGTGTTCGGGCAGTGTAGGGGGTCATGAAGGGGGTGGTGTTTCAGGGTTTAGGGCAGTGCAGTGGTGTTCGGGCAGTGTAGGGGGTCGTGCTGGGGGTAGTGTTTTAGGGTTTAGGGCAGTGGTGTTCGGGCAGTGTAGGGGGTCTTGCTGTGGGTGATGTTTCAGGGTTTAGGGCAGTGCAGTGGTGTTCGGGCAGTGTAGGAGGTCTTGCTGGGGGTAGTGTTTCAGGGTTTAGGGCAGTGCAGTGGTGTTCGGGCAGTGTAGGGGGCGTGCTGGGGGTGGTGTTTCAAGGTTTAGGGCAGTGCAGTAGTGTTCGGGCAGTGTAGGGGGTCATGAAGGGGGTGGTGTTTCAGGGTTTAGGGCAGTGCAGTGGTGTTCGGGCAGTGTAGGGGGTCGTGCTAGGGTTGGTGTTTCAGGGTTTAGGGCAGTGCAGTGGTGTTCGGGCAGTGTAGGGGTCGTGCAGGGGCTGGTGTTTCAGGGTTTAGGGCAGTGCAGTGGTGTTCGGGCAGTGTAGGGGGTCATGCTGGGGGTAGTGTTTTAGGGTTTAGGGTAGTGCAGTGGTGCTTGTGTAGTGTAGGGGGTCGTGCTGGGGGTAGTGTTTTAGGGTTTAGGGTAGTGCAGTGGTGTTTGTGTAGTGTAGGGGGTCATGTTTTAGGGTAGTGCAGTGGTGTTTGGGTAGTGTAGGGGGTCGTGCTGGGGGTAGTGTTTTAGGATTTAGGTTGGTGCAGTGGTTGGGTAGTGTAGGGGTCGTGCTGGGGGTAGTGTTTTAGGGTTTAAGGTAGTGCAGTGGTGTTTGTGTAGTGTAGGGGGTCGTGCTGGGGGTAGTGTTTTAGGGTTTAGGGTAGTGCAGTGGTGCTTGTGTAGTGTAGGGGGTCGTGCTGGGGGTAGTGTTTTAGGGTTTAGGGTAGTGCAGTGGTGTTTGTGTAGTGTAGGGGTCATTTTTAGGGTAGTGCAGTGGTGTTTGGGTAGTGTAGGGGGTCATGCTGGGGGTAGTGTTTTAGTATTTAGGTTAGTGCAGTGGTGTTGGGGTAGTGTTTTAGGGTTTAGGGTAGTGCAGTGGTGTTTGTGTAGTGTAGGGGTCATGCTGGGGGTAGTGTTTTAGGGTTTAGGATAGTGCAGTGGTGCTTGTGTAGTGTAGGGGGTCGTGCTGGGGGTAGTGTTTTAGGGTTCAGGGTAGTGCAGTGGTGTTTTTGTAGTGTAGGGGGTCATGTTTTAAGATGCAACTCTCCAATACCTGACCAGTCTGCACTACATAAAAAAAAACTAAAAATAAAAAGTGTTTTGCACACCTTTGTCATTGGGCTATATGTGGGCTACATCTGGGTAATATTTGTGCTACATTTGGGCTCTTTTTTCACTGGTGGCCATCTTGGAAGACTTCTTTGTTATGAAGTTTCCTAATTTCCTCATTTACTGCAGTCTCCTCAGTAGGAAATGCTTTCAGTTTTTACTTTGATTCCATCAAGAAGGCATTCAGATGTGTCACACATTTGCCATAAATTCAAAATGTTAGAACTCTAGTTGTTCATTAGATCACTGTAGTAAAGCTACTGCTCACCAAGGAGTTAACTGGAAGTCTACTGCTGGTATTGAAAGTGATTGTTTCAGTCTGCATGTCAGAATTTTCTAATGAAATAGAAGAGGATTTGAGATCTCACTTAAAACATGCACTAAATTTTCTTTTTGCAGCACTAACCATAATTTCTATGGCAAAATTAACCACCTCATTTTGTTCCTTTTTAAATTAAATGTTTTAAGTGTTACCAGTTTATTCCAATCAAGATGGCTTCAGGTGTGCCATACTTTTGTCATAAGTAAGGCTGTTAGCACTCTAGTTGTTCTTTAGAACACTCTGGGAAGCTGCGGTAGAACACAAAGGCATCAACTGACAGGCTGCTCCTGTTGAAATATAACAGGAAGATATTTGAGATCTCACTTAAAACATATCCTAATTTTTCTTTCTACAGCACTAACCATAATTTCTATGGCAAAATGAACCCCCTCATTTTGTTCCTTTTTAAATTAAATGTTTTAAGTGTTACCAGTTTATTCCAATCAAGATGGCTTCAGGTGTGCCATACTTTTGTCATAAGTAAGACTGTTAGCGCTCTAGTTGTTCTTTAGAACACTCTGGGAAGCTGCGGTAGAACACAAAGGCATCAACTGACAGGCTGCTCCTGTTGAAATATAACAGGAAGATATTTGAGATCTCACTTAAAACATATCCTAATTTTTCTTTCTACAGCACTAACCATAATTTATATGGCAAAATGAACCCCCTCATTTTGTTCCTTTTTAAATTAAATGTTTTAAGTGTTACCAGTTTATTCCAATCAAGATGGCTTCAGGTGTGCCATACTTTTGTCATAAGTAAGACTGTTAGCGCTCTAGTTGTTCTTTAGAACACTCTGGGAAGCTGCAGTAGAACACAAAGGCATCAACTGACAGGCTGCTCCTGTTGAAATATAACAGGAAGATATTTGAGATCACACTTGAAACATGTCCTAATTTTTCTTTCTACAGCACTAACCATAATTTCTATGACAAAATGAACCCCATCATTTTGTTCCTTTTTAAATTAAATGTTTTAAGTGTTACCAGTTTATTCCAATCAAGATGGCTTCAGGTGTGCCATACTTTTGTCATAAGTAAGACTGTTAGTGCTCTAGTTGTTCTTTAGAACACTCTGGGAAGCTGCAGTAGAACACAAAGGCATCAACTGACAGGCTGCTCCTGTTGTAATATAACAGGAAGATATTTGAGATCACACTTGAAACATGTCCTCATTTTTCTTTCCAGAGCACTAACCATAATTTCTATGACAAGATGAACCCCATCATTTTGTTCCTTTTTAAATTAAATGTTTTAAGTGTTACCAGTTTATTCCAATCAAGATGGCTTCAGGTGTGCCATACTTTTGTCATAAGTAAGGCTGTTAGCACTCTAGTTGTTCTTTAGAACACTCTGGGAAGCTGCAGTAGAACACAAAGGAATCAACTGACAGTCTCTGCCCTTGTTGGATGTACATGTTTTACTGAGAATGTCAGACTTCATTCTCACATGACTGAGAAAGATAATGTGAATTTACAGAAAATATGCTCTCATTTTAGCTTCTGGAGCACCTTCCAAAACTGTATGGGACAAGCAAGTGAAAATAGTTTTCTCTCAAACATGATTCATGATATCCCAGCAGAAGGTTTTTCACAGGGTAAAATCACCTTAGAACACACCACAATTCCTGAAATTAGTATGGTACCATCAACAAATGAATTCTATTGTAACTAAAGTCTGTTATCACCCTTTATAGTTCTCCTTTTGGTAACCCTCAAAATCTTCGATTCACTACAATGCATTTCAATGAGGTACTATCATTTATATTGGTCCCAAGATGGCTGCCAGCAATTCCAGGATGAAGTGCTGACAGCCAATCAGATCTCACGATGACATGTGTGGTTAGGCTCCGCCCAGATATATATGTGTTTTTACTTTTGATTTTCTCAGCAACTACTGAACGGATTTACACCATTTAACAAAAGGGTTCTTTCTGAACCAAGAACTACCTCTTTGCCAAATTTGGTGTAATTCCGTTCAGCAGTTCGGGCTGTAGCCTTGCATAAAGTTTCCTATGGGAAATTGATTTTTTGACTCTTATTTTTAATTTCTCCGCAACTACTGAACGGATTTACACCATTTAACAAAAGGGTTCTTTCTGAACCAAGAACTACCTCTTTGCCAAATTTTGTGTAATTCCGTTCAGCAGTTCGGGCTGTAGCCGTGGCTAAAGTTTCCTATGGGAAAATGAATGGGGAAAACACGTTTTGGGACCCCCCTTTTTTCTCGGCCTCCGCTTGACCCGGGGACTGCCACCCCCCAGGGCTTTTCTGAAATATTTGCGGGGGGCACACAGCCCCCCCGCAGCCCCGGGGACCGCCACCCCCTCGGGGCTTGGTTTTTTTTAATATTGGGGGCCTCCAAGGCCCCCCCAAGCCCCGGGGACTGCCACCCCCCGGGGCTTTTGTCAAATATTTGCGGGGGGCACACAGCCCCCCCGCAGCCCCGGGGACCGCCACCCCCCGGGGCTTGTTTTTTTAAAATAATTTACCTGTGTGGGGGGGGCTCAAGCCCCCCCACACGCCCCGGGGACCGCCACCTCCCCGGGGCACTAATATCTGTTACGGACCCCCAGAGCCCCGGGGACCACCACCTCCCCGGGGCTTTGACAATGTTGGGAGGGGGGCCGCGCGGCCCCCCTCCTGGAGCCTGTGATGGCCCTGGGGACCGCCACCCCCCAGGGCTGGCTCCTGCAGTGTCCCGGGGTGCCCACCCCCGGGACACTGCTGTTTGCTATGGCAGGGCGGGAGCCTCGTGGCTCCCGCCCTGCCATAGCAAACTGGTTTGGGTTTTGAAAGCGAGAGCAGGAAAACCTGCTCTCGCTTTCAAAATCTAAACCAAATTGCTTTTCCACACGGGGAGCTGCATGTTAGCAGCTCCCCATGTGGAAAAGCAATGCCGGCTCCCGCAGGAGGCGGGGAGCCGGCGGGACCGTGGGGGCTTTGGGGCTCCCCCCACGGTCCCCAACAAATAGGGCCAGCCCCGGGGGATGGGGTCCCCGGGGCTAGAAGTGGCCCGGGAGGGGGGCCACACGGCCCCCCTCCCCCAAATAAAAAATAAAATAATAAAAAAAAGACCGCAAATGCCGGCCCCGGGGGATGGGGTCCCCGGGGCCATAAATGGCCTGAGGAGGGGGCCACACAGCCCCCTCCATAAAAACAAATTTAAAAGTTGGCATGCCCCGGGGATGGGGTCCCTGGGGCCGGAATTGGCCACGGGAGGGGGGCCCATGCGGCCCCCTTCCCGTTTAGATTTTTTATTTTTTTATTTAAAAAAGTGGTCCCCATGGCCCAAAAAAATGCTGTGTGGCCCCCCTTCTTAAAATTGTTTTTTTTAAAAAAGACCGGCATCGTGCCGTAGGCCCCGCCCCCTCCAGCAACACTCTGCAAACGCGCCCTTCAATACTGGGGGTCCCTGGGGGCCAACTAGCCCACCAGGTACCTCCAGTAAGCGCCACAGGGCTGTGTTGCAGAGAGGTGGTCCAGGCCACGCCCCTTTCTACACCTCTCTGCAACGCAGCTCTGTGACGCTTAGTGGAGGTACCTGGTGGGCTAGTTGGACCCCAGGGACCCTCAGGATTCAAGGGGACTTAATTCCCCAACTTAAAACATGCCAAGGGGCGCGTTTGCACAGTGGTGAAGGTGGGGCCTCAGGTGATATGTGTGCAAACACGCCTTGTGGTGTGTTTTAAGTTGGGGGATTAAGTCCCCTTGAATCCTGAGGGTCCCTGGGGTCCAACTAGCCCACCAGGTACCTTCAGTAAGCGCCACAGAGCTGCGTTGCAGAGAGGTGTAAAAAGGGGCGTGGCCTCAGACCACCTCTCTGCAATGCAGCTCTGTGGTGCTTACTGGAGGTACCTGATGGGCTAGTTGGGTCCCAGGGACCCTCAGGATTCAAGGTGACTTAATCCCCCAACTTAAAACACGCCACGGGGTGCGTTTGCACAGTGGTGAAGGTAGGGGGCGGGCCTCAGGTGACATGTGTGCAAACAAGCCCTGTGGCATGTTTTAAGTTGGGGGATTAAGTCCCCTTGAATCCTGAGGGTCCATGGGGTCCAACTAGCCCCCCAATAAAATTCTGTTGGGAGACCGTTGTTACCATAGGCCTTCCCTCCAGGCATTGAGGCAAGGGCTTGCTGAATTTCAGCTGCTGAAATATCTGCTTTCATCTCTTCTACCTGCGTATTTGATAACTGCAGGAGGTTTATATCATAAAAGTATTGCTGTATTGCTTCTTGCAAAGCCATATATTTAGTCGCATATAACTCATTATAATGGTCTAAAAAGATTTTAGTGATCTTTTCCCTTTCGATCACCAGGGCCCTTGTCCCTGGCTTCTGTAGCTGAGTGATTAATGCAGATTCCTGCTTTACCTTGGTCGACCAGGCTAAAAATGTGCCTACCATTCGACTTTCCTCATAGACTTGCTGCTGAAATATCCGTGAGCTATTTATTTCTTCTATGGTAAAAAAAACTCTCTTAGCTCCTGTTTTGCTTTGTTGAGGTGCCTCTCTACTAAATGTCCCCCCCTGAGGAGACATTCTTCCTCAACAAAGCAGTATCCTCTGCCAGCTGAAGTTCGGCTATGCGTGTCCTTCGGATTTTTGATTGTGCAGCCATAAAGGCCACCATCTGCCCACGCACTGAGGCCTTAAAGGCCCCACAGACTGAGAAAAGTGTTGCCGTGCCCTTGTTGTCCTGAAAAAACTCTTTTATCCATTTTCTTGAGCTAGTCACCGATTGCTGGTTTGAGAGAAGAGGTCGATCCATCTGCCACCTGGACCTTACACTCCTTCTTGCATCTATTTCTATTTCAAGTTTGACCAGCGAGGGGTCTGAAGATGAATTAGCCCATATTTCCGAACTAGAACAGTTCAAAGAGCGAGAAATAAGGAAAAAATCAATACGAGATGCAGACTGGTATCGGCGGGAATAGCATGTATACTGCGAGGTTTCCCGATGGGCTCTTCGCCATGGATCGATTAATTGATAGTCTTGCTTTATTACATCTAATACTTTTTTAGTCTTAGGCTTCAGTTGTTTTTTATTTTTATTCGCAGTATCCTTCTCCAAATCTTGGATAAAGTTAAAATCCCCCCCAAAATTATAGGGCCCATAGCCCCTCTAAGTAAATCATTGATCTTCATAATAAATGTGGGATCGTCTATGATTGGTGCGTAATAGTTCACAAAATTAAAAACATTGCTGTTTACCCTGGGAGTGACCCATATCCATGTGCTGTGAGGATCTCTCCGGACTTGGGTAATCTCCCAATCTATCCCTTGGCTGAAATATATAGCTACCCCCTTATTGCCATCCTGGCAGAGGCAAAATACACCTTGGAATTTTTTTTAGGACTATAGAGCTTTGGAGTATTTGTTTTGAGGTGGGTTTCCTGAAGAAACAGAACTTGTGGCGAGAAAGAGGTTAGCCATCTTATTAACCCGCCATATTTTTGCTTATTCAATATGCCATTTACATTGACCGTGACTATACGAAGTTTAAGACCCATCCCTGAGATTGTCTCCCCAATACCTTTCACTCTATGATTCTGCTCATTTTTGCTACCCGTGCCCACCTGCCCCTGTGCCCTGCCGACCCCCAACCACCCCCGGAGGATGGGGAATGGCCCGCAATACCACTTTCCTCCCTCCACTGATTGGCGCCCCTGCTGGGTGCCATGGTGCTGCACCCTGAGTGATCGTTCCCACCCCACCCCCGTCCTCAGTCATATTGCTATATTCTATTTAATGTTTCTTTTCTATTTTGCGGTGGAGATTTCTTGGAGCAGTTCCTGAGCTTCATCTATGTTAGCAAACATTTGAAACTTGCCTCTCACTAGGACCCTTAACTTGGACTGCTGTACTATTGCAGCCTGCTCGCCCTGCTCCTTAAAAAGATACAATAATTTAACAAACTCCTTTCGACGGCGTGCAGCAGCCGCTGACATGTCAGCAAAAGTTTGGACAGCTGGATACTTCATTGATCAAGAATTGTTTCTTCACGATGGCTTTAGAGAGTATCTGCTCCTTAATGCGGTAGTCTGCAATGTTCACAATAATTGTTGGTGGTAGCTTTGAATTGGGAAATGGCTGTGACAGTACCCTATGAGCTCTTGTGATAGTGAGGTCTCCTGCAATTTCTGGCAATACACTCTTTTTAATAAAAGTCTTGACCCATTAAAGAGTTTGGGTCCCTTCACATCCTTCTGGGACCCAGACTAGATGCAGGTTAGACCGTCGAGAATGGTTTTCGAGCTCCTCAAGTTTGCTTTCTAGTGAAGATTTTTCCTTCCTGGCTAAGTTCACCTGTTGCTGCATAGTGTTCATCTGGTCCTCAAGCTGCGAGATCCTGGACTCTGCCTCTTGCATGCTTGCTTGGAAGCTACCAACTGCCTCCTCGATTTTTGACAAATGGTGATGGAGGGATGCTATTTCACTTGCTTGTGTTATCTTGAGCTTCCTTTATTTCATCTAAGATAAGATTTAGCATGACTTTTATGTCACATTGCAGCAAAGTTCCCTCTCCTTGCAGCTGTTCTGCCTGCTTGCCTGGGAACCCGCCAGTCTCTATCTGCACCTGTGCTTGCTGCCCTATGGCAGCTAGTCCTTCTGTGTTTGGAGGCTGAGACTGTGGCTGCGGCATGGCTGTAACTGTAGCTGGGGCTGAGAGTCCATTGAGACACTGCTCTACTCTTGAGGGGACCTGTGATTGCCCTTGTCTTCCAGGAGAACCGGATGTGCAGCGGAGGACTGATCACATAGCAAGAGACCAGATTGTGTTTCAGCGGGAGGCTCTTGCGGTACGGTTGGTGTTGATTTAACTTTGGAAAATAGTGGGTACTCCTTTGTTTTCGCATAGGTTTGAGTCGTTGTTTTTTCATTTGTGTCCTCTTGTGAAGGGCAGATTTCTTTCCCCTTTTGGACTGCCCCTGTAGGCAGCCCCTCTTCTTTGCCCTCTCTGCTCTCTGGAGCCCGGACAACTGGATTCAAAATTTCTGTCACTTCATTTTGTGCGCCAAGCTCTTCCTCTGAGCTGTTTCTACATCTGACCACTCTTGTGGTATACTCTCCAAGACTGAACCCCCCCATTCCAGGCTCCCTTCTGGGCTCCAATGCATCTTCTGAGCTCAGAGAGCTTGAGATTGTTGCAGATCCGCTTCGTGATTTTTGGCTGCGCTCGGCTGTTGCAGCGGCTGATGCTGCTTTCATATGAGCATTGGCTGTTAAATTTGAAATTTTTAAATGCTTCCCCATTATTTCCAGTCTAGAACACTTTACTGGATCGGGGGGGAGGAGAACCAAAACCAGCGACCCACTGCCAGAACCTTCCTCAGAAGTATAAACTCCTTTGGGGTTTTTGTTTTACTACTGTCATGAAACCTGGAGGTACCTATGTCCTTCAACTGCAATTATTCCCAGTTTTTGGGCCATCTAATAGAGGGCGAGGCTCCACAACCATTACCAGGTTAGTCCGAAGGGAGGGGAGCAATCATGCAGGATAAGAACAAAAGACTGTCAGTCTTTCCCCAGTCATTTGCCAACAGGCCCCCAAGCAAATGTAGAGTGGGATGGAAGACAGCCCCCCCATGCTGTTCCATAAGCAAGCAAGGCTCTAGCAACAAACAAGGCTCCAGCACTCACCAGCCCTGCTGTGTGCAGAAGAAGTCGACCTCGGCTGCCTCCAGTCTGTCCTGCTCTGGCTCTGTCACCGTCCGTGTCAGAGCATCCACGTATGAGCCTACAAGCTCCCTGCAGTTGCGGGGGTAATCAAACCCGAGGCCAGGTGCTGCAGTCCAAGGTATAAAGGACACCACATTAGGCGTCCAAAACTTGTGGGCACCAACTGGATCCTGGAGAGAGGCGCTGAAATAACGCCACCGCCATGAAAGAAAAAAAACAAATATTTAAAAAACGGCCCCTGGTAGCTTCTCAGGCGCGCTTCGGTGTCTCGGCGTATCTCCACCTCGCCGACGGCATCGCGAGTTGGGACTGGAAGCGGAAGCAGCTTGGACACAGGGGTGGAGTGGAGTGGAGCGATCACTAGAGGCAGTGCATTGCGGGATTTGCCTTACAAACCTACCTGGTGATAGTTTCTCCCTAAATATTCTAGTCACAATATTGTCCATTCAATAATTTGTCCTCAATATTCCCAACCTACACCTCTAGCTACCACCCCCCACACCTCCTGTCTCCCCACACACACACACTCACACTCTGGGAATGATGAGTCCCAGGCATGGTACACTATAGAGATCTTATGAAGGTGATCAGAAGGTAGCTCTTTATGCTATGACGATGGATAATCTGCCATCGGCCATTGGTTGTGTCATGACTGGTGTCATGACCTGGTCATTGGACAGTAGTCCAGTTTGGGTAGAACCCTTTGGCAGATCCCTAAAGTCCAGTGAAACAGAATATTCATGACACAGTCTACATCTGCAAGCAGCCAAGCGGAGCCTGTCAGGATGATGAAATGGCGAGTAAAAAGTCACATGGCTACTGCACTAGGGACTTTTCATCTTATACCAAGGTAACAAATATCCCTTAGCTATTTCTTTATTTGGTTTGCCGGCAAACCATTTGAATATTAAAAACCTTGCAATGGTGCAACTCGTTAATTTTCTTATGACACAGATACTAAAGCCACTAGACCAGTCACACAAGTCATACTTTGGTAGCTTCGGATCAATGGCTGCAATGTTCCACAAAGCAACACAATAAGTACACTTCAGTTTTCAAGAGTGGGAGACAGAAGGAGATGTGGAAAGTTCAGGCATCACCCAGTCCACACAAATTATTTATTCATTCTTCTACCTACCTAATGCAGGGTATAAGCACTGCCTTGAAAACTTTCAATTATGTTTACTAGTTGTACTGAATTCCTCCCATTGATCATCTTTGAGTTATTTCTGAGCTTTGATTTATCAATAATTGATCCACAATTGTAATGTTTTTTTTATTGACCAACAAATAACTCATTTCATATCATTGATTAACTAAAATTGCCATTGTCATGACACTATATAAATGCTTCAATACGACACACTATTTACAATGTACCCCGGGGTGACTGAAGCTTACTCTACTAGACAAGACTATTGAGCTCCTTGTTTCCCACTTTGTTCATGTTACCACTCTTCTGTGCTTGTTTCCTATCACCTGCAATCATCTTTTAGGATTTAGAGTCATGTCTTGAGTTAACTTTACCCAATGTACATGGCATGCCCACATTATTAGTGAGAAGGTAAAAGTAACCCAGAGGGGCTATCAAAGAATAACTCTCAAGTCCTCAGTTCAAAAACCAATGTGTTCTACTGTACTTTACAAGGTAAATGCCATGCAGTCTCCCTCATATCTTGAGACTGTAGCTGACCCAGGGCCTCTGTGTTCTGTATGTGGTATGAACGCCAGGGAGACGCATGTAAAGCCAATAGAGAACTATCAGGTTAAGTGACAACCTTTAATTACTCCATATTGAATGGGTTGAACCAGTGTCTAAAGAGGCATTACTCTTTCATATTCATCTTAGCGTCACGCTGATTTATTTTTTGTAATGGTGACAGCATTATTTTAAGGCTTTATATAAAAGGCATGACACTGTAAAATATGTCTCACAGTTTTGCAATAACTATTGACCTATTTTACTAAAACTGCCCAAGATCTACACTCCACCCTAACCTGTTTCAAATTAATGTATGTGTATTTTTAAAGGTAACCGCACAATACCTGAAATTGCAGACATTATCTTTATTCCAGACCTACATATTGCAGCGCAATCGTGGCATAATTTATTTTCTTTAATTTTTCATGTCATTTGTTTGGTTCTAGAATATGAAAACTTTGCACAAGGAGGTATCCCAGCGAAACCGAATGCTCGTCGTCAGAATGGTATTATACAGATAATAACGCACTTTCTTTCTTAATCTTGCATATTGATTGCAGTGTAGCTGAATATTCTAATTGGCAGCTAAAATTGTAAAATACATTTTGTTTTTACACATTTCCAGGTTGCTCAAGGTGCTATGCTATATTAATCTAACTTTTATATGAACATTCTTCAATTTTAACTGCTGAGTTTAGGAAATGGTTATAAACACTTATCATTCAAGGCTGCAAGTATTATTTTCCTGCAGAAACAACATAGAATTATAGATGGGTAACAGTGAATTACGGGGATGTTCTTCACCGAGGGGTTCTGAGTGACATCAAATAGATAACGAGAGCAAAGCTCGAGTTGTATATGTCACTCAGAACCCTGAGTTGAAAAACATCCCTGTAATTCACTTTTTAGCCATCTATAATTTTATGTTATATATGACCCCCAAAATTATCTACCCCCCTTTCAACTGCTACACAGTGATGGGGAGCCATACATAGCACAGCCTCTCCTCCCTGTCTCAAATTTAAAAAAAAAAAGAACTTACCAGCAATTCCTCACCAACTCCCATCACCTTCCATGCCTTCCTTCCCCTCCTACAGCTGTGCTTTCTGCCAAAGAAGACAATCATCACTGTGCTGACAGGCTCTCAAAGAGCCCTGTCAGCCTGGCCTGGAAGGCCTTCATGACATAGCAACAGTGGTTAACAAGTTTTGTTATCAACTGTTGCTATGCCAAAGAAGTGAGTTATGACATTTAGAAACTGACATAAACAATACAGGATCTCCATGCAGCCAAACAAAACCATGTGCATTATCATCCTCCTGTTCTGTAGCACAGGAGAGAGCCCTGCACATGACCTATAATAATAAATGTATGGGTTATGGTCATAGCCACTGGAATTATGCAGCAGGGGAGCACTGAATTATGTGGAACAGTAGATTCAATTATGTGGCAAGAAAAGGCAAATTATACAACGTAATGCAGCACATTTTGTGATAGTAATACTTCATTATTTTGGCATTTTTACAGATGTTAACCCTGTTCAGACAAAAGTGTACTATATTAATAACCCAGATACGCATCTGAAATTTGACCATTTAAACGTTGCGAAGGTCCTTCAATTGCAACAGGTGCCATCACAATTTTAGTAACTTTTGATACGTTTGAGCTCGAAACAATTTTTTTTGTTAAAATATTACTATGGAGCAGGTAATGGATTATGTGGTAATTCCAGTCATTTGACGGCCTCTGGATATAGTATGCTCTGCAAATTGTACAGCATGGAAATGGGATGAAAGAGAGCAGTAATTGTTGTTCTGTGTTTCTAAAACGTTCAGTTTGGGGCTCAAGTGCTAACTTGCAAAGTTACCAAGTTAGTGCATACGCTTTATGCTGTGCAATGTCTATAAGGCCCAGTGCACGGACTAGTAACGATAGACATATGCAGGCTACTAATGTAGTGAACATTGCTAGGATGGATTGGAGTTGATACAAAGGCATGGAAAGAGATACATAGAAGCTGAACATGAGGACTAGTACCAAGGTATTAGGGATCATTAGGGTTAATTGAGCAAAATATAACATGTATTCAGACTGGTAAAGGTGGGCTTGAAGTATGAGACTTTAGGGGCCATATTATACAAAGTATCCTGCGGGCGCAACAGGCGTTTGCGCCCGCTTTGCATACCCCTGGGGCACTCTGGTATTACAGAAGGGGCCTCAGATGCTTGTGCAGCACCTTCTGTGATACAGATAGCGCTGGCGCACATACAGCACTATCATCAGAGGACGTTTCCTCATTTGCATGGGGGTGTGCCCCCATGCAAATGAGGGAATCTCTTTACCTTTGCACTGTAATATAGACACAGGCGCAAACGTAAAGGAGCTGTCAGGAGGCGTCCTGCACTGTCTGTGCGCTCTTAATTTTAGTAAAGGATGCTTGGTATCGGCTTCTGTGCCTCTCCTTCTCAGCACATGAAGGTTCTAGCTGTGTTTCTTTCAATGATGCACCAAAAGCTGATACCAATCGGCATTTACTAAAATGAAGAGCGTAAGTTACTGAACGAGCACCTGCGAGTGTGCCTTTCCTGATGGGGCAGTTATGGCTGAGCGAGGGGAAGAGAACACAAATAGAGTGGCATCTTTCCCTACTTAATCAAGTACCAACTAAAATCAGGATGTACTTTACCCAGTGAACTGCACTGTGGGACTTGTGTGCAACACACCTACTGCAGGATAGTCAACCAATGGGAGTGGTTAATGGACATATAAAAACTGACATTGGTAACCCACTCACCTGTAATGGCATTGATAAAGACATATGGATGTCGAAACACGTCTGCCTGTAACTTTGGACCAATAAATTGGATTTGTGTAAACCCGAGAGTGCTCCATGTTCCTTGGGAACTTTGATGGTAGAGGTTATGATGTGCAGTCACTAGCACGTATGGATGCACCCGCTCTGAAAAGTGTTCAGCTGCTATTTAGTGACATTTGGTGGATCACTGAAAGAAAAGCAGCTAGAACTGTCACGTCCCGAGAAGGAAAGGCACAGAAGCCAATACCAATCGTCGTTTACTAAAATGAAGAGCGTAAGTTACTGAACGAGCGCCTGCAAGTGTGCCTTTCCTGATGGGGCAGTTATGGCTGAGTGAGGGGAAGATAACACAAATTGAGTGGCATCGCTCCCTGCTTAATCAAGTACCAACTAAAATCAGGATGTACTTTTCCCAGTGAAGTGCACTGGGGGACTTATGTGCAACACACCTACTGCAGGTTAGGGAACCAATGGGAGTGGTTGATGGACATATAAAAACTTACAATGGTAACTCACTCACCTGTAATGGCATTGATGAAGACATATGGATGTTCCCTGGGAACTTTGGTGGTGTGTGTATATATATATATATATATATATATATATATATATATATATATATCCAATCGATACTGCTCCCACAATGAAGACGCCACTCACAATCGTATTTTCCACCTTTTAATTGTGGTAGGTAGCAGCGAACTCAGTCTCAACCTCGCAGCGTAGTGTGCGCCATGAACGCCAAACGTTTCGGGTATTCTCCCTTTCTCACTGGATGGCTTTGTGGTGGTGGAACAGCTGGGCATTTTTAACTTGATCACGTTCGGAATTGCTTAGTCCCGCCCCAATGGGCGTGTGCATGCATTGCACTGTGGTACACGCAGTTCAGGTAAGTGTTGCCACAGTGGATGCTGCCGTTCCTTTACCTCCACATATTTCTCTCCCTTCGGTTCGCTGTTATGGCGGGGACTGGCAAGCTGCTTACTTTTGCCAAACCACAAACGGCTACGATGTTACAACACGCGCATCAGAGTCAAGACGCTAGGACCTGCTGCACTCTGCAGGGGGGCGTCTTCGTGGCCGGAAACAAGCCACTATACATCCAATCGATACTGCTCCCACAATGAAGACGCCACTCACAATCGTATTTTCCACCTTTTAATTGTGGTAGGTAGCAGCGAACTCAGTCTCAACCTCGCAGCGTAGTGTGCGCCATGAACGCCAAACGTTTCGGGTATTCTCCCTTTCTCACTGGCATGGCTTCGTGGTGGTGGAACAGCTGGGCATTTTTAACTTGATCACGTTCGGAATTGCTTAGTCCCGCCCCAATGGGCGTGCATGCATTGCACTCTGGTACACGCAGTTCAGGTAAGTGTTGCCACAGTGGATGCTGCCATTCCTTTACCTCCACATATTTCTCTCCCTTCGGGTTGCTGTTATGGCGGGGACTGGCAAGCTGCTTACTTTTGCCAAACCACAAACGGCTACGATGTTCCAACACGTGCCTTAGAGTCAAGACGCTGGGACCTGCTGCACTCTGCAGGGGGGCGTCTTCGTGGCCGGAAACAAGCCACTATACATCCAATCGATACTGCTCCCACAATGAAGACGCCACTCACAATCGTATTTTCCACCTTTTAATTGTGGTAGGTAGCAGCGAACTCAGTCTCAACCTCGCAGCGTAGTGTGCGCCATGAACGCCAAACGTTTCGGGTATTCTCCCTTTCTCACTGGCATGGTTTCGTGGTGGTGGAACAGTTGGGCATTTTTAACTTGATCACGTTCGGAATTGCTTAGTCCCGCTCCAGGATGAGCCTAATGGTTGATATGACGCGGCGCCTTCAGGCCGCGAGGACGACGCACCGCCGAAAAGCAAAGAACGGACCCCCAGGAGTGAATCTTCACCCCTTGATGGGCACAGAAGGTGAATAAATAAGGCATGCAAAGTCTCATCCTGGAGCCTAATGGAGGGCTTTGAAAAGTGTCCCAACATTCTGTACAGCAGACGAACCCACTGGAGGGTATAATGAGGCGAAAAAGACTCCAATTCCCGACATGCACTGTTTAATTCGTTTTCCATCACAGAGGCACACCGGAAGCCATGTAATTGTTGAAAGCATTCAGGTGGGATGCGGAGAGCCTTGTAAAATTGCCTGCTGATACCGGCCTCTGAGGAGAAGCAACAAAGCTTCGAAACGCGTCAGGCCTGGGGACAAGATGCGGGGATGTGAAGTCGCATGCCTGTGAATAAAGAAGTTTTGCAAACTTACCTGCTGTGGAGTGCGGTCCTGCATCTGGGGACATTTTTGGTTGATATGTATTACCTACTGGCGGTCGCCAGTAGGTAGTTATAGTTACAACCTAGTTTCCATAGGAAAATCATTTTTTGATTTGCTAATAACTTTGGCGTCGTTTGACGAATATTTATGAAATTTTGCAAAAAGTTGCACTTTTTAGGTTAGCACCTATCTTGAAAGTTTGGGGGTGAATTGTCAAGCGGGGGCTGAGAAAAAGGGGGGTCCCATAACGCGTTTTCTCCATGTTAATTTCCATAGGAAATTTTGCGACGAGCTACAGCCCGAACTGCTGAACGGAATTACCTCAAATTTGGCAGAAAGGTAGAGCTTGGTTCAGAAAGCGACCTTTTTTTTAAATGGGGAAATTACGTTCAGTAGTTTTTGAGAAATACAAAAGAATAAGAGTCAAAAAATCAATTTCCCATAGGAAACTTTGTGCAAGGCTACAGCCGAAACTACTGAACGGAATTACCCCAAATGTGGCAAAAAGGTAGTGCTTGGCTCAAAAAGCGACCTTTTGTAAAATGGTGTAAATCCGTTCAGTGGTTGCTGAGAAATAAGAAAAATAAAAGTTTTGATATCTGGGCAGAGCCTAAGTCCCGTGCACGAGCTTCACTGTGATTGGCTGTGAACACTCCAAACTAGGAAGTGTTGGCAGCCATCTTGTGGCTCGGTAGAAGCGAGTCACTAGAAAACAGAGAAACAAAGGTATAAAACAAGAGAAGGGGGCAGGGTAGAAACACCGTGACCCCCTAGGCCTGCTCAGGGGGTCCCAGAAGGACCCCAGGGCCCAAAAAAGCATTTTTTATAAATCAAAAAAAATCAGCGCAATTCGCGCTGGGGTCGCGGGTTCCCGCGTTTTATTTTAATGAGGTCCCTGGGTGGGCTAGGTCTTGCGGGCATTTCTTAAAAAATAATAGCTGGGGGTCGCTGGGGCTGTGGGGGCCCGCTGGGGTCCCCGCAGCCCCGGGGCTTCACTCATGTTGGGAGGGGGGTTGCGCGGCCCCTCTCCTGGAGCCCTCCATGTGTTTATAACTTTGGCATCGTTTGACAAATCTTTACGAAATTTTCAAAAAAGTTTCTCTTTTTTGATCAGCTCCTATCTTGAAAGTTTGGGGGTGATTGGTGAAGGGGGGGCTGAGAAAAAACTGCTGAACGGAATTACGCAAAATTTGTGAGGGAGAAAGGTTGTTGTCCAGAAAGCGCGCTTTTGTTGAAATGGTGTAAATCCGTTCAGTAGTTTTTGAGAAATATCAAATTTTACAGATATCGATATTTGAGAATTCTGACATCTGATTGGCTGAGGGTTACGAGCACGAGCTTGCGGCTCATTGGCTGTGAACGGTTGAAACTAGGAAGTGTTGGCAGCCATTTTGTGACTTAGTCCGTCAGCTCGCATCTCTCCTTGTAAAAGCCATCGGTTGTGTAGTTTTACCTCTGCGAGGCAACACTGGCATCTGTGTCTGTGTAAGATACTCCTTTCAGGCTGCCTCTCCCCACATCACGAGGTTGCGGCTATGCCTTTAGAAGCCAGTCCGTTGGCTCGGAGCTCTGTGAGTCAGTCTGTCGGCACGACCCTCTACACAACCCAAACACCACTGCACTACCTAACTAAACACTAAACCACTACTGCCAGCACGACCCCGACACTACAGAAACACCACTGCACTACCTTAAACCCTAAAACACTACCCCCAGCATGACCCCCTACACTACAGAAACACCACTGCACTACCTTAAACCCTAAAACACTACCCCAGCACGACCCCCTACACTACCCAAACACCACTGCACTACGTAACTAAACACTAAACCACTACTGCCAGCACGACCCCTTACACTACAGAAACGCCACTGCACTACCTTAAACCCTAAAACACTACCCCCAGCACGACCCCTAAACTACAGAAACACCACTGCACTACCCTAAACCGTAAAATGCTACCCCCAGCACGACCCTCTACACTACCCAAACACCACTGCACTACCCTAAACCCTAAAACACTACTCACAGCAGGACCCCCTACACTACGTAAAGACCACTGCCCTACCCTAAACCCTAAATGTACCCCCAGCACCACCCTCTACACTACACAAACACCACTGCACTACCGTAAACCCTAAAACACTACCCACAGCAGGACCCCCTACACTACACAAACACCCCTGCACTACCCTAAACCATAAAACACTACCAGTCCATTGGCTCACAGCTCTGCGTTTGTGAGCCGACGGCCCGTAGCTCTCTCTGTGCGAGCCGAGCCCACGGGCCGTAGCTCCCCCTTTGCGAGGCTGCCCAACGGCCCGCAGGTCTCCCTGTGCTAGCGGGATCACAGTTGTCAGTCTGCGAACCGATATTGGGAATATAAGGCGGCTCTAAAAAGAGCCTTTGTGTTTATTAGTTGGAGCTACATATAAGTGCGGTTGCACAGCTTCAGGTTATTCAGAAAAACTCGATTTCCCTGATCTGTGAAGTGTACTCCATCACTTCTGTAGATATCAGCCATATCATAACGTATGTTGTTGTTGTAGATCGACCCCATTCTATGGTCTCTGAGGTATGCAGACACAGCTTTGTTGACATTCTTCCTAGATTTTTCAATCTGAGGACAAAATTTGTTTGACCATTTCCACTTCTGTCTTTGGCATATATTGGAATATACAAAGACAGTTTGAGGCAAAAGCAACATCAATTGTCTAAAGGTGTCCTTCATTAGCATTTCCAAACCTATCCCAGTCAATGTGCCTAGGTCATTTCCACCACAGTGCACAATCATGAGGTCAGGGAGTTGGAGATGCAAACAGGTTTTAACCAAAGGGAGTAATTGGTGCCACTTCAATCCTCTCTGTCCAAACCATTTAATGTCCACATTTTGTAAACCTAGGTCTAAGTCAAGACATCTCTGTTCTGCATACCTCTTGCACGAGAAAACATAGCTATGTCCTACGATCCACACTAGCATTTTGAAGGTGTAGCTGGAAGATATGGATAGATGTCTGTAGCTCATGCAGTCCGTTCGTAGAATAAGAGATATGTTTAAAGATGGGGAACTACTTTTTTTTCTCATACAAAACGATAACTGATTGGGAGATGAAAAACATTGTTTACTAAAAAGTAGGGTGCATATTAGTTTGTCGAAAAGCATCTTTGTCATTGGTTAATAAAAAGCAGTTTCAACGTAGAGTTCATATGATAGGATAAAATTTGGTCAGTTCAACCACACCTGCTACTTGCATTTGGAAGGCACTGTTCGAACTTAAAACAATGGTGAACTTTTAACCTGCACGTGCCCTTAAATGTTCGAGAAAATGTTGCATAAAAATATCGTTAGGTTTGAAAAAATGATGAACTTTTAACCTGCACGTCTCGTAGAATGTTCTAGAAAGTTTGTTGATAGAATATGTTGAACTTCTCACCTGTATGTGTTCTTAAATTTTTTAAAAACTGTTTATATGGAAAGTTCAAAAATAACCAATAGAGAGAAGTTTTGCAATTTGAAAAAATAAAGGAACTATTCTGATTTGTTCTTTACATGTATTTATGTGTGGAGCAACAGGGAAATTGTGCCATTACTGGTTCCATTCTTGATGAGAGCGGTGCATTACATGTACTGTGTGACAAAGAAAGAATTGCAAATTTGGCAGGGAGAAAAGTCTTGGTGCAGAAAGCACGGTTTTGTGTAAATGGTGTAAATCCGTTCAGTAGTTTTTGAGATATTAAAGGAAAAAAAGATATATATGTCTGGACTGTGCCTAACTCCCGAGCACGAGCTTGCCTCTGATTGGCTGCTAACAATTAAAACCAGGAAGTGTTAGCAGCCATCTTGTGCCTCGCATTGAGTGAAAATATAAAAGAAAGGTCCCGGGGGCAATTTAATATATCGGAGCTCTGTCTGTGCAAGATACCGCTTTCACGCTGCGTCTCCCTACATCAGCAGGTAACGCACCCTTTTCCACCATCAACAGCATACCTCCAACAACATACTTGGGCCCGCAAGTCTGCCTCTGCGAACCACTTGTCGGCTCACAGCTCTTCGGGTGCGAGTTCTCGGGCCCACAGTTGTATCTGTGAAGCCAATACTGGAAATATACCGGAGGTGTCTCTCTGCGAGATACGCTCTTCACGCTCCCTCTCCCCACATCAGTGTTCCGCAGCTATCCCTTTGGAAGCCGATGGCCCACACCTTTCCCTATACTAGTCGGCCCGCAGGTGTTCCTCTGTGAGCTGGCCCGCAGCTCTTCCTCTGCGAACTGACGGGCCGCGGTTCTCCCTCTATGAGCCTGCAAGTTGGCTCGCAGTTCTTCGTCTACGAGCCAGACCGCCGGCTCTTAAGTCTCTGAGAACAGATGTAATGGAGGCTACGATCATGCAGGTCGGACACCCAACGCTGCTCCGACATCCCCCAGTAGGAGCTCCTTGTCCGCCATCTCCCCTCACCCCCACCCCCCACAAACAAATGTGACAGTCACGTTAGGTTGCAAAAATAAGAATCTTAGTCATGTATGGATTTACATATAAAACATTTTATTAAAACAAAACAACAACAAATAAAACTATGTACAGCCATGTCGTGTCATCGCTGGACCATTTGTGAATCACAGCCTGTAAGACAAAAAGAAAGATAAGATGGTGCGTCATGCGACCAGCAAAGGGGAAAGAGAAAGAGAGAAAGAGTGAGGGAGAAAGAGAGAAACAAAGAAAGAGTGAGAGAGAGAGGAAGACAAAGAAATAGAGAAAGAGTGAGAGAGAGAAAGAGAGAAATAGTGTGAGAGAGGAAGAGAGAGAGAGAAAGAGTGAGAGAGAGGAAGAGAGAGAGAAAGAGTGAGAGAGAGGAAGAGAGAGAGGAAGAGTGAAAGAGAGGAGAGAAAGAGTGAGAGAGAGGAAGGCAGACAAAGACAGAGAAAGAGAAAGAGTGAGAGAGAGAAAGAGTAAGATACAAGGAAAAGAGAGAAAGAGAAACAGTGTGAGAGAGAGGTAGAGAGAAAGAGAGAAAGAGAGAGAGAAAGAGTGAGAGAGAGGAAGAGAGAGAAAGAAAGAATGAGAGAGATGAACAGACAGAGAAAGAGAGAAAGTGTGAGAGAGAGAAAGGAAGAGATGGAGAGGGAGTGTTGACACTGGAGAAAATCTTCGCAGCTTACCTTTGTGCCTCCAGTGTGTCTCCAACCACGTGCTGGGACATAGTGCACCCTTAAGTTTAGTGATCTGAAAGATAGTATAGAATTAGTAATTGCAGAGTACATACAACTGCACACGCCTAATTATCTGTTTCGGCAATGCGCACTCAGGCTGCTGCAGCCCATCCACTCCCACTGCTCGGAGGTGTCTGTGCGCTCTTGTGCGCCCAGGCTGCAGCACACTATCCACTCCCACCGCCCTGAGGTGACTGCCCGCTGCTGCGGAAAGAAGTATCTCTGCTCACCTTCCGCCACCGGCATGTGTGTAAGAGGGTGCACCACATGCTGAAGCAACTTTGTCAGGCGTTGTCAGGATGGCCACGCATCATCGCAGTTTGTACACGCGTTCAGCTGTGGTGGTGTGGGGGGGGACGTTGATTCGTGAATCACAGCCTGCTAGATAAAAAGCAAGATAGGATTGTGCGTCATTCGTCCATCAAAGGAGAGGGAAAGAGAGAGAGAAAGAAAGAGTGAGAGGAAGACAGAGAGAAAAAGAAAGAAGGAGTGAGAGGAAGACAGAGAGAAAGAGAGAAACAGTGGGAGTGACAGGAAGAGAGAGAGAAAAAGAAAGAAAGAGTGAGAGGAAGACAGAGAGAAAGAGTGAGAGAGACGAAGAGAGAGAGAACGAGTGAGAGACAGAAAGAGAGAGAAAGAGTGAGAGAGAGGAAGAGAGAGAGAAAGAGTGAGAGAGAGGAAGAGAGAGAGAGAAAGAGTGAGAGAAAGGAAGAGAGAGAGAGAAAGAGTGAGAGTGAGAGTGAGGAAGAGAGAAAGTATGAGAGAGAGGAAGACAGAGAAAGAGAGAAAGAGTGAGATACAAGGAAGAGAGAAAGAGAGAAACAGTGTGAGAGAGAGGAAGAGAGAGAGAAACAGTGTGAGAGAGAGGAAGAGAGAGAGAAAGAGTGAGAGAGGAAGAGAGAGAAAGAAAGAATGAGAGAGAGAGAAAGACACAGAGAAAGAGAGAAAGAGTATGAGAGAGAGAAAGGAAGAGATAGAGAGTGAGAGAGAGAGAAAGAGTGTGAGTGACAGAAAGGAAGAGATAGAGAGGGAGAGTGAGTGTTGACACTGTGGAGAAAATCCTCACAGCTCACCTTTCTGTCACCGGTGTGTCTCCAACCACGTGCCGGAATATAGGGCAGCCCTCAAGCTTAGTCATCTGAAACATAAAAATGGAATCAGTAATGGATGAGTACATACAACTGCGTATGCCTAAATCGCTGTCTGTATCCAGGCTAGTTTACCCCATCCACTTCCACTGCCCAGAGGTGTCTACCCGCTGCTGTACACCCAGGCTGCTGCACTCCATCCACTCCCACTGCCCAGAGGTGTATGACAGCTGCTGCGCACCCAGGCTGCTGTACCCCATGCACTCCCACTGCCCGGAGGTGACAGCGTGCCGCTGTGAACCCAGGCTGCTGCACCCCATCCACTCCCACTGCCCGGAGGTGACTGCCCGCCGCTGCGCAAACAAGCCTCTCTGCTCACCTTACACCACCGGCGTGTGTCGAAGAGGGTCCACCACGTGCCGAAGAAACCTCCTCACCCATTGTGTACTCGCGGAGAGCGGAGCTCACAATTCAGGTTGAGTGTTGATTGCAGGATGGCCACGCTTCATCGCAGGCCTGCAGGACAAAAAGCAAGATAAGATTGTGCGTCATGCGTCCATCAAGGGAGAGAGAAAGAGAGATAGAGAGAGAAAGAAAGAGTGAGAGGAAGACAGAGAGAAAAGAAAGAAAGAGTCAGAGGAATACAGAGAGAAAGAGAGAAACAGTGAGAGTGAGAGGAAGAGAGAGAGAGAGAGAAAAAGAAAAAGAGTGAGAGTGAGAGGAAGACAAAGAGAAAGAGAGAAAGTGTGAGAGAAGAAGAGAAGAAGAGAGAGAGAAAGAGTGTGAAGGAGAGAAAGGAAGAGATGAAGAGGGACAGTGAGTGCTGTGTCTCCAACCACGTGCCGGGACCTAGTGGAGCCCTCAAGCTCCCACATCTAAACATAGTACAGAATTAGTAATGGGAGAGTATATACGACTGCGTACGCCTAAATCGCTGTGCCGCCTTTGTGTATCCACTCCCGCTGCCCAGACGTATTTGCCCACCGCTGCGCACCCAGGCCTCACTGCTCACCTTTTCACGGACAGGGCACCCTCCGCATCATGCAGTCCCGCTCCGCAGGCCAACAGGTCTGACATTTGGTGCTGTGTCTTGATTTTGCCATGGCAGAGGACATACTAGTGCACCTATCATCATCGCAGGTTGCACACCCGCTCAGTCCATGCGGTGCCACTAACTCAGTGAACAGTGAGGCCACACACATGGTGGTAGGCCTCCCTGTTCAGTGGCTCAGGCCTACACTGCGGTCCAGCAGGGCACACAAAACCTGAGCTGTCCAGACCGCCGGGACGGGCCATCACCGCAGGCTGTACACCCGCTCAGCAGGTACGGTACCCGTACCTCAGTGGACCAAAAGTCACCGTCTCGTGCCGGTGTGCCTGTGCCGGCCGCAGTGCATCCGGTGCGAGCAACTCTGAAATGGCGTCGAGCACGTGCGCCCGGTCTTTTTTATTGGCAGGGTCACGTGTCCTGTGACGCCTGTGCTGGATGGGTGTGGTGTGGGTGTATACTAGCCCTGAGGGAGTGGCTGTGGTGTACTGACAACTAGGGTGTGACCAGCAGATCACTGCAATGAAAATCTGGGCCGTTGTTGTCCTTCCCTGTAAGCGTAAGTGGAGTGGGCTGGCCTGGCGTATGCCAGTCCTGCGTGAGGCTGTGAAGAATGACTCCGGAGCTATGGGCGTGGCTCCATCGTGAGCTGTATGAGGAATCAACTGATGCGACACTGTTGCCAGATTGGGCTAGATCACGCACAATTGGTCTATATATTTCCCTGTTGTGCGGTAAAATTTTGGTTTGTGCTAGTTGCCAGATTATAAATATATATACAGCGCTCCAGCAAACTAGTATGTTAAAGCGCTTTATTAGACAAATATTTACTTGGCAGCCTGCTGCAACATCAATTCCAATCCATTCACCGCCTGCTTGACGATGTCCCTGCCCCTCCTTCCTTAAAGTAGCAATATTGGGCTAGTTTGGGCTTCTTTTTGGTTGTCTTTGGGCTAGAGAATGCTTAAAAAATCTTGCAACACTGGCATGCGGGTGTTCTTGTTGTAGTGCTGCCGTCACCCGGGTCACAAGCGTCAATGTGTCACTCTGTGAGCCAAGTCCCTGAACATGGCCAACATGGAAGGTACGGGGAATCACTGACCCTACATTCATCCATAGTTCCACACAAGAAAGATGGTGGACATGACACATCTGTGTGGGTGTGAATGTTTATTCCACATTCAGTGGAGTATTGCAGCTGTAGCAATAATGGGCCATGCACAATCCAAATTTCAGTTTTTGGGACATGGAGGGCAGCCAATTAGAGACAAGCTCGCTGTCGGAGTTAGTGTGCGCCAACATATGTACTTATACAATCACTCCGCCAATCCCCACGCACTTATAAATTCACTATACACTCTCCTTGCAGTACTCTAATCATCCAGTCTCTACGTACGTACTTGTACAATGACCGAGACAAAGTTACATAACCAAAGTTTTCTCCCACTGTCAAAGGTAAGTTGGTTGCATACGCTGTCCAGAGCACAATGTAATGTGGTAGGGCCCAGGGGCAGCATGTTGCATACATAATGAACACACGGACACAGATAGATAGTGGAACTGGGTACGAGCACGTGCACTTGACTCCTTTTAATTACCAGGGTCACATGTCCAGTGACGTCTGTGCTGGATGCGTGTGGGGTGAGTGTAAGCCAGCCCTCCGGGAATGGTTGGTGCTGGTAACAAGTACAACAGTAATCATCAGATCACACACAGAGATTCAATCATAAAGGGTCCATGACTTGTGCTACAGTAAGTTAGGGGCACCAGATCTGAAATCATACACAAAAGATTCTGTCATAAAGGGTCCATCAGTTGTGGTGGACTGAGGTAGGAGCATCAGAAGCATTCCGCGTGTGCACAGCTAGCGATGATGCGTGGTCCGGGAGGGTCGCACTGGTAGCAATGTCTGTTGCCTACTGGACTGCGTCATCTGCAATCGCAACTCCATCTGAATTGTGAGCCCTGCTGTCCGCAGTGTAGATCGAAAGCAGTAGTCAGCACAGACATCGAGGAAAGCTTTTTGTCACTTCCTCTTGAGAAAATTCAACGACATAGAGTACAATTCTCTGTCCAATTAATAAATCAAGGCTGAATTTGAATGGTGAGCTCTGGTGACCGCAGTGTAGATCGAAGGCAGTAGTCAGCACAGACATCAAGGAATGCTTTTTGTGACTTCCTCTTGAGAAAATCCAACGACATAAAGTACAGTTCACTCTGCAATAAATAAATCAAAACTGAATTTGAATTGTGGGCTCTGCTATCCCCAGTGTAGACTGCCATTCAGTGTTCCTTTGGACTTGCAAGATGAATTTGGTCATTGTACTAAAGCTATAATTGATATCAAAAAAGTTCTTGAAGCAAGGATACTAAAAGGATATTATATAGGTTTAAGGGTACGTGGCGATGACTTATGGTGCAGTGAGCTAGTGGCACCTGAAGCACTCAGCGTGTGCGCATCCTGCAATGATGCGTGGTCCGTGTGGGCCGCACTGGTAGCAATGTGTTTTGTTTAATGAATTCTGCCTTAATAAGGCCACGTGGCGTTTACTTGTGGTGCACTGAGTTAGTGGTACCTCTGGCGCTCAGCGTGTACGCAGCCTGCGATGATGCGTGGTCCGGGCGGGCCGCACTAGGAGCAATGTGTCTTGCCTACTGGACTGCGTCATCTGCAATCGCGACTCAATCTGAATTGTGAGCCCTGCTGTCTGCAGTGTAGATCGAAGGCAGTAGTCTGTACAGACATAACTGTGCAGTGCTGTGCCGCTGTGTTCGCAGGGGGCTTGTGTCGAGGAGGCCCGCGGTCATGGCGGCAGCCACGTGGCAGGGTGAGGGTCGCCGCTCTGGCAGAAGCGTTGGCTTTCACACAAGTGAACCACGCCCAGAACCCCGGCCTATTTATTCACACTTCTACGCTGGAGTGGCGTACGTTGGCCTTTACCAAGAGAATCTTCATCATCTAAGTGGAAAAGCCTTTAAAAGGCCATCTGCATTGGCATGGGCAGTCCCAGGTCTGTGCTTCACTGCAAAGTGCATACCCTGTAGGGAGATGGAGTACCTCAACAGTTTGGGGTTTTCACCTTTCATGTGCATTAGCCATCTGAGAGGCCTGTGGTTCTTTGGACAAGGAAATGAGCACCAGACAGGTATGGTCTCTGCTTCTTCAGGGACCAAACCACAGCAAAGGCTTCCCTCTCAATGGCACTCCAATGCTGCTCTCTGGGGAGTAACCTACTGCTAATGAAAGCAACAGGCAGGTCATGGCCATCATCATTGGTCTGGGAAAGGACTGCTCCAATCCCATGTTCAGAGGCATCAGTCTGCGCATTGCCTATGCCCATCTATCCACGTCTTACCTTTGATGGAAGAACTCCTACAGGTATCTGCATTGTTTCTATGAGCAGTGCACGTTTTAGTTGCTGCACCTGAATGGTCTGTTAATGAACCCATCCCTGAGGCCAAATACACTTACAAATGAGAGGGAGCAGCATGGCCCCCACCCGAGCCTTCCCAGGCTCCCTGCACCCCTTCCCATGGGGCCATGTTTTTTTTTAAAGCAGGGGGGCCGCACAACCCCCCGAACCTATTTTGGCCCCAGCCACTACATTTTCCGGGGCCTCTAATAATTATAGCTGGGTAATCACCAAGCACAACATTGTGGGCCGCGGGGTAGCCCCTGGGCCCCCGGGGCTGCAGCTGGCTCCCTGGATTCTGAGGGAGCCAGCATTGCTCCCACTACGTATGCTGCTCCCAGCCGGCGGGAGCCTATTTAAATCTCCCACCCACTGGGAGCAGACTTAGGGGGATATTTACCTACTTTTCAAGTAGCGTACTGCAGCAGCGGCAAATGCTGCGCTACGTGAAAAGGAGAGCATCTTATTCAATAAAATAAGGCACTCTCCTCCCCTCTCACTAGTGAAATCAGCTGCTGTGCGCCACAGAGACATCTTTGCTCCATGGTGCAAGTGTGTCTCCATGAGTCTAGCATAGGTTTTGTACTCGAAGGGTACCCCCCCAGTACAAAATACTATACTGAGACTCACTTCAAACCTTTTTGCTCTTTCTATGCGTGCTGTACTGTGCAGCACACATGCAAAGTCGGAAAAGGAAGAAGAAATGAAAGCATTTCTCCTTCCTTGCGCCTACTTGAAAAGGGCACAATTTTCTCACGCTAAACCCAATCCACTTTACTTAGTAAATGAGAAACCTTGGGTTGTTGCATGGGAAAGCCCATGCTCCACCCTTGGTACGCCCCCATGGCGCAAAGTAATGCTATGCGCTGCTTTGCATTACTTTTCCGTTATTTCCAGCACTAAACTAGCTTGGCGCTGGAAAGTAAATTGGAAAAAAAAATACACCGATTTGCGTCACTTTTGTGACACAAACGCGGCACAAAATTTTAATAAATATCCCACTTAGTGTTTGCTCCTGTATTACGGGAGATTTTGAAAATGCTCCGGGCAGGTGGTAGCAAACACGTTTCCCTGCCTGCTCCGGTGTGGTCAAGGAAACTATGGTGTCCCGAAGGTGGGCTCCCCGGGGCACAGTAAGTGAGCCAGCCCCAGGGGAAGGGGTTCCCAGGGCCATTAAAGGCTCAGGGAGGCCCCCCTCCCTTTGGATTGAATTGACTGCCCTGAGGGATGGGGTTTTCATGGCCTTTTTAAGGCTTGTGAAGGTGCAACATCGCAGCCCCACTCCCCTTATTAAATACATTGGGCACAAGGGGATGGGACCCCTGAGGGCAAATACGGCTCTGGGAGTGGGGGACGCCCATCCCCTCCCCATAATAGGTAAATTGGGTGGGGAGCCGCGTAGCCCCTCCTCTTAAATATACCCAGCCCCGGGGATGGGGTCCCCATTGCCCTAAATGGGCTCAGGAAGGGGGCCCTCCTGATCCCCCGATTCAGCTTCTTGACTTTCTCCCTGAGAGCTGCAGTTTCAGCTCTGGCGTAACCAGTTCTTGTTGAACTAGCACTAGTGCATGAAGCACATCTTCTAAGGAAGCCATCCTAATGGATCACCCGGATCGGGAAGAGTATGTATACATGGGTGCGTAATTCTGTCAGGTTTCTGGAAACCCCACGGAGTACTCCTCAGAATCCAGGTGATGCAAAAAGATGTCCACCTCTTGACATCCCCAACTCAGATAATAAATAACAGAATATTAGGGTGATCAAGCGAGGGAAGGGTATAGGGAAGGAGCAGCAGGGAAGAGGAGACCTGTAGAAGAAAAAGAAGACCATGAAAAAACAAGTAGCAACAATCCTACTCTCATATGATCTCGCTACAACTGATTCGTACCTGAATCATACAGTTGTATAAGTGCATCACCACTCTGACCTTGAATGAGACTCACAATCCTCTTGGTATACTCCTATGGCAGAAAAAAGACAAGATTACAAATGTTCTTCTTTCTCTCAAACCCCTCAATCTCCAATCAGCAACCAACATTCCAACGTACCTCTGTGCAAACAAAAAATATCAAAAACAGGAGCCAATCCAAAACATAAAAGATAAGGCACTGGGAGCAGGTATACCATAGGCTGTTCATTTTACTCCATAGACCAGGATAGCGATATAAGTTATCAAAGTTCTCTAGACTTCCCAATGTCAGAATAATCCAAAAGCAGACAAAATAAAAGGTTTTCCGAAATAAAATCCAGACATGTCAGTTAGAGAATGTCCTGTCTCTGCAACTCACTAACTAGGAAGGTAGAGAATAAACAGTTAGGCCCCTCTGTAGAATTCTGAATTTGACTTCCTACCTGGAAGTATGCTGTTCCTCCAGTTCAAAGGATAATATTAAGCGACTTACAGTTGATAGCACCGTAGTGGTAATCCGTCTTACCACCGGTGCAAAGTACTGACAAACTCCAGAGATGGGGGCCTTGTCCAAGGGCCCCTCTGGTTTCTTGTCTGTGGGGGAAGCAAACCGGAACACAACAAGACTCCGGGACGCAGAGAGGCGGCCGCTGAAGACAACGCGGCAGCCCCGCAGAACTGCACAGACCTGAAAACACTACGAGGTAAAGAGCGAATTGACCGATTGTCAACCACTCGACTTCTATCTCTTTCTCCTACCTAGGAGAACAGGGTGAGGCACAGCTGGCACGCTGCACTCGGGTTCAAGGCCAGAACCCAGGAAACTCCAAAAACTGCAGACGAAGAAACACCCGCCGAGCGGGATCCAGGAAGAAGAAAGAATTATGCACACCGGCAGGCGTGCACGCCGGCTAAATATGAGACTCCTCCCTTCCATTCTATGGGGCTTCTGGTTGATATAGTCCCACCGTAGTTGACCCTGAGAAGGCGCTACAGGGCTCAGATCCTGAGAGTACGCCCTCCTCCCATGCGCCTCCTAGATCCAGGCTTTCCGGGATACCACAAATGAAACGAGCGCACCGCTGAAGGGGCATGAACATTGGTACAGGGTTCCCAGGAGTAGTCTTCAGAGGAGTAACCCATCCAAGATACCAGATACCACAGCTTGCTATTCCTGATCTTGGAATCCAAGATGCGACTAACTTCATATTTCAGCTGCCCATCTCGCAGCACCGGAGTAACCGCCCGACATCTGTCCCCCACAGCGGGCTTTAACAGGCTACAATGGAAAACTGGGTGGATGCGAAGATTGGCCGGAAGCTTCAATCGATAGGCCACAGTATTGATCCTCTTCAAAACCGTATATGGACAGATGTATCTAGGATGAGATATACTTCATACCCTAAAACGAATGTTCCTTGTCGACAACCATACCCGATCACCGGGTCTGTAAAGGGGGCTGTCTTTACGGTGTTTATCTGCCCATTTTTTGTAGGACTGCTTTGCTTTGTTCAAATGGATGCCAATCCTCTTGTGCACAGTCTGCAGGTTATTTACATATTTCAGCACAGTCGGTTGATCTTCTACCTCGCCAGGTATGGAGATAGTCAGCATTCGAGCATGGAACCCATAATTAGCAAAGAACGGAGTCTCTCCAATAGAACTGTGCAATGCATTATTTTAGGCTAGTTCAGCGAGCCACAACGACGACACCCATGAATCATTGGCCTCTTTTGTATAGCAACGTAAGTATTTCTTGAGGGTTTGGTTTAACCTCTCGGTTTGTCCATCCGTCTGCGGATGGAAGCTGGTGGATACCATGGAATCTATTTGGATTGCTTTGAACCACATCTTCCAGAATTGTGCTATGAATTGCGGGCCTCTGTCTGACACAATGACCTCCGGAATGCCATGTAATCGTATCACATGAGTCAGTAATAACTGGGCTGTTTGCCCTGCTGTAGGTAGAGTGATACAAGGAATAGAATGTCTCATCTTGGAGAGACTGTCCACCACGACTAAGATGGCTGTGTAACCTTCATCCCTAGGCAACCCTGTGACGAAGTCCATGCTGATGTTTTGCCATGGTTCCGCTGGGGTAGTCATCGGCATCATCCTCCCTTTTTGTTTTACTTGTTCTCCTTTAGCCCTGGCGCAGATCTCACATCGTGATACCCAATGCTTTACATCCTCGCTCAATGATCCCACCAGAAGTGTCGCTGGATCAGGTGTTTGGTCTTTAAACACCCTGGATGTCCAGCAAGAATTGATTTGTGGCACCAGTTAAAGGCCTTTAACCGGAGCTCTTGAGTTGGTAAGTATAATTTGTTCATAAAAAAGGGTAGACCTTGAATAAGCTTCCGCAGGTTGTCGCCGTCTTTTCCAGAATGCTGATGTCTTATGCTTTTTTACTTCTTCTAGGAAGTCTTCCACTTTGATCACTCATAACACCTTTAGGGCTAATGATGGCATCGGTTACCCCTTTCTTAGGTCCTTTTTCGGTGTCTTTTCTGGACAGGGTGTCCGCCTTTCTGTTTTCCGACCCAGGCTGGAATTAAGGGTGGGCGGAATTTGCGGAGTTGCGTTCCGCAAAATTCCGCGTGCTCGTGGAGATTTTGCTGCGCCCGTTGAACACTGCCCTGCATATTTAGCCACGAAGATGCCACCGTTTTGTGCAATACCTCTAGTCACCTGGAGTACTTTCTACTGGCTAATCGGTAAGTGCTACCTCGTTGGGTAAATGTATAGTGCCTTTCCTACACTATGGAAGAGATGAAGAGAAGGCACACCTGCTTAACCAAGCTCACGAATTCTGCACGAGGATTGCGCTCGGGAAAATCAAGGATGCAAAGACCTCCTTCGAGGATTACAGCTAACTTTTCACGTTGGAAATGGAGAGAAGGCACATCTGCTTAACCACGCTCACGAATTCTGCACGAGGATTGCGCTCGGGAAAATCAAGGATGCAAAGACCTCCATCGGGGATTACAGCTAACTTTTCACGTTGGAAATGGAGAGAAGGCACACCTGCTTAACCACGCTCACGAATTCTGCACGAGGATTGCGCTCGGGAAAATCAAGGATTCAAAGACCTCCATCGGGGATTACAGCTAACTTTTCACGTTGGAAATGGAGAGAAGGCACATCTGCTTAACCACGCTCACGAATTCTGCACGAGGATTGCGCTTGGGAAAATCAAGGATGCAAAGACCTCCATCGGGGATTAGAGCTAACTTTTCACTTTGGAAATGGAGAGAAGGCACACCTGCTTAACCACGCTCACGAATTCTGCACGAGGATTGCGTTCGATGACATGAATTGCACCTTTATATATTTTTTTCTCTTGTACTGTTTTATATATTGCTTTTATGGATGGCTAATTGCCACAGAATAAAGTTATATATTGATATTGAAGGCACACCTGCTTAACCACGCTCACGAATTCTGCACGAGGATTGCGTTCGATGACATGAATTGCACTTTTATATATTTTTTTCTCTTGTACTGTTTTATATATTGCTTTTATGGATGGCTAATTGCCACAGAATAAAGTTATATATTGATATTGATACTGATAGTAACTTATTACAGTTGGCTTGTGACATCATCATAATGCTTGCTATCAGAGGCAGCAGCCATGGAGCACATAGAGAAAACGAGATTTGCTCATTTTGTGTTTATGATCTGATTTTCTAAAATAAAGACTGATCAGTGTAAAGGATATAAAAATGGCAGCATGTTTATTTTTACGCTATAATTCATTACAGGATAAATTCTATCTGTGTGTTACTACTCATTCTGAGCTCTTCTTCAGTCGAGGATCTGATGATTGTACGTTGTGTATTGGGGGAGGAGCAAACGATTGAGCTAGCAAGCAGTGTAGCGGGCGGAGTAAGCGAGGAGATGCCACCGCCACAGCAAAAGGGCGTTTGTGGCATTTTTGTGCCGGTACAGAGGATTGTGGGCAACCGGAGCAGTCCGGATTGACTCTGTGTATTACCCAGCCTGCCCCACCTGCTGCCTGCCACCTGCCGCCTGCTGCACTGCCACATCAGGAGGAGGTGGTAAGTGAGGAAACACAGTAGGATGGCTGCCTAAGGCATCCCATGGGGACGAGCCAGACCACGTGGTAGTGACCCACTGGGTGGAGTGCAGCTTGCGTGACTGCTTGAGTGGCGTGTTGGTTCACCTTATGTAGCAGCCTCCTGTGACTCAATTCTCCTACATGTGGCTACTTGTGGCTGCTCGCTGGCATTGAACATTTGCCAGAGGCCCCTTTGGCCTTGGGTGAATTGTAATTGGAATAAGAAGGCGTGCTCGTGCCCCTCCCTGGTCGCTTGTGGCCTGGTTTCTACTTAGAGGCGGTGTGGCAGCACTTATAAGAGACAAAGGCCCGAGATAACAAGGGGGTGTTGTTTCATTAGTAGCATACAATGGAAGGAAGTTCCTCGTAACTCGCAGAAGCGTCCCTTCTAGGTTCGGGTGTGGCTTGCGGATCTCGGGGTACCAACCCCCACCTCCGGTATTTAATACACCTGACTGCATCTGACTGCATCCCTCATGAGTATTTCTGGGGGAATCATGACGGCGAAAGAACTTCGATCCAGGAGAATTCTCTCGTCTAGACTTTGTCAAAAAACAAAATATAATCCAATAAGGAATAGACCACCCCACCTTGGAATCATCGAAGGGAGTGGCATTATTTCCACAGAACCTCTGAAGAAATTTCCACTACCAGGTCCAGGATGCTGCCAGGGTTGACCATGAGTCCAACGACGAGGGAGGCATCCCAATCGGTGCTTTCAGAAGGACTAGGTGGGCTAAATAGTTTTAATCAGCAACAAAACTTAGCAACCCATTTACGTCCATCGATGAGTAGTGAAAAGGAGGCACTGCAAGTATCAAAAGGTTCTCAAACACCTATTGTGTGACATTATACACTATCACGGCTCACGAATTCTGCACACCTGCCCTGCATATTTATCCACGAAGATGCCTCCGTTTTGTGCAATACCTCTACTCAACTGGAGTACTTTCTACTGGGGGATTACACGGGGATTGCGCTCGGGAAAATCAAGGATGCAAAGACCTCCATCGGGGATCATGATTCATTACAGCTAATGTTTAACGGTAGATATGGGCAGAAAGCACTCCTGCTTAGCCTCGACCTTGCTCACGAATTTTTTGTGCTGATTAATGCGTTACAGAATTTGAGCTTCAACTCGGGCACCTGCTTCAGTGCTTTCTTGCACCCAAATTCCGTTCCGCCGCGGATCGCAGAAGTTTCGACATTTCCGCGTTCCGTGAAATTTCGCAAGTTCCGCGAGCGGAACAGAATTTGCCGCCCACCCTTAGCTTGAATGTCACCACGAAGTCGTACTCCACGAAAAACAGCATCCATCTCATCTGTCTTTGCGTTAACTGCCTGGCAGTCTTCATGTATTGTAGATTTCTGTGGTCTGTGTATAATGTGACTGGATGTTGTGCCCCCCATAGATACTGTCTACATTCTTGGAAGGCCTACTTTATTGCCAGTAGTTCTTTTTCGGCAATAGTATAGTTGACTTCTGCCGTATTCAGTTTTTTTGACAAATATGCCACCGGATGTAGCTGTCCTGTCTGTCGGTTTCGTTGGGATAGAACCGCTCCAACTGCTATATCCGAAGCGTCTGCTTCCACCATATATGGTATATCTGATTGTGGATGTTGCAATACTGGCGCCGTGGTGAAGGCCTTTTTCAGGAGTAAGAACGCTTCCATAGCCTCAGGGGTCCAGTCAAAAAGAGCCCCCTTTCGTAATAATCTAGTGATGGGAGCCACCACTTGAGAGAAATGTGCAATAATCCTGCGGTAATATTCGGCAAAACCCAAAAAGCATTGCACATCATGCACGTTCTTAGGAATTGGCCACTCACGTACCCTCTGTACCTTTCTGTCAGCCATGCACAACCCAGACGGGCTCAAGATCACACCTAAGAATTCCACTTCCTCAACCTGGAACTCACATTTGCTTAACTTGCAAAATAAATGATGTTCTCTTAATTTCTTCAGTATCAGAAGGACATCTTCCTTGTGCAGATCCAGATTGAGGGAGTAAATCAATATATCGTCTATATAGACTACCACAAACCTATCCACATACTCTTTCAGGACGTCATTTAGAAAAACTGAAAAGCAGCAGGGGCGTTGCAAAGCCCAAAAGGCATCACCATATATTCAAAGAGGCCATATCTAGTCTTGAATGCCGTCTTCCACTCATCTCCTTCTCGCATTCTTACTAGATGATAGGCCCCTCGTAGGTCTAGCTTAGTGTATACGGTGGCCTCCTTGACTTGATCTAACAGTACAGAGATGAGTGGAAGAGGGTACCGGTTCCTGACATTATTTTTATTCAGCATGCGGTAATCTATACACGTCCTCAAGTCGCCATTCGCCTTTAAGATGAAGAAAAGACGCGAAGCTGCTGGTGAACGGGGAGGTCTTATAAATCCTATTTCTAAGTAATGATCAAGATATGCCCGCAGATGCTTTGTTTCAGGTTCGGACAGAGCATACATTCTACATGCAGGCAACGTGGCGCTTGGCACTAAGTCTATTTGGCAATCATATACCCTGTGCGGAGGGAGCTTTTCCGCCTGTTGTTCACAAAAAACTTCCCTATACTGTTCATAGATCAAGGGCAACGCCACCTCTTTCTCAGCAGCTGTGGCAAGACAAAAAGGGTGAGCCAACGACAGCACATGGAAAGTGTTGTCTCGTAAGCAAAGTCTGCTGCATTCTTCGGACAAAAACCTCACAGTTTTCTGCTTCCAGTCTATGGTTGGATTATGCCGCCATAACCAAGGCATTCCCAAAATGACTTCATATTGTGATGCCTCTATGATACTCAACGTTATCTGTTCAACATGTTCCTGTATGTCATCTGCAACCGTTAGCTCTACTGAGTCTGTTTGTTTGGTGATGGGACCGGACTTCAATGGTTTGCTGTCCACAGACAACACCATCTCGGGACTTCCTCTGGAGACGCGAGGTAGTTCCAACCTCTCTACCAATACACAATCAATAAAGTTACCCGTTGACCCCGAATCAATCATTACCCATACCTGGTGTTGGAGATGGTTAAAACCTAATCTCATGGGAATCAAAATATGAGATTCAGTCTCTTTGTTCTCAGTACCGGCTAGAGAAGGTATAGACCAGAACGGAGTAGATATAGAAGTCAAAGATAACATCTTTTCTGATTCCACGGTTTCGTGTTCTTTCTGCAACACTGAAACAGCGAACATTTTTTTTTTGTGGGAAGAAAAAGAGCCTTGTGACCTCGGTTTAGTAGGACATTCTCTTACGAAATGTCCGCTATTCCCGCAATACATACACAGTCCATGTGCTCTACGATTCTCCCTTTCTTCTCTGGTTAATGGAGCTCGAATAGCTCCTACTTCCATTGGCTCTGTGCCCATCTCACCACTAGGTATAGTTTTTCTGGGACCTCTATCAAACCCAGCATACATCCTGTCACCTTTCCTTCTATCTCCCCCTCTCTCTGTCAACTGGTGATCTAGACGCAACGTTAAGTTCATCAAATCAGTACAATTAGACGGCTGTGGGTTGATTTGTGCTAAGACGCCCTTCATTTCGTCCCTAAGGCCCTGATAATAGAGGGACATTCTATTTTCTTCTAGCCAAGCAGTTTCAGCTACCAAACGGTTAAAAGAAGTTAGATAGGTCACCAAATCATGTTCCCCTTGTCTTAAGTCTAGCAGTTCTTTATCTGCACTAAAGGTAGTAGCTCTACGGTCAAAAACCCTTTTGAATTCACATCAAAATGTATTCCAATCTGATAGTACTCGGTCATTATTTTTCACTAAAGGCACTGCCCAATTGGCGGCATCCCCAACCATATAAGAAATAGCAAACGCTACCCTAGAGTGATTATTCGGAAAAGAAGCAGACTTGAACGAAAAATGCAACATAACCTGTGTCAAGAAGACTTGTATTTTGTGGGGATCACCGAATACCGCTCCGGGTTAGCTAATGATATAGGTGGAGGTACATTCACTTGTATTTGTGAAGTTGAGGCCAACGCATCAATAGGGTTTCGATTCAGCCGTATTTATCGCCCTCTGGTGGGCTTTCTTGTTCTCAACGCTTTCTGGGACTTGTAGTTGATGCTCAAATATTACCCTGTTTGGGTTCTGCCTTCGCGCAATATTATTTTCAAACTCTCGATAGAGCCTCTGGATTTGTGATCAGTTTCACTGCGCTTCATTCCTGCTCTTCTGCTACATGCCCTCAGAAATCTGGAAACAGCAGTCCACTTAAATCCACATGGCGGTGCAACTCCCCGACCTGGACCAGCCGGAAATACTTCATCAAAGAGTTGCCCACAAATGGAGTTGCACTCAAAAGCAGGCGAATCCCATCGTGTAGAGGAATCCTTTATTACAGCAACTGATTACATCACCAAATATTTCAAGTCTTGCCCAACGCGTTTCGGAGTTCAGTGCTCCTTGTTCATGGGCCAGCATGCAATGGGCAGATGCAAAACAATCACAGGTCTCAAATGCGGTATTTATTGCCCTCTGGTGGGCATTCTTGTTCTCAACGCTTTCTGGGACTTGTAGTTGATGCTCAAATATTACCCTGTATGGGTTCTGCCTTCGCGCAATATTATTTTCAAACTCTCGAAAGAGCCTCTGGATTTGTGATCAGTTTCATTGCGCTTCATTCCTGCTCTTCTGCTACATGCCCTCAGAAATCTGGAAACAGCAGTCCACTTAAATCCACGTGGCGGTGCAACTCCCCGACCTGGACCAGCCGGAAATACTTCATCAAAGAGTTGCCCACAAATGGAGTTGCACTCAAAAGCAGGCGAATCCCATCGTGTAGAGGAATCCTTTATTACAGCAACTGATTACATCACCAAATATTTCAAGTCTTGCCCAACGCGTTTCGGAGCTTCAGTGCTCCTTGTTCATGGGCCAGCATGCAATGGGCAGATCCAAAACAATCACAGGTCTCAAATGCGGCATTTATCGCCCTCTGGTGGGCTTTCTTGTTCTCAACGCTTTCTGGGACTTGTAGTTGATCCTCAAATATTACCCCGTATGGGTTCTGCCTTCGCGCAATATTATTTTCAAACTCTCGATAGAGCCTCTGGATTTGTGATCAGTTTCATTGCGCTTCATTCCTGCTCTTCTGCTACATGCCCTCAGAAATCTGGAAACAGCAGTCCACTTAAATCCACGTGGCAGTGCAGCTCCCCGACCTCGACCGGCCGGAAATACTTCATCAAAGAGTTGCCCACAAACGGAGTTGCACTCAAAAGCAGGCGAATCCCATCGTGTAGAGGAATCCTTTATTACAGCAACTGATTACATCACCAAATATTTCAAGTCTTTCCCAACGCGTTTCGGAGCTTCAGTGCTCCTTGTTCACGGACCAGTATGCAATGGGCAGATGCAAAACAATCACAGGTCTCAAATGCGGTATTTATCGCCCTCTGGTGGGCTTTCTTGTTCTCAACGCTTTATGGGACTTGTAGTTGATGCTCAAATATTACCCTGTTTGGGTTCTGCCTTCGCGCAATATTATTTTCAAACTCTCGATAGAGCCTCTGGATTTGTGATCAGTTTCATTGCGCTTCATTCCTGCTCTTCTGTTACATGCCCTCAGAAATCTGGAAACAGCAGTCCACTTAAATCCATGTGGCGGTGCAACTCCCCGACCTGGACCGGCCGGAAATACTTCATCAAAGAGTTGCCCACAAACGGAGTTGCACTCAAAAGCAGGCGAATCCCATCGTGTAGAGGAATCCTTTATTAGGGCAACTTATTACATCACCAAATATTTCAAGTCTTGCCCAACGCGTTTCGGAGCTTCAGTGCTCCTTGTTCACGGGCCAGCATGCAATGGGCAGATGCAAAACAATCACAGGTCTCAAATGCGGTATTTATCGCCCTCTGGTGGGCTTTTTTGTTCTCAACGCTTTCTGGGACTTGTAGTTGATGCTCAAATATTACCCTGTATGGGTTCTGCCTTCGCGCAATATTATTTTCAAACTCTCGATATAGCCTCTGGATTTGTGATCAGTTTCATTGCGCTTCATTCCTGGTGTTCTGCTACATGCCCTCAGAAATCTGGAAACAGCAGTCCACTTAAATCCACGTGGCGGTGCAACTCCCCGACCTGGACCGGCCGGAAATACTTCATCAAAGAGTTGCCCACAAACGGAGTTGCACTCAAAAGCAGGCGAATCCCATCGTGTAGAGGAATCATTTATTACAGCAACTGATTACATCACCAAATATTTCAAGTCTTGCCCAACGCGTTTCGGAGCTTCAGTGCTCCTTGTTCACGGGCCAGCATGCAATGGGCAGATGCAAAACAATCACAGGTCTCAAATGCGGTATTTATCGCCCTCTGGTGGGCTTTCTTGTTCTCAACGCTTTCTGGGACTTGTAGTTAATGCTCAAATATTACCCTGTATGGGTTCTGCCTTCGCACAATATTATTTTCAAACTCTCAATAGAGCCTCTGGATTTGTGATCAGTTTCATTGAGCTTCATTCCTGCTCTTCTGCTACATGCCCTCAGAAATCTAGAAACAGCAGTCCACTTAAATCCACGTGGCAGTGCAACTCCCCGACCTGGACCGGCCGGAAATACTTCATCAAAGAGTTGCCCACAAACGGAGTTGCACTCAAAAGCAGGCGAATCCCATTGTGTAGAGGAATCCTTTATTACAGCAACTGATTACATCACCAAATATTTCAAGTCTTGCACAACGCGTTTCGGAGCTTCAGTGCTCCTTGTTCACGGGCCAGCATGCAATGGGCAGATGCAAAACAAACACAGGTCTCAAATGCGGTATTTATTGCCCTCTGGTGGGCTTTCTTGTTCTCAACGCTTTCTGGGACTTGTAGTTGATGCTCAAATATTACCCTGTATGGGTTCTGCCTTCGCGCAATATTATTTTCAAACTCTCGATATAGCCTCTGGATTTGTGATCAGTTTCATTGCGCTTCATTCCTGCTCTTCTGCTACATGCCCTCAGAAATCTGGAAACAGCAGTCCACTTAAATCCACGTGGCGGTGCAACTCCCCGACCTGGACTGGCCGGAAATACTTCATCAAAGAGTTGCCCACAAACGGAGTTGCACTCAAAAGCAGGCGAATCCCATCGTGTAGAGGAATCCTTTATTACAGCAACTGATTACATCACCAACTATTTCAAGTCTTGCCCAACGCGTTTCGGAGCTTCAGTGCTCCTTGTTCACGGACCAGCATGCAATGGGCAGATGCAAAACAATCACAGGTCTCAAATGCGGTATTTATCGCCCTCTGGTGGGCTTTCTTCTTCTCAATGCTTTCTGGGACTTGTAGTTGATGCTCAAATATTACCCTGTTTGGGATCGGCCTTCGCGCAATATTATTTTCAAACTCTCGATAGAGCCTCAGGATTTGTGATCAGTTTTATTGCGCTTCATTCCTGCTGTTCTGCTACATGCCCTCAGAAATCTGGAAACAGCAGTCCACTTAAATCCACGTGGCGGTGCAACTCCCCGACCTGGACCGGCCGGAAATACTTCATCAAAGAGTTGCACACAAACGGAGTTGCACTCAAAAGCAGGCGAATCCCATTGTGTAGAGGAATCGTTTATTACAGCAACTGATTACATCACCAAATATTTCAAGTCTTGCCCAACGCGTTTCGGAGCTTCAGTTTTCCTTGTTCACGGGCCAGCATGCAATGGGCAGATGCAAAACAATCACAGGTCTCAAATGCGATATTTATCGCCCTCTGGTGGGCTTTCTTGTTCTCAACGCTTTCTGGGACTTGTAGTTGATGCTCAAATATTACCCTGTATGGGTTCTGCCTTCGCGCATTATTATTTTCAACCTCTCGATAGAGCCTCTGGATTTGTGATCAGTTTCATTGCGCTTCATTCCTGCTCTTCTGCTACATGCCCTCAGAAATCTGGAAACAGCAGTCCACTTAAATCCACGTGGCGGTGCAACTCCCCGACCTGGACCGGCCGGAAATACTTCATCAAAGAGTTGCCCACAAATGGAGTGGCACTCAAAAGCAGGCAAATCCAATCGTGTAGAGGAATCCTTTATTACAGCAACTGATTACATCACCAAATATTTCAAGTCTTGCCCACCGCGTTTCGGAGGTTCAGTGCTCCTTGTTAATGGGCCAGCATGCAATGGGCAGATGCAAAACAATCTCAGGTCTCAAATGCGGTATTTATCGCCCTCTGGTGGGCTTTCTTGTTCTCAACGCTTTCTGGGACTTGTAGTTGATGCTCAAATATTACCATGTATGGGTTCTGCCTTCGCGCAATATTATTTTCAAACTCTCGATAGAGCCTCTGGATTTGTGATCAGTTTCATTGCGATTCATTCCTGCTGATGTGCTACATGCCCTCAGAAATCTGGAAACAGCAGTCCACTTAAATCCACGTGGCAGTGCAACTCCCCGACCTGGACCGGCCTGAAATACTTCATCAAAGAGTTGCCTACAAACGGAGTTGCACTCAAAAGCAGGCGAATCCCATCGTGTAGAGGAATCGTTTATTACAGCAACTGATTACATCACCAAATATTTCAAGTCTTGCCCAACGCGTTTCGGAGCTTCAGTGCTCCTTGTTCACGGACCAGTATGCAATGGGCAGATGCAAAACAATCACAGGTCTCAAATGCGGTATTTATCGCCCTCTGGTGGGCTTTCTTGTTCTCAACGCTTTCTGGGACTTGTAGTTAATGCTCAAATATTACCCTGTATGGGTTCTGCCATCGCACAATATTATTTTCAAACTCTCAATAGAGCCTCTGGATTTGTGATCAGTTTCATTGAGCTTCATTCCTGCTCTTCTGCTACATGCCCTCAGAAATCTGGAAACAGCAGTCCACTTAAATCCATGTGGCGGTGCAACTCCCCGACCTGGACCGGCCGGAAATACTTCATCAAAGAGTTGCCCACAAATGGAGTGGCACTCAAAAGCAGGCAAATCCAATCGTGTAGAGGAATCCTTTATTACAGCAACTGATTACATCACCAAATATTTCAAGTCTTGCCCATCGCGTTTCGGAGCTTCAGTGCTCCTTGTTAATGGGCCAGCATGCAATGGGCAGATGCAAAACAATCACAGGTCTCAAATGCGGTATTTATCGCCCTCTGGGGGGCTTTCTTGTTCTCAACGCTTACTGGGACTTGTAGTTGATGCTCAAATATTACCATGTATGGGTTCTGCCTTCGCGCAATATTATTTTCAAAATCTCGATAGAGCCTCTGGATTTGTGATCAGTTTCATTGCGCTTCATTCCTGCTGTTCTGCTACATGCCCTCAGAAATCTGGAAACAGCAGTCCACTTAAATCCACGTGGCAGTGCAACTCCCCGACCTGGACCGGCCGGAAATACTTCATCAAAGAGTTGCCCACAAACGGAGTTGCACTCAAAAGCAGGCGAATCCCATCGTGTAGAGGAATCCTTTATTACAGCAACTGATTACATCACCAAATATTTCAAGTCTTGCCCAACGCGTTTCGGAGCTTCAGTGCTCCTTGTTCACGGGCCAGCATGCAATGGGCAGATGCAAAACAAACACAGGTCTCAAATGCGGTATTTATTGCCCTCTGGTGGGCTTTCTTGTTCTCAACGCTTTCTGGGACTTGTAGTTGATGCTCAAATATTACCCTGTATGGGTTCTGCCTTCGCGCAATATTATTTTCAAACTCTCGATATAGCCTCTGGATTTGTGATCAGTTTCATTGCGCTTCATTCCTGCTCTTCTGCTACATGCCCTCAGAAATCTGGAAACAGCAGTCCACTTAAATCCACGTGGCGGTGCAACTCCCCGACCTGGACCGGCCGGAAATACTTCATCAAAGAGTTGCCCACAAACGGAGTTGCACTCAAAAGCAGGCGAATCCCATTGTGTAGAGGAATCGTTTATTACAGCAACTGATTACATCACCAAATATTTCAAGTCTTGCCCAACGCGTTTCGGAGCTTCAGTGCTCCTTGTTCACGGGCCAGCACGCAATGGGCAGATGCAAAACAATCACAGGTCTCAAATGCGGTATTTATCGCCCTCTGGTGGGCTTTCTTGTTCTCAACGCTTTCTGGGACTTGTAGTTGATGCTCAAATATTACCCTGTATGGGTTCTGCCTTCGCGCATTATTATTTTTAAACTCTCGATAGAGCCTCTGGATTTGTGATCAGTTTCATTGCGCTTCATTCCTGCTCTTCTGCTACATGCCCTCAGAAATCTGGAAACAGCAGTCCACTTAAATCCACGTGGCGGTGCAACTCCCGACCTGGACCGGCCGGAAATACTTCATCAAAGAGTTGCCCACAAATGGAGTGGCACTCAAAAGCAGGCAAATCCAATCGTGTAGAGGAATCCTTTATTACAGCAACTGATTACATCACCAAATATTTCAAGTCTTGCCCACCGCGTTTCGGAGCTTCAGTGCTCCTTGTTAATGGGCCAGCATGCAATGGGCAGATGCAAAACAATCACAGGTCTCAAATGCGGTATTTATCGCCCTCTGGTGGGCTTTCTTGTTCTCAACGCTTTCTGGGACTTGTAGTTGATGCTCAAATATTACCATGTATGGGTTCTGCCTTCGCGCAATATTATTTTCAAACTCTCGATAGAGCCTCTGGATTTGTGATCAGTTTCATTGCGCTTCATTCCTGCTGTTGTGCTACATGCCCTCAGAAATCTGGAAACAGCAGTCCACTTAAATCCACGTGGCAGTGCAACTCCCCGACCTGGACCGGCCTGAAATACTTCATCAAAGAGTTGCCTACAAACGGAGTTGCACTCAAAAGCAGGCGAATCCCATGGTGTAGAGGAATCCTTTATTACAGCAACTGATTACATCACCAAATATTTCAAGTCTTGCCCAACGCGTTTCGGAGCTTCAGTGCTCCTTGTTCACGGACCAGTATGCAATGGGCAGATGCAAAACAATCACAGGTCTCAAATGCGGTATTTATCGCCCTCTGGTGGGCTTTCTTGTTCTCAACGCTTTATGGGACTTGTAGTTGATGCTCAAATATTACCCTGTTTGGGTTCTGCCTTCGCGCAATATTATTTTCAAACTCTCGATAGAGCCTCTGGATTTGTGATCAGTTTCATTGCGCTTCAATCCTGCTGTTCTGTTACATGCCCTCAGAAATCTGGAAACAGCAGTCCACTTAAATCCATGTGGCGGTGCAACTCCCCGACCTGGATCGGCCGGAAATACTTCATCAAAGAGTTGCCCACAAACGGAGTTGCACTCAAAAGCAGGCGAATCCCATTGTGTAGAGGAATCCTTTATTAGGGCAACTTATTACATCACCAAATATTTCAAGTCTTGCCCAACGCGTTTCGGAGCTTCAGTGCTCCTTGTTCACGGACCAGTATGCAATGGGCAGATGCAAAACAATCACAGGTCTCAAATGCGGTATTTATCGCCCTCTGGTGGGCTTTCTTGTTCTCAACGCTTTATGGGACTTGTAGTTGATGCTCAAATATTACCCTGTTTGGGTTCTGCCTTCGCGCAATATTATTTTCAAACTCTCGATAGAGCCTCTGGATTTGTGATCAGTTTCATTGCGCTTCATTCCTGCTGTTCTGTTACATGCCCTCAGAAATCTGGAAACAGCAGTCCACTTAAATCCATGTGGCGGTGCAACTCCCCGACCTGGATCGGCCGGAAATACTTCATCAAAGAGTTGCCCACAAACGGAGTTGCACTCAAAAGCAGGCGAATCCCATTGTGTAGAGGAATCCTTTATTAGGGCAACTTATTACATCACCAAATATTTCAAGTCTTGCCCAAAGCGTTTCGGAGCTTCAGTGCTCCTTGTTCACGGGCCAGCATGCAATGGGCAGATGCAAAACAATCACAGGTCTCAAATGCGGTATTTATCGCCCTCTGGTGGGCTTTTTTGTTCTCAACGCTTTCTGGGACTTGTAGTTGATGCTCAAATATTACCCTGTATGGGTTCTGCCTTCGCGCAATATTATTTTCAAACTCTCGATATAGCCTCTGGATTTGTGATCAGTTTCATTGCGCTTCATTCCTGCTCTTCTGCTACATGCCCTCAGAAATCTGGAAACAGCAGTCCACTTAAATCCACATGGCGGTGCAACTCCCCGACCTGGACCGGCCGGAAATACTTCATCAAAGAGTTGCCCACAAACGGAGTTGCACTCAAAAGCAGGCGAATCCCATTGTGTAGAGGAATCCTTTATTACAGCAACTGATTACATCACCAACTATTTCAAGTCTTGCCCAACGCGTTTCGGAGCTTCAGTGCTCCTTGTTCACCGACCAGCATGCAATGGGCAGATGCAAAACAATCACAGGTCTCAAATGCGGTATTTATCGCCCTCTGGTGGGCTTTCTTCTTCTCAATGCTTTCTGGGACTTGTAGTTGATGCTCAAATATTACCCTGTTTGGGATCGGCCTTCGCGCAATATTATTTTCAAACTCTCGATAGAGCCTCTGGATTTGTGATCAGTTTCATTGCGCTTCATTCCTGCTCTTCTGCTACATGCCCTCAGAAATCTGGAAACAGCAGTCCACTTAAATTCACATGGCGGTGCAACTCCCCGACCTGGACCGGCCGGAAATACTTCATCAAAGAGTTGCCCACAAATGGAGTGGCACTCAAAAGCAGGCGAATTCAATTGTGTAGAGGAATCCTTTATTACAGCAACTGATTACATCACCAAATATTTCAAGTCTTGCCCACCGCGTTTCGGAGCTTCAGTGCTCCTTGTTCACGGGCCAGCATGCAATGGGCAGATGCAAAACAATCACAGGTCTCAAATGCGGTATTTATCGCCCTCTGGTGGGCTTTCTTGTTCTCAACGCTTTCTGGGACTTGTAGTTAATGCTCAAATTTTACCCTGTATGGGTTCTGCCTTCGCACAATATTATTTTCAAACTCTCAATAGAGCCTCTGGATTTGTGATCAGTTTCATTGAGCTTCATTCCTGCTCTTCTGCTACATGCCCTCAGAAATCTGGAAACAGCAGTCCACTTAAATCCACGTGGCGGTGCAACTCCCCGACCTGGACCGGCCGGAAATACTTCATCAAAGAGTTGCCCACAAATGGAGTGGCACTCAAAAGCAGGCAAATCCAATCGTGTAGAGGAATCCTTTATTACAGCAACTGATTACATCACCAAATATTTCAAGTCTTGCCCACCGCGTTTCGGAGCTTCAGTGCTCCTTGTTAATGGGCCAGCATGCAATGGGCAGATGCAAAACAATCACAGGTCTCAAATGCGGTATTTATCGCCCTCTGGTGGGCTTTCTTGTTCTCAACGCTTTCTGGGACTTGTAGTTGATGCTCAAATATTACCATGTATGGATTCTGCCTTCGCGCAATATTATTTTCAAACTCTCGATAGAGCCTCTGGATTTGTGATCAGTTTCATTGCGCTTCATCCCTGCTGTTCTGCTACATGCCCTCAGAAATCTGGAAACAGCAGTCCACTTAAATCCACGTGACGGTGCAACTCCACAACCTGGACCGGCCGGAAATACTTCATCAAAGAGTTGCCCACAAACGGAGTTGCACTCAAAAGCAGGCGAATCCCATCGTGTAGAGGAATCCTTTATTACAGCAACTGATTACATCACCAACTATTTCAAGTCTTGCCCAACGCGTTTCGGAGCTTCAGTGCTCCTTGTTCACGGACCAGCATGCAATGGGCAGATGCAAAACAATCACAGGTCTCAAATGCGGTATTTATCGCCCTCTGGTGGGCTTTCTTCTTCTCAATGCTTTCTGGGACTTGTAGTTGATGCTCAAATATTACCCTGTTTGGGATCGGCCTTCGCGCAATATTATTTTCAAACTCTCGATAGAGACTCTGGATTTGTGATCAGTTTCATTGCGCTTCATTCCTGCTGTTCTGCTACATGCCCTCAGAAATCTGGAAACAGCAGTCCACTTAAATCCACGTGGCGGTGCAACTCCCCGACCTGGACCGGCCGGAAATACTTCATCAAACAGTTGCCCACAAACGGAGTTGCACTCAAAAGCAGGCGAATCCCATTGTGTAGAGGAATTGTTTATTACAGCAACTGATTACATCACCAAATATTTCAAGTCTTGCCCAACGCGTTTCGGAGCTTCAGTGCTCCTTGTTCACAGGCCAGCATGCAATGGGCAGATGCAAAACAATCACAGGTCTCAAATGCGGTATTTATCGCCCTCTGGTGGGCTTTCTTGTTCTCAACGCTTTCTGCGACTTGTAGTTGATGCTCAAATATTACCCTGTATGGGTTCTGCCTTCGCGCATTATTATTTTCAAACTCTCGATAGAGCCTCTGGATTTGTGATCAGTTTCATTGCGCTTCATTCCTGCTGTTCTGCTACATGCCCTCAGAAATCTGGAAACAGCAGTCCACTTAAATCCACGTGGCAGTGCAACTCCCCGACCTGGACCGGCCGGAAATACTTCATCAAAGAGTTGCCCACAAATGGAGTGGCACTCAAAAGCAGGCGAATCCAATCGTGTAGAGGAATCCTTTATTACAGCAAATGATTACATCACCAAATATTTCAAGTCTTGCCCACCGCGTTTCGGAGCTTCAGTGCTCCTTGTTATTGGGCCAGCATGCAATGGGCAGATGCAAAACAATCACAGGTCTCAAATGCGGTATTTATCGCCCTCTGGTGGGCTTTCTTGTTCTCAACGCTTTCTGGGACTTGTAGTTGATGCTCAAATATTACCATGTATGGGTTCTGCCTTCGCGCAATATTATTTTCAAACTCTCGATAGAGACTCTGGATTTGTGATCAGTTTCATTGCGCTTCATTCCTGCTGTTGTGCTACATGCCCTCAGAAATCTGGAAACCTCAGTCCACTTAAATCCATGTGGCAGTGCAACTCCCCGACCTGGACCGGCCTGAAATACTTCATCAAAGAGTTGCCCACAAACGGAGTTGCACTCAAAAGCAGGCGAATCCCATGGTGTAGAGGAATCCTTTATTACAGCAACTGATTACATCACCAAATATTTCAAGTCTTGCCCAACGCGTTTCGGAGCTTCAGTGCTCCTTGTTCACGGGCCAGCATGCAATGGGCAGATGCAAAACAATCACAGGTCTCAAATGCGGTATTTATTGCCCTCTGGTGGGCTTTCTTGTTCTCAACGCTTTCTGGGATTTGTAGTTGATGCTCAAATATTACCATGTATGGATTCTGCCTTCGCGCAATATTATTTTCAAACTCTCGATAGAGCCTCTGGATTTGTGATCAGTTTCATTGCGCTTCATTCCTGCTGTTCTGCTACATGCCCTCAGAAATCTGGAAACAGCAGTCCACTTAAATCCACGTGGCAGTGCAACTCCCCGACCTGGACCGGCCGGAAATACTTCATCAAAGAGTTGCCCACAAACGGAGTTGCACTCAAAAGCAGGCGAATCCCATCGTGTAGAGGAATCCTTTATTACAGCAACTGATTACATCACCAAATATTTCAAGTCTTGCCCAATGCGTTTCGGAGCTTCAGTGCTCCTTGTTCACGGGCCAGCATGCAACGGGCAGATGCAAAACAAACACAGGTCTCAAATGCGGTATTTATTGCCCTCTGGTGGGCTTTCTTGTTCTCAACGCTTTCTGGGACTTGTAGTTGATGCTCAAATATTACCCTGTATGGGTTCTGCCTTCGCGCAATATTATTTTCAAACTCTCGATATAGCCTCTGGATTTGTGATCAGTTTCATTGCGCTTCATTCCTGCTCTTCTGCTACATGCCCTCAGAAATCTGGAAACAGCAGTCCACTTAAATCCACGTGGCGGTGCAACTCCCCGACCTGGACCGGCCGGAAATACTTCATCAAAGAGTTGCCCACAAACGGAGTTGCACTCAAAAGCAGGCGAATCCCATCGTGTAGAGGAATCCTTTATTACAGCAACTGATTACATCACCAACTATTTCAAGTCTTGCCCAACGCGTTTCGGAGCTTCAGTGCTCCTTGTTCACGGACCAGCATGCAATGGGCAGATGCAAAACAATCACAGGTCTCAAATGCGGTATTTATCGCCCTCTGGTCGGCTTTCTTCTTCTCAATGCTTTCTGGGACTTGTAGTTGATGCTCAAATATTACCCTGTTTGGGATCGGCCTTCGCGCAATATTATTTTCAAACTCTCGATAGAGCCTCTGGATTTGTGATCAGTTTCATTGCGCTTCATTCCTGCTGTTCTGCTACATGCCCTCAGAAATCTGGAAACAGCAGTCCACTTAAATCCACGTGGCGGTGCAACTCCCCGACCTGGACCGGCCGGAAATACTTCATCAAAGAGTTGCCCACAAACGGAGTTGCACTCAAAAGCAGGCGAATCCCATCGTGTAGAGGAATCGTTTATTACAGCAACTGATTACATCACCAAATATTTCAAGTCTTGCCCAACGCGTTTTGGAGCTTCAGTGCTCCTTGTTCACGGGCCAGCATGCAATGGGCAGATGCAAAACAATCACAGGTCTCAAATGCGGTATTTATCGCCCTCTGGTGGGCTTTCTTGTTCTCAATGCTTTCTGGGACTTGTAGTTGATGCTCAAATATTACCCTGTATGGGTTCTGCCTTCGCGCATTATTATTTTCAAACTCTCGATAGAGCCTCTGGATTTGTGATCAGTTTCATTGCGCTTCATTCCTGCTGTTCTGCTACATGCCCTCAGAAATCTGGAAACAGCAGTCCACTTAAATCCACGTGGCGGTGCAACTCCCCGACCTGGACCGGCCGGAAATACTTCATCAAAGAGTTGCCCACAAATGGAGTGGCACTCAAAAGCAGGCGAATCCAATCGTGTAGAGGAATCCTTTATTACAGCAACTGATTACATCACCAAATATTTCAAGTCTTGCCCACCGCGTTTCGGAGCTTCAGTGCTCCTTGTTAATGGGCCAGCATGCAATGGGCAGATGCAAAACAATCACAGGTCTCAAATGCGGTATTTATCACCCTCTGGTGGGCTTTCTTGTTCTCAACGCTTTCTGGGACTTGTAGTTGATGCTCAAATATTACCATGTATGGGTTCTGCCTTCGCGCAATATTATTTTCAAACTCTCGATAGAGACTCTGGATTTGGGATCAGTTCCATTGCGCTTCATTCCTGCTGTTGTGCTACATGCCCTCAGAAATCTGGAAACAGCAGTCCACTTAAATCCACGTGGCAGTGCAACTCCCCGACCTGGACCGGCCTGAAATACTTCATCAAAGAGTTGCCCACAAACGGAGTTGCACTCAAAAGCTGGCGAATCCCATGGTGTAGAGAAATCCTTTATTACAGCAACTGATTACATCACCAAATATTTCAAGTCTTGCCCAACGCGTTTCGGAGCTTCAGTGCTCCTTGTTCACGGGCCAGCATGCAATGGGCAGATGCAAAACAATCACAGGTCTCAAATGCGGTAATTTTTGCCCTCTGGTGGGCTTTCTTGTTCTCAACGCTTTCTGGGATTTGTAGTTGATGCTCAAATATTACCCTGTATGGGTTCTGCCTTCGCGCAATATTATTTTCAAACTCTCGATATAGCCTCTGGATTTGTGATCAGTTTCATTGAGCTTCATTCCTGCTCTTCTGCTACATGCCCTCAGAAATCTGGAAACAGCAGTCCACTTAAATCCACGTGGCGGTGCAACTCTCCGACCTGGACCGGCCGGAAATACTTCATCAAAGAGTTGCCCACAAATGGAGTTGCACTCAAAAGCAGGCGAATCCCATCATGTAGAGGAATCCTTTATTACAGCAACTGATTACATCACCAACTATTTCAAGTCTTGCCCAACGCGTTTCGGAGCTTCAGTGCTCCTTGTTCACAGACCAGAATGCAATGGGCAGATGCAAAACAATCACAGGTCTCAAATGCGGTATTTATCGCCCTCTGGTGGGCTTCCTTCTTCTCAATGCTTTCTGGGACTTGTAGTTGATGCTCAAATATTACCCTGTTTGGGATCGGCCTTCGCGCAATATTATTTTCAAACTCTCGATAGAGCCTCTGGATTTGAGATCAGTTTCATTGCGCTTCATTCCTGCTGTTCTGCTACATGCCCTCAGAAATCTGGAAACAGCAATCCACTTAAATCCACATGGCGGTGCAACTCCCCGACCTGGACCGGCTGGAAATACTTCATCAAAGAGTTGCCCACAAATGGAGTGGCACTTAAAAGCAGGCCTTTCCCATCGTGTAGAGGAATCCTTTATTACAGCAACTGATTACATCACCAAATATTTCAAGTCTTGCCCAACGCTTTTCGGAGCTTCAGTGCTCCTTGTTAATGGGCCAGCATGCAATGGGCAGATGCAAAACAATCACAGGTCTCAAATGCAGTATTTATCGCCCTCTTGTGGGCTTTCTTGTTCTCAACACTTTCCGGGACTTGTAGTTGATGCTCAAATATTACCCTGTATGGGTTCTGCCTTCGCGCAATATTATTTTCAAACTCTCGATAGAGCCTCTGGATTTGTGATCAGTTTCATTGCGCTTCATTCCTGCTCTTCTGCTACATGCCCTCAGAAATCTGGAAACAGCAGTCCACTTAAATCCACGTGGCGGTGCAACTCCCCGACCTGGACCGGCCGGAAATACTTCATCAAAGAGTTGCCCACAAACGGAGTTGCACTCAAAAGCAGGCGAATCCCATCGTGTAGAGGAATCCTTTATTACAGCAACTGATTACATCACCAAATATTTCAAGTCTTTCCCAACGCGTTTCGAAGCTTCAGTGCTCCTTGTTCTCGGGCCAGCATGCAATGGGCAGATGCAAAACAATCACAGGTCTCAAATGCGGTATTTATCGCCCTCTGGTGGGCTTTCTTGTTCTCAACGCTTTCTGGGACTTGTAGTTGATGCTCAAATATTACCCTGTATGGGTTCTGCCTTCGCGCAATATTATTTTCAAACTCTCGATATAGCCTCTGGATTTGTGATCAGTTTCATTGCGCTTCATTCCTGCTCTTCTGCTACATGCCCTCAGAAATCTGGAAACAGCAGTCCACTTAAATCCACGTGGCGGTGCAACTCAACGACCTGGACCGGCCGGAAATACTTCATCAAAGAGTTGCCCACAAACGGAGTTGCACTCAGTCAAAAGCAGGCGAATCCCATCGTGTAGAGGAATCGTTTATTACAGCAACTGATTACATCACCAAATATTTCAAGTCTTGCCCAACGCGTTTCGGAGCTTCAGTGCTCCTTGTTCACGGACCAGTATGCAATGGGCAGATGCAAAACAATCACAGGTCTCAAATGCGGTATTTATCGCCCTCTGGGGGATTTCTTGTTCTCAACGCTTTCCGGGACTTGTAGTTGGTGCTCAAATATTACCCTGTATGGGTTCTGCCTTCGCACAATATTATTTTCAAACTCTCGATAGAGCCTTTGGATTTGTGATCAGTTTCATTGCGCTTCATTCCTGCTCTTCTGCTACATGCCCTCAGAAATCTGGAAACAGCAGTCCACTTAAATCCACGTGGCGGTGCAACTCCCCGACCTGGACCGGCCGGAAATACTTCATCAAAGAGTTGCCCACAAACGGAGTTGCACTCAAAAGCAGGCGAATCCCATTGTGTAGAGGAATCGTTTATTACAGCAACTGATTACATCACCAAATATTTCAAGTCTTGCCCAACGCGTTTCGGAGCTTCAGTGCTCCTTGTTCACGGGCCAGCACGCAATGGGCAGATGCAAAACAATCACAGGTCTCAAATGCGGTATTTATCGCCCTCTGGTGGGCTTTCTTGTTCTCAACGCTTTCTGGGACTTGTAGTTGATGCTCAAATATTACCCTGTATGGGTTCTGCCTTCGCGCATTATTATTTTTAAACTCTCGATAGAGCCTCTGGATTTGTGATCAGTTTCATTGCGCTTCATTCCTGCTCTTCTGCTACATGCCCTCAGAAATCTGGAAACAGCAGTCCACTTAAATCCACGTGGCGGTGCAACTCCCCGACCTGGACCGGCCGGAAATACTTCATCAAAGAGTTGCCCACAAATGGAGTGGCACTCAAAAGCAGGCAAATGAGCTTCAGTGCTCCTTGTTAATGGGCCAGCATGCAATGGGCAGATGCAAAACAATCACAGGTCTCAAATGCGGTATTTATCGCCCTCTGGGGGGCTTTCTTGTTCTCAACGCTTACTGGGACTTGTAGTTGATGCTCAAATATTACCATGTATGGGTTCTGCCTTCGCGCAATATTATTTTCAAAATCTCGATAGAGCCTCTGGATTTGTGATCAGTTTCATTGCGCTTCATTCCTGCTGTTCTGCTACATGCCCTCAGAAATCTGGAAACAGCAGTCCACTTAAATCCACGTGGCAGTGCAACTCCCCGACCTGGACCGGCCGGAAATACTTCATCAAAGAGTTGCCCACAAACGGAGTTGCACTCAAAAGCAGGCGAATCCCATCGTGTAGAGGAATCCTTTATTACAGCAACTGATTACATCACCAAATATTTCAAGTCTTGCCCAACGCGTTTCGGAGCTTCAGTGCTCCTTGTTCACGGGCCAGCATGCAATGGGCAGATGCAAAACAAACACAGGTCTCAAATGCGGTATTTATTGCCCTCTGGTGGGCTTTCTTGTTCTCAACGCTTTCTGGGACTTGTAGTTGATGCTCAAATATTACCCTGTATGGGTTCTGCCTTCGCGCAATATTATTTTCAAACTCTCGATATAGCCTCTGGATTTGTGATCAGTTTCATTGCGCTTCATTCCTGCTCTTCTGCTACATGCCCTCAGAAATCTGGAAACAGCAGTCCACTTAAATCCACGTGGCGGTGCAACTCCCCGACCTGGACCGGCCGGAAATACTTCATCAAAGAGTTGCCCACAAACGGAGTTGCACTCAAAAGCAGGCGAATCCCATTGTGTAGAGGAATCGTTTATTACAGCAACTGATTACATCACCAAATATTTCAAGTCTTGCCCAACGCGTTTCGGAGCTTCAGTGCTCCTTGTTCACGGGCCAGCACGCAATGGGCAGATGCAAAACAATCACAGGTCTCAAATGCGGTATTTATCGCCCTCTGGTGGGCTTTCTTGTTCTCAACGCTTTCTGGGACTTGTAGTTGATGCTCAAATATTACCCTGTATGGGTTCTGCCTTCGCGCATTATTATTTTTAAACTCTCGATAGAGCCTCTGGATTTGTGATCAGTTTCATTGCGCTTCATTCCTGCTCTTCTGCTACATGCCCTCAGAAATCTGGAAACAGCAGTCCACTTAAATCCACGTGGCGGTGCAACTCCCCGACCTGGACCGGCCGGAAATACTTCATCAAAGAGTTGCCCACAAATGGAGTGGCACTCAAAAGCAGGCAAATCCAATCGTGTAGAGGAATCCTTTATTACAGCAACTGATTACATCACCAAATATTTCAAGTCTTGCCCACCGCGTTTCGGAGCTTCAGTGCTCCTTGTTAATGGGCCAGCATGCAATGGGCAGATGCAAAACAATCACAGGTCTCAAATGCGGTATTTATCGCCCTCTGGTGGGCTTTCTTGTTCTCAACGCTTTCTGGGACTTGTAGTTGATGCTCAAATATTACCATGTATGGGTTCTGCCTTCGCGCAATATTATTTTCAAACTCTCGATAGAGCCTCTGGATTTGTGATCAGTTTCATTGCGCTTCATTCCTGCTGTTGTGCTACATGCCCTCAGAAATCTGGAAACAGCAGTCCACTTAAATCCACGTGGCAGTGCAACTCCCCGACCTGGACCGGCCTGAAATACTTCATCAAAGAGTTGCCTACAAACGGAGTTGCACTCAAAAGCAGGCGAATCCCATGGTGTAGAGGAATCCTTTATTACAGCAACTGATTACATCACCAAATATTTCAAGTCTTGCCCAACGCGTTTCGGAGCTTCAGTGCTCCTTGTTCACGGACCAGTATGCAATGGGCAGATGCAAAACAATCACAGGTCTCAAATGCGGTATTTATCGCCCTCTGGTGGGCTTTCTTGTTCTCAACGCTTTATGGGACTTGTAGTTGATGCTCAAATATTACCCTGTTTGGGTTCTGCCTTCGCGCAATATTATTTTCAAACTCTCGATAGAGCCTCTGGATTTGTGATTAGTTTCATTGCGCTTCAATCCTGCTGTTCTGTTACATGCCCTCAGAAATCTGGAAACAGCAGTCCACTTAAATCCATGTGGCGGTGCAACTCCCCGACCTGGATCGGCCGGAAATACTTCATCAAAGAGTTGCCCACAAACGGAGTTGCACTCAAAAGCAGGCGAATCCCATTGTGTAGAGGAATCCTTTATTAGAGCAACTTATTACATCACCAAATATTTCAAGTCTTGCCCAACGCGTTTCGGAGCTTCAGTGCTCCTTGTTCACGGACCAGTATGCAATGGGCAGATGCAAAACAATCACAGGTCTCAAATGCGGTATTTATCGCCCTCTGGTGGGCTTTCTTGTTCTCAACGCTTTATGGGACTTGTAGTTGATGCTCAAATATTACCCTGTTTGGGTTCTGCCTTCGCGCAATATTATTTTCAAACTCTCGATAGAGCCTCTGGATTTGTGATCAGTTTCATTGCGCTTCATTCCTGCTGTTCTGTTACATGCCCTCAGAAATCTGGAAACAGCAGTCCACTTAAATCCATGTGGCGGTGCAACTCCCCGACCTGGATCGGCCGGAAATACTTCATCAAAGAGTTGCCCACAAACGGAGTTGCACTCAAAAGCAGGCGAATCCCATTGTGTAGAGGAATCCTTTATTAGGGCAACTTATTACATCACCAAATATTTCAAGTCTTGCCCAAAGCGTTTCGGAGCTTCAGTGCTCCTTGTTCACGGGCCAGCATGCAATGGGCAGATGCAAAACAATCACAGGTCTCAAATGCGGTATTTATCGCCCTCTGGTGGGCTTTTTTGTTCTCAACGCTTTCTGGGACTTGTAGTTGATGCTCAAATATTACCCTGTATGGGTTCTGCCTTCGCGCAATATTATTTTCAAACTCTCGATATAGCCTCTGGATTTGTGATCAGTTTCATTGCGCTTCATTCCTGCTCTTCTGCTACATGCCCTCAGAAATCTGGAAACAGCAGTCCACTTAAATCCACATGGCGGTGCAACTCCCCGACCTGGACCGGCCGGAAATACTTCATCAAAGAGTTGCCCACAAACGGAGTTGCACTCAAAAGCAGGCGAATCCCATTGTGTAGAGGAATCCTTTATTACAGCAACTGATTACATCACCAACTATTTCAAGTCTTGCCCAACGCGTTTCGGAGCTTCAGTGCTCCTTGTTCACCGACCAGCATGCAATGGGCAGATGCAAAACAATCACAGGTCTCAAATGCGGTATTTATCGCCCTCTGGTGGGCTTTCTTCTTCTCAATGCTTTCTGGGACTTGTAGTTGATGCTCAAATATTACCCTGTTTGGGATCGGCCTTCGCGCAATATTATTTTCAAACTCTCGATAGAGCCTCTGGATTTGTGATCAGTTTCATTGCGCTTCATTCCTGCTCTTCTGCTACATGCCCTCAGAAATCTGGAAACAGCAGTCCACTTAAATTCACATGGCGGTGCAACTCCCCGACCTGGACCGGCCGGAAATACTTCATCAAAGAGTTGCCCACAAATGGAGTGGCACTCAAAAGCAGGCGAATTCAATTGTGTAGAGGAATCCTTTATTACAGCAACTGATTACATCACCAAATATTTCAAGTCTTGCCCACCGCGTTTCGGAGCTTCAGTGCTCCTTGTTCACGGGCCAGCATGCAATGGGCAGATGCAAAACAATCACAGGTCTCAAATGCGGTATTTATCGCCCTCTGGTGGGCTTTCTTGTTCTCAACGCTTTCTGGGACTTGTAGTTAATGCTCAAATTTTACCCTGTATGGGTTCTGCCTTCGCACAATATTATTTTCAAACTCTCAATAGAGCCTCTGGATTTGTGATCAGTTTCATTGAGCTTCATTCCTGCTCTTCTGCTACATGCCCTCAGAAATCTGGAAACAGCAGTCCACTTAAATCCACGTGGCGGTGCAACTCCCCGACCTGGACCGGCCGGAAATACTTCATCAAAGAGTTGCCCACAAATGGAGTGGCACTCAAAAGCAGGCAAATCCAATCGTGTAGAGGAATCCTTTATTACAGCAACTGATTACATCACCAAATATTTCAAGTCTTGCCCACCGCGTTTCGGAGCTTCAGTGCTCCTTGTTAATGGGCCAGCATGCAATGGGCAGATGCAAAACAATCACAGGTCTCAAATGCGGTATTTATCGCCCTCTGGTGGGCTTTCTTGTTCTCAACGCTTTCTGGGACTTGTAGTTGATGCTCAAATATTACCATGTATGGATTCTGCCTTCGCGCAATATTATTTTCAAACTCTCGATAGAGCCTCTGGATTTGTGATCAGTTTCATTGCGCTTCATCCCTGCTGTTCTGCTACATGCCCTCAGAAATCTGGAAACAGCAGTCCACTTAAATCCACGTGGCGGTGCAACTCCACAACCTGGACCGGCCGGAAATACTTCATCAAAGAGTTGCCCACAAACGGAGTTGCACTCAAAAGCAGGCGAATCCCATCGTGTAGAGGAATCCTTTATTACAGCAACTGATTACATCACCAACTATTTCAAGTCTTGCCCAACGCGTTTCGGAGCTTCAGTGCTCCTTGTTCACGGACCAGCATGCAATGGGCAGATGCAAAACAATCACAGGTCTCAAATGCGGTATTTATCGCCCTCTGGTGGGCTTTCTTCTTCTCAATGCTTTCTGGGACTTGTAGTTGATGCTCAAATATTACCCTGTTTGGGATCGGCCTTCGCGCAATATTATTTTCAAACTCTCGATAGAGACTCTGGATTTGTGATCAGTTTCATTGCGCTTCATTCCTGCTGTTCTGCTACATGCCCTCAGAAATCTGGAAACAGCAGTCCACTTAAATCCACGTGGCGGTGCAACTCCCCGACCTGGACCGGCCGGAAATACTTCATCAAACAGTTGCCCACAAACGGAGTTGCACTCAAAAGCAGGCGAATCCCATTGTGTAGAGGAATTGTTTATTACAGCAACTGATTACATCACCAAATATTTCAAGTCTTGCCCAACGCGTTTCGGAGCTTCAGTGCTCCTTGTTCACAGGCCAGCATGCAATGGGCAGATGCAAAACAATCACAGGTCTCAAATGCGGTATTTATCGCCCTCTGGTGGGCTTTCTTGTTCTCAACGCTTTCTGCGACTTGTAGTTGATGCTCAAATATTACCCTGTATGGGTTCTGCCTTCGCGCATTATTATTTTCAAACTCTCGATAGAGCCTCTGGATTTGTGATCAGTTTCATTGCGCTTCATTCCTGCTGTTCTGCTACATGCCCTCAGAAATCTGGAAACAGCAGTCCACTTAAATCCACGTGGCAGTGCAACTCCCCGACCTGGACCGGCCGGAAATACTTCATCAAAGAGTTGCCCACAAATGGAGTGGCACTCAAAAGCAGGCGAATCCAATCGTGTAGAGGAATCCTTTATTACAGCAAATGATTACATCACCAAATATTTCAAGTCTTGCCCACCGCGTTTCGGAGCTTCAGTGCTCCTTGTTATTGGGCCAGCATGCAATGGGCAGATGCAAAACAATCACAGGTCTCAAATGCGGTATTTATCGCCCTCTGGTGGGCTTTCTTGTTCTCAACGCTTTCTGGGACTTGTAGTTGATGCTCAAATATTACCATGTATGGGTTCTGCCTTCGCGCAATATTATTTTCAAACTCTCGATAGAGACTCTGGATTTGTGATCAGTTTCATTGCGCTTCATTCCTGCTGTTGTGCTACATGCCCTCAGAAATCTGGAAACCTCAGTCCACTTAAATCCATGTGGCAGTGCAACTCCCCGACCTGGACCGGCCTGAAATACTTCATCAAAGAGTTGCCCACAAACGGAGTTGCACTCAAAAGTAGGCGAATCCCATGGTGTAGAGGAATCCTTTATTACAGCAACTGATTACATCACCAAATATTTCAAGTCTTGCCCAACGCGTTTCGGAGCTTCAGTGCTCCTTGTTCACGGGCCAGCATGCAATGGGCAGATGCAAAACAATCACAGGTCTCAAATGCGGTATTTATTGCCCTCTGGTGGGCTTTCTTGTTCTCAACGCTTTCTGGGATTTGTAGTTGATGCTCAAATATTACCCTGTATGGGTTCTGCCTTCGCGCAATATTATTTTCAAACTCTCGATATAGCCTCTGGATTTGTGATCAGTTTCATTGAGCTTCATTCCTGCTCTTCTGCTACATGCCCTCAGAAATCTGGAAACAGCAGTCCACTTAAATCCACGTGGCGGTGCAACTCTCCGACCTGGACCGGCTGGAAATACTTCATCAAAGAGTTGCCCACAAACGGAGTTGCACTCAAAAGCAGGCGAATCCCATCGTGTAGAGGAATCCTTTATTACAGCAACTGATTACATCACCAAATATTTCAAGTCTTGCCCACCGCGTTTCGGAGCTTCAGTGCTCCTTGTTAATGGGCCAGCATGCAATGGGCAGATGCAAAACAATCACAGGTCTCAAATGCGGTATTTATCGCCCTCTGGTGGGCTTTCTGGTTCTCAACGCTTTCTGGGACTTGTAGTTGATGCTCAAATATTACCATGTATGGATTCTGCCTTCGCGCAATATTATTTTCAAACTCTCGATAGAGCCTCTGGATTTGTGATCAGTTTCATTGCGCTTCATTCCTGCTGTTCTGCTACATGCCCTCAGAAATCTGGAAACAGCAGTCCACTTAAATCCACGTGGCAGTGCAACTCCCCGACCTGGACCGGCCGGAAATACTTCATCAAAGAGTTGCCCACAAACGGAGTTGCACTCAAAAGCAGGCGAATCCCATCGTGTAGAGGAATCCTTTATTACAGCAACTGATTACATCACCAAATATTTCAAGTCTTGCCCAACGCGTTTCGGAGCTTCAGTGCTCCTTGTTCACGGGCCAGCATGCAACGGGCAGATGCAAAACAAACACAGGTCTCAAATGCGGTATTTATTGCCCTCTGGTGGGCTTTCTTGTTCTCAACGCTTTCTGGGACTTGTAGTTGATGCTCAAATATTACCCTGTATGGGTTCTGCCTTCGCGCAATATTATTTTCAAACTCTCGATATAGCCTCTGGATTTGTGATCAGTTTCATTGCGCTTCATTCCTGCTCTTCTGCTACATGCCCTCAGAAATCTGGAAACAGCAGTCCACTTAAATCCACGTGGCGGTGCAACTCCCCGACCTGGACCGGCCGGAAATACTTCATCAAAGAGTTGCCCACAAACGGAGTTGCACTCAAAAGCAGGCGAATCCCATCGTGTAGAGGAATCCTTTATTACAGCAACTGATTACATCACCAACTATTTCAAGTCTTGCCCAACGCGTTTCGGAGCTTCAGTGCTCCTTGTTCACGGACCAGCATGCAATGGGCAGATGCAAAACAATCACAGGTCTCAAATGCGGTATTTATCGCCCTCTGGTCGGCTTTCTTCTTCTCAATGCTTTCTGGGACTTGTAGTTGATGCTCAAATATTACCCTGTTTGGGATCGGCCTTCGCGCAATATTATTTTCAAACTCTCGATAGAGCCTCTGGATTTGTGATCAGTTTCATTGCGCTTCATTCCTGCTGTTCTGCTACATGCCCTCAGAAATCTGGAAACAGCAGTCCACTTAAATCCACGTGGCGGTGCAACTCCCCGACCTGGACCGGCCGGAAATACTTCATCAAAGAGTTGCCCACAAACGGAGTTGCACTCAAAAGCAGGCGAATCCCATCGTGTAGAGGAATCGTTTATTACAGCAACTGATTACATCACCAAATATTTCAAGTCTTGCCCAACGCGTTTTGGAGCTTCAGTGCTCCTTGTTCACGGGCCAGCATGCAATGGGCAGATGCAAAACAATCACAGGTCTCAAATGCGGTATTTATCGCCCTCTGGTGGGCTTTCTTGTTCTCAATGCTTTCTGGGACTTGTAGTTGATGCTCAAATATTACCCTGTATGGGTTCTGCCTTCGCGCATTATTATTTTCAAACTCTCGATAGAGCCTCTGGATTTGTGATCAGTTTCATTGCGCTTCATTCCTGCTGTTCTGCTACATGCCCTCAGAAATCTGGAAACAGCAGTCCACTTAAATCCACGTGGCGGTGCAACTCCCCGACCTGGACCGGCCGGAAATACTTCATCAAAGAGTTGCCCACAAATGGAGTGGCACTCAAAAGCAGGCGAATCCAATCGTGTAGAGGAATCCTTTATTACAGCAACTGATTACATCACCAAATATTTCAAGTCTTGCCCACCGCGTTTCGGAGCTTCAGTGCTCCTTGTTAATGGGCCAGCATGCAATGGGCAGATGCAAAACAATCACAGGTCTCAAATGCGGTATTTATCACCCTCTGGTGGGCTTTCTTGTTCTCAACGCTTTCTGGGACTTGTAGTTGATGCTCAAATATTACCATGTATGGGTTCTGCCTTCGCGCAATATTATTTTCAAACTCTCGATAGAGACTCTGGATTTGGGATCAGTTCCATTGCGCTTCATTCCTGCTGTTGTGCTACATGCCCTCAGAAATCTGGAAACAGCAGTCCACTTAAATCCACGTGGCAGTGCAACTCCCCGACCTGGACCGGCCTGAAATACTTCATCAAAGAGTTGCCCACAAACGGAGTTGCACTCAAAAGCTGGCGAATCCCATGGTGTAGAGAAATCCTTTATTACAGCAACTGATTACATCACCAAATATTTCAAGTCTTGCCCAACGCGTTTCGGAGCTTCAGTGCTCCTTGTTCACGGGCCAGCATGCAATGGGCAGATGCAAAACAATCACAGGTCTCAAATGCGGTAATTTTTGCCCTCTGGTGGGCTTTCTTGTTCTCAACGCTTTCTGGGATTTGTAGTTGATGCTCAAATATTACCCTGTATGGGTTCTGCCTTCGCGCAATATTATTTTCAAACTCTCGATATAGCCTCTGGATTTGTGATCAGTTTCATTGAGCTTCATTCCTGCTCTTCTGCTACATGCCCTCAGAAATCTGGAAACAGCAGTCCACTTAAATCCACGTGGCGGTGCAACTCTCCGACCTGGACCGGCCGGAAATACTTCATCAAAGAGTTGCCCACAAACGGAGTTGCACTCAAAAGCAGGCGAATCCCATCATGTAGAGGAATCCTTTATTACAGCAACTGATTACATCACCAACTATTTCAAGTCTTGCCCAACGCGTTTCGGAGCTTCAGTGCTCCTTGTTCACGGACCAGCATGCAATGGGCAGATGCAAAACAATCACAGGTCTCAAATGCGGTATTTATCGCCCTCTGGTGGGCTTCCTTCTTCTCAATGCTTTCTGGGACTTGTAGTTGATGCTCAAATATTACCCTGTTTGGGATCGGCCTTCGCGCAATATTATTTTCAAACTCTCGATAGAGCCTCTGGATTTGAGATCAGTTTCATTGCGCTTCATTCCTGCTGTTCTGCTACATGCCCTCAGAAATCTGGAAACAGCAATCCACTTAAATCCACATGGCGGTGCAACTCCCCGACCTGGACCGGCTGGAAATACTTCATCAAAGAGTTGCCCACAAATGGAGTGGCACTTAAAAGCAGGCCTTTCCCATCGTGTAGAGGAATCCTTTATTACAGCAACTGATTACATCACCAAATATTTCAAGTCTTGCCCAACGCGTTTCGGAGCTTCAGTGCTCCTTGTTAATGGGCCAGCATGCAATGGGCAGATGCAAAACAATCACAGGTCTCAAATGCAGTATTTATCGCCCTCTTGTGGGCTTTCTTGTTCTCAACACTTTCCGGGACTTGTAGTTGATGCTCAAATATTACCCTGTATGGGTTCTGCCTTCGCGCAATATTATTTTCAAACTCTCGATAGAGCCTCTGGATTTGTGATCAGTTTCATTGCGCTTCATTCCTGCTCTTCTGCTACATGCCCTCAGAAATCTGGAAACAGCAGTCCACTTAAATCCACGTGGCGGTGCAACTCCCCGACCTGGACCGGCCGGAAATACTTCATCAAAGAGTTGCCCACAAACGGAGTTGCACTCAAAAGCAGGCGAATCCCATCGTGTAGAGGAATCCTTTATTACAGCAACTGATTACATCACCAAATATTTCAAGTCTTTCCCAACGCGTTTCGAAGCTTCAGTGCTCCTTGTTCTCGGGCCAGCATGCAATGGGCAGATGCAAAACAATCACAGGTCTCAAATGCGGTATTTATCGCCCTCTGGTGGGCTTTCTTGTTCTCAACGCTTTCTGGGACTTGTAGTTGATGCTCAAATATTACCCTGTATGGGTTCTGCCTTCGCGCAATATTATTTTCAAACTCTCGATATAGCCTCTGGATTTGTGATCAGTTTCATTGCGCTTCATTCCTGCTCTTCTGCTACATGCCCTCAGAAATCTGGAAACAGCAGTCCACTTAAATCCACGTGACGGTGCAACTCAACGACCTGGACCGGCCGGAAATACTTCATCAAAGAGTTGCCCACAAACGGAGTTGCACTCAGTCAAAAGCAGGCGAATCCCATCGTGTAGAGGAATCGTTTATTACAGCAACTGATTACATCACCAAATATTTCAAGTCTTGCCCAACGCGTTTCGGAGCTTCAGTGCTCCTTGTTCACGGACCAGTATGCAATGGGCAGATGCAAAACAATCACAGGTCTCAAATGCGGTATTTATCGCCCTCTGGGGGATTTCTTGTTCTCAACGCTTTCCGGGACTTGTAGTTGGTGCTCAAATATTACCCTGTATGGGTTCTGCCTTCGCACAATATTATTTTCAAACTCTCGATAGAGCCTTTGGATTTGTGATCAGTTTCATTGCGCTTCATTCCTGCTCTTCTGCTACATGCCCTCAGAAATCTGGAAACAGCAGTCCACTTAAATCCACGTGGCGGTGCAACTCCCCGACCTGGACCAGCCGGAAATACTTCATCAAAGAGTTGCCCACAAACGGAGTTGCACTCAAAAGCAGGCGAATCCCATCGTGTAGAGGAATCCTTTATTACAGCAACTGATTACATCACCAAATATTTCAAGTCTTTCCCAACGCGTTTCGAAGCTTCAGTGCTCCTTGTTCTCGGGCCAGCATGCAAGGGGCAGATGCAAAACAATCACAGGTCTCAAATGCGGTATTTATAGCCCTCTGGTGGGCTTTCTTGTTCTCAACGCTTTCTGGGACTTGTAGTTGATGCTCAAATATTACCCTGTATGGGTTCTGCCTTCGCGCAATATTATTGTCAAACTCTCCATAAAGCCTCTGGATTTGTGATCAGTTTCATTGCGCTTCATTCCTGCTCTTCTGCTACATGCCCTCAGAAATCTGGAAACAGCAGTCCACTTAAATCCACGTGGCGGTGCAACTCCCCGACCTGGACCGGCCGGAAATACTTCATCAAAGAGTTGCCCACAAACAGAGTTGCACTCAATAGCAGGCGAATCCCATTGTGTAGAGGAATACTTTATTACAGCAACTGATTACATCACCAAATATTTCAAGTCTTGCACAACGCGTTTCGGAGCTTCAGTGCTCCTTGTTCACGGGCCAGCTTGCAATGGGCAGATGCAAAACAATCACAGGTCTCAAATGTGGTATTTATCGCCCTCTGGTGGGCTTTCTTGTTCTCAACGCTTTCTGGGACTTGTAGTTGATGCTCAAATATTACCCTGTATGGGTTCTGCCTTCGCGCAATATTATTTACAAACTCTCGATAGAGCCTCTGGATTTGTGATCAGTTTCATTGCGCTTCATTCCTGCTCTTCTGCTACATGCCCTCAGAAATCTGGAAACAGCAGTCCACTTAAATCCACGTGGCGGTGCAACTCCCCGACCTGGACCGGCCGGAAATACTTCATCAAAGAGTTGCCCACAAACGGAGTTGCACTCAAAAGCAGGCGAATCCCATCGGGTAGAGGAATCCTTTATTACAGCAAATGATTACATCACCAAATATTTCAAGTCTTGCCCAACGCGTTTCGGAGCTTTAGTGCTCCTTGTTCATGGGGCAGCATGCAATGGGCCAGCATGCAATGGGCAAATGCAAAACAATCACAGGTCTCAAATGCGGTATTTATCGCCCCCTGGTGGGCTTTCTTGTTCTCAACGCTTTCCGGGACTTGTAGTTGATGCTGAAATATTACCCTGTATGGGTTTTGCCTTCGCACAATATTATTTTTAAACTCTCAATAGAGACTCTGGATTTGTGATCAGTTTCATTGCGCTTCATTCCTGCTCTTCTGCTACATGCCCTCAGAAATCTGGAAACAGCAGTCCACTTAAATCCACATGGCGGTGCAACTCCCCGACCTGGACCGGCCGGAAATACTTCATCAAAGAGTTGCCCACAAACGGAGTTGCACTCAAAAGCAGGCGAATCCCATCGGGTAGAGGAATCCTTTATTACAGCAACTGATTACATCACCAAATATTTCAAGTCTTGCCCAACGCGTTTCGGAGCTTCAGTGCTCCTTGTTCATGGGCCAGCATGCTATGGGCAAATGCAAAACAATCACAGGTCTCAAATGCGGTATTTATCGCCCCCTGGTGGGCTTTCTTGTTCTCAACGCTTTCCGGGACTTGTAGTTGATGCTGAAATATTACCCTGTATGGGTTTTGCCTTCGCACAATATTATTTTCAAACTCTCAATAAGCCTCTGGATTTGTGATCAGTTTCATTGCGCTTCATTCCTGCTCTTCTGCTACATGCCCTCAGAAATCTGGAAACAGCAGTCCACTTAAATTCACATGGCGGTGCAACTCCCCGACCTGGACCGGCCGGAAATACTTCATCAAAGAGTTGCCCACAAATGGAGTGGCACTCAAAAGCAGGCGAATCCAATCGTGTAGAGGAATCCTTTATTACAGCAACTGATTACATCACTAAATATTTCAAGTCTTGCCCACCGCGTTTCGGAGCTTCAGTGCTCCTTGTTAATGGGCCAGCATGCAATGGGCAGATGCAAAACAATCACAGGTCTCAAATGCGGTATTTATCGCCCTCTGGTGGGCTTTCTTGTTCTCAACGCTTTCTGCGACTTGTAGTTGATGCTCAAATATTACCCTGTATGGGTTCTGCCTTCGCGCAATATTATTTTCAAACTCTCGATAGAGCCTCTGGATTTGTGATCAGTTTCATTGCGCTTCATTCCTGCTGTTCTGCTACATGCCCTCAGAAATCTGGAAACAGCAGTCCACTTAAATCCACGTGGCGGTGCAACTCCCCGACCTGGACCGGCCAGAAATACTTCATCAAAGAGTTGCCCACAAACGGAGTTGCACTCAAAAGCAGGCGAATCCCTTCGTGTAGAGGAATCCTTTATTACAGCAACTGATTACATCACCAAATATTTCAAGTCTTGCCCAACGCGTTTCGGAGCTTCAGTGCTCCTTGTTCACGGGCCAGCATGCAATGGGCAGATGCAAAACAATCACAGGTCTCAAATGCGGTATTTATCGCCCTCTGGTGGGCTTTCTTGTTCTCAACGCTTTCTGGGACTTGTAGTTGATGCTCAAATATTACCCTGTATGGGTTCTGCCTTCGCGCAATATTATTTTCAAACTCTCGATATAGCCTCTGGATTTGTGATCAGTTTCATTGCGCTTCATTCCTGCTCTTCTGCTACATGCCCTCAGAAATCTGGAAACAGCAGTCCACTTAAATCCACGTGGCGGTGCAACTCAACGACCTGGACCGGCCGGAAATACTTCATCAAAGAGTTGCCCACAAACGGAGTTGCACTCAGTCAAAAGCAGGCGAATCCCATCGTGTAGAGGAATCCTTTATTACAGCAACTGATTACATCACCAAATATTTCAAGTCTTGCCCAACGCGTTTCGGAGCTTCAGTGCTCCTTGTTCACGGACCAGCATGCAGTGGGCAGATGCAAAACAATTACAGGTCTCAAATGCGGTATTTATCGCCCTCTGGGGGCTTTCTTGTTCTCAACGCTTTCTGCGACTTGTAGTTGATGCTCAAATATTACCCTGTATGGGTTCTGCCTTCGCGCAATATTATTTTCAAACTCTCGATAGAGCCTCTGGATTTGTGATCAGTTTAATTGCGCTTCATTCCTACTCTTCTGCTACATGCCCTCAGAAATCTGGAAACAGCAGTCCACTTAAATCCACATGGCGGTGCAACTCCCCGACCTGGACCTGCTGGAAATACTTCATCAAAGAGTTGCCCACAAATGGAGTGGCACTTAAAAGCAGGCCTATCCCATCGTGTAGAGGAATCCTTTATTACAGCAACTGATTACATCACCAAATATTTCAAGTCTTGCCCAACGCGTTTCGGAGCTTCAGTGCTCCTTGTTAATGGGCCAGCATGCAATGGGCAGATGCAAAACAATCACAGGTCTCAAATGCAGTATTTATCGCCCTCTGGTGGGCTTTCTTGTTCTCAACGCTTTCCGGGACTTGTAGTTGATGCTCAAATATTACCCTGTATGGGTTCTGCCTTCGCGCAATATTATTTTCAAACTCTCGATAGAGCCTCTGGATTTGTGATCAGTTTCATTGCGCTTCATTCCTGCTCTTCTGCTACATGCCCTCAGAAATCTGGAAACAGAAGTCCACTTAAATCCACGTGGTGGTGCAACTCCCCGACCTGGACCGGCCGGAAATACTTCATCAAAGAGTTGCCCACAAACGGAGTTGCACTCAAAAGCAGGCGAATCCCATCGTGTAGAGGAATCCTTTATTACAGCAACTGATTACATCACCAAATATTTCAAGTCTTTCCCAACGCGTTTCGAAGCTTCAGTGCTCCTTGTTCACGGGCCAGCATGCAATGGTCAGATGCAAAACAATCACAGGTCTCAAATGCGGTATTTATAGCCCGCTGGTGGGCTTTCTTGTTCTCAACGCTTTCTGGGACTTGTAGTTGATGCTCAAATATTACCCTGTATGGGTTCTGCCTTCGCGCAATATTATTGTCAAACTCTCCATAAAGCCTCTGGATTTGTGATCAGTTTCATTGCGCTTCATTCCTGCTCTTCTGCTACATGCCCTCAGAAATCTGGAAACAGCAGTCCACTTAAATCCACGTGGCGGTGCAACTCCCCGACCTGGACCGGCCGGAAATACTTCATCAAAGAGTTGCCCACAAACGGAGTTGCACTCAAAAGCAGGCGAATCCCATCGTGTAGAGGAATCCTTTATTACAGCAACTGATTACATCACCAAATATTTCAAGTCTTTCCCAACGCGTTTCGGAGCTTCAGTGCTCCTTGTTCTCGGGCCAGCATGCAATGGGCAGATGCAAAACAATCACAGGTCTCAAATGCGGTATTTATCGCCCTCTGGTGGGCTTTCTTGTTCTCAACGCTTTCTGGGACTTGTAGTTGATGCTCAAATATTACCCTGTATGGGTTCTGCCTTCGCGCAATATTATTTTCAAACTCTCGATAGAGCCTCTGGATTTGTGATCAGTTTCATTGCGCTTCATTCCTGCTCTTCTGCTACATGCCCTCAGAAATCTGGAAACAGCAGTCCACTTAAATCCACGTGGCGGTGCAACTCAACGACCTGGACCGGCCGGAAATACTTCATCAAAGAGTTGCCCACAAACGGAGTTGCACTCAGTCAAAAGCAGGCGAATCCCATCGTGTAGAGGAATCGTTTATTACAGCAACTGATTACATCACCAAATATTTCAAGTCTTGCCCAACGCGTTTCGGAGCTTCAGTGCTCCTTGTTCACGGACCAGTATGCAATGGACAGATGCAAAACAATCACAGGTCTCAAATGCGGTATTTATCGCCCTCTGGTGGGATTTCTTGTTCTCAACGCTTTCCGGGACTTGTAGTTGGTGCTCAAATATTACCCTGTATGGGTTCTGCCTTCGCACAATATTATTTTCAAACTCTCGATAGAGCCTCTGGATTTGTGATCAGTTTCATTGCGCTTCATTCCTGCTCTTCTGCTACATGCCCTCAGAAATCTGGAAACAGCAGTCCACTTAAATCCACGTGGCGGTGCAACTCCCCGACCTGGACCAGCCGGAAATACTTCATCAAAGAGTTGCCCACAAACGGAGTTGCACTCAAAAGCAGGCGAATCCCATCGTGTAGAGGAATCCTTTATTACAGCAACTGATTACATCAACAAATATTTCAAGTCTTTCCCAACGCGTTTCGAAGCTTCAGTGCTCCTTGTTCATGGGCCAGCATGCAATGGGCAGATGCAAAACAATCACAGGTCTCAAATGCGGTATTTATAGCCCTCTGGTGGGCTTTCTTGTTCTCAACGCTTTCTGGGACTTGTAGTTGATGCTCAAATATTACCCTGTATGGGTTCTGCCTTCGCGCAATATTATTGTCAAACTCTCCATAAAGCCTCTGGATTTGTGATCAGTTTCATTGCGCTTCATTCCTGCTCTTCTGCTACATGCCCTCAGAAATCTGGAAACAGCAGTCCACTTAAATCCACGTGGCGGTGCAACTCCCCGACCTGGACCGGCCGGAAATACTTCATCAAAGAGTTGCCCACAAACGGAGTTGCACTCAATAGCAGGCGAATCCCATCGTGTAGAGGAATACTTTATTACAGCAACTGATTACATCACCAAATATTTCAAGTCTTGCACAACGCGTTTCGGAGCTTCAGTGCTCCTTGTTCACGGGCCAGCTTGCAATGGGCAGATGCAAAACAATCACAGGTCTCAAATGCGGTATTTATCGCCCTCTGGTGGGCTTTCTTGTTCTCAACGCTTTCTGGGACTTGTAGTTGATGCTCAAATATTACCCTGTATGGGTTCTGCCTTCGCGCAATATTATTTACAAACTCTCGATAGAGCCTCTGGATTTGTGATCAGTTTCATTGCGCTTCATTCCTGCTGTTCTGCTACATGCCCTCAGAAATCTGGAAACAGCAGTCCACTTAAATCCACGTGGCGGTGCAACTCCCCGACCTGGACCGGCCGGAAATACTTCATCAAAGAGTTGCCCACAAACGGAGTTGCACTCAAAAGCAGGCGAATCCCATCGGGTAGAGGAATCCTTTATTACAGCAAATGATTACATCACCAAATATTTCAAGTCTTGCCCAACGCGTTTCGGAGCTTCAGTGCTCCTTGTTCATGGGGCAGCATGCAATGGGCCAGCATGCAATGGGCAAATGCAAAACAATCACAGGTCTCAAATGCGGTATTTATCGCCCTCTGGTGGGCTTTCTTGTTCTCAACGCTTTCCGGGACTTGTAGTTGATGCTGAAATATTACCCTGTATGGGTTCTGCCTTCGCACAATATTATTTTCAAACTCTCAATAGAGCCTCTGGATTTGTGATCAGTTTCATTGCGCTTCATTCCTGCTCTTCTGCTACATGCCCTCAGAAATCTGGAAACAGCAGTCCACTTAAATCCACATGGCGGTGCAACTCCCGACCTGGACCGGCCGGAAATACTTCATCAAAGAGTTGCCCACAAACGGAGTTGCACTCAAAAGCAGGCGAATCCCATCGGGTAGAGGAATCCTTTATTACAGCAACTGATTACATCACCAAATATTTCAAGTCTTGCCCAACGCGTTTCGGAGCTTCAGTGCTCCTTGTTCATGGGCCAGCATGCAATGGGCAGATGCAAAACAATCACAGGTCTCAAATGCGGTATTTATCGCCCTCTGGTGGGCTTTCTTGTTCTCAACGCTTTCCGGGACTTGTAGTTGATGCTCAAATATTACCCTGTATGGGTTCTGCCTTCGCACAATATTATTTTCAAACTCTCAATAGAGCCTCTGGATTTGTGATCAGTTTCATTGCGCTTCATTCCTGCTCTTCTGCTACATGCCCTCAGAAATCTGGAAACAGCAGTCCACTTAAATCCACATGGCGGTGCAACTCCCCGACCTGGACCGGCCGGAAATACTTCATCAAAGAGTTGCCCACAAATGGAGTGGCACTCAAAAGCAGGCGAATCCAATCGTGTAGAGGAATCCTTTATTACAGCAACTGATTACATCACTAAATATTTCAAGTCTTGCCCACCGCGTTTCGGAGCTTCAGTGCTCCTTGTTAATGGGCCAGCATGCAATGGGCAGATGCAAAACAATCACAGGTCTCAAATGCGGTATTTATCGCCCTCTGGTGGGCTTTCTTGTTCTCAACGCTTTCTGGGACTTGTAGTTGATGCTCAAATATTACCCTGTATGGGTTCTGCCTTCGCGCAATATTATTTTCAAACTCTCGATAGAGCCTCTGGATTTGTGATCAGTTTCATTGCGCTTCATTCCTGCTGTTCTGCTACATGCCCTCAGAAATCTGGAAACAGCAGTCCACTTAAATCCACGTGGCGGTGCAACTCCCCGACCTGGACCGGCCGGAAATACTTCATCAAAGAGTTGCCCACAAACGGAGTTGCACTCAAAAGCAGGCGAATCCCATCGTGTAGAGGAATCCTTTATTACAGCAACTGATTACATCACCAAATATTTCAAGTCTTGCCCAACGCGTTTCGGAGCTTCAGTGCTCCTTGTTCACGGGCCAGCATGCAATGGGCAGATGCAAAACAATCACAGGTCTCAAATGCGGTATTTATCGCCCTCTGGTGGGCTTTCTTGTTCTCAACGCTTTCTGGGACTTGTAGTTGATGCTCAAATATTACCCTGTATGGGTTCTGCCTTCGCGCAATATTATTTTCAAACTCTCGATAGAGCCTCTGGATTTGTGATCAGTTTCATTGCGCTTCATTCCTGCTCTTCTGCTACATGCCCTCAGAAATCTGGAAACAGCAGTCCACTTAAATCCACGTGGCGGTGCAACTCCACGACCTGGACCGGCCGGAAATACTTCATCAAAGAGTTGCCCACAAACGGAGTTGCACTCAGTCAAAAGCAGGCGAATCCCATCGTGTAGAGGAATCCTTTATTACAGCAACTGATTACATCACCAAATATTTCAAGTCTTGCCCAACGCGTTTCGGAGCTTCAGTGCTCCTTGTTCACGGACCAGCATGCAATGGGCAGATGCAAAACAATCACAGGTCTCAAATGCGGTATTTATCGCCCTCTGGTGGGCTTTCTTGTTCTCAACGCTTTCTGGGACTTGTAGTTAATGCTCAAATATTACCCTGTTTGGGTTCTGCCTTCGCGCAATATTATTTTCAAACTCTCGATAGAGCCTCTGGATTTGTGATCAGTTTCATTGCGCTTCATTCCTGCTCTTCTGCTACATGCCCTCAGAAATCTGGAAACAGCAGTCCACTTAAATCCACATGGCGGTGCAACTCCCCGACCTGGACCGGCCGGAAATACTTCATCAAAGAGTTGCCCACAAATGGAGTGGCACTTAAAAGCAGGCCTATCCCATCGTGTAGAGGAATCCTTTATTACAGCAACTGATTACATCACCAAATATTTCAAGTCTTGCCCAACGCGTTTCGGAGCTTCAGTGCTCCTTGTTAATGGGCCAGCATGCAATGGGCAGATGCAAAACAATCACAGGTCTCAAATGCAGTATTTATCGCCCTCTGGTGGGCTTTCTTGTTCTCAATGCTTTATGGGACTTGTAGTTGATGCTCAAATATTACCCTGTTTGGGTTCTGCCTTCGCGCAATATTATTTTCAAACTCTCCATAAAGCCTCTGGATTTGTGATCAGTTTCATTGCGCTTCATTCCTGCTCTTCTGCTACATGCCCTCAGAAATCTGGAAACAGCAGTCCACTTAAATCCACGTGGCGGTGCAACTCCCCGACCTGGACCGGCCGGAAATACTTCATCAAAGAGTTGCCCACAAACGGAGTTGCACTCAATAGCAGGCGAATCCCATCGTGTAGAGGAATCCTTTATTACAGCAACTGATTACATCACCAAATATTTCAAGTCTTGCCCAACGCGTTTCGGAGCTTCAGTGCTCCTTGTTCACGGGCCAGCATGCAATGGGCAGATGCAAAACAATCACAGGTCTCAAATGCGGTATTTATCGCCCTCTGGTGGGCTTTCTTGTTCTCAACGCTTTCTGGGACTTGTAGTTGATGCTCAAATATTACCCTGTATGGGTTCTGCCTTCGCGCAATATTATTTTCAAACTCTCGATAGAGCCTCTGGATTTGTGATCAGTTTCATTGCGCTTCATTCCTGCTCTTCTGCTACATGCCCTCAGAAATCTGGAAACAGCAGTCCACTTAAATCCACGTGGCGGTGCAACTCCCCGACCTGGACCGGCCGGAAATACTTCATCAAAGAGTTGCCCACAAACGGAGTTGCACTCAAAAGCAGGCGAATCCCATCGGGTAGAGGAATCCTTTATTACAGCAACTGATTACATCACCAAATATTTCAAGTCTTGCCCAACGCGTTTCGGAGCTTCAGTGCTCCTTGTTCATGGGCCAGCATGCAATGGGCAGATGCAAAACAATCACAGGTCTCAAATGCGGTATTTATCGCCCTCTGGTGGGCTTTCTTGTTCTCAACGCTTTCTGGGACTTGTAGTTGATGCTCAAATATTACCCTGTATGGGTGTCTGCCTTCGCACAATATTATTTTCAAACTCTCAATAGAGCCTCTGGATTTGTGATCAGTTTCATTGCGCTTCATTCCTGCTCTTCTGCTACATGCCCTCAGAAATCTGGAAACAACAGTCCACTTAAATTCACATGGCGGTGCAACTCCCCGACCTTGACCGGCCAGAAATACTTCATCAAAGAGTTGCCCACAAATGGAGTGGCACTCAAAAGCAGGCGAATCCAATCGTGTAGAGGAATCCTTTATTACAGCAACTGATTACATCACCAAATATTTCAAGTCTTGCCCAACGCGTTTCGGAGCTTCAGTGCTCCTTGTTCACGGGCCAGCATGCAATGGGCAGATGCAAAACAATCACAGGTCTCAAATGCGGTATTTATCGCCCTCTGGTGGGCTTTCTTGTTCTCAACGCTTTCTGGGACTTGTAGTTGATGCTCAAATATTACCCTGTATGGGTTCTGCCTTCGCGCAATATTATTTTCAAACTCTCGATAGAGCCTCTGGATTTGTGATCAGTTTCATTGCGCTTCATTCCTGCTGTTCTGCTACATGCCCTCAGAAATCTGGAAACAGCAGTCCACTTAAATCCACGTGGCGGTGCAACTCCCCGACCTGGACCGGCCGGAAATACTTCATCAAAGAGTTGCCCACAAACGGAGTTGCACTCAAAAGCAGGCGAATCCCATCGTGTAGAGGAATCCTTTATTACAGCAACTGATTACATCACCAAATATTTCAAGTCTTGCCCAACGCGTTTCGGAGCTTCAGTGCTCCTTGTTCACGGGCCAGCATGCAATGGGCAGATGCAAAACAATCACAGGTCTCAAATGCGGTATTTATCGCCCTCTGGTGGGCTTTCTTGTTCTCAACGCTTTCTGGGACTTGTAGTTGATGCTCAAATATTACCCTGTATGGGTTCTGCCTTCGCGCAATATTATTTTCAAACTCTCGATAGAGCCTCTGGATTTGTGATCAGTTTCATTGCGCTTCATTCCTGCTCTTCTGCTACATGCCCTCAGAAATCTGGAAACAGCAGTCCACTTAAATCCACGTGGCGGTGCAACTCCCCGACCTGGACCGGCCGGAAATACTTCATCAAAGAGTTGCCCACAAACGGAGTTGCACTCAAAAGCAGGCGAATCCCATCGTGTAGAGGAATCCTTTATTACAGCAACTGATTACATCACCAAATATTTCAAGTCTTGCCCAACGCGTTTCGGAGCTTCAGTGCTCCTTGTTCACGGGCCAGCTTGCAATGGGCAGATGCAAAACAATCACAGGTCTCAAATGCGGTATTTATCGCCCTCTGGTGGGCTTTCTTGTTCTCAACGCTTTATGCGACTTGTAGTTGATGCTCAAAAATTACCCTGTATGGGTTCTGCCTTCGCGCAATATTATTTTCAAACTCTCGATAGAGCCTCTGGATTTGTGATCAGTTTCATTGCGCTTCATTCCTGCTCTTCTGTTACATGCCCTCAGAAATCTGGAAACAGCAGTCCACTTAAATCCATGTGGCGGTGCAACTCCCCGACCTGGACCGGCCGGAAATACTTCATCAAAGAGTTGCCCACAAACGGAGTTGCACTCAAAAGCAGGCGAATCCCATTGTGTAGAGGAATCCTTTATTACAGCAACTGATTACATCACCAAATATTTCAAGTCTTGCCCAACGCGTTTCGGAGCTTCAGTGCTCCTTGTTCACGGGCCAGCATGCAATGGGCAGATGCAAAACAATCACAGGTCTCAAATGCGGTATTTATCGCCCTCTGGTGGGCTTTCTTGTTCTCAACGCTTTCTGGGACTTGTAGTTGATGCTCAAATATTACCCTGTATGGGTTCTGCCTTCGCGCAATATTATTTTCAAACTCTCGATAGAGCCTCTGGATTTGTGATCAGTTTCATTGCGCTTCATTCCTGCTCTTCTGCTACATGCCCTCAGAAATCTGGAAACAGCAGTCCACTTAAATCCACATGGCGGTGCAACTCCCCGACCTGGACCGGCCGGAAATACTTCATCAAAGAGTTGCCCACAAACGGAGTTGCACTCAAAAGCAGGCGAATCCCATCGTGTAGAGGAATCCTTTATTACAGCAACTGATTACATCACCAACTATTTCAAGTCTTGCCCAACGCGTTTCGGAGCTTCAGTGCTCCTTGTTCACGGACCAGCATGCAATGGGCAGATGCAAAACAATCACAGGTCTCAAATGCGGTATTTATCGCCCTCTGGTGGGCTTTCTTGTTCTCAATGCTTTCTGGGACTTGTAGTTGATGCTCAAATATTACCCTGTTTGGGATCGGCCTTCGCGCAATATTATTTTCAAACTCTCGATAGAGCCTCTGGATTTGTGATCAGTTTCATTGCGCTTCATTCCTGCTGTTCTGCTACATTCCCTCAGAAATCTGGAAACAGCAGTCCACTTAAATCCACGTGGCGGTGCAACTCCCCGACCTGGACCGGCCGGAAATACTTCATCAAAGAGTTGCCCACAAATGGAGTGGCACTCAAAAGCAGGCGAATCCAATCGTGTAGAGGAATCCTTTATTACAGCAACTGATTACATCACCAAATATTTCAAGTCTTGCCCAACGCGTTTCGGAGCTTCAGTGCTCCTTGTTCACGGGCCAGCATGCAATGGGCAGATGCAAAACAATCACAGGTCTCAAATGCGGTATTTATCGCCCTCTGGTGGGCTTTCTTGTTCTCAACGCTTTCTGGGACTTGTAGTTAATGCTCAAATATTACCCTGTATGGGTTCTGCCTTCGCACAATATTATTTTCAAACTCTCAATAGAGCCTCTGGATTTGTGATCAGTTTCATTGCGCTTCATTCCTGCTCTTCTGCTACATGCCCTCAGAAATCTGGAAACAGCAGTCCACTTAAATCCACGTGGCGGTGCAACTCCCCGACCTGGACCGGCCGGAAATACTTCATCAAAGAGTTGCCCACAAATGGAGTGGCACTCAAAAGCAGGCGAATCCAATCGTGTAGAGGAATCCTTTATTACAGCAACTGATTACATCACCAAATATTTCAAGTCTTGCCCACCGCGTTTCGGAGCTTCAGTGCTCCTTGTTAATGGGCCAGCATGCAATGGGCAGATGCAAAACAATCACAGGTCTCAAATGCGGTATTTATCGCCCTCTGGTGGGCTTTCTTGTTCTCAACGCTTTCTGGGACTTGTAGTTGATGCTCAAATATTACCCTGTATGGGTTCTGCCTTCGCGCAATATTATTTTCAAACTCTCGATAGAGCCTCTGGATTTGTGATCAGTTTCATTGCGCTTCATTCCTGCTGTTCTGCTACATGCCCTCAGAAATCTGGAAACAGCAGTCCACTTAAATCCACGTGGCGGTGCAACTCCCCGACCTGGACCGGCCGGAAATACTTCATCAAAGAGTTGCCCACAAACGGAGTTGCACTCAAAAGCAGGCGAATCCCTTCGTGTAGAGGAATCCTTTATTACAGCAACTGATTACATCACCAACTATTTCAAGTCTTGCCCAACGCGTTTCGGAGCTTCAGTGCTCCTTGTTCACGGACCAGCATGCAATGGGCAGATGCAAAACAATCACAGGTCTCAAATGCGGTATTTATCGCCCTCTGGTGGGCTTTCTTGTTCTCAATGCTTTCTGGGACTTGTAGTTGATGCTCAAATATTACCCTGTATGGGTTCTGCCTTCGCGCAATATTATTTTCAAACTCTCGATAGAGCCTCTGGATTTGTGATCAGTTTCATTGCGCTTCATTCCTGCTCTTCTGCTACATGCCCTCAGAAATCTGGAAACAGCAGTCCACTTAAATCCACGTGGCGGTGCAACTCCACGACCTGGACCGGCCGGAAATACTTCATCAAAGAGTTGCCCACAAACGGAGTTGCACTCAGTCAAAAGCAGGCGAATCCCATCGTGTAGAGGAATCCTTTATTACAGCAACTGATTACATCACCAAATATTTCAAGTCTTGCCCAACGCGTTTCGGAGCTTCAGTGCTCCTTGTTCACGGACCAGCATGCAATGGGCAGATGCAAAACAATCACAGGTCTCAAATGCGGTATTTATCGCCCTCTGGTGGGCTTTCTTGTTCTCAACGCTTTCTGGGACTTGTAGTTGATGCTCAAATATTACCCTGTATGGGTTCTGCCTTCGCGCAATATTATTTTCAAACTCTCGATAGAGCCTCTGGATTTGTGATCAGTTTCATTGCGCTTCATTCCTGCTCTTCTGCTACATGCCCTCAGAAATCTGGAAACAGCAGTCCACTTAAATCCACATGGCGGTGCAACTCCCCGACCTGGACCGGCTGGAAATACTTCATCAAAGAGTTGCCCACAAATGGAGTGGCACTTAAAAGCAGGCCTATCCCATCGTGTAGAGGAATCCTTTATTACAGCAACTGATTACATCACCAAATATTTCAAGTCTTGCCCAACGCGTTTCGGAGCTTCAGTGCTCCTTGTTAATGGGCCAGCATGCAATGGGCAGATGCAAAACAATCACAGGTCTCAAATGCAGTATTTATCGCCCTCTGGTGGGCTTTCTTGTTCTCAACGCTTTCCGGGACTTGTAGTTGATGCTCAAATATTACCCTGTATGGGTTCTGCCTTCGCGCAATATTATTTTCAAACTCTCGATAGAGCCTCTGGATTTGTGATCAGTTTCATTGCGCTTCATTCCTGCTCTTCTGCTACATGCCCTCAGAAATCTGGAAACAGCAGTCCACTTAAATCCACGTGGCGGTGCAACTCCCCGACCTGGACCGGCCGGAAATACTTCATCAAAGAGTTGCCCACAAACGGAGTTGCACTCAAAAGCAGGCGAATCCCATCGTGTAGAGGAATCCTTTATTACAGCAACTGATTACATCACCAAATATTTCAAGTCTTTCCCAACGCGTTTCGGAGCTTCAGTGCTCCTTGTTCTCGGGCCAGCATGCAATGGGCAGATGCAAAACAATCACAGGTCTCAAATGCGGTATTTATAGCCCTCTGGTGGGCTTTCTTGTTCTCAACGCTTTCTGGGACTTGTAGTTGATGCTCAAATATTACCCTGTATGGGTTCTGCCTTCGCGCAATATTATTTTCAAACTCTCCATAAAGCCTCTGGATTTGTGATCAGTTTCATTGCGCTTCATTCCTGCTCTTCTGCTACATGCCCTCAGAAATCTGGAAACAGCAGTCCACTTAAATCCACGTGGCGGTGCAACTCCCCGACCTGGACCGGCCGGAAATACTTCATCAAAGAGTTGCCCACAAACGGAGTTGCACTCAATAGCAGGCGAATCCCATCGTGTAGAGGAATCCTTTATTACAGCAACTGATTACATCACCAAATATTTCAAGTCTTGCCCAACGCGTTTCGGAGCTTCAGTGCTCCTTGTTCACGGGCCAGCTTGCAATGGGCAGATGCAAAACAATCACAGGTCTCAAATGCGGTATTTATCGCCCTCTGGTGGGCTTTCTTGTTCTCAACGCTTTCTGGGACTTGTAGTTGATGCTCAAATATTACCCTGTATGGGTTCTGCCTTCGCGCAATATTATTTTCAAACTCTCGATAGAGCCTCTGGATTTGTGATCAGTTTCATTGCGCTTCATTCCTGCTCTTCTGCTACATGCCCTCAGAAATCTGGAAACAGCAGTCCACTTAAATCCACGTGGCGGTGCAACTCCCCGACCTGGACCGGCCGGAAATACTTCATCAAAGAGTTGCCCACAAACGGAGTTGCACTCAAAAGCAGGCGAATCCCATCGGGTAGAGGAATCCTTTATTACAGCAACTGATTACATCACCAAATATTTCAAGTCTTGCCCAACGCGTTTCGGAGCTTCAGTGCTCCTTGTTCATGGGCCAGCATGCAATGGGCAGATGCAAAACAATCACAGGTCTCAAATGCGGTATTTATCGCCCTCTGGTGGGCTTTCTTGTTCTCAACGCTTTCCGGGACTTGTAGTTGATGCTCAAATATTACCCTGTATGGGTTCTGCCTTCGCACAATATTATTTTCAAACTCTCAATAGAGCCTCTGGATTTGTGATCAGTTTCATTGCGCTTCATTCCTGCTCTTCTGCTACATGCCCTCAGAAATCTGGAAACAGCAGTCCACTTAAATCCACATGGCGGTGCAACTCCCCGACCTGGACCGGCCGGAAATACTTCATCAAAGAGTTGCCCACAAATGGAGTGGCACTCAAAAGCAGGCGAATCCCATCGTGTAGAGGAATCCTTTATTACAGCAACTGATTACATCACCAAATATTTCAAGTCTTGCCCACCGCGTTTCGGAGCTTCAGTGCTCCTTGTTAATGGGCCAGCATGCAATGGGCAGATGCAAAACAATCACAGGTCTCAAATGCGGTATTTATCGCCCTCTGGTGGGCTTTCTTGTTCTCAACGCTTTCTGCGACTTGTAGTTGATGCTCAAATATTACCCTGTATGGGTTCTGCCTTCGCGCAATATTATTTTCAAACTCTCGATAGAGCCTCTGGATTTGTGATCAGTTTCATTGCGCTTCATTCCTGCTGTTCTGCTACATGCCCTCAGAAATCTGGAAACAGCAGTCCACTTAAATCCACGTGGCGGTGCAACTCCCCGACCTGGACCGGCCGGAAATACTTCATCAAAGAGTTGCCCACAAACGGAGTTGCACTCAAAAGCAGGCGAATCCCATCGTGTAGAGGAATCCTTTATTACAGCAACTGATTACATCACCAAATATTTCAAGTCTTGCCCAACGCGTTTCGGAGCTTCAGTGCTCCTTGTTCACGGGCCAGCATGCAATGGGCAGATGCAAAACAATCACAGGTCTCAAATGCGGTATTTATCGCCCTCTGGTGGGCTTTCTTGTTCTCAACGCTTTCTGGGACTTGTAGTTGATGCTCAAATATTACCCTGTATGGGTTCTGCCTTCGCGCAATATTATTTTCAAACTCTCGATAGAGCCTCTGGATTTGTGATCAGTTTCATTGCGCTTCATTCCTGCTCTTCTGCTACATGCCCTCAGAAATCTGGAAACAGCAGTCCACTTAAATCCACGTGGCGGTGCAACTCCCCGACCTGGACCGGCCGGAAATACTTCATCAAAGAGTTGCCCACAAACGGAGTTGCACTCAAAAGCAGGCGAATCCCATCGTGTAGAGGAATCCTTTATTACAGCAACTGATTACATCACCAAATATTTCAAGTCTTGCCCAACGCGTTTCGGAGCTTCAGTGCTCCTTGTTCACGGGCCAGCATGCAATGGGCAGATGCAAAACAATCACAGGTCTCAAATGCGGTATTTATCGCCCTCTGGTGGGCTTTCTTGTTCTCAACGCTTTCTGGGACTTGTAGTTGATGCTCAAATATTACCCTGTATGGGTTCTGCCTTCGCGCAATATTATTTTCAAACTCTCGATAGAGCCTCTGGATTTGTGATCAGTTTCATTGCGCTTCATTCCTGCTCTTCTGCTACATGCCCTCAGAAATCTGGAAACAGCAGTCCACTTAAATCCACGTGGCGGTGCAACTCCCCGACCTGGACCGGCCGGAAATACTTCATCAAAGAGTTGCCCACAAACGGAGTGGCACTCAAAAGCAGGCGAATCCCATCGTGTAGAGGAATCCTTTATTACAGCAACTGATTACATCACCAAATATTTCAAGTCTTGCCCAACGCGTTTCGGAGCTTCAGTGCTCCTTGTTCACGGGCCAGCATGCAATGGGCAGATGCAAAACAATCACAGGTCTCAAATGCGGTATTTATCGCCCTCTGGTGGGCTTTCTTGTTCTCAACGCTTTCTGGGACTTGTAGTTGATGCTCAAATATTACCCTGTATGGGTTCTGCCTTCGCACAATATTATTTTCAAACTCTCAATAGAGCCTCTGGATTTGTGATCAGTTTCATTGCGCTTCATTCCTGCTCTTCTGCTACATGCCCTCAGAAATCTGGAAACAGCAGTCCACTTAAATCCACGTGGCGGTGCAACTCCCCGACCTGGACCGGCCGGAAATACTTCATCAAAGAGTTGCCCACAAATGGAGTGGCACTCAAAAGCAGGCGAATCCCATCGTGTAGAGGAATCCTTTATTACAGCAACTGATTACATCACCAAATATTTCAAGTCTTGCCCAACGCGTTTCGGAGCTTCAGTGCTCCTTGTTAATGGGCCAGCATGCAATGGGCAGATGCAAAACAATCACAGGTCTCAAATGCGGTATTTATCGCCCTCTGGTGGGCTTTCTTGTTCTCAACGCTTTCTGGGACTTGTAGTTGATGCTCAAATATTACCCTGTATGGGTTCTGCCTTCGCGCAATATTATTTTCAAACTCTCGATAGAGCCTCTGGATTTGTGATCAGTTTCATTGCGCTTCATTCCTGCTCTTCTGCTACATGCCCTCAGAAATCTGGAAACAGCAGTCCACTTAAATCCACGTGGCGGTGCAACTCCCCGACCTGGACCGGCCGGAAATACTTCATCAAAGAGTTGCCCACAAACGGAGTTGCACTCAAAAGCAGGCGAATCCCATCGTGTAGAGGAATCCTTTATTACAGCAACTGATTACATCACCAACTATTTCAAGTCTTGCCCAACGCGTTTCGGAGCTTCAGTGCTCCTTGTTCACGGGCCAGCATGCAATGGGCAGATGCAAAACAATCACAGGTCTCAAATGCGGTATTTATCGCCCTCTGGTGGGCTTTCTTGTTCTCAACGCTTTCTGGGACTTGTAGTTGATGCTCAAATATTACCCTGTATGGGTTCTGCCTTCGCGCAATATTATTTTCAAACTCTCGATAGAGCCTCTGGATTTGTGATCAGTTTCATTGCGCTTCATTCCTGCTCTTCTGCTACATGCCCTCAGAAATCTGGAAACAGCAGTCCACTTAAATCCACGTGGCGGTGCAACTCCCCGACCTGGACCGGCCGGAAATACTTCATCAAAGAGTTGCCCACAAACGGAGTTGCACTCAAAAGCAGGCGAATCCCATCGTGTAGAGGAATCCTTTATTACAGCAACTGATTACATCACCAAATATTTCAAGTCTTGCCCAACGCGTTTCGGAGCTTCAGTGCTCCTTGTTCACGGGCCAGCATGCAATGGGCAGATGCAAAACAATCACAGGTCTCAAATGCGGTATTTATCGCCCTCTGGTGGGCTTTCTTGTTCTCAACGCTTTCTGGGACTTGTAGTTGATGCTCAAATATTACCCTGTATGGGTTCTGCCTTCGCGCAATATTATTTTCAAACTCTCGATAGAGCCTCTGGATTTGTGATCAGTTTCATTGCGCTTCATTCCTGCTCTTCTGCTACATGCCCTCAGAAATCTGGAAACAGCAGTCCACTTAAATCCACGTGGCGGTGCAACTCCCCGACCTGGACCGGCCGGAAATACTTCATCAAAGAGTTGCCCACAAACGGAGTTGCACTCAAAAGCAGGCGAATCCCATCGTGTAGAGGAATCCTTTATTACAGCAACTGATTACATCACCAAATATTTCAAGTCTTGCCCAACGCGTTTCGGAGCTTCAGTGCTCCTTGTTCACGGGCCAGCATGCAATGGGCAGATGCAAAACAATCACAGGTCTCAAATGCGGTATTTATCGCCCTCTGGTGGGCTTTCTTGTTCTCAACGCTTTCTGGGACTTGTAGTTGATGCTCAAATATTACCCTGTATGGGTTCTGCCTTCGCGCAATATTATTTTCAAACTCTCGATAGAGCCTCTGGATTTGTGATCAGTTTCATTGCGCTTCATTCCTGCTCTTCTGCTACATGCCCTCAGAAATCTGGAAACAGCAGTCCACTTAAATCCATGTGGCGGTGCAACTCCCCGACCTGGACCGGCCGGAAATACTTCATCAAAGAGTTGCCCACAAACGGAGTTGCACTCAAAAGCAGGCGAATCCCATCGTGTAGAGGAATCCTTTATTACAGCAACTGATTACATCACCAACTATTTCAAGTCTTGCCCAACGCGTTTCGGAGCTTCAGTGCTCCTTGTTCACGGACCAGCATGCAATGGGCAGATGCAAAACAATCACAGGTCTCAAATGCGGTATTTATCGCCCTCTGGTGGGCTTTCTTGTTCTCAACGCTTTATGGGACTTGTAGTTGATGCTCAAATATTACCCTGTTTGGGTTCTGCCTTCGCGCAATATTATTTTCAAACTCTCGATAGAGCCTCTGGATTTGTGATCAGTTTAATTGCGCTTCATTCCTGCTGTTCTGCTACATTCCCTCAGAAATCTGGAAACAGCAGTCCACTTAAATCCACGTGGCGGTGCAACTCCCCGACCTGGACCGGCCGGAAATACTTCATCAAAGAGTTGCCCACAAACGGAGTTGCACTCAAAAGCAGGCGAATCCCATCGTGTAGAGGAATCCTTTATTACAGCAACTGATTACATCACCAAATATTTCAAGTCTTGCCCAACGCGTTTCGGAGCTTCAGTGCTCCTTGTTCACGGGCCAGCATGCAATGGGCAGATGCAAAACAATCACAGGTCTCAAATGCGGTATTTATCGCCCTCTGGTGGGCTTTCTTGTTCTCAACGCTTTCTGGGACTTGTAGTTGATGCTCAAATATTACCCTGTATGGGTTCTGCCTTCGCGCAATATTATTTTCAAACTCTCGATAGAGCCTCTGGATTTGTGATCAGTTTCATTGCGCTTCATTCCTGCTCTTCTGCTACATGCCCTCAGAAATCTGGAAACAGCAGTCCACTTAAATCCACGTGGCGGTGCAACTCCCCGACCTGGACCGGCCGGAAATACTTCATCAAAGAGTTGCCCACAAACGGAGTTGCACTCAAAAGCAGGCGAATCCCATCGTGTAGAGGAATCCTTTATTACAGCAACTGATTACATCACCAAATATTTCAAGTCTTGCCCAACGCGTTTCGGAGCTTCAGTGCTCCTTGTTAATGGGCCAGCATGCAATGGGCAGATGCAAAACAATCACAGGTCTCAAATGCGGTATTTATCGCCCTCTGGTGGGCTTTCTTGTTCTCAACGCTTTCTGGGACTTGTAGTTGATGCTCAAATATTACCCTGTATGGGTTCTGCCTTCGCGCAATATTATTTTCAAACTCTCGATAGAGCCTCTGGATTTGTGATCAGTTTCATTGCGCTTCATTCCTGCTGTTCTGCTACATGCCCTCAGAAATCTGGAAACAGCAGTCCACTTAAATCCACGTGGCGGTGCAACTCCCCGACCTGGACCGGCCGGAAATACTTCATCAAAGAGTTGCCCACAAACGGAGTTGCACTCAAAAGCAGGCGAATCCCATCGTGTAGAGGAATCCTTTATTACAGCAACTGATTACATCACCAAATATTTCAAGTCTTGCCCAACGCGTTTCGGAGCTTCAGTGCTCCTTGTTCACGGGCCAGCATGCAATGGGCAGATGCAAAACAATCACAGGTCTCAAATGCGGTATTTATTGCCCTCTGGTGGGCTTTCTTGTTCTCAACGCTTTCTGGGACTTGTAGTTGATGCTCAAATATTACCCGGTATGGGTTCTGCCATCGCGCAATATTATTTTCAAACTCTCGATAGAGCCTCTGGATTTGTGATCAGTTTCATTGCGCTTCATTCCTGCTCTTCTGCTACATGCCCTCAGAAATCTGGAAACAGCAGTCCACTTAAATCCACGTGGCGGTGCAACTCCCCGACCTGGACCGGCCGGAAATACTTCATCAAAGAGTTGCCCACAAACGGAGTTGCACTCAAAAGCAGGCGAATCCCATCGTGTAGAGGAATCCTTTATTACAGCAACTGATTACATCACCAAATATTTCAAGTCTTGCCCAACGCGTTTCGGAGCTTCAGTGCTCCTTGTTCACGGGCCAGCATGCAATGGGCAGATGCAAAACAATCACAGGTCTCAAATGCGGTATTTATCGCCCTCTGGTGGGCTTTCTTGTTCTCAACGCTTTCTGGGACTTGTAGTTGATGCTCAAATATTACCCTGTATGGGTTCTGCCTTCGCGCAATATTATTTTCAAACTCTCGATAGAGCCTCTGGATTTGTGATCAGTTTCATTGCGCTTCATTCCTGCTCTTCTGCTACATGCCCTCAGAAATCTGGAAACAGCAGTCCACTTAAATCCACGTGGCGGTGCAACTCCCCGACCTGGACCGGCCGGAAATACTTCATCAAAGAGTTGCCCACAAACGGAGTTGCACTCAAAAGCAGGCGAATCCCATCGTGTAGAGGAATCCTTTATTACAGCAACTGATTACATCACCAAATATTTCAAGTCTTGCCCAACGCGTTTCGGAGCTTCAGTGCTCCTTGTTCATGGGCCAGCATGCAATGGGCAGATGCAAAACAATCACAGGTCTCAAATGCGGTATTTATCGCCCTCTGGTGGGCTTTCTTGTTCTCAACGCTTTCTGGGACTTGTAGTTGATGCTCAAATATTACCCTGTATGGGTTCTGCCTTCGCGCAATATTATTTTCAAACTCTCGATAGAGCCTCTGGATTTGTGATCAGTTTCATTGCGCTTCATTCCTGCTCTTCTGCTACATGCCCTCAGAAATCTGGAAACAGCAGTCCACTTAAATCCACGTGGCGGTGCAACTCCCCGACCTGGACCGGCCGGAAATACTTCATCAAAGAGTTGCCCACAAACGGAGTTGCACTCAAAAGCAGGCGAATCCCATCGTGTAGAGGAATCCTTTATTACAGCAACTGATTACATCACCAAATATTTCAAGTCTTGCCCAACGCGTTTCGGAGCTTCAGTGCTCCTTGTTCACGGGCCAGCATGCAATGGGCAGATGCAAAACAATCACAGGTCTCAAATGCGGTATTTATCGCCCTCTGGTGGGCTTTCTTGTTCTCAACGCTTTCTGGGACTTGTAGTTGATGCTCAAATATTACCCTGTATGGGTTCTGCCTTCGCGCAATATTATTTTCAAACTCTCGATAGAGCCTCTGGATTTGTGATCAGTTTCATTGCGCTTCATTCCTGCTCTTCTGCTACATGCCCTCAGAAATCTGGAAACAGCAGTCCACTTAAATCCACGTGGCGGTGCAACTCCCCGACCTGGACCGGCCGGAAATACTTCATCAAAGAGTTGCCCACAAACGGAGTTGCACTCTCAAAAGCAGGCGAATCCCATCGTGTAGAGGAATCCTTTATTACAGCAACTGATTACATCACCAAATATTTCAAGTCTTGCCCAACGCGTTTCGGAGCTTCAGTGCTCCTTGTTCACGGACCAGCATGCAATGGGCAGATGCAAAACAATCACAGGTCTCAAATGCGGTATTTATCGCCTCCTGGTGGGCTTTCTTGTTCTCAACGCTTTCCGGGACTTGTAGTTGATGCTCAAATATTACCCTGTATGGGTTCTGCCTTCGCGCAATATTATTTTCAAACTCTCGATAGAGCCTCTGGATTTGTGATCAGTTTCATTGCGCTTCATTCCTGCTCTTCTGCTACATGCCCTCAGAAATCTGGAAACAGCAGTCCACTTAAATCCACGTGGCGGTGCAACTCCCCGACCTGGACCGGCCGGAAATACTTCATCAAAGAGTTGCCCACAAACGGAGTTGCACTCAAAAGCAGGCGAATCCCATCGTGTAGAGGAATCCTTTATTACAGCAACTGATTACATCACCAAATATTTCAAGTCTTGCCCAACGCGTTTCGGAGCTTCAGTGCTCCTTGTTCACGGGCCAGCATGCAATGGGCAGATGCAAAACAATCACAGGTCTCAAATGCGGTATTTATCGCCCTCTGGTGGGCTTTCTTGTTCTCAACGCTTTCTGGGACTTGTAGTTGATGCTCAAATATTACCCTGTATGGGTTCTGCCTTCGCGCAATATTATTTTCAAACTCTCGATAGAGCCTCTGGATTTGTGATCAGTTTCATTGCGCTTCATTCCTGCTCTTCTGCTACATGCCCTCAGAAATCTGGAAACAGCAGTCCACTTAAATCCACGTGGCGGTGCAACTCCCCGACCTGGACCGGCCGGAAATACTTCATCAAAGAGTTGCCCACAAACGGAGTTGCACTCAAAAGCAGGCGAATCCCATCGTGTAGAGGAATCCTTTATTACAGCAACTGATTACATCACCAAATATTTCAAGTCTTGCCCAACGCGTTTCGGAGCTTCAGTGCTCCTTGTTCACGGGCCAGCATGCAATGGGCAGATGCAAAACAATCACAGGTCTCAAATGCGGTATTTATCGCCCTCTGGTGGGCTTTCTTGTTCTCAACGCTTTCTGGGACTTGTAGTTGATGCTCAAATATTACCCTGTATGGGTTCTGCCTTCGCGCAATATTATTTTCAAACTCTCGATAGAGCCTCTGGATTTGTGATCAGTTTCATTGCGCTTCATTCCTGCTCTTCTGCTACATGCCCTCAGAAATCTGGAAACAGCAGTCCACTTAAATCCACGTGGCGGTGCAACTCCCCGACCTGGACCGGCCGGAAATACTTCATCAAAGAGTTGCCCACAAACGGAGTTGCACTCAAAAGCAGGCGAATCCCATCGTGTAGAGGAATCCTTTATTACAGCAACTGATTACATCACCAAATATTTCAAGTCTTGCCCAACGCGTTTCGGAGCTTCAGTGCTCCTTGTTCACGGGCCAGCATGCAATGGGCAGATGCAAAACAATCACAGGTCTCAAATGCGGTATTTATCGCCCTCTGGTGGGCTTTCTTGTTCTCAACGCTTTCTGGGACTTGTAGTTGATGCTCAAATATTACCCTGTATGGGTTCTGCCTTCGCACAATATTATTTTCAAACTCTCGATAGAGCCTCTGGATTTGTGATCAGTTTCATTGCGCTTCATTCCTGCTCTTCTGCTACATGCCCTCAGAAATCTGGAAACAGCAGTCCACTTAAATCCACGTGGCGGTGCAACTCCCCGACCTGGACCGGCCGGAAATACTTCATCAAAGAGTTGCCCACAAATGGAGTGGCACTCAAAAGCAGGCGAATCCCATCGTGTAGAGGAATCCTTTATTACAGCAACTGATTACATCACCAAATATTTCAAGTCTTGCCCAACGCGTTTCGGAGCTTCAGTGCTCCTTGTTCATGGGCCAGCATGCAATGGGCAGATGCAAAACAATCACAGGTCTCAAATGCGGTATTTATCGCCCTCTGGTGGGCTTTCTTGTTCTCAACGCTTTCTGGGACTTGTAGTTGATGCTCAAATATTACCCTGTATGGGTTCTGCCTTCGCGCAATATTATTTTCAAACTCTCGATAGAGCCTCTGGATTTGTGATCAGTTTCATTGCGCTTCATTCCTGCTCTTCTGCTACATGCCCTCAGAAATCTGGAAACAGCAGTCCACTTAAATCCACGTGGCGGTGCAACTCCCCGACCTGGACCGGCCGGAAATACTTCATCAAAGAGTTGCCCACAAACGGAGTTGCACTCAAAAGCAGGCGAATCCCATCGTGTAGAGGAATCCTTTATTACAGCAACTGATTACATCACCAAATATTTCAAGTCTTGCCCAACGCGTTTCGGAGCTTCAGTGCTCCTTGTTCATGGGCCAGCATGCAATGGGCAGATGCAAAACAATCACAGGTCTCAAATGCGGTATTTATCGCCCTCTGGTGGGCTTTCTTGTTCTCAACGCTTTCTGGGACTTGTAGTTGATGCTCAAATATTACCCTGTATGGGTTCTGCCTTCGCACAATATTATTTTCAAACTCTCAATAGAGCCTCTGGATTTGTGATCAGTTTCATTGCGCTTCATTCCTGCTCTTCTGCTACATGCCCTCAGAAATCTGGAAACAGCAGTCCACTTAAATCCACATGGCGGTGCAACTCCCCGACCTGGACCGGCCGGAAATACTTCATCAAAGAGTTGCCCACAAATGGAGTGGCACTCAAAAGCAGGCGAATCCCATCGTGTAGAGGAATCCTTTATTACAGCAACTGATTACATCACCAAATATTTCAAGTCTTGCCCAACGCGTTTCGGAGCTTCAGTGCTCCTTGTTAATGGGCCAGCATGCAATGGGCAGATGCAAAACAATCACAGGTCTCAAATGCGGTATTTATCGCCCTCTGGTGGGCTTTCTTGTTCTCAACGCTTTCTGGGACTTGTAGTTGATGCTCAAATATTACCCTGTATGGGTTCTGCCTTCGCGCAATATTATTTTCAAACTCTCGATAGAGCCTCTGGATTTGTGATCAGTTTCATTGCGCTTCATTCCTGCTCTTCTGCTACATGCCCTCAGAAATCTGGAAACAGCAGTCCACTTAAATCCACGTGGCGGTGCAACTCCCCGACCTGGACCGGCCGGAAATACTTCATCAAAGAGTTGCCCACAAACGGAGTTGCACTCAAAAGCAGGCGAATCCCATCGTGTAGAGGAATCCTTTATTACAGCAACTGATTACATCACCAAATATTTCAAGTCTTGCCCAACGCGTTTCGGAGCTTCAGTGCTCCTTGTTCACGGGCCAGCATGCAATGGGCAGATGCAAAACAATCACAGGTCTCAAATGCGGTATTTATCGCCCTCTGGTGGGCTTTCTTGTTCTCAACGCTTTCTGGGACTTGTAGTTGATGCTCAAATATTACCCTGTATGGGTTCTGCCTTCGCGCAATATTATTTTCAAACTCTCGATAGAGCCTCTGGATTTGTGATCAGTTTCATTGCGCTTCATTCCTGCTCTTCTGCTACATGCCCTCAGAAATCTGGAAACAGCAGTCCACTTAAATCCACGTGGCGGTGCAACTCCCCGACCTGGACCGGCCGGAAATACTTCATCAAAGAGTTGCCCACAAACGGAGTTGCACTCTAAAAGCAGGCGAATCCCATCGTGTAGAGGAATCCTTTATTACAGCAACTGATTACATCACCAAATATTTCAAGTCTTGCCCAACGCGTTTCGGAGCTTCAGTGCTCCTTGTTCACGGGCCAGCATGCAATGGGCAGATGCAAAACAATCACAGGTCTCAAATGCGGTATTTATCGCCCTCTGGTGGGCTTTCTTGTTCTCAACGCTTTCTGGGACTTGTAGTTGATGCTCAAATATTACCCTGTATGGGTTCTGCCTTCGCGCAATATTATTTTCAAACTCTCGATAGAGCCTCTGGATTTGTGATCAGTTTCATTGCGCTTCATTCCTGCTCTTCTGCTACATGCCCTCAGAAATCTGGAAACAGCAGTCCACTTAAATCCACATGGCGGTGCAACTCCCCGACCTGGACCGGCCGGAAATACTTCATCAAAGAGTTGCCCACAAATGGAGTGGCACTCAAAAGCAGGCCTATCCCATCGTGTAGAGGAATCCTTTATTACAGCAACTGATTACATCACCAAATATTTCAAGTCTTGCCCAACGCGTTTCGGAGCTTCAGTGCTCCTTGTTCATGGGCCAGCATGCAATGGGCAGATGCAAAACAATCACAGGTCTCAAATGCAGTATTTATCGCCCTCTGGTGGGCTTTCTTGTTCTCAACGCTTTCCGGGACTTGTAGTTGATGCTCAAATATTACCCTGTATGGGTTCTGCCTTCGCGCAATATTATTTTCAAACTCTCGATAGAGCCTCTGGATTTGTGATCAGTTTCATTGCGCTTCATTCCTGCTCTTCTGCTACATGCCCTCAGAAATCTGGAAACAGCAGTCCACTTAAATCCACGTGGCGGTGCAACTCCCCGACCTGGACCGGCCGGAAATACTTCATCAAAGAGTTGCCCACAAACGGAGTTGCACTCAAAAGCAGGCGAATCCCATCGTGTAGAGGAATCCTTTATTACAGCAACTGATTACATCACCAAATATTTCAAGTCTTGCCCAACGCGTTTCGAAGCTTCAGTGCTCCTTGTTCACGGGCCAGCATGCAATGGGCAGATGCAAAACAATCACAGGTCTCAAATGCGGTATTTATCGCCCTCTGGTGGGCTTTCTTGTTCTCAACGCTTTCTGGGACTTGTAGTTGATGCTCAAATATTACCCTGTATGGGTTCTGCCTTCGCGCAATATTATTTTCAAACTCTCGATAAAGCCTCTGGATTTGTGATCAGTTTCATTGCGCTTCATTCCTGCTCTTCTGCTACATGCCCTCAGAAATCTGGAAACAGCAGTCCACTTAAATCCACGTGGCGGTGCAACTCCCCGACCTGGACCGGCCGGAAATACTTCATCAAAGAGTTGCCCACAAACGGAGTTGCACTCAAAAGCAGGCGAATCCCATCGTGTAGAGGAATCCTTTATTACAGCAACTGATTACATCACCAAATATTTCAAGTCTTGCCCAACGCGTTTCGGAGCTTCAGTGCTCCTTGTTCACGGGCCAGCATGCAATGGGCAGATGCAAAACAATCACAGGTCTCAAATGCGGTATTTATCGCCCTCTGGTGGGCTTTCTTGTTCTCAACGCTTTCTGGGACTTGTAGTTGATGCTCAAATATTACCCTGTATGGGTTCTGCCTTCGCGCAATATTATTTTCAAACTCTCGATAGAGCCTCTGGATTTGTGATCAGTTTCATTGCGCTTCATTCCTGCTCTTCTGCTACATGCCCTCAGAAATCTGGAAACAGCAGTCCACTTAAATCCACGTGGCGGTGCAACTCCCCGACCTGGACCGGCCGGAAATACTTCATCAAAGAGTTGCCCACAAACGGAGTTGCACTCAAAAGCAGGCGAATCCCATCGGGTAGAGGAATCCTTTATTACAGCAACTGATTACATCACCAAATATTTCAAGTCTTGCCCAACGCGTTTCGGAGCTTCAGTGCTCCTTGTTCACGGGCCAGCATGCAATGGGCAGATGCAAAACAATCACAGGTCTCAAATGCGGTATTTATCGCCCTCTGGTGGGCTTTCTTGTTCTCAACGTCTGGGACTTGTAGTTGATGCTCAAATATTACCATGTATGGGTTCTGCCTTCGCACCATATTATTTTCAAACTCTCAATAGAGCCTCTGGATTTGTGATCAGTTTCATTGCGCTTCATTCCTGCTCTTCTGCTACATGCCCTCAGAAATCTGGAAACAGCAGTCCACTTAAATCCACGTGGCGGTGCAACTCCCCGACCTGGACCGGCCGGAAATACTTCATCAAAGAGTTGCCCACAAACGGAGTTGCACTCAAAAGCAGGCGAATCCCATCGTGTAGAGGAATCCTTTATTACAGCAACTGATTACATCACCAAATATTTCAAGTCTTGCCCAACGCGTTTCGGAGCTTCAGTGCTCCTTGTTCATGGGCCAGCATGCAATGGGCAGATGCAAAACAATCACAGGTCTCAAATGCGGTATTTATCGCCCTCTGGTGGGCTTTCTTGTTCTCAACGCTTTCTGGGACTTGTAGTTGATGCTCAAATATTACCCTGTATGGGTTCTGCCTTCGCGCAATATTATTTTCAAACTCTCGATAGAGCCTCTGGATTTGTGATCAGTTTCATTGCGCTTCATTCCTGCTCTTCTGCTACATGCCCTCAGAAATCTGGAAACAGCAGTCCACTTAAATCCACGTGGCGGTGCAACTCCCGACCTGGACCGGCCGGAAATACTTCATCAAAGAGTTGCCCACAAACGGAGTTGCACTCAAAAGCAGGCGAATCCCATCGTGTAGAGGAATCCTTTATTACAGCAACTGATTACATCACCAAATATTTCAAGTCTTGCCCAACGCGTTTCGGAGCTTCAGTGCTCCTTGTTCACGGGCCAGCATGCAATGGGCAGATGCAAAACAATCACAGGTCTCAAATGCGGTATTTATCGCCCTCTGGTGGGCTTTCTTGTTCTCAACGCTTTCTGGGACTTGTAGTTGATGCTCAAATATTACCCTGTATGGGTTCTGCCTTCGCGCAATATTATTTTCAAACTCTCGATAGAGCCTCTGGATTTGTGATCAGTTTCATTGCGCTTCATTCCTGCTCTTCTGCTACATGCCCTCAGAAATCTGGAAACAGCAGTCCACTTAAATCCACGTGGCGGTGCAACTCCCCGACCTGGACCGGCCGGAAATACTTCATCAAAGAGTTGCCCACAAACGGAGTTGCACTCAAAAGCAGGCGAATCCCATCGTGTAGAGGAATCCTTTATTACAGCAACTGATTACATCACCAAATATTTCAAGTCTTGCCCAACGCGTTTCGGAGCTTCAGTGCTCCTTGTTCACGGGCCAGCATGCAATGGGCAGATGCAAAACAATCACAGGTCTCAAATGCGGTATTTATCGCCCTCTGGTGGGCTTTCTTGTTCTCAACGCTTTCTGGGACTTGTAGTTGATGCTCAAATATTACCCTGTATGGGTTCTGCCTTCGCGCAATATTATTTTCAAACTCTCGATAGAGCCTCTGGATTTGTGATCAGTTTCATTGCGCTTCATTCCTGCTCTTCTGCTACATGCCCTCAGAAATCTGGAAACAGCAGTCCACTTAAATCCACGTGGCGGTGCAACTCCCCGACCTGGACCGGCCGGAAATACTTCATCAAAGAGTTGCCCACAAACGGAGTTGCACTCAAAAGCAGGCGAATCCCATCGTGTAGAGGAATCCTTTATTACAGCAACTGATTACATCACCAAATATTTCAAGTCTTGCCCAACGCGTTTCGGAGCTTCAGTGCTCCTTGTTCACGGGCCAGCATGCAATGGGCAGATGCAAAACAATCACAGGTCTCAAATGCGGTATTTATCGCCCTCTGGTGGGCTTTCTTGTTCTCAACGCTTTCTGGGACTTGTAGTTAATGCTCAAATATTACCCTGTATGAGTTCTGCCTTCGCACAATATTATTTTCAAACTCTCAATAGAGCCTCTGGATTTGTGATCAGTTTCATTGTGCTTCATTCCTGCTCTTCTGCTACATGCCCTCAGAAATCTGGAAACAGCAGTCCACTTAAATCCACATGGCGGTGCAACTCCACGACCTGGACCGGCCGGAAATACTTCATCAAATAGTTGCCCACAAACGGAGTTGCACTCAAAAGCAGGCGAATCCCATCGTGTAGAGGAATCCTTTATTACAGCAACTGATTACATCACCAAATATTTCAAGTCTTGCCCAACGCGTTTCGGAGCTTCAGTGCTCCTTGTTCATGGGCCAGCATGCAATGGGCAGATGCAAAACAATCACAGGTCTCAAATGCGGTATTTATCGCCCTCTGGTGGGCTTTCTTGTTCTCAACGCTTTCTGGGACTTGTAGTTGATGCTCAAATATTACCCTGTATGGGTTCTGCCTTCGCGCAATATTATTTTCAAACTCTCGATAGAGCCTCTGGATTTGTGATCAGTTTCATTGCGCTTCATTCCTGCTCTTCTGCTACATGCCCTCAGAAATCTGGAAACAGCAGTCCACTTAAATCCACGTGGCGGTGCAACTCCCCGACCTGGACCGGCCGGAAATACTTCATCAAAGAGTTGCCCACAAACGGAGTTGCACTCAAAAGCAGGCGAATCCCATCGTGTAGAGGAATCCTTTATTACAGCAACTGATTACATCACCAAATATTTCAAGTCTTGCCCAACGCGTTTCGGAGCTTCAGTGCTCCTTGTTCACGGGCCAGCATGCAATGGGCAGATGCAAAACAATCACAGGTCTCAAATGCGGTATTTATCGCCCTCTGGTGGGCTTTCTTGTTCTCAACGCTTTCTGGGACTTGTAGTTGATGCTCAAATATTACCCTGTATGGGTTCTGCCTTCGCGCAATATTATTTTCAAACTCTCGATAGAGCCTCTGGATTTGTGATCAGTTTCATTGCGCTTCATTCCTGCTCTTCTGCTACATGCCCTCAGAAATCTGGAAACAGCAGTCCACTTAAATCCACGTGGCGGTGCAACTCCCCGACCTGGACCGGCCGGAAATACTTCATCAAAGAGTTGCCCACAAACGGAGTGGCACTCAAAAGCAGGCGAATCCCATCGTGTAGAGGAATCCTTTATTACAGCAACTGATTACATCACCAAATATTTCAAGTCTTGCCCAACGCGTTTCGGAGCTTCAGTGCTCCTTGTTCACGGGCCAGCATGCAATGGGCAGATGCAAAACAATCACAGGTCTCAAATGCGGTATTTATCGCCCTCTGGTGGGCTTTCTTGTTCTCAACGCTTTCTGGGACTTGTAGTTGATGCTCAAATATTACCCTGTATGGGTTCTGCCTTCGCGCAATATTATTTTCAAACTCTCGATAGAGCCTCTGGATTTGTGATCAGTTTCATTGCGCTTCATTCCTGCTCTTCTGCTACATGCCCTCAGAAATCTGGAAACAGCAGTCCACTTAAATCCACGTGGCGGTGCAACTCCCCGACCTGGACCGGCCGGAAATACTTCATCAAAGAGTTGCCCACAAACGGAGTTGCACTCAAAAGCAGGCGAATCCCATCGTGTAGAGGAATCCTTTATTACAGCAACTGATTACATCACCAAATATTTCAAGTCTTGCCCAACGCGTTTCGGAGCTTCAGTGCTCCTTGTTCACGGGCCAGCATGCAATGGGCAGATGCAAAACAATCACAGGTCTCAAATGCGGTATTTATCGCCCTCTGGTGGGCTTTCTTGTTCTCAACGCTTTCTGGGACTTGTAGTTGATGCTCAAATATTACCCTGTATGGGTTCTGCCTTCGCGCAATATTATTTTCAAACTCTCGATAGAGCCTCTGGATTTGTGATCAGTTTCATTGCGCTTCATTCCTGCTCTTCTGCTACATGCCCTCAGAAATCTGGAAACAGCAGTCCACTTAAATCCACGTGGCGGTGCAACTCCCCGACCTGGACCGGCCGGAAATACTTCATCAAAGAGTTGCCCACAAACGGAGTTGCACTCAAAAGCAGGCGAATCCCATCGTGTAGAGGAATCCTTTATTACAGCAACTGATTACATCACCAAATATTTCAAGTCTTGCCCAACGCGTTTCGGAGCTTCAGTGCTCCTTGTTCACGGGCCAGCATGCAATGGGCAGATGCAAAACAATCACAGGTCTCAAATGCGGTATTTATCGCCCTCTGGTGGGCTTTCTTGTTCTCAACGCTTTCTGGGACTTGTAGTTGATGCTCAAATATTACCCTGTATGGGTTCTGCCTTCGCGCAATATTATTTTCAAACTCTCGATAGAGCCTCTGGATTTGTGATCAGTTTCATTGCGCTTCATTCCTGCTCTTCTGCTACATGCCCTCAGAAATCTGGAAACAGCAGTCCACTTAAATCCACGTGGCGGTGCAACTCCCCGACCTGGACCGGCCGGAAATACTTCATCAAAGAGTTGCCCACAAACGGAGTTGCACTCAAAAGCAGGCGAATCCCATCGTGTAGAGGAATCCTTTATTACAGCAACTGATTACATCACCAAATATTTCAAGTCTTGCCCAACGCGTTTCGGAGCTTCAGTGCTCCTTGTTCACGGGCCAGCATGCAATGGGCAGATGCAAAACAATCACAGGTCTCAAATGCGGTATTTATCGCCCTCTGGTGGGCTTTCTTGTTCTCAACGCTTTCTGGGACTTGTAGTTGATGCTCAAATATTACCCTGTATGGGTTCTGCCTTCGCGCAATATTATTTTCAAACTCTCGATAGAGCCTCTGGATTTGTGATCAGTTTCATTGCGCTTCATTCCTGCTCTTCTGCTACATGCCCTCAGAAATCTGGAAACAGCAGTCCACTTAAATCCACGTGGCGGTGCAACTCCCCGACCTGGACCGGCCGGAAATACTTCATCAAAGAGTTGCCCACAAACGGAGTTGCACTCAAAAGCAGGCGAATCCCATCGTGTAGAGGAATCCTTTATTACAGCAACTGATTACATCACCAAATATTTCAAGTCTTGCCCAACGCGTTTCGGAGCTTCAGTGCTCCTTGTTCACGGGCCAGCATGCAATGGGCAGATGCAAAACAATCACAGGTCTCAAATGCGGTATTTATCGCCCTCTGGTGGGCTTTCTTGTTCTCAACGCTTTCTGGGACTTGTAGTTGATGCTCAAATATTACCCTGTATGGGTTCTGCCTTCGCGCAATATTATTTTCAAACTCTCGATAGAGCCTCTGGATTTGTGATCAGTTTCATTGCGCTTCATTCCTGCTCTTCTGCTACATGCCCTCAGAAATCTGGAAACAGCAGTCCACTTAAATCCACGTGGCGGTGCAACTCCCCGACCTGGACCGGCCGGAAATACTTCATCAAAGAGTTGCCCACAAACGGAGTTGCACTCAAAAGCAGGCGAATCCCATCGTGTAGAGGAATCCTTTATTACAGCAACTGATTACATCACCAAATATTTCAAGTCTTGCCCAACGCGTTTCGGAGCTTCAGTGCTCCTTGTTCACGGGCCAGCATGCAATGGGCAGATGCAAAACAATCACAGGTCTCAAATGCGGTATTTATCGCCCTCTGGTGGGCTTTCTTGTTCTCAACGCTTTCTGGGACTTGTAGTTGATGCTCAAATATTACCCTGTATGGGTTCTGCCTTCGCGCAATATTATTTTCAAACTCTCGATAGAGCCTCTGGATTTGTGATCAGTTTCATTGCGCTTCATTCCTGCTCTTCTGCTACATGCCCTCAGAAATCTGGAAACAGCAGTCCACTTAAATCCACGTGGCGGTGCAACTCCCCGACCTGGACCGGCCGGAAATACTTCATCAAAGAGTTGCCCACAAACGGAGTTGCACTCAAAAGCAGGCGAATCCCATCGTGTAGAGGAATCGTTTATTACAGCAACTGATTACATCACCAAATATTTCAAGTCTTGCCCAACGCGTTTCGGAGCTTCAGTGCTCCTTGTTCACGGACCAGTATGCAATGGGCAGATGCAAAACAATCACAGGTCTCAAATGCGGTATTTATCGCCCTCTGGTGGGCTTTCTTGTTCTCAACGCTTTCTGGGACTTGTAGTTGATGCTCAAATATTACCCTGTATGGGTTCTGCCTTCGCACAATATTATTTTCAAACTCTCGATAGAGCCTCTGGATTTGTGATCAGTTTCATTGCGCTTCATTCCTGCTCTTCTGCTACATGCCCTCAGAAATCTGGAAACAGCAGTCCACTTAAATCCACGTGGCGGTGCAACTCCCCGACCTGGACCGGCCGGAAATACTTCATCAAAGAGTTGCCCACAAACGGAGTTGCACTCAAAAGCAGGCGAATCCCATCGTGTAGAGGAATCCTTTATTACAGCAACTGATTACATCACCAAATATTTCAAGTCTTGCCCAACGCGTTTCGGAGCTTCAGTGCTCCTTGTTCATGGGCCAGCATGCAATGGGCAGATGCAAAACAATCACAGGTCTCAAATGCGGTATTTATCGCCCTCTGGTGGGCTTTCTTGTTCTCAACGCTTTCTGGGACTTGTAGTTGATGCTCAAATATTACCCTGTATGGGTTCTGCCTTCGCACAATATTATTTTCAAACTCTCGATAGAGCCTCTGGATTTGTGATCAGTTTCATTGCGCTTCATTCCTGCTCTTCTGCTACATGCCCTCAGAAATCTGGAAACAGCAGTCCACTTAAATCCACGTGGCGGTGCAACTCCCCGACCTGGACCGGCCGGAAATACTTCATCAAAGAGTTGCCCACAAACGGAGTTGCACTCAAAAGCAGGCGAATCCCATCGTGTAGAGGAATCCTTTATTACAGCAACTGATTACATCACCAAATATTTCAAGTCTTGCCCAACGCGTTTCGGAGCTTCAGTGCTCCTTGTTCATGGGCCAGCATGCAATGGGCAGATGCAAAACAATCACAGGTCTCAAATGCGGTATTTATCGCCCTCTGGTGGGCTTTCTTGTTCTCAACGCTTTCTGGGACTTGTAGTTGATGCTCAAATATTACCCTGTATGGGTTCTGCCTTCGCGCAATATTATTTTCAAACTCTCGATAGAGCCTCTGGATTTGTGATCAGTTTCATTGCGCTTCATTCCTGCTCTTCTGCTACATGCCCTCAGAAATCTGGAAACAGCAGTCCACTTAAATCCACGTGGCGGTGCAACTCCCCGACCTGGACCGGCCGGAAATACTTCATCAAAGAGTTGCCCACAAATGGAGTGGCACTCAAAAGCAGGCCAATCCCATCGTGTAGAGGAATCCTTTATTACAGCAACTGATTACATCACCAAATATTTCAAGTCTTGCCCAACGCGTTTCGGAGCTTCAGTGCTCCTTGTTAATGGGCCAGCATGCAATGGGCAGATGCAAAACAATCACAGGTCTCAAATGCAGTATTTATCGCCCTCTGGTGGGCTTTCTTGTTCTCAACGCTTTCCGGGACTTGTAGTTGATGCTCAAATATTACCCTGTATGGGTTCTGCCTTCGCGCAATATTATTTTCAAACTCTCAATAGAGCCTCTGGATTTGTGATCAGTTTCATTGCGCTTCATTCCTGCTCTTCTGCTACATGCCCTCAGAAATCTGGAAACAGCAGTCCACTTAAATCCACGTGGCGGTGCAACTCCCCGACCTGGACCGGCCGGAAATACTTCATCAAAGAGTTGCCCACAAACGGAGTTGCACTCAAAAGCAGGCGAATCCCATCGTGTAGAGGAATCCTTTATTACAGCAACTGATTACATCACCAAATATTTCAAGTCTTTCCCAAAGCGTTTCGAAGCTTCAGTGCTCCTTGTTCACGGGCCAGCGTGCAATGGGCAGATGCAAAACAATCACAGGTCTCAAATGCGGTATTTATAGCCCGCTGGTGGGCTTTCTTGTTCTCAACGCTTTCTGGGACTTGTAGTTGATGCTCAAATATTACCCTGTATGGGTTCTGCCTTCGCGCAATATTATTTTCAAACTCTCGATAGAGCCTCTGGATTTGTGATCAGTTTCATTGCGCTTCATTCCTGCTCTTCTGCTACATGCCCTCAGAAATCTGGAAACAGCAGTCCACTTAAATCCACGTGGCGGTGCAACTCCCCGACCTGGACCGGCCGGAAATACTTCATCAAAGAGTTGCCCACAAACGGAGTTGCACTCAAAAGCAGGCGAATCCCATCGTGTAGAGGAATCCTTTATTACAGCAACTGATTACATCACCAAATATTTCAAGTCTTGCCCAACGCGTTTCGGAGCTTCAGTGCTCCTTGTTCACGGGCCAGCATGCAATGGGCAGATGCAAAACAATCACAGGTCTCAAATGCGGTATTTATCGCCCTCTGGTGGGCTTTCTTGTTCTCAACGCTTTCTGGGACTTGTAGTTGATGCTCAAATATTACCCTGTATGGGTTCTGCCTTCGCGCAATATTATTTTCAAACTCTCGATAGAGCCTCTGGATTTGTGATCAGTTTCATTGCGCTTCATTCCTGCTCTTCTGCTACATGCCCTCAGAAATCTGGAAACAGCAGTCCACTTAAATCCACGTGGCGGTGCAACTCCCCGACCTGGACCGGCCGGAAATACTTCATCAAAGAGTTGCCCACAAACGGAGTTGCACTCAAAAGCAGGCGAATCCCATCGTGTAGAGGAATCCTTTATTACAGCAACTGATTACATCACCAAATATTTCAAGTCTTGCCCAACGCGTTTCGGAGCTTCAGTGCTCCTTGTTCACGGGCCAGCATGCAATGGGCAGATGCAAAACAATCACAGGTCTCAAATGCGGTATTTATCGCCCTCTGGTGGGCTTTCTTGTTCTCAACGCTTTCTGGGACTTGTAGTTGATGCTCAAATATTACCCTGTATGGGTTCTGCCTTCGCACAATATTATTTTCAAACTCTCGATAGAGCCTCTGGATTTGTGATCAGTTTCATTGCGCTTCATTCCTGCTCTTCTGCTACATGCCCTCAGAAATCTGGAAACAGCAGTCCACTTAAATCCACGTGGCGGTGCAACTCCCCGACCTGGACCGGCCGGAAATACTTCATCAAAGAGTTGCCCACAAACGGAGTTGCACTCAAAAGCAGGCGAATCCCATCGTGTAGAGGAATCCTTTATTACAGCAACTGATTACATCACCAAATATTTCAAGTCTTGCCCAACGCGTTTCGGAGCTTCAGTGCTCCTTGTTCACGGGCCAGCATGCAATGGGCAGATGCAAAACAATCACAGGTCTCAAATGCGGTATTTATCGCCCTCTGGTGGGCTTTCTTGTTCTCAACGCTTTCTGGGACTTGTAGTTGATGCTCAAATATTACCCTGTATGGGTTCTGCCTTCGCGCAATATTATTTTCAAACTCTCGATAGAGCCTCTGGATTTGTGATCAGTTTCATTGCGCTTCATTCCTGCTCTTCTGCTACATGCCCTCAGAAATCTGGAAACAGCAGTCCACTTAAATCCACGTGGCGGTGCAACTCCCCGACCTGGACCGGCCGGAAATACTTCATCAAAGAGTTGCCCACAAACGGAGTTGCACTCAAAAGCAGGCGAATCCCATCGTGTAGAGGAATCCTTTATTACAGCAACTGATTACATCACCAAATATTTCAAGTCTTGCCCAACGCGTTTCGGAGCTTCAGTGCTCCTTGTTCATGGGCCAGCATGCAATGGGCAGATGCAAAACAATCACAGGTCTCAAATGCGGTATTTATCGCCCTCTGGTGGGCTTTCTTGTTCTCAACGCTTTCTGGGACTTGTAGTTGATGCTCAAATATTACCCTGTATGGGTTCTGCCTTCGCACAATATTATTTTCAAACTCTCGATAGAGCCTCTGGATTTGTGATCAGTTTCATTGCGCTTCATTCCTGCTCTTCTGCTACATGCCCTCAGAAATCTGGAAACAGCAGTCCACTTAAATCCACGTGGCGGTGCAACTCCCCGACCTGGACCGGCCGGAAATACTTCATCAAAGAGTTGCCCACAAATGGAGTTGCACTCAAAAGCAGGCGAATCCCATCGTGTAGAGGAATCCTTTATTACAGCAACTGATTACATCACCAAATATTTCAAGTCTTGCCCAACGCGTTTCGGAGCTTCAGTGCTCCTTGTTCATGGGCCAGCATGCAATGGGCAGATGCAAAACAATCACAGGTCTCAAATGCGGTATTTATCGCCCTCTGGTGGGCTTTCTTGTTCTCAACGCTTTCTGGGACTTGTAGTTGATGCTCAAATATTACCCTGTATGGGTTCTGCCTTCGCGCAATATTATTTTCAAACTCTCGATAGAGCCTCTGGATTTGTGATCAGTTTCATTGCGCTTCATTCCTGCTGTTCTGCTACATGCCCTCAGAAATCTGGAAACAGCAGTCCACTTAAATCCACGTGGCGGTGCAACTCCCCGACCTGGACCGGCCGGAAATACTTCATCAAAGAGTTGCCCACAAACGGAGTTGCACTCAAAAGCAGGCGAATCCCATCGTGTAGAGGAATCCTTTATTACAGCAACTGATTACATCACCAAATATTTCAAGTCTTGCCCAACGCGTTTCGGAGCTTCAGTGCTCCTTGTTCACGGGCCAGCATGCAATGGGCAGATGCAAAACAATCACAGGTCTCAAATGCGGTATTTATCGCCCTCTGGTGGGCTTTCTTGTTCTCAACGCTTTCTGGGACTTGTAGTTGATGCTCAAATATTACCCTGTATGGGTTCTGCCTTCGCACAATATTATTTTCAAACTCTCAATAGAGCCTCTGGATTTGTGATCAGTTTCATTGCGCTTCATTCCTGCTCTTCTGCTACATGCCCTCAGAAATCTGGAAACAGCAGTCCACTTAAATCCACGTGGCGGTGCAACTCCCCGACCTGGACCGGCCGGAAATACTTCATCAAAGAGTTGCCCACAAATGGAGTGGCACTCAAAAGCAGGCCTATCCCATCGTGTAGAGGAATCCTTTATTACAGCAACTGATTACATCACCAAATATTTCAAGTCTTGCCCAACGCGTTTCGGAGCTTCAGTGCTCCTTGTTAATGGGCCAGCATGCAATGGGCAGATGCAAAACAATCACAGGTCTCAAATGCAGTATTTATCGCCCTCTGGTGGGCTTTCTTGTTCTCAACGCTTTCCGGGACTTGTAGTTGATGCTCAAATATTACCCTGTATGGGTTCTGCCTTCGCGCAATATTATTTTCAAACTCTCGATAGAGCCTCTGGATTTGTGATCAGTTTCATTGCGCTTCATTCCTGCTCTTCTGCTACATGCCCTCAGAAATCTGGAAACAGCAGTCCACTTAAATCCACGTGGCGGTGCAACTCCCCGACCTGGACCGGCCGGAAATACTTCATCAAAGAGTTGCCCACAAACGGAGTTGCACTCAAAAGCAGGCGAATCCCATCGGGTAGAGGAATCCTTTATTACAGCAACTGATTACATCACCAAATATTTCAAGTCTTTCCCACCGCGTTTCGGAGCTTCAGTGCTCCTTGTTCACGGGCCAGCATGCAATGGGCAGATGCAAAACAATCACAGGTCTCAAATGCGGTATTTATCGCCCTCTGGTGGGATTTCTTGTTCTCAACGCTTTCTGGGACTTGTAGTTGATGCTCAAATATTACCCTGTATGGGTTCTGCCTTCGCGCAATATTATTTTCAAACTCTCGATAGAGCCTCTGGATTTGTGATCAGTTTCATTGCGCTTCATTCCTGCTCTTCTGCTACATGCCCTCAGAAATCTGGAAACAGCAGTCCACTTAAATCCACGTGGCGGTGCAACTCCCCGACCTGGACCGGCCGGAAATACTTCATCAAAGAGTTGCCCACAAACGGAGTTGCACTCAAAAGCAGGCGAATCCCATCGTGTAGAGGAATCCTTTATTACAGCAACTGATTACATCACCAAATATTTCAAGTCTTGCCCAACGCGTTTCGGAGCTTCAGTGCTCCTTGTTCACGGGCCAGCATGCAATGGGCAGATGCAAAACAATCACAGGTCTCAAATGCGGTATTTATCGCCCTCTGGTGGGCTTTCTTGTTCTCAACGCTTTCTGGGACTTGTAGTTGATGCTCAAATATTACCCTGTATGGGTTCTGCCTTCGCGCAATATTATTTTCAAACTCTCGATAGAGCCTCTGGATTTGTGATCAGTTTCATTGCGCTTCATTCCTGCTCTTCTGCTACATGCCCTCAGAAATCTGGAAACAGCAGTCCACTTAAATCCACGTGGCGGTGCAACTCCCCGACCTGGACCGGCCGGAAATACTTCATCAAAGAGTTGCCCACAAACGGAGTTGCACTCAAAAGCAGGCGAATCCCATCGGGTAGAGGAATCCTTTATTACAGCAACTGATTACATCACCAAATATTTCAAGTCTTGCCCAACGCGTTTCGGAGCTTCAGTGCTCCTTGTTCATGGGCCAGCATGCAATGGGCAGATGCAAAACAATCACAGGTCTCAAATGCGGTATTTATCGCCCTCTGGTGGGCTTTCTTGTTCTCAACGCTTTCTGGGACTTGTAGTTGATGCTCAAATATTACCCTGTATGGGTTCTGCCTTCGCACAATATTATTTTCAAACTCTCGATAGAGCCTCTGGATTTGTGATCAGTTTCATTGCGCTTCATTCCTGCTCTTCTGCTACATGCCCTCAGAAATCTGGAAACAGCAGTCCACTTAAATCCACGTGGCGGTGCAACTCCCCGACCTGGACCGGCCGGAAATACTTCATCAAAGAGTTGCCCACAAACGGAGTTGCACTCAAAAGCAGGCGAATCCCATCGTGTAGAGGAATCCTTTATTACAGCAACTGATTACATCACCAAATATTTCAAGTCTTGCCCAACGCGTTTCGGAGCTTCAGTGCTCCTTGTTCATGGGCCAGCATGCAATGGGCAGATGCAAAACAATCACAGGTCTCAAATGCGGTATTTATCGCCCTCTGGTGGGCTTTCTTGTTCTCAACGCTTTCTGGGACTTGTAGTTGATGCTCAAATATTACCCTGTATGGGTTCTGCCTTCGCACAATATTATTTTCAAACTCTCGATAGAGCCTCTGGATTTGTGATCAGTTTCATTGCGCTTCATTCCTGCTCTTCTGCTACATGCCCTCAGAAATCTGGAAACAGCAGTCCACTTAAATCCACGTGGCGGTGCAACTCCCCGACCTGGACCGGCCGGAAATACTTCATCAAAGAGTTGCCCACAAACGGAGTTGCACTCAAAAGCAGGCGAATCCCATCGTGTAGAGGAATCCTTTATTACAGCAACTGATTACATCACCAAATATTTCAAGTCTTGCCCAACGCGTTTCGGAGCTTCAGTGCTCCTTGTTCACGGACCAGCATGCAATGGGCAGATGCAAAACAATCACAGGTCTCAAATGCGGTATTTATCGCCCTCTGGTGGGCTTTCTTGTTCTCAACGCTTTCTGGGACTTGTAGTTGATGCTCAAATATTACCCTGTATGGGTTCTGCCTTCGCGCAATATTATTTTCAAACTCTCGATAGAGCCTCTGGATTTGTGATCAGTTTCATTGCGCTTCATTCCTGCTCTTCTGCTACATGCCCTCAGAAATCTGGAAACAGCAGTCCACTTAAATCCACGTGGCGGTGCAACTCCCCGACCTGGACCGGCCGGAAATACTTCATCAAAGAGTTGCCCACAAACGGAGTTGCACTCAAAAGCAGGCGAATCCCATCGTGTAGAGGAATCCTTTATTACAGCAACTGATTACATCACCAAATATTTCAAGTCTTGCCCAACGCGTTTCGGAGCTTCAGTGCTCCTTGTTCACGGGCCAGCATGCAATGGGCAGATGCAAAACAATCACAGGTCTCAAATGCGGTATTTATCGCCCTCTGGTGGGCTTTCTTGTTCTCAACGCTTTCTGGGACTTGTAGTTGATGCTCAAATATTACCCTGTATGGGTTCTGCCTTCGCACAATATTATTTTCAAACTCTCAATAGAGCCTCTGGATTTGTGATCAGTTTCATTGCGCTTCATTCCTGCTCTTCTGCTACATGCCCTCAGAAATCTGGAAACAGCAGTCCACTTAAATCCACGTGGCGGTGCAACTCCCCGACCTGGACCGGCCGGAAATACTTCATCAAAGAGTTGCCCACAAATGGAGTGGCACTCAAAAGCAGGCGAATCCCATCGTGTAGAGGAATCCTTTATTACAGCAACTGATTACATCACCAAATATTTCAAGTCTTGCCCAACGCGTTTCGGAGCTTCAGTGCTCCTTGTTAATGGGCCAGCATGCAATGGGCAGATGCAAAACAATCACAGGTCTCAAATGCGGTATTTATCGCCCTCTGGTGGGCTTTCTTGTTCTCAACGCTTTCTGGGACTTGTAGTTGATGCTCAAATATTACCCTGTATGGGTTCTGCCTTCGCGCAATATTATTTTCAAACTCTCGATAGAGCCTCTGGATTTGTGATCAGTTTCATTGCGCTTCATTCCTGCTCTTCTGCTACATGCCCTCAGAAATCTGGAAACAGCAGTCCACTTAAATCCACGTGGCGGTGCAACTCCCCGACCTGGACCGGCCGGAAATACTTCATCAAAGAGTTGCCCACAAACGGAGTTGCACTCAAAAGCAGGCGAATCCCATCGTGTAGAGGAATCCTTTATTACAGCAACTGATTACATCACCAAATATTTCAAGTCTTGCCCAACGCGTTTCGGAGCTTCAGTGCTCCTTGTTCACGGGCCAGCATGCAATGGGCAGATGCAAAACAATCACAGGTCTCAAATGCGGTATTTATCGCCCTCTGGTGGGCTTTCTTGTTCTCAACGCTTTCTGGGACTTGTAGTTGATGCTCAAATATTACCCTGTATGGGTTCTGCCTTCGCACAATATTATTTTCAAACTCTCGATAGAGCCTCTGGATTTGTGATCAGTTTCATTGCGCTTCATTCCTGCTCTTCTGCTACATGCCCTCAGAAATCTGGAAACAGCAGTCCACTTAAATCCACATGGCGGTGCAACTCCCCGACCTGGACCGGCCGGAAATACTTCATCAAAGAGTTGCCCACAAATGGAGTGGCACTCAAAAGCAGGCCTAATCCCATCGTGTAGAGGAATCCTTTATTACAGCAACTGATTACATCACCAAATATTTCAAGTCTTGCCCAACGCGTTTCGGAGCTTCAGTGCTCCTTGTTAATGGGCCAGCATGCAATGGGCAGATGCAAAACAATCACAGGTCTCAAATGCAGTATTTATCGCCCTCTGGTGGGCTTTCTTGTTCTCAACGCTTTCCGGGACTTGTAGTTGATGCTCAAATATTACCCTGTATGGGTTCTGCCTTCGCGCAATATTATTTTCAAACTCTCAATAGAGCCTCTGGATTTGTGATCAGTTTCATTGCGCTTCATTCCTGCTCTTCTGCTACATGCCCTCAGAAATCTGGAAACAGCAGTCCACTTAAATCCACGTGGCGGTGCAACTCCCCGACCTGGACCGGCCGGAAATACTTCATCAAAGAGTTGCCCACAAACGGAGTTGCACTCAAAAGCAGGCGAATCCCATCGTGTAGAGGAATCCTTTATTACAGCAACTGATTACATCACCAAATATTTCAAGTCTTGCCCAACGCGTTTCGGAGCTTCAGTGCTCCTTGTTCACGGGCCAGCATGCAATGGGCAGATGCAAAACAATCACAGGTCTCAAATGCGGTATTTATCGCCCTCTGGTGGGCTTTCTTGTTCTCAACGCTTTCTGGGACTTGTAGTTGATGCTCAAATATTACCCTGTATGGGTTCTGCCTTCGCGCAATATTATTTTCAAACTCTCGATAGAGCCTCTGGATTTGTGATCAGTTTCATTGCGCTTCATTCCTGCTCTTCTGCTACATGCCCTCAGAAATCTGGAAACAGCAGTCCACTTAAATCCACGTGGCGGTGCAACTCCCCGACCTGGACCGGCCGGAAATACTTCATCAAAGAGTTGCCCACAAACGGAGTTGCACTCAAAAGCAGGCGAATCCCATCGTGTAGAGGAATCCTTTATTACAGCAACTGATTACATCACCAAATATTTCAAGTCTTGCCCAACGCGTTTCGGAGCTTCAGTGCTCCTTGTTCACGGGCCAGCATGCAATGGGCAGATGCAAAACAATCACAGGTCTCAAATGCGGTATTTATCGCCCTCTGGTGGGCTTTCTTGTTCTCAACGCTTTCTGGGACTTGTAGTTGATGCTCAAATATTACCCTGTATGGGTTCTGCCTTCGCGCAATATTATTTTCAAACTCTCGATAGAGCCTCTGGATTTGTGATCAGTTTCATTGCGCTTCATTCCTGCTCTTCTGCTACATGCCCTCAGAAATCTGGAAACAGCAGTCCACTTAAATCCACGTGGCGGTGCAACTCCCCGACCTGGACCGGCCGGAAATACTTCATCAAAGAGTTGCCCACAAACGGAGTTGCACTCAAAAGCAGGCGAATCCCATCGTGTAGAGGAATCCTTTATTACAGCAACTGATTACATCACCAAATATTTCAAGTCTTGCCCAACGCGTTTCGGAGCTTCAGTGCTCCTTGTTCATGGGCCAGCATGCAATGGGCAGATGCAAAACAATCACAGGTCTCAAATGCGGTATTTATCGCCCTCTGGTGGGCTTTCTTGTTCTCAACGCTTTCTGGGACTTGTAGTTGATGCTCAAATATTACCCTGTATGGGTTCTGCCTTCGCACAATATTATTTTCAAACTCTCAATAGAGCCTCTGGATTTGTGATCAGTTTCATTGCGCTTCATTCCTGCTCTTCTGCTACATGCCCTCAGAAATCTGGAAACAGCAGTCCACTTAAATCCACGTGGCGGTGCAACTCCCCGACCTGGACCGGCCGGAAATACTTCATCAAAGAGTTGCCCACAAACGGAGTTGCACTCAAAAGCAGGCGAATCCCATCGTGTAGAGGAATCCTTTATTACAGCAACTGATTACATCACCAAATATTTCAAGTCTTGCCCAACGCGTTTCGGAGCTTCAGTGCTCCTTGTTCATGGGCCAGCATGCAATGGGCAGATGCAAAACAATCACAGGTCTCAAATGCGGTATTTATCGCCCTCTGGTGGGCTTTCTTGTTCTCAACGCTTTCTGGGACTTGTAGTTGATGCTCAAATATTACCCTGTATGGGTTCTGCCTTCGCGCAATATTATTTTCAAACTCTCGATAGAGCCTCTGGATTTGTGATCAGTTTCATTGCGCTTCATTCCTGCTGTTCTGCTACATGCCCTCAGAAATCTGGAAACAGCAGTCCACTTAAATCCACGTGGCGGTGCAACTCCCCGACCTGGACCGGCCGGAAATACTTCATCAAAGAGTTGCCCACAAACGGAGTTGCACTCAAAAGCAGGCGAATCCCATCGTGTAGAGGAATCCTTTATTACAGCAACTGATTACATCACCAAATATTTCAAGTCTTGCCCAACGCGTTTCGGAGCTTCAGTGCTCCTTGTTCACGGGCCAGCATGCAATGGGCAGATGCAAAACAATCACAGGTCTCAAATGCGGTATTTATCGCCCTCTGGTGGGCTTTCTTGTTCTCAACGCTTTCTGGGACTTGTAGTTGATGCTCAAATATTACCCTGTATGGGTTCTGCCTTCGCGCAATATTATTTTCAAACTCTCGATAGAGCCTCTGGATTTGTGATCAGTTTCATTGCGCTTCATTCCTGCTCTTCTGCTACATGCCCTCAGAAATCTGGAAACAGCAGTCCACTTAAATCCACGTGGCGGTGCAACTCCCCGACCTGGACCGGCCGGAAATACTTCATCAAAGAGTTGCCCACAAATGGAGTTGCACTCAAAAGCAGGCGAATCCCATCGTGTAGAGGAATCCTTTATTACAGCAACTGATTACATCACCAAATATTTCAAGTCTTGCCCAACGCGTTTCGGAGCTTCAGTGCTCCTTGTTCATGGGCCAGCATGCAATGGGCAGATGCAAAACAATCACAGGTCTCAAATGCGGTATTTATCGCCCTCTGGTGGGCTTTCTTGTTCTCAACGCTTTCTGGGACTTGTAGTTGATGCTCAAATATTACCCTGTATGGGTTCTGCCTTCGCGCAATATTATTTTCAAACTCTCGATAGAGCCTCTGGATTTGTGATCAGTTTCATTGCGCTTCATTCCTGCTCTTCTGCTACATGCCCTCAGAAATCTGGAAACAGCAGTCCACTTAAATCCACGTGGCGGTGCAACTCCCCGACCTGGACCGGCCGGAAATACTTCATCAAAGAGTTGCCCACAAACGGAGTTGCACTCAAAAGCAGGCGAATCCCATCGTGTAGAGGAATCCTTTATTACAGCAACTGATTACATCACCAAATATTTCAAGTCTTGCCCAACGCGTTTCGGAGCTTCAGTGCTCCTTGTTCACGGGCCAGCATGCAATGGGCAGATGCAAAACAATCACAGGTCTCAAATGCGGTATTTATCGCCCTCTGGTGGGCTTTCTTGTTCTCAACGCTTTCTGGGACTTGTAGTTGATGCTCAAATATTACCCTGTATGGGTTCTGCCTTCGCGCAATATTATTTTCAAACTCTCGATAGAGCCTCTGGATTTGTGATCAGTTTCATTGCGCTTCATTCCTGCTCTTCTGCTACATGCCCTCAGAAATCTGGAAACAGCAGTCCACTTAAATCCACGTGGCGGTGCAACTCCCCGACCTGGACCGGCCGGAAATACTTCATCAAAGAGTTGCCCACAAACGGAGTTGCACTCAAAAGCAGGCGAATCCCATCGTGTAGAGGAATCCTTTATTACAGCAACTGATTACATCACCAAATATTTCAAGTCTTGCCCAACGCGTTTCGGAGCTTCAGTGCTCCTTGTTCACGGGCCAGCATGCAATGGGCAGATGCAAAACAATCACAGGTCTCAAATGCGGTATTTATCGCCCTCTGGTGGGCTTTCTTGTTCTCAACGCTTTCTGGGACTTGTAGTTGATGCTCAAATATTACCCTGTATGGGTTCTGCCTTCGCGCAATATTATTTTCAAACTCTCGATAGAGCCTCTGGATTTGTGATCAGTTTCATTGCGCTTCATTCCTGCTCTTCTGCTACATGCCCTCAGAAATCTGGAAACAGCAGTCCACTTAAATCCACGTGGCGGTGCAACTCCCCGACCTGGACCGGCCGGAAATACTTCATCAAAGAGTTGCCCACAAACGGAGTTGCACTCAAAAGCAGGCGAATCCCATCGTGTAGAGGAATCCTTTATTACAGCAACTGATTACATCACCAAATATTTCAAGTCTTGCCCAACGCGTTTCGGAGCTTCAGTGCTCCTTGTTCACGGGCCAGCATGCAATGGGCAGATGCAAAACAATCACAGGTCTCAAATGCGGTATTTATCGCCCTCTGGTGGGCTTTCTTGTTCTCAACGCTTTCTGGGACTTGTAGTTGATGCTCAAATATTACCCTGTATGGGTTCTGCCTTCGCGCAATATTATTTTCAAACTCTCGATAGAGCCTCTGGATTTGTGATCAGTTTCATTGCGCTTCATTCCTGCTCTTCTGCTACATGCCCTCAGAAATCTGGAAACAGCAGTCCACTTAAATCCACGTGGCGGTGCAACTCCCCGACCTGGACCGGCCGGAAATACTTCATCAAAGAGTTGCCCACAAACGGAGTTGCACTCAAAAGCAGGCGAATCCCATCGTGTAGAGGAATCCTTTATTACAGCAACTGATTACATCACCAAATATTTCAAGTCTTGCCCAACGCGTTTCGGAGCTTCAGTGCTCCTTGTTCACGGACCAGCATGCAATGGGCAGATGCAAAACAATCACAGGTCTCAAATGCGGTATTTATCGCCCTCTGGTGGGCTTTCTTGTTCTCAACGCTTTCTGGGACTTGTAGTTGATGCTCAAATATTACCCTGTATGGGTTCTGCCTTCGCGCAATATTATTTTCAAACTCTCGATAGAGCCTCTGGATTTGTGATCAGTTTCATTGCGCTTCATTCCTGCTCTTCTGCTACATGCCCTCAGAAATCTGGAAACAGCAGTCCACTTAAATCCACGTGGCGGTGCAACTCCCCGACCTGGACCGGCCGGAAATACTTCATCAAAGAGTTGCCCACAAACGGAGTTGCACTCAAAAGCAGGCGAATCCCATCGTGTAGAGGAATCCTTTATTACAGCAACTGATTACATCACCAAATATTTCAAGTCTTGCCCAACGCGTTTCGGAGCTTCAGTGCTCCTTGTTCACGGGCCAGCATGCAATGGGCAGATGCAAAACAATCACAGGTCTCAAATGCGGTATTTATCGCCCTCTGGTGGGCTTTCTTGTTCTCAACGCTTTCTGGGACTTGTAGTTGATGCTCAAATATTACCCTGTATGGGTTCTGCCTTCGCGCAATATTATTTTCAAACTCTCGATATAGCCTCTGGATTTGTGATCAGTTTCATTGCGCTTCATTCCTGCTCTTCTGCTACATGCCCTCAGAAATCTGGAAACAGCAGTCCACTTAAATCCACGTGGCGGTGCAACTCCCCGACCTGGACCGGCCGGAAATACTTCATCAAAGAGTTGCCCACAAATGGAGTGGCACTCAAAAGCAGGCGAATCCCATCGTGTAGAGGAATCCTTTATTACAGCAACTGATTACATCACCAAATATTTCAAGTCTTGCCCAACGCGTTTCGGAGCTTCAGTGCTCCTTGTTCATGGGCCAGCATGCAATGGGCAGATGCAAAACAATCACAGGTCTCAAATGCGGTATTTATCGCCCTCTGGTGGGCTTTCTTGTTCTCAACGCTTTCTGGGACTTGTAGTTGATGCTCAAATATTACCCTGTATGGGTTCTGCCTTCGCGCAATATTATTTTCAAACTCTCGATAGAGCCTCTGGATTTGTGATCAGTTTCATTGCGCTTCATTCCTGCTCTTCTGCTACATGCCCTCAGAAATCTGGAAACAGCAGTCCACTTAAATCCACGTGGCGGTGCAACTCCCCGACCTGGACCGGCCGGAAATACTTCATCAAAGAGTTGCCCACAAACGGAGTTGCACTCAAAAGCAGGCGAATCCCATCGTGTAGAGGAATCCTTTATTACAGCAACTGATTACATCACCAAATATTTCAAGTCTTGCCCAACGCGTTTCGGAGCTTCAGTGCTCCTTGTTCACGGGCCAGCATGCAATGGGCAGATGCAAAACAATCACAGGTCTCAAATGCGGTATTTATCGCCCTCTGGTGGGCTTTCTTGTTCTCAACGCTTTCTGGGACTTGTAGTTGATGCTCAAATATTACCCTGTATGGGTTCTGCCTTCGCGCAATATTATTTTCAAACTCTCGATAGAGCCTCTGGATTTGTGATCAGTTTCATTGCGCTTCATTCCTGCTCTTCTGCTACATGCCCTCAGAAATCTGGAAACAGCAGTCCACTTAAATCCACGTGGCGGTGCAACTCCCCGACCTGGACCGGCCGGAAATACTTCATCAAAGAGTTGCCCACAAACGGAGTTGCACTCAAAAGCAGGCGAATCCCATCGTGTAGAGGAATCCTTTATTACAGCAACTGATTACATCACCAAATATTTCAAGTCTTGCCCAACGCGTTTCGGAGCTTCAGTGCTCCTTGTTCACGGGCCAGCATGCAATGGGCAGATGCAAAACAATCACAGGTCTCAAATGCGGTATTTATCGCCCTCTGGTGGGCTTTCTTGTTCTCAACGCTTTCTGGGACTTGTAGTTGATGCTCAAATATTACCCTGTATGGGTTCTGCCTTCGCGCAATATTATTTTCAAACTCTCGATAGAGCCTCTGGATTTGTGATCAGTTTCATTGCGCTTCATTCCTGCTCTTCTGCTACATGCCCTCAGAAATCTGGAAACAGCAGTCCACTTAAATCCACGTGGCGGTGCAACTCCCCGACCTGGACCGGCCGGAAATACTTCATCAAAGAGTTGCCCACAAACGGAGTTGCACTCAAAAGCAGGCGAATCCCATCGTGTAGAGGAATCCTTTATTACAGCAACTGATTACATCACCAAATATTTCAAGTCTTGCCCAACGCGTTTCGGAGCTTCAGTGCTCCTTGTTCACGGGCCAGCATGCAATGGGCAGATGCAAAACAATCACAGGTCTCAAATGCGGTATTTATCGCCCTCTGGTGGGCTTTCTTGTTCTCAACGCTTTCTGGGACTTGTAGTTGATGCTCAAATATTACCCTGTATGGGTTCTGCCTTCGCACAATATTATTTTCAAACTCTCAATAGAGCCTCTGGATTTGTGATCAGTTTCATTGCGCTTCATTCCTGCTCTTCTGCTACATGCCCTCAGAAATCTGGAAACAGCAGTCCACTTAAATCCACGTGGCGGTGCAACTCCCCGACCTGGACCGGCCGGAAATACTTCATCAAAGAGTTGCCCACAAACGGAGTTGCACTCAAAAGCAGGCGAATCCCATCGGGTAGAGGAATCCTTTATTACAGCAACTGATTACATCACCAAATATTTCAAGTCTTGCCCAACGCGTTTCGGAGCTTCAGTGCTCCTTGTTAATGGGCCAGCATGCAATGGGCAGATGCAAAACAATCACAGGTCTCAAATGCAGTATTTATCGCCCTCTGGTGGGCTTTCTTGTTCTCAACGCTTTCCGGGACTTGTAGTTGATGCTCAAATATTACCCTGTATGGGTTCTGCCTTCGCGCAATATTATTTTCAAACTCTCGATAGAGCCTCTGGATTTGTGATCAGTTTCATTGCGCTTCATTCCTGCTCTTCTGCTACATGCCCTCAGAAATCTGGAAACAGCAGTCCACTTAAATCCACGTGGCGGTGCAACTCCCCGACCTGGACCGGCCGGAAATACTTCATCAAAGAGTTGCCCACAAACGGAGTTGCACTCAAAAGCAGGCGAATCCCATCGTGTAGAGGAATCCTTTATTACAGCAACTGATTACATCACCAAATATTTCAAGTCTTGCCCAACGCGTTTCGGAGCTTCAGTGCTCCTTGTTCACGGGCCAGCATGCAATGGGCAGATGCAAAACAATCACAGGTCTCAAATGCGGTATTTATCGCCCTCTGGTGGGCTTTCTTGTTCTCAACGCTTTCTGGGACTTGTAGTTGATGCTCAAATATTACCCTGTATGGGTTCTGCCTTCGCGCAATATTATTTTCAAACTCTCGATAGAGCCTCTGGATTTGTGATCAGTTTCATTGCGCTTCATTCCTGCTCTTCTGCTACATGCCCTCAGAAATCTGGAAACAGCAGTCCACTTAAATCCACGTGGCGGTGCAACTCCCCGACCTGGACCGGCCGGAAATACTTCATCAAAGAGTTGCCCACAAACGGAGTTGCACTCAAAAGCAGGCGAATCCCATCGTGTAGAGGAATCCTTTATTACAGCAACTGATTACATCACCAAATATTTCAAGTCTTGCCCAACGCGTTTCGGAGCTTCAGTGCTCCTTGTTCACGGGCCAGCATGCAATGGGCAGATGCAAAACAATCACAGGTCTCAAATGCGGTATTTATCGCCCTCTGGTGGGCTTTCTTGTTCTCAACGCTTTCTGGGACTTGTAGTTGATGCTCAAATATTACCCTGTATGGGTTCTGCCTTCGCGCAATATTATTTTCAAACTCTCGATAGAGCCTCTGGATTTGTGATCAGTTTCATTGCGCTTCATTCCTGCTCTTCTGCTACATGCCCTCAGAAATCTGGAAACAGCAGTCCACTTAAATCCACGTGGCGGTGCAACTCCCCGACCTGGACCGGCCGGAAATACTTCATCAAAGAGTTGCCCACAAACGGAGTTGCACTCAAAAGCAGGCGAATCCCATCGTGTAGAGGAATCCTTTATTACAGCAACTGATTACATCACCAAATATTTCAAGTCTTGCCCAACGCGTTTCGGAGCTTCAGTGCTCCTTGTTCACGGGCCAGCATGCAATGGGCAGATGCAAAACAATCACAGGTCTCAAATGCGGTATTTATCGCCCTCTGGTGGGCTTTCTTGTTCTCAACGCTTTCTGGGACTTGTAGTTGATGCTCAAATATTACCCTGTATGGGTTCTGCCTTCGCGCAATATTATTTTCAAACTCTCGATAGAGCCTCTGGATTTGTGATCAGTTTCATTGCGCTTCATTCCTGCTCTTCTGCTACATGCCCTCAGAAATCTGGAAACAGCAGTCCACTTAAATCCACGTGGCGGTGCAACTCCCCGACCTGGACCGGCCGGAAATACTTCATCAAAGAGTTGCCCACAAACGGAGTTGCACTCAAAAGCAGGCGAATCCCATCGTGTAGAGGAATCCTTTATTACAGCAACTGATTACATCACCAAATATTTCAAGTCTTGCCCAACGCGTTTCGGAGCTTCAGTGCTCCTTGTTCACGGGCCAGCATGCAATGGGCAGATGCAAAACAATCACAGGTCTCAAATGCGGTATTTATCGCCCTCTGGTGGGCTTTCTTGTTCTCAACGCTTTCTGGGACTTGTAGTTGATGCTCAAATATTACCCTGTATGGGTTCTGCCTTCGCACAATATTATTTTCAAACTCTCAATAGAGCCTCTGGATTTGTGATCAGTTTCATTGCGCTTCATTCCTGCTCTTCTGCTACATGCCCTCAGAAATCTGGAAACAGCAGTCCACTTAAATCCACGTGGCGGTGCAACTCCCCGACCTGGACCGGCCGGAAATACTTCATCAAAGAGTTGCCCACAAACGGAGTTGCACTCAAAAGCAGGCGAATCCCATCGTGTAGAGGAATCCTTTATTACAGCAACTGATTACATCACCAAATATTTCAAGTCTTGCCCAACGCGTTTCGGAGCTTCAGTGCTCCTTGTTCACGGGCCAGCATGCAATGGGCAGATGCAAAACAATCACAGGTCTCAAATGCGGTATTTATCGCCCTCTGGTGGGCTTTCTTGTTCTCAACGCTTTCTGGGACTTGTAGTTGATGCTCAAATATTACCCTGTATGGGTTCTGCCTTCGCGCAATATTATTTTCAAACTCTCGATAGAGCCTCTGGATTTGTGATCAGTTTCATTGCGCTTCATTCCTGCTCTTCTGCTACATGCCCTCAGAAATCTGGAAACAGCAGTCCACTTAAATCCACGTGGCGGTGCAACTCCCCGACCTGGACCGGCCGGAAATACTTCATCAAAGAGTTGCCCACAAACGGAGTTGCACTCAAAAGCAGGCGAATCCCATCGTGTAGAGGAATCCTTTATTACAGCAACTGATTACATCACCAAATATTTCAAGTCTTGCCCAACGCGTTTCGGAGCTTCAGTGCTCCTTGTTCACGGGCCAGCATGCAATGGGCAGATGCAAAACAATCACAGGTCTCAAATGCGGTATTTATCGCCCTCTGGTGGGCTTTCTTGTTCTCAACGCTTTCTGGGACTTGTAGTTGATGCTCAAATATTACCCTGTATGGGTTCTGCCTTCGCGCAATATTATTTTCAAACTCTCGATAGAGCCTCTGGATTTGTGATCAGTTTCATTGCGCTTCATTCCTGCTCTTCTGCTACATGCCCTCAGAAATCTGGAAACAGCAGTCCACTTAAATCCACGTGGCGGTGCAACTCCCCGACCTGGACCGGCCGGAAATACTTCATCAAAGAGTTGCCCACAAACGGAGTTGCACTCAAAAGCAGGCGAATCCCATCGTGTAGAGGAATCCTTTATTACAGCAACTGATTACATCACCAAATATTTCAAGTCTTGCCCAACGCGTTTCGGAGCTTCAGTGCTCCTTGTTCACGGGCCAGCATGCAATGGGCAGATGCAAAACAATCACAGGTCTCAAATGCGGTATTTATCGCCCTCTGGTGGGCTTTCTTGTTCTCAACGCTTTCTGGGACTTGTAGTTGATGCTCAAATATTACCCTGTATGGGTTCTGCCTTCGCACAATATTATTTTCAAACTCTCAATAGAGCCTCTGGATTTGTGATCAGTTTCATTGCGCTTCATTCCTGCTCTTCTGCTACATGCCCTCAGAAATCTGGAAACAGCAGTCCACTTAAATCCACGTGGCGGTGCAACTCCCCGACCTGGACCGGCCGGAAATACTTCATCAAAGAGTTGCCCACAAACGGAGTTGCACTCAAAAGCAGGCGAATCCCATCGTGTAGAGGAATCCTTTATTACAGCAACTGATTACATCACCAAATATTTCAAGTCTTGCCCAACGCGTTTCGGAGCTTCAGTGCTCCTTGTTCACGGGCCAGCATGCAATGGGCAGATGCAAAACAATCACAGGTCTCAAATGCGGTATTTATCGCCCTCTGGTGGGCTTTCTTGTTCTCAACGCTTTCTGGGACTTGTAGTTGATGCTCAAATATTACCCTGTATGGGTTCTGCCTTCGCGCAATATTATTTTCAAACTCTCGATAGAGCCTCTGGATTTGTGATCAGTTTCATTGCGCTTCATTCCTGCTCTTCTGCTACATGCCCTCAGAAATCTGGAAACAGCAGTCCACTTAAATCCACGTGGCGGTGCAACTCCCCGACCTGGACCGGCCGGAAATACTTCATCAAAGAGTTGCCCACAAACGGAGTTGCACTCAAAAGCAGGCGAATCCCATCGTGTAGAGGAATCCTTTATTACAGCAACTGATTACATCACCAAATATTTCAAGTCTTGCCCAACGCGTTTCGGAGCTTCAGTGCTCCTTGTTCACGGGCCAGCATGCAATGGGCAGATGCAAAACAATCACAGGTCTCAAATGCGGTATTTATCGCCCTCTGGTGGGCTTTCTTGTTCTCAACGCTTTCTGGGACTTGTAGTTGATGCTCAAATATTACCCTGTATGGGTTCTGCCTTCGCGCAATATTATTTTCAAACTCTCGATAGAGCCTCTGGATTTGTGATCAGTTTCATTGCGCTTCATTCCTGCTCTTCTGCTACATGCCCTCAGAAATCTGGAAACAGCAGTCCACTTAAATCCACGTGGCGGTGCAACTCCCCGACCTGGACCGGCCGGAAATACTTCATCAAAGAGTTGCCCACAAACGGAGTTGCACTCAAAAGCAGGCGAATCCCATCGTGTAGAGGAATCCTTTATTACAGCAACTGATTACATCACCAAATATTTCAAGTCTTGCCCAACGCGTTTCGGAGCTTCAGTGCTCCTTGTTCACGGGCCAGCATGCAATGGGCAGATGCAAAACAATCACAGGTCTCAAATGCGGTATTTATCGCCCTCTGGTGGGCTTTCTTGTTCTCAACGCTTTCTGGGACTTGTAGTTGATGCTCAAATATTACCCTGTATGGGTTCTGCCTTCGCGCAATATTATTTTCAAACTCTCGATAGAGCCTCTGGATTTGTGATCAGTTTCATTGCGCTTCATTCCTGCTCTTCTGCTACATGCCCTCAGAAATCTGGAAACAGCAGTCCACTTAAATCCACGTGGCGGTGCAACTCCCCGACCTGGACCGGCCGGAAATACTTCATCAAAGAGTTGCCCACAAACGGAGTTGCACTCAAAAGCAGGCGAATCCCATCGTGTAGAGGAATCCTTTATTACAGCAACTGATTACATCACCAAATATTTCAAGTCTTGCCCAACGCGTTTCGGAGCTTCAGTGCTCCTTGTTCACGGGCCAGCATGCAATGGGCAGATGCAAAACAATCACAGGTCTCAAATGCGGTATTTATCGCCCTCTGGTGGGCTTTCTTGTTCTCAACGCTTTCTGGGACTTGTAGTTGATGCTCAAATATTACCCTGTATGGGTTCTGCCTTCGCGCAATATTATTTTCAAACTCTCGATAGAGCCTCTGGATTTGTGATCAGTTTCATTGCGCTTCATTCCTGCTCTTCTGCTACATGCCCTCAGAAATCTGGAAACAGCAGTCCACTTAAATCCACGTGGCGGTGCAACTCCCCGACCTGGACCGGCCGGAAATACTTCATCAAAGAGTTGCCCACAAACGGAGTTGCACTCAAAAGCAGGCGAATCCCATCGTGTAGAGGAATCCTTTATTACAGCAACTGATTACATCACCAAATATTTCAAGTCTTGCCCAACGCGTTTCGGAGCTTCAGTGCTCCTTGTTCACGGACCAGCATGCAATGGGCAGATGCAAAACAATCACAGGTCTCAAATGCGGTATTTATCGCCCTCTGGTGGGCTTTCTTGTTCTCAACGCTTTCTGGGACTTGTAGTTGATGCTCAAATATTACCCTGTATGGGTTCTGCCTTCGCACAATATTATTTTCAAACTCTCGATAGAGCCTCTGGATTTGTGATCAGTTTCATTGCGCTTCATTCCTGCTCTTCTGCTACATGCCCTCAGAAATCTGGAAACAGCAGTCCACTTAAATCCACGTGGCGGTGCAACTCCCCGACCTGGACCGGCCGGAAATACTTCATCAAAGAGTTGCCCACAAACGGAGTTGCACTCAAAAGCAGGCGAATCCCATCGTGTAGAGGAATCCTTTATTACAGCAACTGATTACATCACCAAATATTTCAAGTCTTGCCCAACGCGTTTCGGAGCTTCAGTGCTCCTTGTTCATGGGCCAGCATGCAATGGGCAGATGCAAAACAATCACAGGTCTCAAATGCGGTATTTATCGCCCTCTGGTGGGCTTTCTTGTTCTCAACGCTTTCTGGGACTTGTAGTTGATGCTCAAATATTACCCTGTATGGGTTCTGCCTTCGCGCAATATTATTTTCAAACTCTCGATAGAGCCTCTGGATTTGTGATCAGTTTCATTGCGCTTCATTCCTGCTGTTCTGCTACATGCCCTCAGAAATCTGGAAACAGCAGTCCACTTAAATCCACGTGGCGGTGCAACTCCCCGACCTGGACCGGCCGGAAATACTTCATCAAAGAGTTGCCCACAAACGGAGTTGCACTCAAAAGCAGGCGAATCCCATCGTGTAGAGGAATCCTTTATTACAGCAACTGATTACATCACCAAATATTTCAAGTCTTGCCCAACGCGTTTCGGAGCTTCAGTGCTCCTTGTTCACGGGCCAGCATGCAATGGGCAGATGCAAAACAATCACAGGTCTCAAATGCGGTATTTATTGCCCTCTGGTGGGCTTTCTTGTTCTCAACGCTTTCTGGGACTTGTAGTTGATGCTCAAATATTACCCTGTATGGGTTCTGCCTTCGCGCAATATTATTTTCAAACTCTCAATAGAGCCTCTGGATTTGTGATCAGTTTCATTGTGCTTCATTCCTGCTCTTCTGCTACATGCCCTCAGAAATCTGGAAACAGCAGTCCACTTAAATCCACATGGCGGTGCAACTCCCCGACCTGGACCGGCCGGAAATACTTCATCAAAGAGTTGCCCACAAACGGAGTGGCACTTAAAAGCAGGCCAATCCCATCGTGTAGAGGAATCCTTTATTACAGCAACTGATTACATCACCAAATATTTCAAGTCTTGCCCAACGCGTTTCGGAGCTTCAGTGCTCCTTGTTAATGGGCCAGCATGCAATGGGCAGATGCAAAACAATCACAGGTCTCAAATGCAGTATTTATCGCCCTCTGGTGGGCTTTCTTGTTCTCAACGCTTTCCGGGACTTGTAGTTGATGCTCAAATATTACCCTGTATGGGTTCTGCCTTCGCGCAATATTATTTTCAAACTCTCGATAGAGCCTCTGGATTTGTGATCAGTTTCATTGCGCTTCATTCCTGCTCTTCTGCTACATGCCCTCAGAAATCTGGAAACAGCAGTCCACTTAAATCCACGTGGCGGTGCAACTCCCCGACCTGGACCGGCCGGAAATACTTCATCAAAGAGTTGCCCACAAACGGAGTTGCACTCAAAAGCAGGCGAATCCCATCGTGTAGAGGAATCCTTTATTACAGCAACTGATTACATCACCAAATATTTCAAGTCTTGCCCAACGCGTTTCGAAGCTTCAGTGCTCCTTGTTCACGGGCCAGCATGCAATGGGCAGATGCAAAACAATCACAGGTCTCAAATGCGGTATTTATCGCCCTCTGGTGGGCTTTCTTGTTCTCAACGCTTTCTGGGACTTGTAGTTGATGCTCAAATATTACCCTGTATGGGTTCTGCCTTCGCGCAATATTATTTTCAAACTCTCGATAGAGCCTCTGGATTTGTGATCAGTTTCATTGCGCTTCATTCCTGCTCTTCTGCTACATGCCCTCAGAAATCTGGAAACAGCAGTCCACTTAAATCCACGTGGCGGTGCAACTCCCCGACCTGGACCGGCCGGAAATACTTCATCAAAGAGTTGCCCACAAACGGAGTTGCACTCAAAAGCAGGCGAATCCCATCGTGTAGAGGAATCCTTTATTACAGCAACTGATTACATCACCAAATATTTCAAGTCTTGCCCAACGCGTTTCGGAGCTTCAGTGCTCCTTGTTCACGGGCCAGCATGCAATGGGCAGATGCAAAACAATCACAGGTCTCAAATGCGGTATTTATCGCCCTCTGGTGGGCTTTCTTGTTCTCAACGCTTTCTGGGACTTGTAGTTGATGCTCAAATATTACCCTGTATGGGTTCTGCCTTCGCGCAATATTATTTTCAAACTCTCGATAGAGCCTCTGGATTTGTGATCAGTTTCATTGCGCTTCATTCCTGCTCTTCTGCTACATGCCCTCAGAAATCTGGAAACAGCAGTCCACTTAAATCCACGTGGCGGTGCAACTCCCCGACCTGGACCGGCCGGAAATACTTCATCAAAGAGTTGCCCACAAACGGAGTTGCACTCAAAAGCAGGCGAATCCCATCGTGTAGAGGAATCCTTTATTACAGCAACTGATTACATCACCAAATATTTCAAGTCTTGCCCAACGCGTTTCGGAGCTTCAGTGCTCCTTGTTCACGGACCAGCATGCAATGGGCAGATGCAAAACAATCACAGGTCTCAAATGCGGTATTTATCGCCCTCTGGTGGGCTTTCTTGTTCTCAACGCTTTCTGGGACTTGTAGTTGATGCTCAAATATTACCCTGTATGGGTTCTGCCTTCGCACAATATTATTTTCAAACTCTCGATAGAGCCTCTGGATTTGTGATCAGTTTCATTGCGCTTCATTCCTGCTCTTCTGCTACATGCCCTCAGAAATCTGGAAACAGCAGTCCACTTAAATCCACGTGGCGGTGCAACTCCCCGACCTGGACCGGCCGGAAATACTTCATCAAAGAGTTGCCCACAAACGGAGTTGCACTCAAAAGCAGGCGAATCCCATCGTGTAGAGGAATCCTTTATTACAGCAACTGATTACATCACCAAATATTTCAAGTCTTGCCCAACGCGTTTCGGAGCTTCAGTGCTCCTTGTTCACGGGCCAGCATGCAATGGGCAGATGCAAAACAATCACAGGTCTCAAATGCGGTATTTATCGCCCTCTGGTGGGCTTTCTTGTTCTCAACGCTTTCTGGGACTTGTAGTTGATGCTCAAATATTACCCTGTATGGGTTCTGCCTTCGCACAATATTATTTTCAAACTCTCGATAGAGCCTCTGGATTTGTGATCAGTTTCATTGCGCTTCATTCCTGCTCTTCTGCTACATGCCCTCAGAAATCTGGAAACAGCAGTCCACTTAAATCCACGTGGCGGTGCAACTCCCCGACCTGGACCGGCCGGAAATACTTCATCAAAGAGTTGCCCACAAACGGAGTTGCACTCAAAAGCAGGCGAATCCCATCGTGTAGAGGAATCCTTTATTACAGCAACTGATTACATCACCAAATATTTCAAGTCTTGCCCAACGCGTTTCGGAGCTTCAGTGCTCCTTGTTCATGGGCCAGCATGCAATGGGCAGATGCAAAACAATCACAGGTCTCAAATGCGGTATTTATCGCCCTCTGGTGGGCTTTCTTGTTCTCAACGCTTTCTGGGACTTGTAGTTGATGCTCAAATATTACCCTGTATGGGTTCTGCCTTCGCGCAATATTATTTTCAAACTCTCGATAGAGCCTCTGGATTTGTGATCAGTTTCATTGCGCTTCATTCCTGCTCTTCTGCTACATGCCCTCAGAAATCTGGAAACAGCAGTCCACTTAAATCCACGTGGCGGTGCAACTCCCCGACCTGGACCGGCCGGAAATACTTCATCAAAGAGTTGCCCACAAACGGAGTTGCACTCAAAAGCAGGCGAATCCCATCATGTAGAGGAATCCTTTATTACAGCAACTGATTACATCACCAAATATTTCAAGTCTTGCCCAACGCGTTTCGGAGCTTCAGTGCTCCTTGTTCACGGGCCAGCATGCAATGGGCAGATGCAAAACAATCACAGGTCTCAAATGCGGTATTTATTGCCCTCTGGTGGGCTTTCTTGTTCTCAACGCTTTCTGGGACTTGTAGTTGATGCTCAAATATTACCCTGTATGGGTTCTGCCTTCGCACAATATTATTTTCAAACTCTCAATAGAGCCTCTGGATTTGTGATCAGTTTCATTGTGCTTCATTCCTGCTCTTCTGCTACATGCCCTCAGAAATCTGGAAACAGCAGTCCACTTAAATCCACATGGCGGTGCAACTCCACGACCTGGACCGGCCGGAAATACTTCATCAAAGAGTTGCCCACAAATGGAGTGGCACTTAAAAGCAGACCTATCCCATCGTGTAGAGGAATCCTTTATTACAGCAACTGATTACATCACCAAATATTTCAAGTCTTGCCCAACGCGTTTCGGAGCTTCAGTGCTCCTTGTTAATGGGCCAGCATGCAATGGGCAGATGCAAAACAATCACAGGTCTCAAATGCAGTATTTATCGCCCTCTGGTGGGCTTTCTTGTTCTCAACGCTTTCCGGGACTTGTAGTTGATGCTCAAATATTACCCTGTATGGGTTCTGCCTTCGCGCAATATTATTTTCAAACTCTCGATAGAGCCTCTGGATTTGTGATCAGTTTCATTGCGCTTCATTCCTGCTCTTCTGCTACATGCCCTCAGAAATCTGGAAACAGCAGTCCACTTAAATCCACGTGGCGGTGCAACTCCCCGACCTGGACCGGCCGGAAATACTTCATCAAAGAGTTGCCCACAAACGGAGTTGCACTCAAAAGCAGGCGAATCCCATCGTGTAGAGGAATCCTTTATTACAGCAACTGATTACATCACCAAATATTTCAAGTCTTGCCCAACGCGTTTCGAAGCTTCAGTGCTCCTTGTTCACGGGCCAGCATGCAATGGGCAGATGCAAAACAATCACAGGTCTCAAATGCGGTATTTATAGCCCTCTGGTGGGCTTTCTTGTTCTCAACGCTTTCTGGGACTTGTAGTTGATGCTCAAATATTACCCTGTATGGGTTCTGCCTTCGCGCAATATTATTTTCAAACTCTCGATAAAGACTCTGGATTTGTGATCAGTTTCATTGCGCTTCATTCCTGCTCTTCTGCTACATGCCCTCAGAAATCTGGAAACAGCAGTCCACTTAAATCCACGTGGCGGTGCAACTCCCCGACCTGGACCGGCCGGAAATACTTCATCAAAGAGTTGCCCACAAACGGAGTTGCACTCAATAGCAGGCGAATCCCATCGTGTAGAGGAATCCTTTATTACAGCAACTGATTACATCACCAAATATTTCAAGTCTTGCCCAACGCGTTTCGGAGCTTCAGTGCTCCTTGTTCACGGGCCAGCTTGCAATGGGCAGATGCAAAACAATCACAGGTCTCAAATGCGGTATTTATCGCCCTCTGGTGGGCTTTCTTGTTCTCAACGCTTTCTGGGACTTGTAGTTGATGCTCAAATATTACCCTGTATGGGTTCTGCCTTCGCGCAATATTATTTTCAAACTCTCGATAGAGCCTCTGGATTTGTGATCAGTTTCATTGCGCTTCATTCCTGCTCTTCTGCTACATGCCCTCAGAAATCTGGAAACAGCAGTCCACTTAAATCCACGTGGCGGTGCAACTCCCCGACCTGGACCGGCCGGAAATACTTCATCAAAGAGTTGCCCACAAACGGAGTTGCACTCAAAAGCAGGCGAATCCCATCGGGTAGAGGAATCCTTTATTACAGCAACTGATTACATCACCAAATATTTCAAGTCTTGCCCAACGCGTTTCGGAGCTTCAGTGCTCCTTGTTCACGGGCCAGCATGCAATGGGCAGATGCAAAACAATCACAGGTCTCAAATGCGGTATTTATCGCCCTCTGGTGGGCTTTCTTGTTCTCAACGCTTTCTGGGACTTGTAGTTGATGCTCAAATATTACCCTGTATGGGTTCTGCCTTCGCACAATATTATTTTCAAACTCTCGATAGAGCCTCTGGATTTGTGATCAGTTTCATTGCGCTTCATTCCTGCTCTTCTGCTACATGCCCTCAGAAATCTGGAAACAGCAGTCCACTTAAATCCACGTGGCGGTGCAACTCCCCGACCTGGACCGGCCGGAAATACTTCATCAAAGAGTTGCCCACAAACGGAGTTGCACTCAAAAGCAGGCGAATCCCATCGTGTAGAGGAATCCTTTATTACAGCAACTGATTACATCACCAAATATTTCAAGTCTTGCCCAACGCGTTTCGGAGCTTCAGTGCTCCTTGTTCACGGGCCAGCATGCAATGGGCAGATGCAAAACAATCACAGGTCTCAAATGCGGTATTTATCGCCCTCTGGTGGGCTTTCTTGTTCTCAACGCTTTCTGGGACTTGTAGTTGATGCTCAAATATTACCCTGTATGGGTTCTGCCTTCGCACAATATTATTTTCAAACTCTCGATAGAGCCTCTGGATTTGTGATCAGTTTCATTGCGCTTCATTCCTGCTCTTCTGCTACATGCCCTCAGAAATCTGGAAACAGCAGTCCACTTAAATCCACGTGGCGGTGCAACTCCCCGACCTGGACCGGCCGGAAATACTTCATCAAAGAGTTGCCCACAAACGGAGTTGCACTCAAAAGCAGGCGAATCCCATCGTGTAGAGGAATCCTTTATTACAGCAACTGATTACATCACCAAATATTTCAAGTCTTGCCCAACGCGTTTCGGAGCTTCAGTGCTCCTTGTTCACGGGCCAGCATGCAATGGGCAGATGCAAAACAATCACAGGTCTCAAATGCGGTATTTATCGCCCTCTGGTGGGCTTTCTTGTTCTCAACGCTTTCTGGGACTTGTAGTTGATGCTCAAATATTACCCTGTATGGGTTCTGCCTTCGCGCAATATTATTTTCAAACTCTCGATAGAGCCTCTGGATTTGTGATCAGTTTCATTGCGCTTCATTCCTGCTCTTCTGCTACATGCCCTCAGAAATCTGGAAACAGCAGTCCACTTAAATCCACGTGGCGGTGCAACTCCCCGACCTGGACCGGCCGGAAATACTTCATCAAAGAGTTGCCCACAAACGGAGTTGCACTCAAAAGCAGGCGAATCCCATCGTGTAGAGGAACCGTTTATTACAGCAACTGATTACATCACCAAATATTTCAAGTCTTGCCCAACGCGTTTCGGAGCTTCAGTGCTCCTTGTTCACGGGCCAGCATGCAATGGGCAGATGCAAAACAATCACAGGTCTCAAATGCGGTATTTATCGCCCTCTGGTGGGCTTTCTTGTTCTCAACGCTTTCTGGGACTTGTAGTTGATGCTCAAATATTACCCTGTATGGGTTCTGCCTTCGCACAATATTATTTTCAAACTCTCGATAGAGCCTCTGGATTTGTGATCAGTTTCATTGCGCTTCATTCCTGCTCTTCTGCTACATGCCCTCAGAAATCTGGAAACAGCAGTCCACTTAAATCCACGTGGCGGTGCAACTCCCCGACCTGGACCGGCCGGAAATACTTCATCAAAGAGTTGCCCACAAACGGAGTTGCACTCAAAAGCAGGCGAATCCCATCGTGTAGAGGAATCCTTTATTACAGCAACTGATTACATCACCAAATATTTCAAGTCTTGCCCAACGCGTTTCGGAGCTTCAGTGCTCCTTGTTCACGGGCCAGCATGCAATGGGCAGATGCAAAACAATCACAGGTCTCAAATGCGGTATTTATCGCCCTCTGGTGGGCTTTCTTGTTCTCAACGCTTTCTGGGACTTGTAGTTGATGCTCAAATATTACCCTGTATGGGTTCTGCCTTCGCGCAATATTATTTTCAAACTCTCGATAGAGCCTCTGGATTTGTGATCAGTTTCATTGCGCTTCATTCCTGCTCTTCTGCTACATGCCCTCAGAAATCTGGAAACAGCAGTCCACTTAAATCCACGTGGCGGTGCAACTCCCCGACCTGGACCGGCCGGAAATACTTCATCAAAGAGTTGCCCACAAACGGAGTTGCACTCAAAAGCAGGCGAATCCCATCGTGTAGAGGAATCCTTTATTACAGCAACTGATTACATCACCAAATATTTCAAGTCTTGCCCAACGCGTTTCGGAGCTTCAGTGCTCCTTGTTCATGGGCCAGCATGCAATGGGCAGATGCAAAACAATCACAGGTCTCAAATGCGGTATTTATCGCCCTCTGGTGGGCTTTCTTGTTCTCAACGCTTTCTGGGACTTGTAGTTGATGCTCAAATATTACCCTGTATGGGTTCTGCCTTCGCGCAATATTATTTTCAAACTCTCGATAGAGCCTCTGGATTTGTGATCAGTTTCATTGCGCTTCATTCCTGCTCTTCTGCTACATGCCCTCAGAAATCTGGAAACAGCAGTCCACTTAAATCCACGTGGCGGTGCAACTCCCCGACCTGGACCGGCCGGAAATACTTCATCAAAGAGTTGCCCACAAACGGAGTTGCACTCAAAAGCAGGCGAATCCCATCGTGTAGAGGAATCCTTTATTACAGCAACTGATTACATCACCAAATATTTCAAGTCTTGCCCAACGCGTTTCGGAGCTTCAGTGCTCCTTGTTCACGGGCCAGCATGCAATGGGCAGATGCAAAACAATCACAGGTCTCAAATGCGGTATTTATCGCCCTCTGGTGGGCTTTCTTGTTCTCAACGCTTTCTGGGACTTGTAGTTGATGCTCAAATATTACCCTGTATGGGTTCTGCCTTCGCGCAATATTATTTTCAAACTCTCAATAGAGCCTCTGGATTTGTGATCAGTTTCATTGCGCTTCATTCCTGCTGTTCTGCTACATGCCCTCAGAAATCTGGAAACAGCAGTCCACTTAAATCCACGTGGCGGTGCAACTCCCCGACCTGGACCGGCCGGAAATACTTCATCAAAGAGTTGCCCACAAACGGAGTTGCACTCAAAAGCAGGCGAATCCCATCGTGTAGAGGAATCCTTTATTACAGCAACTGATTACATCACCAAATATTTCAAGTCTTGCCCAACGCGTTTCGGAGCTTCAGTGCTCCTTGTTCACGGGCCAGCATGCAATGGGCAGATGCAAAACAATCACAGGTCTCAAATGCGGTATTTATCGCCCTCTGGTGGGCTTTCTTGTTCTCAACGCTTTCTGGGACTTGTAGTTGATGCTCAAATATTACCCTGTATGGGTTCTGCCTTCGCGCAATATTATTTTCAAACTCTCGATAGAGCCTCTGGATTTGTGATCAGTTTCATTGCGCTTCATTCCTGCTCTTCTGCTACATGCCCTCAGAAATCTGGAAACAGCAGTCCACTTAAATCCACGTGGCGGTGCAACTCCCCGACCTGGACCGGCCGGAAATACTTCATCAAAGAGTTGCCCACAAACGGAGTTGCACTCAAAAGCAGGCGAATCCCATCGTGTAGAGGAATCCTTTATTACAGCAACTGATTACATCACCAAATATTTCAAGTCTTGCCCAACGCGTTTCGGAGCTTCAGTGCTCCTTGTTCACGGGCCAGCATGCAATGGGCAGATGCAAAACAATCACAGGTCTCAAATGCGGTATTTATCGCCCTCTGGTGGGCTTTCTTGTTCTCAACGCTTTCTGGGACTTGTAGTTGATGCTCAAATATTACCCTGTATGGGTTCTGCCTTCGCGCAATATTATTTTCAAACTCTCGATAGAGCCTCTGGATTTGTGATCAGTTTCATTGCGCTTCATTCCTGCTCTTCTGCTACATGCCCTCAGAAATCTGGAAACAGCAGTCCACTTAAATCCACGTGGCGGTGCAACTCCCCGACCTGGACCGGCCGGAAATACTTCATCAAAGAGTTGCCCACAAACGGAGTTGCACTCAAAAGCAGGCGAATCCCATCGTGTAGAGGAATCCTTTATTACAGCAACTGATTACATCACCAAATATTTCAAGTCTTGCCCAACGCGTTTCGGAGCTTCAGTGCTCCTTGTTCACGGGCCAGCATGCAATGGGCAGATGCAAAACAATCACAGGTCTCAAATGCGGTATTTATCGCCCTCTGGTGGGCTTTCTTGTTCTCAACGCTTTCTGGGACTTGTAGTTGATGCTCAAATATTACCCTGTATGGGTTCTGCCTTCGCACAATATTATTTTCAAACTCTCAATAGAGCCTCTGGATTTGTGATCAGTTTCATTGTGCTTCATTCCTGCTCTTCTGCTACATGCCCTCAGAAATCTGGAAACAGCAGTCCACTTAAATCCACATGGCGGTGCAACTCCCCGACCTGGACCGGCCGGAAATACTTCATCAAAGAGTTGCCCACAAATGGAGTGGCACTTAAAAGCAGGCGAATCCCATCGTGTAGAGGAATCCTTTATTACAGCAACTGATTACATCACCAAATATTTCAAGTCTTGCCCAACGCGTTTCGGAGCTTCAGTGCTCCTTGTTAATGGGCCAGCATGCAATGGGCAGATGCAAAACAATCACAGGTCTCAAATGCGGTATTTATCGCCCTCTGGTGGGCTTTCTTGTTCTCAACGCTTTCCGGGACTTGTAGTTGATGCTCAAATATTACCCTGTATGGGTTCTGCCTTCGCGCAATATTATTTTCAAACTCTCGATAGAGCCTCTGGATTTGTGATCAGTTTCATTGCGCTTCATTCCTGCTCTTCTGCTACATGCCCTCAGAAATCTGGAAACAGCAGTCCACTTAAATCCACGTGGCGGTGCAACTCCCCGACCTGGACCGGCCGGAAATACTTCATCAAAGAGTTGCCCACAAACGGAGTTGCACTCAAAAGCAGGCGAATCCCATCGTGTAGAGGAATCCTTTATTACAGCAACTGATTACATCACCAAATATTTCAAGTCTTGCCCAACGCGTTTCGGAGCTTCAGTGCTCCTTGTTCACGGGCCAGCATGCAATGGGCAGATGCAAAACAATCACAGGTCTCAAATGCGGTATTTATCGCCCTCTGGTGGGCTTTCTTGTTCTCAACGCTTTCTGGGACTTGTAGTTGATGCTCAAATATTACCCTGTATGGGTTCTGCCTTCGCGCAATATTATTTTCAAACTCTCGATAGAGCCTCTGGATTTGTGATCAGTTTCATTGCGCTTCATTCCTGCTCTTCTGCTACATGCCCTCAGAAATCTGGAAACAGCAGTCCACTTAAATCCACGTGGCGGTGCAACTCCCCGACCTGGACCGGCCGGAAATACTTCATCAAAGAGTTGCCCACAAACGGAGTTGCACTCAAAAGCAGGCGAATCCCATCGTGTAGAGGAATCCTTTATTACAGCAACTGATTACATCACCAAATATTTCAAGTCTTGCCCAACGCGTTTCGGAGCTTCAGTGCTCCTTGTTCACGGGCCAGCATGCAATGGGCAGATGCAAAACAATCACAGGTCTCAAATGCGGTATTTATCGCCCTCTGGTGGGCTTTCTTGTTCTCAACGCTTTCTGGGACTTGTAGTTGATGCTCAAATATTACCCTGTATGGGTTCTGCCTTCGCGCAATATTATTTTCAAACTCTCGATAGAGCCTCTGGATTTGTGATCAGTTTCATTGCGCTTCATTCCTGCTCTTCTGCTACATGCCCTCAGAAATCTGGAAACAGCAGTCCACTTAAATCCACGTGGCGGTGCAACTCCCCGACCTGGACCGGCCGGAAATACTTCATCAAAGAGTTGCCCACAAACGGAGTTGCACTCAAAAGCAGGCGAATCCCATCGTGTAGAGGAATCCTTTATTACAGCAACTGATTACATCACCAAATATTTCAAGTCTTGCCCAACGCGTTTCGGAGCTTCAGTGCTCCTTGTTCACGGGCCAGCATGCAATGGGCAGATGCAAAACAATCACAGGTCTCAAATGCGGTATTTATCGCCCTCTGGTGGGCTTTCTTGTTCTCAACGCTTTCTGGGACTTGTAGTTGATGCTCAAATATTACCCTGTATGGGTTCTGCCTTCGCGCAATATTATTTTCAAACTCTCGATAGAGCCTCTGGATTTGTGATCAGTTTCATTGCGCTTCATTCCTGCTCTTCTGCTACATGCCCTCAGAAATCTGGAAACAGCAGTCCACTTAAATCCACGTGGCGGTGCAACTCCCCGACCTGGACCGGCCGGAAATACTTCATCAAAGAGTTGCCCACAAACGGAGTTGCACTCAAAAGCAGGCGAATCCCATCGTGTAGAGGAATCCTTTATTACAGCAACTGATTACATCACCAAATATTTCAAGTCTTGCCCAACGCGTTTCGGAGCTTCAGTGCTCCTTGTTCACGGGCCAGCATGCAATGGGCAGATGCAAAACAATCACAGGTCTCAAATGCGGTATTTATCGCCCTCTGGTGGGCTTTCTTGTTCTCAACGCTTTCTGGGACTTGTAGTTGATGCTCAAATATTACCCTGTATGGGTTCTGCCTTCGCACAATATTATTTTCAAACTCTCGATAGAGCCTCTGGATTTGTGATCAGTTTCATTGCGCTTCATTCCTGCTCTTCTGCTACATGCCCTCAGAAATCTGGAAACAGCAGTCCACTTAAATCCACGTGGCGGTGCAACTCCCCGACCTGGACCGGCCGGAAATACTTCATCAAAGAGTTGCCCACAAACGGAGTTGCACTCAAAAGCAGGCGAATCCCATCGTGTAGAGGAATCCTTTATTACAGCAACTGATTACATCACCAAATATTTCAAGTCTTGCCCAACGCGTTTCGGAGCTTCAGTGCTCCTTGTTCACGGGCCAGCATGCAATGGGCAGATGCAAAACAATCACAGGTCTCAAATGCGGTATTTATCGCCCTCTGGTGGGCTTTCTTGTTCTCAACGCTTTCTGGGACTTGTAGTTGATGCTCAAATATTACCCTGTATGGGTTCTGCCTTCGCGCAATATTATTTTCAAACTCTCGATAGAGCCTCTGGATTTGTGATCAGTTTCATTGCGCTTCATTCCTGCTCTTCTGCTACATGCCCTCAGAAATCTGGAAACAGCAGTCCACTTAAATCCACGTGGCGGTGCAACTCCCCGACCTGGACCGGCCGGAAATACTTCATCAAAGAGTTGCCCACAAACGGAGTTGCACTCAAAAGCAGGCGAATCCCATCGTGTAGAGGAATCCTTTATTACAGCAACTGATTACATCACCAAATATTTCAAGTCTTGCCCAACGCGTTTCGGAGCTTCAGTGCTCCTTGTTCACGGGCCAGCATGCAATGGGCAGATGCAAAACAATCACAGGTCTCAAATGCGGTATTTATCGCCCTCTGGTGGGCTTTCTTGTTCTCAACGCTTTCTGGGACTTGTAGTTGATGCTCAAATATTACCCTGTATGGGTTCTGCCTTCGCGCAATATTATTTTCAAACTCTCGATAGAGCCTCTGGATTTGTGATCAGTTTCATTGCGCTTCATTCCTGCTCTTCTGCTACATGCCCTCAGAAATCTGGAAACAGCAGTCCACTTAAATCCACGTGGCGGTGCAACTCCCCGACCTGGACCGGCCGGAAATACTTCATCAAAGAGTTGCCCACAAACGGAGTTGCACTCAAAAGCAGGCGAATCCCATCGTGTAGAGGAATCCTTTATTACAGCAACTGATTACATCACCAAATATTTCAAGTCTTGCCCAACGCGTTTCGGAGCTTCAGTGCTCCTTGTTCACGGGCCAGCATGCAATGGGCAGATGCAAAACAATCACAGGTCTCAAATGCGGTATTTATCGCCCTCTGGTGGGCTTTCTTGTTCTCAACGCTTTCTGGGACTTGTAGTTGATGCTCAAATATTACCCTGTATGGGTTCTGCCTTCGCGCAATATTATTTTCAAACTCTCGATAGAGCCTCTGGATTTGTGATCAGTTTCATTGCGCTTCATTCCTGCTCTTCTGCTACATGCCCTCAGAAATCTGGAAACAGCAGTCCACTTAAATCCACGTGGCGGTGCAACTCCCCGACCTGGACCGGCCGGAAATACTTCATCAAAGAGTTGCCCACAAACGGAGTTGCACTCAAAAGCAGGCGAATCCCATCGTGTAGAGGAATCCTTTATTACAGCAACTGATTACATCACCAAATATTTCAAGTCTTGCCCAACGCGTTTCGGAGCTTCAGTGCTCCTTGTTCACGGGCCAGCATGCAATGGGCAGATGCAAAACAATCACAGGTCTCAAATGCGGTATTTATCGCCCTCTGGTGGGCTTTCTTGTTCTCAACGCTTTCTGGGACTTGTAGTTGATGCTCAAATATTACCCTGTATGGGTTCTGCCTTCGCGCAATATTATTTTCAAACTCTCGATAGAGCCTCTGGATTTGTGATCAGTTTCATTGCGCTTCATTCCTGCTCTTCTGCTACATGCCCTCAGAAATCTGGAAACAGCAGTCCACTTAAATCCACGTGGCGGTGCAACTCCCCGACCTGGACCGGCCGGAAATACTTCATCAAAGAGTTGCCCACAAACGGAGTTGCACTCAAAAGCAGGCGAATCCCATCGTGTAGAGGAATCCTTTATTACAGCAACTGATTACATCACCAAATATTTCAAGTCTTGCCCAACGCGTTTCGGAGCTTCAGTGCTCCTTGTTCACGGGCCAGCATGCAATGGGCAGATGCAAAACAATCACAGGTCTCAAATGCGGTATTTATCGCCCTCTGGTGGGCTTTCTTGTTCTCAACGCTTTCTGGGACTTGTAGTTGATGCTCAAATATTACCCTGTATGGGTTCTGCCTTCGCGCAATATTATTTTCAAACTCTCGATAGAGCCTCTGGATTTGTGATCAGTTTCATTGCGCTTCATTCCTGCTCTTCTGCTACATGCCCTCAGAAATCTGGAAACAGCAGTCCACTTAAATCCACGTGGCGGTGCAACTCCCCGACCTGGACCGGCCGGAAATACTTCATCAAAGAGTTGCCCACAAACGGAGTTGCACTCAAAAGCAGGCGAATCCCATCGTGTAGAGGAATCCTTTATTACAGCAACTGATTACATCACCAAATATTTCAAGTCTTGCCCAACGCGTTTCGGAGCTTCAGTGCTCCTTGTTCACGGGCCAGCATGCAATGGGCAGATGCAAAACAATCACAGGTCTCAAATGCGGTATTTATCGCCCTCTGGTGGGCTTTCTTGTTCTCAACGCTTTCTGGGACTTGTAGTTGATGCTCAAATATTACCCTGTATGGGTTCTGCCTTCGCACAATATTATTTTCAAACTCTCGATAGAGCCTCTGGATTTGTGATCAGTTTCATTGCGCTTCATTCCTGCTCTTCTGCTACATGCCCTCAGAAATCTGGAAACAGCAGTCCACTTAAATCCACGTGGCGGTGCAACTCCCCGACCTGGACCGGCCGGAAATACTTCATCAAAGAGTTGCCCACAAACGGAGTTGCACTCAAAAGCAGGCGAATCCCATCGTGTAGAGGAATCCTTTATTACAGCAACTGATTACATCACCAAATATTTCAAGTCTTGCCCAACGCGTTTCGGAGCTTCAGTGCTCCTTGTTCATGGGCCAGCATGCAATGGGCAGATGCAAAACAATCACAGGTCTCAAATGCGGTATTTATCGCCCTCTGGTGGGCTTTCTTGTTCTCAACGCTTTCTGGGACTTGTAGTTGATGCTCAAATATTACCCTGTATGGGTTCTGCCTTCGCGCAATATTATTTTCAAACTCTCGATAGAGCCTCTGGATTTGTGATCAGTTTCATTGCGCTTCATTCCTGCTCTTCTGCTACATGCCCTCAGAAATCTGGAAACAGCAGTCCACTTAAATCCACGTGGCGGTGCAACTCCCCGACCTGGACCGGCCGGAAATACTTCATCAAAGAGTTGCCCACAAACGGAGTTGCACTCAAAAGCAGGCGAATCCCATCGTGTAGAGGAATCCTTTATTACAGCAACTGATTACATCACCAAATATTTCAAGTCTTGCCCAACGCGTTTCGGAGCTTCAGTGCTCCTTGTTCACGGGCCAGCATGCAATGGGCAGATGCAAAACAATCACAGGTCTCAAATGCGGTATTTATCGCCCTCTGGTGGGCTTTCTTGTTCTCAACGCTTTCTGGGACTTGTAGTTGATGCTCAAATATTACCCTGTATGGGTTCTGCCTTCGCACAATATTATTTTCAAACTCTCAATAGAGCCTCTGGATTTGTGATCAGTTTCATTGTGCTTCATTCCTGCTCTTCTGCTACATGCCCTCAGAAATCTGGAAACAGCAGTCCACTTAAATCCACATGGCGGTGCAACTCCACGACCTGGACCGGCCGGAAATACTTCATCAAATAGTTGCCCACAAACGGAGTGGCACTCAAAAGCAGGCGTATCCCATCGTGTAGAGGAATCCTTTATTACAGCAACTGATTACATCACCAAATATTTCAAGTCTTGCCCAACGCGTTTCGGAGCTTCAGTGCTCCTTGTTAACGGGCCAGCATGCAATGGGCAGATGCAAAACAATCACAGGTCTCAAATGCAGTATTTATCGCCCTCTGGTGGGCTTTCTTTTTCTCAACGCTTTCCGGGACTTGTAGTTGATGCTCAAATATTACCCTGTATGGGTTCTGCCTTCGCGCAATATTATTTTCAAACTCTCGATAGAGCCTCTGGATTTGTGATCAGTTTCATTGCGCTTCATTCCTGCTCTTCTGCTACATGCCCTCAGAAATCTGGAAACAGCAGTCCACTTAAATCCACGTGGCGGTGCAACTCCCCGACCTGGACCGGCCGGAAATACTTCATCAAAGAGTTGCCCACAAACGGAGTTGCACTCAAAAGCAGGCGAATCCCATCGTGTAGAGGAATCCTTTATTACAGCAACTGATTACATCACCAAATATTTCAAGTCTTGCCCAACGCGTTTCGAAGCTTCAGTGCTCCTTGTTCACGGGCCAGCATGCAATGGGCAGATGCAAAACAATCACAGGTCTCAAATGCGGTATTTATCGCCCTCTGGTGGGCTTTCTTGTTCTCAATGCTTTCTGGGACTTGTAGTTGATGCTCAAATATTACCCTGTATGGGTTCTGCCTTCGCACCATATTATTTTCAAACTCTCGATAGAGCCTCTGGATTTGTGATCAGTTTCATTGCGCTTCATTCCTGCTCTTCTGCTACATGCCCTCAGAAATCTGGAAACAGCAGTCCACTTAAATCCACGTGGCGGTGCAACTCCCCGACCTGGACCGGCCGGAAATACTTCATCAAAGAGTTGCCCACAAACGGAGTTGCACTCAAAAGCAGGCGAATCCCATCGTGTAGAGGAATCCTTTATTACAGCAACTGATTACATCACCAAATATTTCAAGTCTTGCCCAACGCGTTTCGGAGCTTCAGTGCTCCTTGTTCACGGGCCAGCATGCAATGGGCAGATGCAAAACAATCACAGGTCTCAAATGCGGTATTTATCGCCCTCTGGTGGGCTTTCTTGTTCTCAACGCTTTCTGGGACTTGTAGTTGATGCTCAAATATTACCCTGTATGGGTTCTGCCTTCGCGCAATATTATTTTCAAACTCTCGATAGAGCCTCTGGATTTGTGATCAGTTTCATTGCGCTTCATTCCTGCTCTTCTGCTACATGCCCTCAGAAATCTGGAAACAGCAGTCCACTTAAATCCACGTGGCGGTGCAACTCCCCGACCTGGACCGGCCGGAAATACTTCATCAAAGAGTTGCCCACAAACGGAGTTGCACTCAAAAGCAGGCGAATCCCATCGTGTAGAGGAATCCTTTATTACAGCAACTGATTACATCACCAAATATTTCAAGTCTTGCCCAACGCGTTTCGGAGCTTCAGTGCTCCTTGTTCACGGGCCAGCATGCAATGGGCAGATGCAAAACAATCACAGGTCTCAAATGCGGTATTTATCGCCCTCTGGTGGGCTTTCTTGTTCTCAACGCTTTCTGGGACTTGTAGTTGATGCTCAAATATTACCCTGTATGGGTTCTGCCTTCGCACAATATTATTTTCAAACTCTCGATAGAGCCTCTGGATTTGTGATCAGTTTCATTGCGCTTCATTCCTGCTCTTCTGCTACATGCCCTCAGAAATCTGGAAACAGCAGTCCACTTAAATCCACGTGGCGGTGCAACTCCCCGACCTGGACCGGCCGGAAATACTTCATCAAAGAGTTGCCCACAAACGGAGTTGCACTCAAAAGCAGGCGAATCCCATCGTGTAGAGGAATCCTTTATTACAGCAACTGATTACATCACCAAATATTTCAAGTCTTGCCCAACGCGTTTCGGAGCTTCAGTGCTCCTTGTTCACGGGCCAGCATGCAATGGGCAGATGCAAAACAATCACAGGTCTCAAATGCGGTATTTATCGCCCTCTGGTGGGCTTTCTTGTTCTCAACGCTTTCTGGGACTTGTAGTTGATGCTCAAATATTACCCTGTATGGGTTCTGCCTTCGCGCAATATTATTTTCAAACTCTCGATAGAGCCTCTGGATTTGTGATCAGTTTCATTGCGCTTCATTCCTGCTCTTCTGCTACATGCCCTCAGAAATCTGGAAACAGCAGTCCACTTAAATCCACGTGGCGGTGCAACTCCCCGACCTGGACCGGCCGGAAATACTTCATCAAAGAGTTGCCCACAAACGGAGTTGCACTCAAAAGCAGGCGAATCCCATCGTGTAGAGGAATCCTTTATTACAGCAACTGATTACATCACCAAATATTTCAAGTCTTGCCCAACGCGTTTCGGAGCTTCAGTGCTCCTTGTTCACGGGCCAGCATGCAATGGGCAGATGCAAAACAATCACAGGTCTCAAATGCGGTATTTATAGCCCTCTGGTGGGCTTTCTTGTTCTCAACGCTTTCTGGGACTTGTAGTTGATGCTCAAATATTACCCTGTATGGGTTCTGCCTTCGCGCAATATTATTTTCAAACTCTCGATAGAGCCTCTGGATTTGTGATCAGTTTCATTGCGCTTCATTCCTGCTCTTCTGCTACATGCCCTCAGAAATCTGGAAACAGCAGTCCACTTAAATCCACGTGGCGGTGCAACTCCCCGACCTGGACCGGCCGGAAATACTTCATCAAAGAGTTGCCCACAAACGGAGTTGCACTCAAAAGCAGGCGAATCCCATCGTGTAGAGGAATCCTTTATTACAGCAACTGATTACATCACCAAATATTTCAAGTCTTGCCCAACGCGTTTCGGAGCTTCAGTGCTCCTTGTTCATGGGCCAGCATGCAATGGGCAGATGCAAAACAATCACAGGTCTCAAATGCGGTATTTATCGCCCTCTGGTGGGCTTTCTTGTTCTCAACGCTTTCTGGGACTTGTAGTTGATGCTCAAATATTACCCTGTATGGGTTCTGCCTTCGCGCAATATTATTTTCAAACTCTCGATAGAGCCTCTGGATTTGTGATCAGTTTCATTGCGCTTCATTCCTGCTCTTCTGCTACATGCCCTCAGAAATCTGGAAACAGCAGTCCACTTAAATCCACGTGGCGGTGCAACTCCCGACCTGGACCGGCCGGAAATACTTCATCAAAGAGTTGCCCACAAACGGAGTTGCACTCAAAAGCAGGCGAATCCCATCGTGTAGAGGAATCCTTTATTACAGCAACTGATTACATCACCAAATATTTCAAGTCTTGCCCAACGCGTTTCGGAGCTTCAGTGCTCCTTGTTCACGGGCCAGCATGCAATGGGCAGATGCAAAACAATCACAGGTCTCAAATGCGGTATTTATCGCCCTCTGGTGGGCTTTCTTGTTCTCAACGCTTTCCGGGACTTGTAGTTGATGCTCAAATATTAACCTGTATGGGTTCTGCCTTCGCACAATATTATTTTCAAACTCTCAATAGAGCCTCTGGATTTGTGATCAGTTTCATTGTGCTTCATTCCTGCTCTTCTGCTACATGCCCTCAGAAATCTGGAAACAGCAGTCCACTTAAATCCACATGGCGGTGCAACTCCCCGACCTGGACCGGCCGGAAATACTTCATCAAAGAGTTGCCCACAAATGGAGTGGCACTTAAAAGCAGGCCTATCCCATCGTGTAGAGGAATCCTTTATTACAGCAACTGATTACATCACCAAATATTTCAAGTCTTGCCCAACGCGTTTCGGAGCTTCAGTGCTCCTTGTTAATGGGCCAGCATGCAATGGGCAGATGCAAAACAATCACAGGTCTCAAATGCAGTATTTATCGCCCTCTGGTGGGCTTTCTTGTTCTCAACGCTTTCCGGGACTTGTAGTTGATGCTCAAATATTACCCTGTATGGGTTCTGCCTTCGCGCAATATTATTTTCAAACTCTCGATAGAGCCTCTGGATTTGTGATCAGTTTCATTGCGCTTCATTCCTGCTCTTCTGCTACATGCCCTCAGAAATCTTTAAACAGCAGTCCACTTAAATCCACGTGGCGGTGTAACTCCCCGACCTGGACCGGCCGGAAATACTTCATCAAAGAGTTGCCCACAAACGGAGTTGCACTCAAAAGCAGGCGAATCCCATCGGGTAGAGGAATCCTTTATTACAGCAACTGATTACATCAACAAATATTTCAAGTCTTTCCCAACGCGTTTCGAAGCTTCAGTGCTCCTTGTTCACGGGCCAGCATGCAATGGGCAGATGAAAAACAATCACAGGTCTCAAATGCGGTATTTATAGCCCTCTGGTGGGCTTTCTTGTTCTCAACGCTTTCTGGGACTTGTAGTTGATGCTCAAATATTACCCTGTATGGGTTCTGCCTTCGCCCAATATTATTTTCAAACTCTCGATAAAGCCTCTGGATTTGTGATCAGTTTCATTGCGCTTCATTCCTGCTCTTCTGCTACATGCCCTCAGAAATCTGGAAACAGCAGTCCACTTAAATCCACGTGGCGGTGCAACTCCCCGACCTGGACCGGCCAGAAATACTTCATCAAAGAGTTGCCCACAAACGGAGTTGCACTCAAAAGCAGGCGAATCCCATCGTGTAGAGGAATCCTTTATTACAGCAACTGATTACATCACCAAATATTTCAAGTCTTGCCCAACGCGTTTCGGAGCTTCAGTGCTCCTTGTTCACGGGCCAGCATGCAATGGGCAGATGCAAAACAATCACAGGTCTCAAATGCGGTATTTATCGCCCTCTGGTGGGCTTTCTTGTTCTCAACGCTTTCTGGGACTTGTAGTTGATGCTCAAATATTACCCTGTATGGGTTCTGCCTTCGCGCAATATTATTTTCAAACTCTCGATAGAGCCTCTGGATTTGTGATCAGTTTCATTGCGCTTCATTCCTGCTCTTCTGCTACATGCCCTCAGAAATCTGGAAACAGCAGTCCACTTAAATCCACGTGGCGGTGCAACTCCCCGACCTGGACCGGCCGGAAATACTTCATCAAAGAGTTGCCCACAAACGGAGTTGCACTCAAAAGCAGGCGAATCCCATCGTGTAGAGGAATCCTTTATTACAGCAACTGATTACATCACCAAATATTTCAAGTCTTGCCCAACGCGTTTCGGAGCTTCAGTGCTCCTTGTTCACGGGCCAGCATGCAATGGGCAGATGCAAAACAATCACAGGTCTCAAATGCGGTATTTATCGCCCTCTGGTGGGCTTTCTTGTTCTCAACGCTTTCTGGGACTTGTAGTTAATGCTCAAATATTACCCTGTATGGGTTCTGCCTTCGCACAATATTATTTTCAAACTCTCGATAGAGCCTCTGGATTTGTGATCAGTTTCATTGCGCTTCATTCCTGCTCTTCTGCTACATGCCCTCAGAAATCTGGAAACAGCAGTCCACTTAAATCCACGTGGCGGTGCAACTCCCCGACCTGGACCGGCCGGAAATACTTCATCAAAGAGTTGCCCACAAACAGAGTTGCACTCAAAAGCAGGCGAATCCCATCGTGTAGAGGAATCCTTTATTACAGCAACTGATTACATCACCAACTATTTCAAGTCTTGCCCAACGCGTTTCGGAGCTTCAGTGCTCATTGTTCACGGACCAGCATGCAATGGGCAGATGCAAAACAATCACAGGTCTCAAATGCGGTATTTATCGCCCTCTGGTGGGCTTTCTTGTTCTCAATGCTTTCTGGGACTTGTAGTTGATGCTCAAATATTACCCTGTATGGGTTCTGCCTTCGCGCAATATTATTTTCAAACTCTCGATAGAGCCTCTGGATTTGTGATCAGTTTCATTGCGCTTCATTCCTGCTGTTCTGCTACATGCCCTCAGAAATCTGGAAACAGCAGTCCACTTAAATCCACGTGGCGGTGCAACTCCCGACCTGGACCGGCCGGAAATACTTCATCAAAGAGTTGCCCACAAACGGAGTGGCACTCAAAAGCAGGCGAATCCCATCGTGTAGAGGAATCCTTTATTACAGCAACTGATTACATCACCAAATATTTCAAGTCTTGCCCAACGCGTTTCGGAGCTTCAGTGCTCCTTGTTCACGGGCCAGCATGCAATGGGCAGATGCAAAACAATCACAGGTCTCAAATGCGGTATTTATCGCCCTCTGTGGGCTTTCTTGTTCTCAACGCTTTCTGGGGACTTGTAGTTGATGCTCAAATATTGCCCTGTAAGTGGAGTTCTGCCCTCGCGCAATATTATTTTCAAACTCTCGACAGAGCCTCTGGATTTGTGATCTGCCCCATTGCGCTTCATTCCTGCCGTTCTGCCACATGCTCCCTCAGAAATCTGGAAACAGCAGCTCCACTTAAATCCACGTGGCGGTGGTAACCCCCACGACCTGGACCGGCCGGAATACTTCATCAAAGAGTTGCCCACAAACGGAGTGGCACTCAAAAGCAGGCGTATCCCATCGGGTAGAGGAATCCTTTGCCACAGCAACTGATTACATCACCAAATATTTCAAGTCTTGCCCAACGCGTTTCGGAGTCAGTGCTCCTTGTTAATGCGGCCAGCATGCAATGGGCAGATGCAAAACAATCACAGGTCTCAAATGCAGTATTTATGGCCCTCTGGTGGGCTTTCTGTTCTCAACGCTTTCCGGGACTTGTAGTTGATGCTCAAATATTACCCTGTATGGGTTCTGGCCTTCGCGCAATATTATTTTCAAACTCTCGATAGAGCCTCTGGATTTGTGATCAGTTTCATTGCGCTTCATTCCTCCGCTCTTCTGCTACTTGCCCTCAGAAATCTGGAAACAGCAGTCCACTTAAATCCACGTGGCGGTGCAACTCCCCGACCTGGACCGGCCGGAAATACTTCATCAAAGAGTTGCCCACAAACGGAGTTGCACTGCATAAAAGCAGGCGAATCCGATCGGGTAGAGGAATCCTTTATTACAGCAACTGATTACATCACCAAACATTTCAAGTCTTGCCCAACGCGTTTCGAAGCTTCAGTGCTCCTGTTCACGGGCCAGCATGCAATGGGCAGATGCAAAACAATCACAGGTCTCAAATGCAGT